>JAVSCE010016590.1:0-600000 GCA_032199065.1 Smutsia gigantea
ATCTATGGAGATGATCATGTGGTTTTTGTTCTTCTTTTTGTTGATGTGGTGGATGATGATGATGGATTTTCAAATGTTGTACCATCCTTGCATCCCTGGGATGAATCCCACTTGATCATGGTGTATGATCATGGTGTATGTATTTTTGAATTCGGTTTGCTAATATTTTGTTGAGTATTTTTGCATCTCCGTTCATCAGGGATATTGGTCTGTAATTTTCTTTTTTGGTGAGGTCTTTGCCTGGTTTTGGTATTAGAGTGATGCTGGCTTCATAGAATGAGTTTGGAAGTATTCCCTCCTCTTCTATTTTTTGAAAAACTTTAAGGAGAATGGGTGTTATTTGTTCCGTATATGTCTGGTAGAATTCAGAGGTGAATCCATCGGGTCCGGGGTTTTGTTCTTGGGTAGTTTTTTGATTACCAATTCGATTTCATCACTGGTGATTGGTCTGTTTAGTTTTTCTGTTTCTTGCTTGGTCAGTCTTGGTAGGTTGTATTTTTCTAAGAAGTTGTCCATTTCTTCTATGTTTTCCAGCTTGTTAGCATATAGATTCTCATAATATTCTCTTATGATTCTTTGTATTTCTGTGGGGTCCGTCGTGATTTTTCCTTTCTCATTTCTGATTGTCTTTATGTGTGTAGATTCTCTTTTTCTCTTAATGAGTCTGGCTAGGGGTTTATCTATTTTGTTTATTTTTTTCAAAGAACCAGCTCTTGGTTTTATTGATTTTTTTCTATTGTTTATTCTTCTCAATTTTATTTATTTCTTCTCTGATCTTTATTATGTCCCTCCTTCTGGTGACTTTGGGCCTCATTTGTTCTTCTTTTTCAATTTCAGTAATTGTGTCTTTAGACTATTCATTTGGGAATGTTCTTCCTTCTTTAAATAGGCCTGGATTGCAATATACTTTCCTCTTAGAACTGCCTTTGCTGCGTCCCACAGAAGTTGTGGCTTTGTGTTGTTGTTGTCATTAGTCTCCATACATTCTTTGATTTCTGGTTTGATTTGTTCGTTAACCCATTGATTAATTAGGAGAGTGTTGTTAAGTCTCCATGTATTTGTGAGCCTTTTTGATTTCTTTCTAAAATTTATTTCTAGTTTTATACCTTTGTGATCTGAGAAGTTGGTTGGTAGGATTTCAATATTTTTGAAATTACTGAGGTTCTTTTGTGGCCTAGTATGTGGTCTATTCTGGAAAATGTTCCATGTGCCCTTGAGAAGAATGTGTATCCTGTTGCTTTTGGGTGTAGAGTTCTGTAGATGTCTGTTAGGTCCATCTGTTCTAGTGTGTTGTTCAGTGCCTCTGTGTCTTTACTTATTTTCTGTCTGGATATCTGTCCTCTGGAGTAAGTGGTGTGTTGAAGTCTCCTAAGATGAATGCATTGCTGTCTATTTCCTGCTTTAATTCTGTTAGTATTTGTCTCACATATGCTGGCGCTCCTGTGTTGGGTGCATATATATTTATAATGGTTATATCTTCTTGTTGGGCTGACCCCTTTATCATTATGTAATGTCCTTCTTTATCTTTTGCTACTTTCTTCATTTTGAACTCTATTTTGTCTGATACAAGTACTGCAACACCTGCTTTTTTCTCTTTGTTGTTTGCATGAAATATTTTTTTCCATCCCTTCACTTTTAGTCTGTGTATATCTTTGGATTTGAGGTGAGTTTTGTAGGCAGCATATAGATGGGTCTTGCTTTTTTATCCATTCTGTTACTCTGTGTCTTTTGATTGGTGCATTCAGTCCATTTACATTTAGGGTGATTATTGATAGGTATGTACTTATTGCCATTGCTGGCTTTAGATTCGTGGTTACCAAGGGTTCAATGGTTGCTTCTTTACTATCTAACAATCTAACTGAACTTTCTTGTTAAGTTATTGTAAACACAGTCTGATGTCTCTTTCTTTCTCTCCCTTCTTATTCCTCCTCCTCCATTCTTTCTATAATAGGTGTTTTATTCTTTGCCTTTAGTTAGTATTTGGATGGTCTGCTTTCTTTGCTATGATTTTATTTTCTCTGGTGACATCTTTTTAGCCTTAGGTGTGCTTCCATCTAGGGCAGTCCATTTAAGATATCCTGTAGTGGTGGTTTATGAGAGGCAAACTCTCTTAACTTTTGTTTATCTGGAAATTGTTTAATCCCTCCATCATATTTAAATGATAATCGTGCTGGATACAATATTCTTGGTTCGAGGCCCTTCTGTTTCATAACGTTAAATATATCATGCCATTCTCTTCTGGCCTCTAAGGTTTCTGTTGAGAAGTCTGATGATAGTCTGATGGGTTTTCCTTTGTAGGTGATCTTTTTCTCTCTCTAGCTGCCTTTAATACCCTGTCTTTATCTTTGATCTTTGCCATCTTATTATGTGTCTTGGTGTTGTCTTCCTTGGGTCCCTTGTGTTGGGAGATCTATGAGCTTCGGTGGACTGCGAGACTACTTCCTTCCCCAGTGAGGGAAAGTTTCCAGCAATTATTTCTTCAAAGTCCCTTTCTATCCCTTTTTCTCTCTCTTCTTCCTCAGGTGCTCCTATAATGCGAATATTGTTCCGTTTGGATTGGTCACACAGTTCTCTTAATATTCTTTCATTCCTAGAAATCCTTTTATCTCTCTCTGCCTCAGCTGCTCTGTACTCCTGTTCTCTGTTTTCTATTCCATTAACAGTCTCTTGCATCTCATCCATTCTGCTGTTAAGCCCGTCGACCGCTTGTCTGATTTCTGCATTGTCTTTCCTCAGTTCCCTCACCTCCTCCCTCAGCTCTTGCACATTTCTCTGTAGGTCCATCAGTGGCTTTGTTATGACTTTTATTCTAAATTCTTTTCAGGAGGCTGTGCATTTCCATCCCTTCAGACTCCCTCTCTGGGGTTGTCTGGTTGATTTTGGTCTGAACCATATTCCTCTGTCTTTTCATGGCTGTGCATAATTTGGTCACTGATCGCGCACGTATGTCAGCTGGGCTCTTTAAGACTTTAAAAAGAGAAGAAAAAAAAAAGAGAAAAAAAAGGGAAAAAGAAGAAAGAAAGAAAAAAAGAAAAAAAGAAAAAAAAGATAAAACACAAACAAAACAAAAAACAAAACAAAAAAAACACAAAAAAAAGCCCACCGGACGTAGATTCTGTGGGAATGCTGCAGGTGGCGCTATTGCCCCACTATTCCACAGCTGTGACTGTGCCGCTCCGCAGGGCCCTTTATCGCTCTGGCAGGGGTGGGAACGAGTAGGAGGCTGTTGATCTCAGTGAGAAGTGTTAAGTATGGCTACGCTCCTCAGTCGCCAGCTAAGGAGTCTGAAACTCCCCAGGACTCGCAGCCTGCTGGGCTGAGTGTGCTGGGGCGATCCGGCTCCTCCGCTGGGCTCCTGTCTCTTTAAGACCGCTGAAGAAAGCGCGCGTTTTTTTTTTTTCCTTCCTGGGAGCCGGCTGCAAGCACCCTGGCGCGTTCCCCGCTCAGATCCTGCCCCTCTGTCTCTCCAATCTCCGCTGCACTGCGCAATGTGGGTCAGCGCTCCCCGCGCAGATCACCGGGGCTGGCTACTTCGCGGGGTGCACTTCCACTCCCTCCCGGCTCTGAATCCTCTCCTCCCGCCGGTGCGCTGGGGTGGGGGAGGGCTCGGGTCCCGCCGGGTCGCGGCTCCGTATCTTACCCGCCTCTTGGGGTGCCGAGTCCTCTCGGGTGTAGCTGCACGCTGTGCGCTTTCCTGTGTATTCTCGTCTCTCTTTTAGGAATAGATGTATTTTCTGTGTTTTCGTAGATAAATATAGTGTTGGGAGGAGATTTCTGCCGCCCTGCTCACACCGCCATCTTCCCGGAAGTCCCGGCATGTATGTATTGAGTGTAATAAGAAGTCTGGAGATAGGCTTTTGTTGGCATTAGTTCACTGCTCATTAATGCCATCAGGGACCCATGTCCTTTCCATATTGTTACCATCCTTTGTATTGGCTTTTGTCCTCATGTTTGTTGCCTCATAGTTTTAGCATAACTGCTGTATCTCCAAAGCATTGCATTAGAAGTCAAGTTAGGAAGAAGACAGGATGGGCAAAGACAGCCTTATCTATATGGTTTTATTAGGAAAATAAAAGCTTTTGCAGAAAACCTCAGGTCTTCATGTATGTCTCATCAGCTAGAATCTTGTCATACGGCCACTCCTAATGGGCAAGGGGCCTGAGAAAATGAGTGTTTACTTGGGTGTATTGCTGTCCTACACACAGCTTAAATTGACTTCACTAGGATACTGGAGAACATGAACAACTTGTGGGTGAGCCCAGTGTCTGCCACATACCTCAATTGTTTTGCATGTTTTTCTCTGATTGGTTCAACAAGATAGTTATTGGAAACAAAGACAATGCTGCTACTTCTCTAGAAAGCTTCTCAGCATCCAACAGAGCACTGAGAATGTCATTTCTGTTTAATACGTTTACTTGTTGAAGACAGAGGAGAATAAGCAGGAGGAGATTTTCCAGAGCAGAGACTTCCAATGTTTTTCCTTGCATAGCCCTTAAAAGGATTTTGAGAGACAATGTACTCCTTTGCACATTTTAAACATGGTGTCTAGAGTTTTTCATTATAATTTTACATAGTTGCAAAGAATATAATTTTGGCACAATGTAAATACTGACATTTAAAAATAAACCTCTATATTGTTCTTTTTAAAGTTCTCAATGAAGTCTAAATACCATAGTGATATAATACTACTATCTTCTGTTTAGAAATAGACACATAAGCATTTTTTAGTAGTTAGAAATTTTTACATCATTCCTTTTCTCCTTGAACTTATAATTTCCTTCCATTTTCCCCATGAAACTGATGCAATATATATTTATGCTTGAAAGTTATTTTTCTAATTGATTTCTGTATCATACTTCTCTGCAACGAAAAACATACATCTAAATTGAAATAGGATTTTAAAACATTTTATGTGACTAAAAGCCTTAAGTATTGAAACATTTCTTCTGGACTGAATTAGCCTTAAAATTATTATTGCTATGCAATTGAGAAAAACAACATAAATATACATTTTCATATATAATTATTAACACTAGAAATGAAATTCATTGGAAATGTATCTGAAATGGATGAGATTAAAAAAAATTATTTCATGTATCGGTGGATGAATATTTCTTATTGCTAGTATGAGACAATTGAAGTTGCAATCCTATTTTTTGCTTATTAAGACACATGCTGAAAATTTTCACCCAAGTAGGTGGAAATGTAAGGACTACTGTTACATTTGAGTTATTTAAGCTAATTCTAAGTCATCTATTAAAATCACATAATGATCTATTGTCAAAAATTATTTTTAATGGTCTGTCAGCTGACAGCTTAACTTGGTCATCCTTTGATAATGTGGAGAACACCTGACTTGGAAAAGGACTTGTGGCCTGTCATTTGGGTTGTTCACTTGTGAGTGGATTTGTTATCCACCCATTAGAGACATTTACAACCTTAATACTTACTTATGTATTACAACCTTCATATTTACAACCTATTTACTCTTCCTGTTTGAAGTCCTAGAAGTTTATATCCCAGGATGCGGCATATGAAGATTTGGGATGCAAGAAAACCGTATCTTTTTTTTGGTTAAGTGGGAAGAGGTAGGTAAGTGAGAGAGAAGGTGGAGAAAGAGAGCTTACTTGAGGCCCCAGCTGTAAGCAGTTCAATTTTAGGAGAGTCTTTAGGAAAACTGAGGATTTGGAAACTGATGCTTATAAATCCGTCCATGACACCAAACCAAGTCTGCTTGCTTCCCCAAGAGTATTTGTACCCCAATTGAAGACTGCTTTTCTGAAGGTTGTTAGAATTCATAGCATGATGTTAACGTTCTTGTAGAGGATAGATTTGTATGAGTTTCTCTTCTGGCATATTGGTTGTCACTTAGTGAGCTGTTCTGGGTTAAGGGCCTTGTATGCATCTCACTGTCTTGAGAACAACGTTAAGAGGCAGAAGCATTATCCCTGCTTTGCAGATGAGGACGCAAGGGTTAAGGGAAGCAGCAGCCATCAAGTACCAACACTGAGGTTCAGGCCCAGGGCTGTGGGTTTACAGAACCTAAGCTCGTTAGCCTCGGTGGAAAATTGTGCCCAGTTTGGGCACAGAGAGCACAGCTCTTCATATGAGCTATTGCTTAAACTGCTGTTGCTTTTATTTTGTCTCCTCGTCAAGTTTCTGTAAAACAGTGGTTCTCAAACACAGATGGCTGGGCCCACCTCCAGAATTTCTGATTCACATCTTGGTGAGCTAAGAATTTGCTTTTCTAACAAGTTCCCAGGTTTGGGAACCACACCTTTGAGAACCACTTCTCCAAATCATGTCCAGCCTCATGGGAGAGATTCCCATTTCTAATGTATTTATGGACTGATGTTTTTTTCTAAGTTCCTCTTAAGGTTCAGGTTTTAACTGCTTAGAAGTGAGTATGTATAAATATACATACTCCATGTATATTTCAACACCTGAAACAACTTTGGAAAACTTGTGCTCTAGGCATTTTTGCTGAAGATTTTCTGAGTGTTACTGCCCGTGGGCATGCCCACATAAAGTGAAATGATGTTTACAGATTTTTATTTATTTGTATACACTTTGCACATAAAGGTCCTCCGTGTCTTTGCCAAGGTGTCCTCTCTGTCTGGATGGAATGTCCTTTCTCCCATTCTTTACCCATTGGTTCAATCTTTAAGACTCATCTCAAGGTAATATCTTCTCTCTGAAGCTTCTTGACTGAGTTAAGTACCTTTTCCATGAATTCCTCCAGCCCTATACAGCATTCTATAGGTGTAATCTTGCTTATGTGTTATCTCTCCCACCAGATGATAAATTTGATACTAGTAATAATTACCTAACATTTACTACACACTAGGCATTTGGTAAACACTTTACATATATTATTTCATTAAATCCTTACAACAACCTTATGAGGAATATACTATTATCACCCGTATTTCACAGTTGAGGAAAGTGAGGTACAGAAAGGTAACTGAGCAAGGGCACATTCAGGGGCATTTCCTTGTTGAAGTCCCTGTTACCCAGGACTGGCCTGCAGGCTTTCAGCCCCAAGTACTGAAATGTCAGCTCACTGACACTGAAACACAGAATTTGTATAGTGAGAATGCAAGTCCATTGATTTGCATGGTGAGAAATGCTGCGCAGGGTGGATGCTCTGGGCAGCACATTCTCTCTTATGGCAGGCTTCTCAGGAAGCCAGAATTCAAGGCTGCATTTGACTAGCCAGCACGAGTTTGCACCAAGGGAGTTAGTAACATGGGTCCAAACTGTAGCTGCACTGGGTTGAGACGATCCAATGCTGCAAGAAGGATGTCACTGGGAGCAATGTGGCAAGTCCTCGGGCACTACTGCTTCTTGGATGAGAGAGCGGAGACTGCCGCTAGATGGGATGGTCAAATTTCAGCTTTGCCACTTACTAGTTATGTGACCTTGGGCAAGTTACTCATCTGAACAAGATGTTGATAATAATGGAACCTATTCATGATTTGTGAGGGCTAAATGTATTAGCATATGTAAGGAACTCAGAAGTGTGCCAAATGTATAACAAGAACTATGGAAATAGTTGCTATTATGATTGTTAGCATTGTGTTTTCAGTGCCTAGCAGATGCCTGGCACATAGTAGGTGCTCAATGCATATTTTTGAACTAATGAATGAATGATTAGTTTGCCTAGAACTTTGTTAGACTCCACCCTTGTTTACTTGAGAGGAGTGACTTACAAAAAATTTTTTGACAGTGACCTGCAATAAAGAAATACATTTCAAATTGAGCCTAATACCGCATACACACATGTATACTAACACACAGATTTCGTGGAAACTATACTTATCGTGATTATATGTGATGCATCCCTGTATTTCCAGTTCTATTTTGCATAAAAAAATACTGGTAGCTTACTAGTTCATTTTATCTGGCTATTTGATAAACAACCGCCTTAAGAGACTTTCTCCTTCAATGGACACATGCCATCTACAGATACGTTAATATTGCAGGCAGGCTTTGCATATCTTTGCTCTGACTTTAAAAGGCACACTCCTTCCTCTCATTTTTAGGTTGTTGGGCAGCTGTCTCCAGGTCAATGGAGACTGGTCCTCCTGTTCTGGGCTGGGTGCATCTCATGGCCTGGCTGGCCTTGAGGCCTGTGCATCTTTCCAGGCGCCAGTGGATGTGACTCTTCCATGAAGCTCCAATTTTCTCAGGGCTGGATGGACTGAAGCTGTGGTCTCAAGGTAACTGCACCAAGCCTTGTGTCTTTTTGGCAAATTCTGGACTTGGTTAAGGAACTGGTGTCTTTTCTCTAAGGCCTTTTGGTCTTTAACACTTTTGCCTGAGGTTGGTGGGCATCTGCTCTGGGGCTGGTCTTGGTCTTTACTGGTCCCTAGCCCAGCAGGTATAAGTGGCCACCACTCCTCCTCCTCACATGGGCTGTTGGCCCTTGGGCCCTAATTCCACACTGAGGAAGCCTTTGGCTGGCATTTGCCTGGATTCCTGAGTTTCTGATGGCTGGCAAGCATGAGTAGGACAAAGTGTCTTGCTGCTGGAGAACTGTGCTGGGGCAGGATGCGTGCAGGAGATTGAAGGAGAGGGTGAGTGGAGCGTGTCCTTCAGGTGGGTTTAGAACTGTATGGACTCCGGACAGAGGTGCCCTTTGAAGCAGACTGGCCTGAGCTCCGTTTGCTGCCCTGGATCATGCTCTCCTTTTGGGGTCACTCAGTTTTCTCGGGTGGATGGCAAAGGGAAACTTGGGAAACTTCTTTAGCCACTAGCTTGGGTCTTTTCAAGATTTGCTATAAATGCCCCATGTGATACTGCTCAAGTCAAAGGAGAGGAAGGAAAAAGGTTGCAGGGCCAGGGGGAACTCTTCATGTGTCAGTAATAACACGAATAACCTATTTATGTTACTATTTATCAAACATCTGAGCTTTGACACCTGATGATTCTGCCTCCTGACTCAAACTGGTAGCTGTGTCTCTTGCTCTATGACTTGTGGTCTGCACAGCTTCTATTCATCTAAAAATATTTAGACATTTTAAACTATTGCACTGTTTCTTCAAAATGCGAAAGCTAGTCTTCTTAAACCATGACCATTTAGGGCTCTTGTTTGTTTCTGGCTTAAGAAGGTGAGTACCTCCACGTGTCTTCCCACACTCATTTTGTCCCTCTGTTCTCCATCACTTTTCAAAATGTTAGTGTGTTAGTATATGCCCCCAAAAGACTCTGTAATGAGACTCTTAAGATTTGCTGATTTTGTATGTGTTCCCATTTCCCAAGTATTCCCTAGCCTTTTTGTTGTCGATAGTTAATTTTGCAAAGACTTCATTACTTTTGAATTGTTTAAATGTGTTTCTTGGCCCCCTCCCTCTCTCCCTTCCTGTACATTCTCTATAGCGTGGGTCATGGATTTTTGCATTTCATGGAGCAAAAGTTAAAAAAAAGGACAGGCAGGGTAACTTACATAGGGTTGCTGTCTTTTTATTTTTCCAAATAAAAACAACTACCATTTACTTTTACCCTCACTTCTTAACAGAAGTTGCCCTGTGAAGACCTAGAAGGAGATCAGTTGCTTTTGTGGAATGTGTCCTCATAGAAGCCGTGCTTCCTCGCTGATTCTAGCTCCGGGCCATGTGTTGGGCACCCATCAAGTGCTCAGCACTGAGGCGGCCACAAGAAAGGGTTAGACGTTTGCCTTTACTCTCAGGGATCCCACAGAGGAGATGAGACCAACAGCTGTATAGGGCTCTAACTTTTGTGTCTACCTGCCTCTGAGACTGTGAAGCTCTTAAAAGTAAAGGTCATATATCCTTGTGTCTCTATGTCCCACTGCACCAGCATGGTGTCTGACACCTCACACACTGTCAGTGCTGGCTCACTAAGAATGCATTACAGGACAGTACAAGATCATATACACGTAGATGTTCAATTGTATTCAGTTGTGTATCACTACCGTACAATACTGCACCATGAGTGGTAGGACAGGGCAGGAGGGATCCCAGCTGGCTTGGGTTGTCAGGAAGACTTTATGGAAGTGAGATTGGAGGTGGGCCCCCAGGAATGAGTAGAAGTTGCATGCCCTGGAAGGAAGTAGTGGGGTCCTGTTTGAAAGCAGTTTGAGGCCCAGGCAATAAAATTGAGGAGGGGTTATTTTGTTTTGCAGGCAAATTGCCTATTTGGAGCTTATTTGATAGCATGGGATGGTGATAGGTGCCGAAGAACCCCTTAGGGCACTGGCTCAAAACTGGGGGTGATTTTTGCCCCCAGGCAACATTTGACACTGTCTGGAGACACTTGGTTCTTATACCTTGTAGCTGGTTGTTACTGGCATAAAATTCTGGCACATATTAGAGGCAAGGGCTGCTGCCAAACAGGGTGCAGGACAGTCCTCTTCTCCACCAAAGGCTCGACTGGCCCCAAATGTCAACAGTGCTAAAATTTAGAAATTCTGATGTAGGGTGATTGATAAGAGGAAAGAAATAAATATGGTGCCATCAGCAGCATTTCATGATCGCAAGCAGTGCCTGGAAGGCTGCTATTACAGGGCTGTTCTAGAGGTGAACCTTAAGACCCTTCCTTGCCTTTGATTTAAAAAGCATACACATTTTATTTTAGAATGGTTTTAGATTTACAGAAAAATTGTGAAGAGACTTCAGAGAATTCCTGTATATCCTACAACCAGTTTCCCCTGGTATTAACATTTTATGTTAGTATGCTACATTTATTACAATTGATGAACCAACATGGATACATGATTATTAACTAAAATCCATACTTTATTCATGGTGTTTCCTTAATGTCCTTTCCTGTTTCAGGATCCTAGCCAGGATATCTCATTACATTCAGGTTCTTCTTGGCTGTGACAATCTCTCAGAATTTCCTCCCTTTTAATGACTTTGACAGTTTTGAGGAGTACTGGTCATTTTGTAGACTGACCCTCACTGGGGTTTCTCATGATTAGACTGGGGCTGTGGGTTTTGGGGAGGAAGACCACAGAGGTGAAATGTACCCTTCTCATCACATCAGGTCAGTAGGATTCATCACTGATGGTGCTGACCTTGACCAGATCATTCATGGCTCTTGACCTTGAGATCCTGTGGTCAGTATTCTCCAGTGTAAAGTAACTAGTATTATTTTTGACCTTTTTATACTTTATTCTTTGGAAGGAAGTCACTATGTATAGCCCACACTTACGGACTTGGAAGTTCCGCTCCACTTCCTTGGGGAGCGTCTAGTTTTAAACGAAAAAAAAATTTTTTTTTTTGCTTTTTGCTGGCCTCAGAGTTCCCTGCAGAGCCCCAGGCGCAGTGAGTGAGCCCATACTCATTTCTTTGTCAATGTCAGACAGCTAATCAAGGCGCTGGGATTTACTTAAGCTAACAAATGATTATCCTTCCCTGTAGAAGGGTTACCAGAATGCTGAATTTGCTAATTACTCTTCTCTTTACCTCTCCCAAGCAGTGATCTTGAGCGAAGAGACAAATCTATCTTAAATGAGGGCTGCAGAGAGAACCTGGGAGGCTGACGAAGAGGGAGGCAGCCACTCACCAAAAGTGAAGTGGTGAGGATGGGGCGAATGCAGAACTGAAGTGGCCTAAAGGGAAATAATGTGGTTAAGAGGGAATCCACAGTGAGTTTGGTCTCTGGGTCTAATTGAAATTTCTGTCTGTGCTACTTATCAGCATTCCTCCGGGATTACTGCTTGTGTCTCTCTGCTAACAGGGGGGTTGAGGAGAAATGTTTATCCGCGGACAGTGGCTGGAAGGAAGGGCTCCTTGGAGTCGCTCTGGCCTTTTATTCCCAACTTGCTGCCGTTATCCTCCAAATCTGGCCTTTGCTAGTCTTGTTTTTTTTCTGTTGCTCACATCCGGAGTTGAATGTTTGGGTTCAAGTCTGCCATTGACTGGCTGTGTGATCTTTGCGGTCTCGTTTTCTCATCGGTAAGATGATGTGTTAGTTTAAACCAAAAGGCTAAGTACAGCCACTAGCGATGCTTAACCCCTTTTCATACTTTAGGCAGATGGTGCTAATTGATCATACCACTCTCTTCAGCCAAGGACAGATGTGTTCTTAGAATCCTTCTCAGCACAGTGCTCCAGGTATTAACTTCACATCAGTTGGGATGGTCAAGCAAGTAAATGATTTGTCCTCCCTGGAGTAGGTGCTCTTCTAGAGCCTGAAGATTTTATGATTCAGGTTTGCACTATTCACCCATTATTTAATCAACAAATATTTCTGAGGCCCTACATGTGCCAGACACTGGGCTAGACACTGGGTATATACATGGGTGAATGAAACAGACATGGTCTCTGCCTTCGTGGAGCTTATAGATTGTGAGTTCTTTGATAAAGTGTTGTATCCCCGTAACTCTGAGTACAGTTTAGGGCAATCAAATCGTCTGATGGTAGAAAGGTAGGAAGTAGATTTTTATTAAGCACCTTGGGCAAGGTTCGAATATATTATTTCACTTACTCCTTACAGCCACGTTATAAATTAGGTAATAGTCACATTGGCAAATGGGAAAAGCAAGCCATACAGAAAATTTGCCAAGAGTGGTAAGTGGTAGGGATTGGCTCTTGGTCTGCCCGATGCCAAAGGCAATGGTTATTATACCCCACCTCACACATGGCACCCAGCCTTTTTTGTTCTTCAATAAAGAGGAGTGTTTCAGTAAAGAAGGAGGACAGATTAGAGTCCATGCCAGGGAGGAGGAGGAAGGCTGGGCCTGCAGAGACGCTGCCGTGTAGCTGCTGGAGGCTCTGGCTGAGGTCGCTGTGTGGGGCTGATGCAGCCAGTTAGCCCGATGGAGCAGGGCTTTGGCTAGAATGATGCTATAAATGAGGCCACCCAGAGAATGTGCCTCCAGCTGCCCCCAGAGGACAGCATGTATATCACATTCATCACATCATTTATCATATCACATCAGCCTGATTTCTTCCTAGGCCTACCTTGGACTTTCAGTGTAACCACTCCTCTTCCAGTTTCTAAGCTTCTTAGAGCTCTAAGATTTCTCCCTATGTTCTTCTGTTGCCTTGAGGCTGCTTGTACCCTGGAAAGATGCATTTAGGTTAGAGGAGGAAGGAGGTAAATATTGGGCATGGCCGGGTTGAACTTGCCCTCCTGGGTGTGACTCTGCTCCCAGCACAGCCCCTGCCAGGGCCTGAACACCCAGCCCGGACCCGCTCTGTTTGCACACTTAGTGCAGAGCTTTCCAGGAGAAATTTTCAGTTCAGCTGCTGAACGCCCAGAGTTTTGCTCACCAAGACTGATGATGTTCAGTGTATGGAGGTCCAGAGAGCCCTCCTCCAATAACAGATTCAAGGTGGGTGAAATTAAAGACTTTCCTGTAAAAGAAATATGGAAGGAAATCCCAAAGCTTCATTCAGACATTTCCAGAGACTAGAAAGGCCCCATTTTCTCCTAGAGAAGCTCTCCTTTCTTCTTTGCCTAAATAACAATTTAGTGGATTCCGGGAATCCCTCCTCCTCTGTGAGTGAACTTAGCATCCCAGTTGATCCAGTTTTGTTTCTGTTTCCCGAGGGTGAAGTCTGAAGCCAGGACTAGGATGCAGTTAGTTTACTGGGAGGAGTGGTGGACCTGGAGACGCAGCCCAGCCCTTCCCTCGGACCCGAGGCCTGACTCCCCACCTGCTGAGAACCCTCAGTTGTCAGCACCCATGCGATGGCCTCGGTTGCAGAACTCCACCCAGTTTGAGGCCATACCCACTTCTGGAGTGGATTTTCTCCAGTGGCTGATGGAAGCCGGGATACAAAGTCCCGCCCCCTCGCTCCAGCGCACGGGAACCCGGAATTATCCTCGCAGCTCTAAGACTCCTCTGAGGGTCAGCAGCGGCTACTCTGCTGCTTCGCGCTCTCCTTCACAGGTGTGGGTTCCCAGGGCGTCAGTAATACACCTAACCTGTGACCGCTGGTGCCAGGCGTGGGCTGGGAAAGCAGATCCCAGGACGGGAGCTGGGAGCTGGATCAGCATCGCCTGGTGAGCGGCGAGCACTGCGTTACTTGGAGGTACGCGGAGTGGTCCAGGAGGAATCTGTGGGGATTTTGGACGTACGCCAGCAGAAAAGAATGGCTAGCTGATGCAACGTGTCAGCATTCGAGAGAGATGGGGTAAATGGTAGCTGCGAGGGCAGTGGGGTTGGTAGCTGTTGGCCAAGTGTGAGGGCCAGAGGACTTCTGTGGAGGCAGGTCAGGAGGTTCTCATCTCAGCAGGAGGAGGGCAGGGAAAAGTGACCCCAGGCTAAGGACCTAATCATTAAAGGGGGGAGCTGAGTTCAAAGGAAGTTAAACTCTTGACCTAAGCAAGTGCTTAAGTTGAATCTAGCCAAGGTCAGGACCTGGTTAGGAAAGAATGAGATGGGGACTTGTGGTTGACGAACTTGAACATCTTGAATTTTCTGATTTTCCTGTATCCACTGATCCTGCAGAATGATCCATTTCTCCCTATCAAGGGCTAGCTAGTGTTCCCCTTCACTTGAAGACAATGAGAGGACCTTCTCTTTGTGAGACAATACATGCCTTCCCCAGAATGCCCCCTTCTGGCCACTGGGCCAAATATTAGAGTACAGTCACAACACCTGGTCAGGGATATGCCAGGCCTGCAGCTAAGGAAGAAAGGGAACATTTCTCAAAGGAGCTGCAGGACCTGCAGCTGGAGGTGGGGGAGCATGCTTGGGGCTGGGTTTCGTGATGCTTGATTAAGGTGCAGTGGAACATAGAGCTGGTTGAGGAAGCATGTATCAGTTTGGGAGTCTAAGTCCTCTGCCTGGGGGCACACTGCTGGTATAGGTCCCAGTAGCTTGGGAAAAGCATTGACACAGTAAGAGATGCCAGGATTGCTCTGGCGCTCAGTGGGTGGAGGAGTCAAAATGCTGAGAACAATGGGCATGGTGGAGTGGATACACTATTAAAGCCAGAGACACCCCCAAAAGCATGATATTCCTCGGAAGGCCAGGAGGATTTGTGGAAGCAGTAAGGAATTTGATGGTGAGCAGAACAGCCTCATCACTGTTCCAGAGGTCAAGGGCAGAGGTAGGGGATGCCATAGAACAGGGTTTGATGAGAGTGAGGGAAGGATAGGAGCCTGTGGCAATAGAACCCGGGTGACAGAGCTTCACCTTTGGAAGCCAGATGAACACAGTTGTATTGAGCAGAAAGGTCACCAGGCAGTCAAAGTGGTCCCCAGCTGCAGAGTTGAGGAGATGATTAATTGAATGTGGCATCTCTAGGGGCAGCCAACAAAGATGCTACTCAATTTTTACAACCAAAAGAAACAGGATGGATCATCAGGATGCTGAGGGCAGTTGACCCTGTAAAATACCATGATCCTTTGCCTAGTCTCTCAAATGGAGCTAGTTTTCAACCCTAGAACCTGTTGACTGAAGGAAAGACCAGGTTCCCAGGAGGAGAGACCCTGTAACATCACAGCAAATGTACATGGTGGTAATTCTCTCAGTTCTACCCCAAAGTAATCCACTGCCATTTACTCTGGTGACCATACACAGGGGAAAGGAGAATGCCCAAAAGACTTGAAGGACTTTTGACACAGGGTCATAATTGACATTGGCACTCAGCTGAAGTGTCATTCTGGACACGGGCTGGTTGGAACATGAGCCGGTTCCAGCCCTTTGGGTGTTACTTGCCCACTCCTTTCCCAGGCTTGGATGTGCAGATCGGAGCTCAGCAAATGCCCTGAGGAGACCTTTCTGCACTACCTCCTCTCTGGTACTCTGCTCCACAAATTCTAGCCACTCTGGCATCCTTGAACTCTGAGAGCCTGCCAGGCTCCATCCGTGCGCACTCTCCTCTCCCCGCGGGCAGAAGCCACCTCTGTGTGGCGGCCCGTGCAGCAGCCGGCTTCGTCTGGCTTGCTTCTCTCTGCTCCACCATCACAGCCCTGTGTTGTCTGTTATTGGATCTCTGAGAACTGGGAATCCTGTGTTTTGTCTAGTTTGCCAAGTTGTTTAATGTGGGAGGGTAAATCTAGGCCCTGTTATTCCATCTTGTCCAGGAGTGGAAGTCCTCTGCTTTTTTTTTTTAAACTTACCACTCAATTCTATCAGCACAAAGGATTATAAATGAAAAGTAAAGTAAAATGCCTGGTGGTAGTGGCCTGTGATTCCTTGGACAATAAAGCAGTCAGCGGTCTATAGCTTAGCCACTAACTTGGCAGGACTTGCCAGCATTTTTCAGCTGAAACTGATGATTTTTCTGCCCATTGGAAGTACATCTCTCTTGTCATGATGGACCTTATTGGAGACTGGCTGGTGTCTCTGGTTGATGTGAGTCTCCCATTGGCAGTCTGGGGTACACCCGCTCCAGCAGCAGGCAGCCACATGTGCTGACATTAGAGTTTTGTTTCAAGGGTCAGGGTTGTTTGGTCTGAGTACTGGCACCAAGGATGACCAGTGGCAGCAGAACCAAGAGCATATAAAGTTGGAAAAGCCACAGAGGTGAGTGGGGAGTGTATTAAAAGAAGCAAAACTCAATGGCAGGGAGCCAGGTAAGTACGGGAAGAAAGGAGGCCAGAGCAGAGGTGCGAAGCAGGAACAGAGGTGCACAGCTATTGCCTTGCCCGGGCCTGGAGCCCTGGAGGTTCCCTCTTAACGGGAGAGTGAGTGAGTCCAGTCGGCAATGCAGCGACTGGGGGCTGCTGAAACCATGGGCCTTGGGAGTTGGGTTTGACTCTTTTACCTTGAGGGCACCCTTTTTTGCATTTAAAGTCAGGCTTCTCCCAGGGCAAGTCAGATTTTTGGCTCAGAAACCTATGCAGCAGCTTGGCCTTCCCTGGGGGATGGGGGTGGGGGTCTGGGAAGGGTGTGATGGCCGAGCTTGTGGTGGTTCTTCAGGAAGTGACTCCCCTTAGAGCACCTTTCTGCGGGGTGGTTTTCCTCTGGCGTCATATCAGTCTGGAAATGATGCATTCTCATCTGGACGAGTCATTAGCAAGTTAACAGTTCTTAGAAGCCCTTGGATTGAAGAAAGCTATTCAATGTTACCTGCTTTTCCTGGGCTTGCCCAGCTACAGAAAACACGAAGCCCCTCTATGGTAACCAGCTTAGATAAAGAACTTACATGCCTCAACACCCAAAAAACAAATTCCTTAACAGGAATTGTAAGAGACTGGATCAATCTGCACATAAGCTCATCACCAGTCCAGCCATACTGGTCTTTGTGTTCCTGGAGTCCATCTAGTTCTAGCTAGATAGTACCTTTGCATGAGCAGTTTAGTTTGTCCCTTGTCTTAGAATGCCCTGTCTGGTGTCCCTGGCTCCCTGCCCCCTTTCTTCAGTGGCTGGCTTGTCTCTGCTGTCGCCTTACTAGCTCACAGAGGCTATCCTGACCACCCTAATGCTGCCTCTGCCAGTCATTTTATTTTCTTTATAGTGCTTCTCCAGTTCTTAAATTAAGAAGGAATTACCTTCTTAATTTATTTTCTCGGACTTCTTCTAGAATGAGGTTTCCAGGAAAGCTGGGATCTTATCATCTCCACCCCACAGTCTACATATGCATGCATCAGGCGCTTCACACGTGGTAATGGCTGGTGGCCATAGGTCTGACTGGTCAGGTGCTCTGCCAGGCAGGCATTGCTCTTGGAGCTTTCCCCCTGGTTAGCTGTTGCTAGGATTTGATGAAATCAATAAGGGGAGCCCTCTCCCCCCCACTCCATACAAGCCTGGCCCACCTGTAGTCTTACCTTTGTTGCCAGGCAGCTGCCTCTGGGGAGGTCTCTCCTGCACACCAGGTGAAACCACAACCTGCACAGGGCAGGGTTCCTGAATTGGAAAGAGAAAGAATTCTCATGCGGGTCAGATGAGTGTATGTAAGGAAGGAATTTATTAAAGCAAGAGCAGCAGAGAATGGCAGCTGCCTTGCAGGGAGCAGAGAATGGGAAAAAGGGAAGGTTCTCTACCTAGGGCAGATTACCTCACTAACTCTTTTTTATTTTTATTTTTTATTAAGATATCACTGATATACACTCTTATGAAGGTTTCACATAAAAAACGGTGTGGTTACTATATTCACCCTTATTATCAATTCCCCCCCATACACCACTGAAGTCACTGTCCGTCAGTGTAGTAAGATGCCACAGAGTCACTACTTGTCTTCTCTGTGCTACACTGTCTTCCCTGTGATGCCCCCACACCATGTGTACTAATCATAATACCCCTCAATGCCCTTCTTCCTCCCTCCCTCCCCACCCTCCCCGACCCCTCGCTTTGGTAACCAGTAGTCCCTTGGAGTCTGTGAGTATGCTGCTGTTTTGTTCTTTCAGTTTTGGTTCGTTGTTATACTCCACAAATGAGGGAAATCATTTGGTACTTGTCTTTTTCGGCTTGTCTTATTTCACTGAGCATAATACCCTCTAGCTCTATACATGTTGTTGGAAATGGTCAGGTTTCTTCTTATGGCTGAATAATATTCCATTGTGCGTATGTACCACCTCTTCTTTAGTCATTCATCTACTGATGGACACTTAGGTTGCTTCCATATCTTGGCCATTGTAAATAGTGCTGCGATAAACATAGGGGTGCATGTGTCTTTGAATCTGAGATCTTGTTTCCTTTGGATAAATTCCTAAGGGTGGAATTCCTGGATCAAATGGTATTTCCATTTTTAGTTTTTTGAGAAATCTTCATATTGCTTTCCACAGTGGTTGAACTAAGTTACATTCCCACCAGCAGTGTAGGAGGGTTCCCCTTTTTTTGCATCCTCTCCAGCATTTGTTGTTCCTTGTCTTTTTGATGTTGGCCATCCCAACTGGTGTGAGGTGATATTGTGGTTTTAATTTGCATTTCCCTGATATTAGTGATGTGGAGCATCTTTTCACGTGCCTGTTGGCCATATGAATTTCTTCTTTGGAGAAATGTCTGTTCATATCCTCTGCCCATTTTTTAATCAGGTTATTTGCTTTTGGGGTGTTGAGGCATGTGAGTTCTTTATATATTTTGGATGTTAACCCCTTGTTGGATATGTTGTTTAGGAATATATTCTCCCATACTGTAGGATGCCTTTTTGTTCTACTGATGGTGGCCTTTGCTGTACAGAGGCTCTTTAGTTTGATGTAGTCCCATTTGTTCATTTTTGTTTTTGTTTCCCTTGCTCAGGGATATATGTTCAGAGAAAAGTTGCTCATGTTTATATTCAAGAGATTTTTGCCTATGTTTTCTTCTTAAAGTTTTATGGTTTCATGACTTACATTCAGGTCTTTGATCCTTTTGAGTTTACTTTTGCATATGGAGTTAGACAATAATCCAGTTTCATTCACTTATATGTTGCTCTCCCATTTTGCCAACACCAGTTATTGAAGAGGCTGTCACTTCCCCATTGTATGTCCAAAGCTCCTTTATCATATATTAATTGACCATATGTGGTTGGATTTATATCTGGGCTCTCTATTCTGTTCCATTGATCTATGGGTCTGTTCTTATGCCAGTACCAAAGTGTCTTGATTACTGTGGCTTTGTAGTAGAGCTTGAAGTGGGGGAGCATAATTCCCTCACATTTATTCTTCCTTCTCAGGATTGCTTTGGCTATTCAGGGTCTTTTGTGATTCCATATGAATTTTAGAATGATTTTCTCTAGTTCGTTGAAGAATGCTGTTGGTATTTTGATAGGAAATGCATTGAATCTGTAGATTGCTTTAGGCAGGATGGCCATTTGGACAATACTAATTCTTCCTATCCATGAGCACAGGATGTGTTTCCATTTATTGGTGTCTTCTTTAATTTCTCTCATGAGTGTCTTGTAGTTTTCAGGGTACAGGTCTTTCACCTCCTTGGTTAGACTTATTCCTAGGTATTTTATTCTTTTTGATGCAATTGTGAATGGAATTGTTTTCCTGATTTCTCTTTCTGCTAGTTCATCATTGGTATATAGGAATGCAACAGATTTCTGTGTATTAATTTTGTATCCTGCAACTTTGCTGAATTCAGA
Organism: Smutsia gigantea; assembly: GCA_032199065.1. Taxonomy (NCBI): domain Eukaryota; kingdom Metazoa; phylum Chordata; class Mammalia; order Pholidota; family Manidae; genus Smutsia; species Smutsia gigantea. Next base: position 19,938 of record JAVSCE010016590.1, read on the forward strand.
TATTAGACCAAGTAGTTTTGGAATGGAGTCTTTAGTGTTTTTTATGTACAATATCATGTCATCTGCGAATAATGAGAGTTTGATTTCTTCCTAACCAATCTTGATGCCCTTTATTTCTTTGTGTTGTCTGATTGCCGTGGCTAGGACCTCTAGAACTATGTTGAATAACAGTGGGGAGAGTGGGCATCCTTGTCTTGTTCCAGATCTTAGGTGAAAAGCTTTCAGCTACTTGCTGTTAAGTATGATGTTGGCTGTGGGTTTGTCATATATGGCCTGTATTATGTTGAGGTACTTGCCCTCTATACCCATTTTGTTAAGAGTTTTTATCATGAATGGATGTTGAATTTTGTTGAATGCTTTTTCAGCATCTATGGAGATGATCATGTGGTTTTTGTCCTTTTTGTTGATGTGGTGGATGATGTTGATGGGTTTTTGAATATTGTGCCAACCTTGTATCCCTGGAATAAATTCTATTTGGTCATGATGGATGATATTTTTGATGTATTTTTGAATTCAGTTTGCTATTCTTTTGTTGAGTATTTTTGCATCTCTGTTCATCAGGGTTATTGGTCTGTAATTTTCTTTTTTTATGGTGTTTTTGTCTGGTTTTGGTATTAGAGTGATACTGGCCTCACTCCTGGAAGCATTACCTCCTCTTCTACTTTTTAGAAAACTTTGAGGAGGACGGGTATTAGGTCTTCACTAAATGTTTGATAAGATTCAACAGTGAAGCCATCCAGTCCAGGATATTTGTTCTTAAGTGATTTTTTGATTACCAATTCAATTTCGTTGCTGGTAATTGGTCTGTTCAGATTTTCTGTTTCTTCCTGGGTCAGCCTTGGAAGGTTGTATTTTTCTTCTAGGTTATCTTTCTTCTAGAAAGTTGTATCTTTCTTCTAGGTTATCCAATTTGTTACCATATAATTTTTCATAGTATTCTCTAATAATTCTTTGTATTTCTGTGGTGTCCATAGTGATTTTTCCTTTCTCATTTCTCATTCTGTTTATGTGTGTAGATTCTCTTTTTTTCCTGATAAATCTGGCTAGGGGTTTATCTGTTTTGTTAATTTTCTCAAAGAACACACTCTTGCTTTCATTGAGTCTTTCTCTTATTTTTTTCTTCTTTATCTTATTTATTTCTGCTTTTTTAAAATAATTTATTTTGGTATCATTAATCTACAATTACATGTGCAATATTATGGTTATTAATCTACCCCCTTCATCAGGTCCCCACCACCAACCCCATTACAGTCACTGTCCATCAGCATAGTGAGATGCTATAGAATCACTACTTGTCTTCTCTGAGTTGTACAGACCTCCCCATGTTCCCTCAACCTTACATCTGCTAATCATAACACCCTTTTTTCCCTCTTATCCCTCCCTTCCCCAGTCCCTTTCCCTTTGGTAACTATTAGTCCATTCTTGGGTTCTGTGAGTCTGCTGCTGTTTTGTTCCTCCAGTTTTTTTCTTTGTTCTTATACTCCACATATGAGTGAAATCATTTGATACTTGTCTTTTTCGGCTTGGCTTATTTCACTGAGCATAATACTCTCTAGCTCCATCCATGTTGTTGCAAATGGTAGGATTTGTTTTCTTCTTACAGCTGAATAGTATTCCATTGTGTATATGTACCACTTCTTCTTTATCCATTCATCTACTGATGGACACTTAGGTTGCTTCCATTTCTTGGCTATTGTAAATAGTGTTGCGATAAACATAGGGGTGCATAGGCCTTTTTCAAACTGGGCTGCTGCAGTCTTAGGATAAATTCCTAGGAGTGAAATTCCTGGGTAAAATGGTATTTCTATTTTGAGTTTTTTGAAGCACCTCCATACTGCTTTCCACATTGGTTGAACTAATTTGCATTCCCACCAGCAGTGTAGGAGGGCTCCCTTTTCTCCACATCCTCACCAACATTTCTTGTTGTTTGTGTTTTGGATATTGGCCATCCTCACTGGTGTGAGGTGATATCTCATTGTGGTTTTAATCTGCATTTCTCTGATGATTAGCGATGTGGAGCATCTTTTCATGTGCCTGTTGGCCATCTGAATTTCTTCTTTAGAGAAATGTCTATTCATGTCCTCTGCCCATTTCTTAATTGGATTATTTGCTTTCTGTTTGTTAAGGTGCATGAGTTCTTTATATATTTTGGATGTCAACCCTTTATCAGATACGTCATTTATGAATATATTCTCCCATACTGTAGGATGTCTTTTTGTTCTACTGATGGTGTCCTTTGCTGTACAGAAGCTTTTCAGCCTGATATAGTCCCACTTGTTTATTTTTGCTTTTGTTTCCCTTGACTGGGGAGATATGTTAATGAAGAAGTCGCTCATGTTTGTGTCCAAGAGATTTTTGCCTATGTTTTTTTCTAAGAGTTTTATGGTTTCATGACTTATATTCAGGTCTTTGATCCACCTTGAGTTTACCTTTGTGTATGGAGCTAGACAGTAGTCCAGTTTCATTCTCTTACATGTAGCTGTCCAGTTTTTCCAACACCAGCTGCTGAAGAGGCTGTCATCTCCCCATTGTATATCCAAGGCTCCTTTATCAAATATTAATTGACTGTATATGTTTGGGTTAATGTTTGGATTTTCTGTTCTGTTCCACTGGTCTGTGGGCCTGTTTTTGTGCCAATACCAAATTGTCTTGATTACTGTGGCTTTGTAGTAGAGCTTGAAGTCAGGGAGCGTAATTCCCCTTGTTTTATTCCTCCTTCTCAGGATTGCTTTGGCTATTCGGGGTCTTTTGTGGTTCCATATGAATTTTAGAATTATTTGTTCCAGTTCATTGAAGAAAGCTGTTGGTAGTTTGATAGGGATTGCATTGAATCTGTAGATTGCTTTAGGTAGTATAGCCATTTTGACAATATTTATTCTTCCTAGCCAAGAGCATGGGATGCATTTCCATTTGTTAGTGTCCTCTTTAATTTCCCTTAGGAGTGTCTTGTAGTTCTCAGGGTATAGGTCTTTCACTTCCTTCATTAGGTTTATTCCTAGGTATTTTATTCTTTTTGATGCAATTGTGAATGGAATTGTTTTTCTGATTTCTCTTTCTGTTAGTTCATCATTAGTGTATAGGAAAGCAACAGATTTCTGTGTGTTAATTTTGTATCCTGCAACTTTGCTGAATTCAGATATTAGTTCTAGTAGTTTTGGAGTAGAGTCTTTAGGGTTTTTTATGTACAATATCATGTCATCTGCAAATAGTGACAATTTGACTTCTTCTTTACCAATCTGGATGCCTTGTATGTCTTTGTTTTGTCTGATTGCCATGGCTAGGACCTCCAGTACTATGTTGAATAACAGTGAGAGAGTGGGCATCCCTGTCTTGTTCCCGATCTTAGATGAAAAGCTTTCAGCGTCTCGCCGTTAAGTATGATGTTAGCTGTGGGTTTGTCATGTATAGCCTTTATGATGTTGAGGTACTTGCCCTCTATACCCATTTTGTTGAGAGTTTTAATCAGGAATGGATGCTGAATTTTGTCAAATGCTTTTTCAGCATCTATGGAGATGATCATGTGGTTTTTGTTCTTCTTTTTGTTGATGTGGTGGATGATGTTGATGGATTTTCGAATGTTGTACCATCCTTGCATCCCTGGGATGAATCCCACTTGATCATGGTGTATGATCCTCTTGACGTATTTTTGAATTCGGTTTGCTAATATTTTGTTGAGTATTTTTGCATCTCCGTTCATCAGGGATATTGGTCTGTAATTTTCTTTTTTGGTGAGGTCTTTGCCTAGTTTTGGTATTAGAGTGATGCTGGCTTCATAGAATGAGTTTGGAAGTATTCCCTCCTCTTCTATTTTTTGAAAAACTTTAAGGAGAATGGGTGTTATTTGTTCCGTATATGTCTGGTAGAATTCAGAGGTGAATCCATTGGGTCCGGGGGTTTTGTTCTTGGGTAGTTTTTTGATTACCAATTCAATTTCATTGCTGGTGATTGGTCTGTTTAGTTTTTCTGTTTCTTGCTTGGTCAGTCTTGGAAGGTTGTATTTTTCTAAGAAGTTGTCCATTTCTTCTATGTTTTCCAGCTTGTTAGCATATAGATTCTCATAATATTCTCTTATATTCTTTGTATTTCTGTGGGGTCCGTTGTTATTTTTCCTTTCTCATTTCTGATTGTGTTTATGTGTGTAGATTCTCTTTTTCTCTTAATGAGTCTGGCTAGGGGTTTATCTATTTTGTTTATTTTTTCAAAGAACCAGCTCTTGGTTTCATTGATTTTTTCTATTGTTTTATTCTTCTCAATTTTATTTATTTCTTCTCTGATCTTTATTATGTCCCTCGTTCTGGTGACTTTGGGCCCCATTTGTTCTTTTTCTAATTTCAGTGATTGTATCTTTCGACTATTCATTTGGGATTGTTCTTCCTTCTTTAAATAGGCCTCGATTGCAATATACTTTCCTCTTAGAACTGCCTTTGCTGCGTCCAGCAGAAGTTGTGGCTTTGTGTTGTTGTTGTCATTAGTCTCCATATTTTCTTTGATTTCTGTTTTGATTTGGTCGTTAACCTATTGATTAATTAGGAGAATGTTGTTAAGTCTCCATGTGTTAGTGACCCTTTTTGATTTCTTTCTAAAATTTATTTCTAGTTTTATACCTTTGTCATCTGAGAAATTGGTTGGTAGGATTTCAATATTTTTGAATTTACTCATGTTCTTTTTGTGGCCTAGTATGTGGTCTATTCTGGAAAATGTTCCATGTGCACTTGAGAAGAATGTGTATCCTGCTGCTTTTGTGTGCTGAGTTCTGTAGATGGCTGTTAGCTCCATCTGTTCTAGTTTGTTGTTTAGTGCCTCTGTGTCTTTACTTATTTTCTGTGTGGTTGATCTGTCCTCTGGAGTGAGTGGTGTGTTGAAGTCTCCTAAAATGAATGCATTGCTATCTATTTTCTCCTTTAATTCTGTTAGTATTTGTTTCACATATGCCGGCGCTCCTGTGTTGGGTTCATATATATTTATAATGGTTATATCTTCTTGTTGGACTGACCCCTTTATCATTATGTAATGTCCTTTATCTCTTGCTACTTTCTTCGTTTTGAAGTCTATTTTGTCTGATACAAGTACTGCAACACCTGCTTTTTTCTGTTTGTTGTTTGCATGAAATATCTTTTTCCGTCCCTTCACTTTTAGTCTGTGTATATCTTTGGGTTTGAGGTGAGTCTCTTGTAAGCAGCATATAGATGGGTCTTGCTTTTTTGTCCTTTCTGTTACTCCGTGTCTTTTGATTGGTGCATTCAGTCCATTTACATTGAGGGTGATTATTGATAGATATGTACTTATTGCCATTGCTGGCTTTAGATTCGTGGTTACCAAAGGTTCAAGGGTTGCTTCTTTACTATCTAACAATCTGACTTAACTTTCTTGTTAAGTTATTGTAAACACTGTCTGATATTTGTTTATTTCTCTCCCTTCTTATTCCTCCTCCTCCATTCTTTATATACTAGGTGTTTTATTCTTTTCCTTCAGTTAGTATTTGGATGGTCTGCTTTCTTTGCTATGATTGTATTTTCTCTGGTGACATCTTTTTAGCCTTAGGGGTTCTTCTTTCTAGAGCAGTCCGTTTAAGATATCCTGTAGTGGTGGTTTATGAGAGGCAAACTCTCTCAACTTTTGCTTGTCCAGAAATTGTTTAATCCCTCCGTCATATTTAAATGATAATTGTGCTGGATACAATATTCTTGGTTCGAGGCCCTTCTGTTTCATAACGTTAAATATATCATGCCATTCTCTTCTGGCCTGTAAGGTTTCTGTTGAGAAGTGTGATGGGTTTTCCTTTGTAGGTGATCTTTTTTCTCTGTCTAGCTGCTTTTACTACTCTGTCTTTATCTTTGATCTTTGCTATTTTTATTATTATGTGTCTTGGTGTTGTCTTCTTTGTGTCCCTTGTGTTGTGAGATCTGTAGGCTTCCGTGGACTGCGAGACTATTTCCTTACCCAGCGTGGGAAAGTTTTCAGCAATTATTTCTTCAAAGATACTTTCTATCCCTTTTTCTCTCTCTTCTTCCTCTGGTACTCCTATAATGCGAATATTGTTCCGTTTGGATTGGTCACACAGTTCTCTAAATATTCTTTCATTCCTAGAGATCCTTTTATCTTCTCTGCCTCAGCTTCTCTGTATTCCTGTTCTCTGATTTCTATTCCATTAAGTCTCTTGCATCACAACCAGTCTGGTGTTAAGCCCATCGATCCCTTGTCTGATTTGTGCATTGTCTTTCCTCACTTCCCTCACTTCCTCCCTCAGCTCTTGCACATTTCTCTGTAGATCCATCAGCATGGTTATGACTTTTATTCTGAATTCTTTTTCAGGAAGACTTCATTTCCATCCCTTCAGGCTCCCTCTCTGGGGTTGTCTGGTTGATTCTAGTGTGGACCATATTACTCTGTCTTTTCATGGCTATAGAAGTGGTCGCTGGTAGTTGCCACGTATGTCAGCTGGGTTCTTTAAGACTTTAAAAAGAAAAAAGAAAAGAAAAAAAGAAAGAAAGAGAAGAAAAGAAAAAAGAAAGAGAAGAAAAAACAAAAAACAAAACAAAGCAAAACAAAACAAAAAAAAAAAAAAAGAAGAAAAAAAACACCCCTCGTTAGTACATTCTGTGGGGATGCTGTAGGTGGTGCTGTTGCTCCACTATTCCGCAGCCGTGGCCACACCGCTCTGCAGGGCCCTTTAAGCTCTGGCCGTGGTGGGAACAAATGGGATGCTGTTCATCTCTGTGAGAAGTCTAAGTGTGGCCACGCTTTCCCAGTTGCCAGCTAGGGGGTCTGAAACTCCCCAGTACTCCCAGCCTGCTGGGCTGAATGTGCCGCGGTGAACCGGCTCCTCCGCTGGGCTCCTGTCTCTTTAAGACTGCTGAAAAAAGCGTGCACTTTTCTTTTTTTTTTTCCTTCCCGTGAGCCGGCTGCAAGCACACTGCCGCATTCCCCGCTCACATCCTGCACCCTCTGTCTCTCCAGTCTGCGCTACACTGCGGGATGTGTGTCAGCGCTCCCTGCGCAGATCACCGGGGCGGGTTATTTCACGGGGTGTACTTCCACTCCCTCACAGCTCCGAATCCTCTCCTCCCATCGGTGCACTGGGGTGGGTGAGTGCTCGGGGCCCGCTGGGTCGCGGCTCCATATGTTACTCGCCTCGCGGGGTGCTGAGTCCTCTCGGGTGTAGCTGCATGCTGTGCGCTTTCCTGTGTATTCTGGTCTCTCTTTTAGGAATAGTTGTATTTGCTGTATTTTCATAGATATATATAGTTTCGGGAGGAGATTTCTGCCGCCCTGCTCACGCCGCCATCTTCCCGGAAGTCACACTTCTGCTTTGTTTTTTATTGTGTCCTTTCTTCTACTGACTTTGGGCCTCATTTGTTCTTATTTTTCTAGTTTCATTAATTGTGAGTTTAGACTATTCATATGGAATTGTTCTTTCCTGAGGTAAGTCTGTATTGCAATATATTTCCCTCTTAGCACGGGCTTCGCTGCATCCCACAGATTTTGCAGTGTTGAGTTACTGTTGTCATTTGTCTCCATATATTGCTTGATCTCTATTTTTATTTGGTCATTGATCCATTGATTATTTAGGAGCTTGTTGTTAAGCCTCCATGTGTTTTTGGGCTTTTTTGTTTTCTTTGCATAATTTATGTCTAGTTTCATTCCTTTGTGGTCTGAGAAGCTGGTTGGTACAATTTCAATCCTTCTGAATTTACTGAAGCTCTTTTTGTGGCCTAGTATATGATCTATTCTTGAAAATGTTCCATGTGCACTTGAAAAGAATGTGTATCCTGCTGCTTTTGTGTGGAGTGTTCTGTAGGTGTCTGTTAGGTTCATCTGTTCTAATGTGTTGTTCAGTGCCTCTGTCTCATTCCTTATTTTCTGTCTGGTTGATCTGTCTTTTGGAGTGAGTGGTGTGTTGAAGTCTTCTAAAATGAGTGCACTGTATTCTATTTCCCCTTTTAATTCTGTTAGTATTTGCTTTACATATGTAGGTACTCTTGCGTTGGGTGCATAGATATTTATAATGGTTATATCCTCATGTTGGACTGACTCCTTTATCATTACATAATGTCTGTCTTTGTCTCTTGTTACTTTCTGTGTTTTGAAGTCTATTTTGTCTGATACAAGAACTGCAACTCCTGCTTTTTTCTCCATATTAGTTGCATGAAATATCTTTTTCCATCCTTTCACTTTTAGTCTGTGTATGTCTTTGGGTTTGAAGTGAGTCTCTTGTAGGCAGCATATAGATCTGGGTCTTGTTTTTTTATCCATCCAGTGACTCTATGTCTTTTGATTGGTGCATTCAGACCATTTACATTTAGGATGATTATTAATAGATATGTACTTATTGCCATTGCAGGCTTTAGATTCTTGGTTACCAAAGGTTCAAGGGTTACTTCTTTACCATTTAACAGTCTAACTTTGCTCAGTATGCTATTACAAACAGAATCTAAAGGGTCTTTTTTTTCCTCCCCATTCTTTGTATATTACATATATTCTGTACTCTTTGTCTATCCCGTGACTGACTTTGGGGGGTAGTTTATTTAATTTTGCATTTGTTTAGCAATTAATGGTCTACTTTCTTTACTGTGGTTTAATTTTCTCTGATGACAGCTATTTAGCCTTAGGAACACTTTTGTCTATAGCAGTCCCTCCAAAACACCCTCAGAGACTGTTTGTGGGAGGTAAAATTTTCAACTTTTGCTTATCTGGAAATTGTTTAAAACCCCCCTCCCAAATTGAAATGATAATCTTTCCAGGTAGAGTATTCTTGGTTTGAGGCCCATCTGTTTCATTGCATTAAATATACCATGCTGCTCCTTTCTGACCTGTAAGGTTTCTGTTGAGAAATCTGATGATAGCCTGATGGGTTTTCCTTTGTATATGATGTTTTTTTAATCTCTCTGGCTGCTTTTAATGCTCTGTCCTTATCCTTGATCTTTCCCATTTTAATTATTATATGTCCTGGTGTTGTCTTCCTTGGGTTCCTTGTATTGGGAGATCTGTGCACATCCATGGCCTGAGAGGCTATCTCCTTTCCCAGACTGGGAAACTTTTCAGCAATTACCTCCTCAAAGACAGTATAATGCAAATATTGTTCCATTTTGATTGGTGACACAGTTCTGTCAGTGTTCTTTCATTCCTAGAGATCCTTTTTCTCTCTGTGCCTCAGCTTCTTTGTATTCCTGTTCTCTAATTTCTATTTCATTTATCATCTCCTCTACTTCATCTAATCTGCTTTTAAATCTCTTTATTGTATGTTTCATTTCAGATACTGTATTTTTCAAAGTTTCTGTCTCATTCTTGCATTCCTCCCTGATGTCTTGAATATTTTACTGTAGCTCCATGAGCATGTTTATGATTTTTATTTTGAAATCTCTTTCAGGAAGATTGGTGAGTTCAGTTTCACTTGGCCCTCTTTCTGGTGTTTGTGGGATTTGGGTTTGAACCAGGTTCCTATGACATTTCATGTTTGCAGGTGGCACCCTCTAGTGCCCAGAAGCTCCACTCTCTGGAGCTGCTCAGCCCGTGCAGTGATGGTGGGGATAGCAGGTGAGTGGCGCAGGTGCTGTTGCCTGCTGGGAGGAAAGAGCTCTTTCCTGCTTCCCAGCTGCTGTGCCTGCCCCCACTGCCAGGGCCAGTGGGATGAGTTCACAGGGAGGAGCCTCTATGCTATGCACTTGTAGCTGCTGTAGGGGGGCCACACCCTGGCTGGCCTGGCACAATGGCAGGGGCAGCCGGTTTTTGAGCATTCCCGCCCAGGAAGAAGGAGCGGCAGGCTGTGTATCGTGGTGGGGTCCTTGTAGCTGTGTAACCAGCCAGGGGGATGGAGTGCCTGAAGCTCCTGAAAGTTCCCAACCTGCTGGGGTGAGTGCACTGGGACAATTTTGTCCTTCTGTCGTTTCTCCTGAGCAGCAAGCTCTGTGCAATACTTGCTCCTTTAGCAGCTCTCTCTCTGTTAGGAAGTCTCAGAGTTCCTGACTTTCTTTTGTCTCAGAGCAGCCAGGTGTGGATCTCTGTTCTTCACAGGTGGCTGGAATCTCAGTCTCTCTAAGTCTTCTGCCTGTCTTAGCTTTCCAACCCCACTGATCTCCAGAGCACCATGTAATGTAGGTTCATGCTCCCAAAGCAGATCTCCATGGCTGGGTGTTCAATAGTCCTAGGCCTCCATCCCCTCCCGGCTCCATTTCTCTTCCTCCCACTGGTGAGCTGGGGTGGGGGAAGGGCTTGGGTCCCAGTGGATCAGGGCTTTGGGACTTTACCCTTTTTTGTGAGGTCTATTGTTTTCCCCAGGTGTAGGCAGTCTGGTGCAGCCTTCTTTACTGTTGCTTTTTCAGGATTAGATGTATTTGCTATATTTCCATATTATGTGGTTTTGGGAGGAAGTTTCTGTCTCACCTCTCACACTGCCATCTTTAAGCCTCCCTTCCTAACCCTTAAAGCCAGGGTCACTTGGCATCCTGTGTCTGCTTGGATCTGCACAGCGTGGGGACTAGCTCCTACCACCCCATGATTTGGGGGAGCCATGGAGCACGGGATGGAGTGAGATTATGTTTTGAAAACTTCCCCATAAAGGGAGATTTTCAAACAGGCTACTACTAAGAGCAAATAGCACAGCTTCAGTTCTGTCCAGTTCACCCGGGTGACAGGAACTTGCAGGCCCAAATATGAGCTTTTAGGAGTCCCTCCCTACTTATCAGGGGTAAAATGGAGGCTTGGAAATAGAATGAAATAGCAAGAAGACAAAATGCAGTAATTTGAGCAATGAGAAAGCTTTATTTGAAGGTGCGCACTTAAAGGAAAGTGCGGGTGTCCTCAGAGGGGAGGCGTGCTGAAAGGTTGGGGATTCTGTCTTTTAAGGCTTCCAAGAATGGGGTAAAGGGGGAATTGTTGGGTGTAGGCTTGACTTGTTCTCAAGAAGCTTATCTCTGGTGAGAGACACCATGTCTCCTTTTCTTTATTATCAGTCCTCCAGCTAATTCTGCTAAATAAACCTAGCAGGAGGAATTTATTTATCCCGTTCTTCTCCAAAATAGTGTTCGCCCTCAAGCAGTGGGGATGTATAAGTTAAAACTGCTTGCCCTGCCGTAAGGTAGGCTGTTGGCTGATTACCAAAAAGTATGTTAGGAATCTTACTTCTCAACTCTCTGCTTTTTAAAATGGAATCTTAGCCTTAAGATGGGGTCCCTCCTGTTCTTACTATGCTGTTTACATATCAGCATTTTTCATTATAGGCCTTAAAAGTTAATCATGATGCTTGTCTCATGTCCCTGCACTATCTCACCTTGACTAGGGAAGTATTCTGGCAAACGCTGGCCCTGTTTCACAGCACTTACTGCTAGGGACCCACATTTCACATGCAGATCATAGTTCACCTGTTGTTGATTCCATTCTTAATAATGGTTAAAATTAATTGGGTGTTTTTTTTTGAATACCAACTTTACAGTTTGCTTTGAAATGCTTATGATGGTAGCTTTTGGGAGTAAAAGAGTTGCTGAACTCTAATGCAGTGTTGCTGAAAAGTCCCTCACTGGGCTGGTAATACCTAAATATGACTCCTTGGTGGCAAGAACTTTTCCTCACTCAGCTCAATCGCCAGATATTCATTGAGTCTGTAACATGTGCCAGGCATTGGTCAAGGGGCTGGGGACAGTGTTGAACAAGCCAGGCACCACTGTGGATCACCATGCTTACATCCTAGAGGAGTTTATGGCCCTCTGCACATCTCCTGGTGTTAGCACGTGACTGAGCATTCATTCATTCACCTGTTCACTCATTCACCAATATTTGAACACTGACTGGGTTCTGGGCACTGATCTTGGTGTATGGATACACAGTGAGTATCAATAGATACATAACTCTCAGGACAGCATATATGGGGAGGGAACAGATATTCAAGTCATTAGGCATAGCAAGCTGTCTGAAGGGGTTTGATAAAGTCTGGTGTACCAGGAAAGGCTTTCTTGATATGAAAGGTGAGGAGGACATGGAACTGTTTTTCTTGAAGGTGGGAACAGAGGTGAGAGAGAGTCCTGATGTTCTGGGAACCGGAGAAGAAGGCTAGTGAGCTGGGAGACAGGTGGAAGGGGCTTCTAGTAGGTGCTCATGTAACACTAGGCAGATAGAAAATCTAACCATGGCTTTTATTTAAACAAATACTTTTTGCAACGTAACTCAATCCAAAGCCTGCAGCAAATGCTTTCTAGGGAGAGTGAGACTGCAGGCAGACATGCCTTTGGAAGTGCCCTCTCGTGTAGCTTTGCACTGGGTGTTTTCAGGGAGTGGAGGGTTGGTGCATTCATGCCGCGTTGTTGCTGAGCGCTATGGGCTTGTAGAGTAAATGCCAGCAAGGGATTGGTTGTTACCCACTGCCTCCTCTGAATCCCATTCTGCTTCCCGTGGAGCGGCTGCTTATGCCACTCAAACATTGATTCGGCTGCTGGTGGAAAGGGGTTCAGAGGGTTAGGGAGTGGGAGGACAGGAAGAAGGGAAGCTGTCAGGGGAGGAGAATGGGGGGAGACCCACTCAAGGGTTAATTCCTCCTGCCTGTGTCTCTGCCCCTCTCTGCTCACAGGCTGTATTTATAGATGGGATAATTGCGGAGGCTTTGAAAGCCTGCTGGAAGCGCTGGTGGGTGGGGGTGGGGAGGCCCGGGTCCCACCTGCTCCTGGGAGCTGCCCCTCCCCCACTCTCCCGTCAGCCTCCTAAGCAGACCCAGCAGGGCATGGGACCCCGCTAGCAGCATCCTCACCAGTATTCATTCGGCACCCCACATGTAACCTTCTGAATAGCCCTAGGCAGCGAGTACAGCCATTCTCCCCAGCAGTTCAGTAAGGCCTTCGCTGACCTCCTTAGCTGGGGGGATCCTTACAGCCCAGCCCCTACGAGCCCCTCTGCAGAGCCTCCGCTTGTTTCACTCCTGGCAGAGCGCTGGTCCTAATCAGAAGATGATCTGCCTTGTTTTTCAATTGTTTAGTGTCTGCTTTGTCTTCTTTGCTCACTGCCTGGCCTGCAATAGGCATCCAATAAATAGTTGTTGAATAAATGACTGAGTTAACAGGGTAGGAAAATGAGGTTCAGAGGCGTGAAGTAATTCTCGGGGTCACAGGGTAAGTGGCAGAGCTGAACTTAGCACCCAGGTCTGACCATCTTCAAAGTTTCTTACCAATGGACCAGGAATCTCAAACCAGGGGCCGGGCTCCTAAGAGGTGCCTGCGAGGTGTGTGTGTGTATGTGTGCATACGTGTGTGTGTGTGTGTGTGTGTGTGTGTGTGTGTGGTTACTGTCCCTGGTGGATGAGCTCCCTCCCAGTCCTGCCTGAAGGGACAGATGCTATTCAGCTGTGGCTACTTATTGCCGGATCTCCTGTTTTTCTCTGGATAATACAGAAATCTAGATTCTTATGTGAAATTTCCTGGTTTTTAAGTGCTGGCAACAAATCCACATTAAAAAAAAAGCCACACAGCATGGGCCCAAACAGCACAGCTGCGGGCTGGACAGGGCCTGCGGCGAGCATCCCCACTCACTGGCCCTGCACTGGAAAGCAGCGCGGGTAGGCTCATCCCTTCCGGGACACGGCACTTCAGACATTTCAAAGCCTTTCCTTACCTAATATTTCTCTTAATATTCCTGATGTTGTAGGAGGAAGGTAGGGGAGATTGCTGTATCCATTTTGGAGGTTAGTGAACAGAGACCCAGAGGGACTCCTATGAAGCCACAGGAGGTGGCAAAGAGCTCTTGGTTCTCAGGCCCTTTGTCTTACAGGCCAGTGGTGTCTGCTAGGCCCAGACCTCCTCTCTCTACTGTTTCATTTCTCCCCCTCCACTGGGAGATAGATGAAAGGCAGCGTGGTGGGTGGGGATGAAGAAATCTCGTGCGGTGCCACCCCAGGTTGGGCGTGCCCCCAGTGGGATTTAGTGCCAGCTCCGTAGAGAGCAAAGTGTACTGGCTCTCGTTTGGGAATGCAGTTATCAAAATATTGTCATGCTGAGAAATGATGGAGCTCTCAGTAAGTTTAATTCTGATTAAGCTTCAACAGTTATCAACCAGCCCAACAAGAGAAGGGGAAACTTTAGCGAATCTGCAAGCTCTTGCATGGAGCAGTCCCTCCCCTATCCCAGCCAGGGGCCACCCCAAAGTGGCCAGGCAGCAGATGACTGCTGAATGAGTGAATGAATCTCTGAGGGCCCATGGGGTGAGGGGAACAGGGAAGAGGACCTCTGAATAATAATAATAATAATAATAATAGTAACAGTAATATCATAAACTGGCACTTACTGTGTACCTGCATATTCCAGACATATGTATATCTATCCAGATACATATATCTAGAATAGTGATTGGCACTGTTGTAAGGGCTTGAACACATCACCTATTAATATTTAATCCTCACTGCAACCCTTCGAGGGGGCACTATTATTTTTATTATGCAGATAAGGAAACCAAGTCATCAGGAGGTCCAGCAACTTGCCCAGGTAACCTGGTCAGCAAGTGATGGGCCCAGAGCTTGAACCACTGGCTGTCTGACCCCAGATCTCATGTCACCCTTGGGGCATGGGGTGGGGGGAAAGAATAGCAGAGGAGGGGGATAGATTGCTAGAGTGAGACAAAAGCAGACAAGAGAAGTGAGGAAGAGCATTCAAGAGTCAAGAAAGGAAGGTTGCCTGTGGGAGCCTGGCTAAAAAATGGCAGCAGATGGGGGCCTCAGGCAGAGGGGTAGTGTGAGCTAAGAGTTAGAACACAGTTCAAGGCACCCATCCTCTTGCCCCCCCACATTTCCCATGTGAACATAATGGGAGATAACAGATTCAGAATTAAGCTATAGGTTCCAGCATTCTGAGTACCAGGTGGAAATTTCTCTGAACCATGGCCAGAGCATGATTTGTAAGCAGAGCTTGACTTTGGCCAGCAGCCAGGCCCTGTGCCCTCTACACTTCTCCACGGAGGCTGGCAGGGCCATGGCCCACTGCTGAGATAGGTCAAGAGGGTTTAAAAACAGGCAAGAAACAAGAAAATGGATCAATTTTTCACAGTGAACTTAATGCTCTGTGAAGAAAGTATGTAATTATATGAACTTATATTTATAGGGAGAGACCTATAACTGTGTCTCTCTCTCTCTATTACCTGGGGCTGGTCTGGGGTCTTTTACAGTATGGATCTCCACAGCTAAAGATTTTTGGGTGAGAAGGTGAGGAGGATCAGGTATTTTCAATTTTTTTTTTGGTTCATGACCCACAGTGAGAGAAACCTTTGATATCATCATCCAGTATACAAATGGAAAATGGTGGCAGGAGTCATAGTCCCCATGGTTCCATCAGGTCATGCCTGGTAGCCAGAATGGCAGGTGGCTGTGGTAGGGCCCACATCAAAGCCCAGCACTCGCCTTCAGGGGGGCTGAGCTGGTCTGTTTGTGTCAGGAGATGAGTTGGAGGGAGTGGTGGTCAGAGCTCCCTCCTTGAGCAAGCCAAGTGAATCTGGGAATGTGCTTACAGTGGGATCAGGGCAGATTAATTCCAGCTCTTTCCTGTTTGATAGTCTATGGTGACCAAGTTTGGGCCAATGAACTGTAAGAATAAGATTATTGGGGGTTTCTGGGAGAGATGTTTCCTTCCTGATCAGTGAGAGGCATGAAAGGAAAACCATTTTTGCTGCTGTCTCCTTTTTGAATACTGTGTTAGGTACTGTTGTGTGATGTTATGTTGCTTGGAGTGTGGCAGCCATTTTGTGATCATGAGGGAAATGTAATATAATGAAGATGGCAGAGGATTTATGGAACTAGGTCCCAAAGATGTGGCTGAGCTGGGGTACTTATCCTGATACCACCTACCTCCACTTCCTGTCTAGTAAGTTATAACTGTCTCAAGAGTTTAAGTGACTGTTGGTCATATTTCTACTCCTTACAGCTGAAGCAATCCTAACTGATTTAGAAGCATAAACTCAGGGGCTCTATTCCTGGGTTTTAGGAGGTCCAGACTTTTTAAACTGACTCCTAGAGCCGGTGTTGCATGATTCAGCTGCATGGATTGGCTTGTGCCTTACTTATTTTTGTGAAGAAGTTATTGTGGAGGCCTTCATAGTCTTGGCTCAGGATGTTTATTCCTGAGTATTTTGTCCTGTTTATTTCTGTGCTTCTTTTCCCTTTTATAAGAAAAAAACCCTTGAAAATGAAGCTCCTCTTGTCAATTCAATCAAAAAACATCCTGGCAAGATATTTTTGGAAGAGCCACAAATTCGGTGCTGAGTCCCCAAGTCTGGGAAGGGAATGAGGAAGAAGACCTCTAAATAGCTAACGTTAGTTACACACCTATATATTCTAGATATAAAAAAAGTTTATTTCTGGGCTTCCAATTTTATTCCACTGATCTGTATATCCTTATGCCAGCACCACACTGTCATGATTACTATAGCTTTCAAGTAACTTTTGAAAGTGGGAAGTGTAATTATTCCAACTTTGTTCTTCTTTTCCAATATCATTTTGGCTATTCTGGATCTCTATAGTTTCAATATAAATTTTAGGACCAGCTTCTCAATTAATTTCTGCAAGAAGGGCAGCTGGGATTTTGATATAGTTTATATTGGTCCATTTGGTTTGTGATGCCGTCTTAACAATATTAAGTCTTCTGTTCCACGGATATGGGATGGCTTTTCATTTTTTAGGTCTTCTGTAATTTCAACAATGTTTTATAGTTTTCAGAGTATAGGTCTTGTACTTTTTAAAGTTTGTTCCTAAATATCATAACATTTTGATGCTATTATAAGTGGAATTGTTTTCTTAATTTCATTTTTAAATTGCTCATTGCTAATATAAAGAAAGATAAATGATTTTTATGAGTTGAACTTGTATCCTGCAATCTTACAGAACTCATTTATTTCTTGTGGATAATTCCTAATCAGATAAGTTTTTTTTTCACCTTAATTTTACATGTTTCTGATTTCCTAGCTTTCTGAGCTAACCTTGGCTCCACAAGTAGTTTTCCCATCCATTTTAATATGAGTGGACAGAACATTTAAAAAGCAAATGATGTGAGGATTCAAGATGGCGGCGTGAGAGGTGAGACAGAGAATTCCCCCCCAAACCACACACAGGGTGAAAATATAGTTAATACAATTAGCCCTAAAACAGCAACAGGAAAGAAGGCTGCACCAGACTGCATGCAGACCTCATGAACAGAGCAGACCTCATGAAACAGGGTAATGTATGAAAGCCTTGATCCAGTGGGACCCGAGCCCTTCCCCCACCTCAGCTCACCCGAGGGAGGAAGAGAAATGGAGCGGGGAGTGGGTGGAAACCTAGAACTGCTGAACACCAGCCCTGGAGGTCTGCTTTGGTCCACAGACCTACATTGTGTGGTGCTCTGGAGGTTGCTGAGGTTAGGGAGCTGGGACAGGCAGCGTGCTTGAAAGACTGAGATTCCAGCTCTTTGTGGAGGATGGGGATCCACATCCGGCCTATCAGGGACAAAGGAAAAGCAGGCTCTCTAAGAGGCTTCCTAGCAGCAGGGAGAGGGCTGCTGAAGGGGTGGGGTTTGCATAGAGCTTGCTACAGGGGAGAAGGGATAGGTGGACAAGGTTGTCTGGGTGCACTCTGCCCAGCAGGTTGGAAACTTTGAGGAGCTTCAGGAACCCCATTCTCCTGGCTGCCTACTCAGCTCTGAGGCCCCACACTGTGACACACAGCCTGTTGCACGTTCCTCCTGGCCTGCCGGCACCTGCTCACAAACTGGCAGGCCAGTGAGAGGCCCCACCTACAACAGCTAGAGACGCCAAGCACAGAGGCTTACACCTGTGTGCTCGGCCCCCTGGCCCTGATACTGGAGACAGGCACTGCAGCTGGGAATCAGGAAACAGCTCTTTCCTGCCCCAAGGCACCAGTGCCGCTCCTCTATAATCCCCAACCTCACTCTAGGGGCTGAGCAGCTCCAGAGACTAGAGCTTCTGGGCACTAGAGGGCACCACATAGAATTATGAAACGTCAGAAGAACCTGGTTCAGACCAAAATATCACAAACCTCAGAAAAAGGACCAAATGAAACAGAACTCACCAATCTTCCTGAAAGAGAGTTTAAAATAAAAATCATAAACATGCTCATGGAGGTACAGAAAAATATTCAAGAATTCAGGGACGAATTTAAGATGGAGATTTAATCATTAAGAAATTCCATATCTGAAATGAAACATACAATGGAAGGATTTAAAAGCAGATTAGAAGTAGTAGAAGAGACAGTAAATGGGATAGAAATTAGAGAAGAGGAATACAAAGAAGCTGAGGCACAGAGAGAAAAAAGGATCTCTAAGAATGAAAGAATATTGAGAGAACTCTGTGACCAATCCAAATGGAACAATATCCGCATTATAGGGGTACCAGAAGAAGAAGAAGAGAGAGAAATGGATAGAAAGTGCTACTGAGGAGGTAACTGCTTAAAATTTCCCCACTCTGGGGAAGGAGGTAATCTCTCAAGCCATGGAGGTGCACAGATCTCCCAACACAAGGGACAAAGGAAGACAACATCAAGACATATAATAATTACAATGGAAAAGATAAAGGATAAAGACAAACTTTTAAAAGCAGCTAGAGAGAGAAAAACGTCACATACAAAGGAAAACCCATCAGGCTATCATCAGATTTCTCAACAGAAACCTTACAGGCCAGAAGAGAGTGGAATGCTATTTTTAATGCAATGAAACAGAAGGGCCTCAAACCAAGAATACTCTACCTGGCAAGATTATCATTTAAATTTGGGGGAGGGATTAAACAATTTTCAGATAAGCAAAAGCTGAGAGAATTTACCTCCCACAAACCACCTCTACAGTGCATTTTGGAGGGACTCCTATAAATGAAAGTATTCCTAAAGCTAAATAGATGTCACCAGGGGAAATAAAACCACAGCAAAGTAGAACAATTAATTACTAAGCAGATGCAAAATCAAATCAACTACCCCCAAAGTCAATCAAGGGATAGAAAAAGAGTACAGAATATGATACCTAACATATAAAGAATAGAGGAGGAAGAAAAAAGAGGAAAAAACAAAGGACCTTTAGGTTGTGTTTGTAATAGCATACGAAGTGACTTAAATTAGACTTAGATAGAAAGGGAATTTACCCTTGAACCTTGGTAACCACGAATGTAAAGCCTGCAATGGCAATAAGTACATATCTATCAATAATCACCCTAAATTTAAATGGTCTGAATGCACCAATCAAAAGACATAGAGTCACTGGATGGATAAAAAAACAAGACGCATCTATATGCTGCCTACAAGACTCATTTCAAACCCAAAGACATACACAGACAGAAAGTGAAGGGATGGAAGAAGATATTTCACGCAACTAATAGGGAGAAAAAAGCATGAGTTGCAGTACTTGTATTAGACAAAATAGACTTCAAAACAAAGAAAGTAACAAGAGACAAAGAAGGACACTACATAATGATAAAGGAGTCAGTCCAACAAGAGGATATAACTATTATAAAAATCTATGCACCCAATACAGTATCACCTACATAAGTGAAACAAATACTAACAGAATTAAAGGGGGAAATAGAATGCAAAGCATTCATTTTAGGAGACTTCAACACACCACTCACTCCAAAGGACAGATCAACCAGACAGAAAATAAATAAAGAGATAGAGGCACTGAACAACATATTAGAACAGATGGACCTAATGGACATCTACAGAACACTTTATCCAAAAGCAACAAGATACACATTCTTCTCAAGTGTACATGGAATATTTTCAAGAATTGATCATATACTAGGCCACAAAAAGGGCCTCAGTAAATTCAAAAAGATTGAAACTGTACCAACCAGCTTCTCAGATCACAAAGGTATGAAACTAGAAATGAATTACACAAAGAAAATGAAAAGTCCCACAAGCACATGAAGGCTTAATAACATGCTCCTAAATAATCAATGGATCAATGACCAAACAAAAACAGAGATCAAGCAATATATGGAGCCAAATGACAACAATAATTCAACACCGCAAAATCTGTGGGACGCAGCGAAGGCTGTGGTAAGAGGCAAGTACATTGGAATACAGGCCTACCTCAGGAAAGAAGAACAATCCCATATGAACAGTCTGAACTCACAATTAACAAAACTAGAAGAGGAAGAACAAATGAGGCCCAAAGTCAGTAGAAGGAGGGACACAATAAAGATTAAAGCAGAAGTAAATAAAATTGAGAAGAATAAAACATCAGAAAGAATCAATAAAAGCAAGAGCTGGTTCTTTGAGAAAATAAACAAAATAGATAAGCCCCTAGACAGACTTGTCAGGAAAAAAAGAGAGTCTACACACATAAACAGAATGAGAAATGAGAAAGGAAAAATCACTACAGACATCACAGAAATACAAAGAATTATGAGAGAATACTATGAAAAATTATATGGTAACAAACTGGATAACCTACAAGAAATGGACAACTTTCTAGAAAAATACAACTTTCCAAGGCTGAGCCAGGAAGAAACAGAAAATATGAATAGACCAATTACTAGCAAGGAAATTGAATTGGTAATCAAAAAACTACCTAAGAACAAAATGCCTGAACCAGATGGTTTCACTGCTGAATTTTATCAAACATTTAGTAAAGACCTAACACCCATCCTCCTGAAAGTTTTCCAAAAAGTAGAAGAGGAGGGAATACACCCAAACTCATTCTATGAGGCCAACATCACTGTAATACCAAAACCAGGCAAGAGATGGTTGGAGCAGAAAAAGTAATAAAGGAGAAGGTTGTAAGAAAGAGAAAATGCCTAGCACCATGAAGTGAATTCCTTGAGGGAGTGTTGGAAAGCAAGCAAAAACCCAAGGAGTGAGAGAAAAGAAGAGTGAGTGTGGGGTTCAGAAAAAGACCCATCTCTGTCACAGAGCCTGGTTGCCTAGGGTAGGGGGTGCCAACAGTGTGCCCAGGAAAGGCTACCTGGCGCTGGTGTGGTTGGGAGGGAAGAACATGATTGCCACCACATTCTCAATATCTGCATCAAGAACTACTTAATTCATGTCTGCTATGTCTCAGGCATGTCTACTTTGTGTCTGGCATTTACATTCATGACTCATTAAAATGACTCTGGGTGGTAGACCATTTTACAAGTGAGGAAATTGAATCTCAAGGAAGTTCTGGAACTTTCCATTTAATGAAGGACAAACTCAAATGCTGATAGCTGGTGTGGGGAAAATGGAAATTCCTATGGCCAGGATCCTCACCTCACCCTAAACTACTTGATGATGTAATTGGCCTACTGCTAGGCTAATGCTTCCACACGCGTAGGCAATGAGCTATTATTTATATATTAGTCACTATATAAAGAGCTCTTCCCAGGGCTCTGGGCAGTGGCAAAGATGGAGGTGGATTATGGACCTGTGGAATGCTGGATGCAGATGTGATTCTAGTGCTCAAGCCATGAGAATAAAGCCAGGTATAAACCCTTTTACCCCAACAACATTCCATTGTCATTCGTCAGTCTTACTGAATCCATAGTGAACTTGTCCAGGGCTGAAATCCTCTGGCAAGACAGCTGGCTTCTGTGGCTTCCAAGTCTGTCACCTTCCTGCTGTGCGATATAGTGTCCTAACCCCTGGGTTGGGAGGTGTGCTCTCCAAGCCTGGTCTACTCTACCTCATGCAGCCAATGACTCCCAAGCCTTCTCTGAAAATTCTCTCTGAAGGCAGGGGATGTGTGTGTGTGTGTGTGTGTGTGTGCGTGCACACACATGTGTGGTGTCCTAAGCCTGCCTGTGTTACCTTTTTGCAAAGAGTTCTCAACTCAGCTCTGGAAACCAGAATTCTCTGCCGTTTTTTTTTTTTTAGCACTTTCCTAGCTATAGGTGTGAGCGCTGGGAATAGGAAATGTGAAGCACATGCTCCCTCTTGCCCTCAGCGTTCTATAGCCAATGCGAGTCCCCTGGGAGATGAGCCTTCTTTGTGTTTGGGCAGACTGGCCTGTTGGACTCAGTTTTGTGAATATAGGAGCAGCCCATGGCCACCCCACCAAGACTTCTGCTTAGGTAATAGTATTTGGCCACCTGGAAAAGCAACTAAGACATAGTTGGGTCTCAAAAATATTTGTTGACTCTTGAACGAGTGGTTTCTAGTTCTTGCCCCAGCATCAGCATTACTGGGGGCTTGTAATCTGTCAGTCGTTTTCAAAATGGGAAGCTATTCCAGTTTAGGATAGGTGTTGGGACTCCCTGTTATAATAGATGCTACTTTCATAAGCTCATCTGATGTTGAGTGAACACATTGCTTTCTCAGGAGAAGCCAGGGACACACCAGCCAATGAGTCTTGGTACTCATGGAATTTAGAATTTAGAGGGAGAAACAGACACAAAATAAGCAGTTTCAGGTACCCAAATCCTGGGCACTGCTGTCTCTTGTTACCACGTGGCTTTTCTTGACTAAACAAGACCTGCCAGCTTGCCGGCTCATTTTTCCTCTCCTCTGCTTTCTATGTTACTTCCCCACCTCCAGCCACCCTCTCCTGCCTCTGTCTGCTTTGCACGGAGTGTGAACTTACCTTCTTCCTGCAGTAGGGGCTTCCCACTCCTCCTTGCTCCAGGCAAATGTTCCACACAAGGCTCTTGTGAATCTCAGCTTGTGAGTCACTCTTCTGCCCCGTCTCCACCTGTAAATTCTGGTGGTGCTCCCCTTGGTCAGGATAGGCTCTATAGAGCCCTTTCTGCCATCTGAAGGACAGTTCCAGGGAGAGATGCCATGGAAAAGCATAATTTCCAGCTTAGTTCTACTGGAGTGAATTGCCTAAGACCAATTTCCACCCTTGAAAGGAAAACATTTTTTATTATTTCCACCAATGTCCCCCTTCACTGAGTGTGTCTTTAAAAAGGATGCTTGGTGGTCCAGATACAGGGCTAGGGGCTGGAGATGTGTGTGACAGTCAGTTCCCATGCCTATTCTTGTCTTTTTGTGGAGATAGGAAGTACTGATCAAATAATAGCTAATAAAATACGGAATCATAGAATCTCAAGGTTCAAAGGGACCTTATCATTTACTCCAATAATTTTCAAAGTTCTTTGATTATGACTAAGAAAAAAATTCTTTTACACATTTTTTGCATGACCTACTATGTATGCACATCATTATTTACATATGCACATACATATTAAATATATGTATAACAAAAGTTTTACAAAGCAATACCCTTAATATGCCTATATTTTCTTTTCTATTTCATTTAAAAATGCTGACCCTACAACTCACAAAATTGATTTTATGACTCAGTACCTCAACATTAAATTTCAAACTGCAGTTTGGGAAACACTATGCTAACAGTAACCTGGAGCTTACACTCTCATTTGTCAAGACATTCTCTAGTCTTTGCTTGGATTTCTCTGGTGATAGGGAACTCAGTATCTACCTAGGAAGTCAATGCTATCTTTAGACAGCTGTGTGTCTGTTAAAAAGTTTTCTTTATAATCTTAAATCTGGTCTTCCACATATGACTGAGTCATTCTTCCAAGTAAAATCCCTTCAGAATAGCAAGGCCTTTCCATTCCTCAGTCTTGTATAATGATCGGTGGTATGCTTGAGCTCCTGTACACCAGCTCATATAAGCCAATTTCCAAATTTTTAGGAATTTTGGGAGTTGATTATTAAAGTCACTTTTAAGAAATTCTATGACATTCAAATTTATTAAAAACAAAGGTAATAAGTACTCAAAATTCATCACCCTAATTATTTTACTACTCTGATTATAATCTGTATTCTTGAAGTTATTTGTCTATTTTATCTGTATGGTAGAAATACTGCATGATTGTGTGCTATAGCCTATCTCTTCCCAGCTCTGTGTTCAGTGAGGCCACACTGGTGGCTTGATAATTGGCCAAGGCAGGGGTATTTACACCGTGGAAATTGACCCCCACCCTGTGGAAGGCAAGTTGATAAATATTTTTGAGCACACCATTGCTCTGCAGTCACACTCTTGGGTTGAATCTCAGCTACAGCATTTGCCAGCTGTGTGACTTGGCCAAGATACTTAACATCTCTGTGCCTCAGTTCCTTTACAAAATGCATATACTTCTAGGGTTGCTTTGAGGGTTAAATGAATTAGTGCACATGAAGTACTTGAAATAGTGCCTGGCATATGGCACCTAAATAGGTGTTTGCTGTCATCTAGGCTAACTGTTGCTAGATTATTCTATTCTCCCTGGTAGGGTATGGTTTTCAAGAGTCACTCAGCATAGTCTTTATCCCTATCTTGCCTTGATAGCCAACATACAGGTCTGTCTTCTCTTCCCAGCCAAATCACAGTGTCCCTGAAGAGGAGGGGTGGTTGGCCTTTTCTTTGCAACCTCTGGGCCCCGCCTTGAGCCAGATGCAGGATGGATACTCTATCTCATTAACCAGTGGGAACCTTCAAAACCCCTGGAGGCCCTTGTCCTTGTAGAGGGCTCTGAGCATGGCTGGTTGCTTTGAAGATGAGTAAGTATTTCAGCTGAGGCAGCCCTGAGCTCGCTGGCTATTGCAGACAGCCCCGCTGCCACCGCAGCCCAGCTGTGGTTGGCCTATAAATCACTAGGCCTCACCCTCCCTGCAACTACATAAAGGTGAAGCATGAACAGTATCTTGTGTTGATGATGAAGTGTCTGGTTCCTCCCCCAGCTCTGGACAAGGCCCCATGGAACTCCTTGAGGCCCTAATTCTTCCTTGTGTATAGCAGTTGTGCTATTTGAAGAAGTCGGGAGACTCTTCTGCCTCAAAACAGCTCCACTGGTGCTTATATTTTACTATTAGGGATTTATTCTTTTGGGGTAAATGGTGCTTTCTCCATGAGGTTCTATTTTAAAATGGTACTCCCCTGGGAGAATGGTGTATTATTAAGCCTCTAAAATCTTAGTCTGAATGAATTTGTCAGCTGCACTCCTTGCTCCTCTGCCAACCCTTAGCAAAGTGGGCATAAATTCCAAAGAAATACTAGAGGCAGCACCATGTAATGTCAAGTTCCCAAACCTGCCTGTGCTTTCAGAATCACCAGGGGAGACTTTCACTTAATTAGGACATTTTTAATTTGATAACTGTTGACCTCCCACCCATTCAAAGTAAATGTCACTCATACAACCTCACTATTTAGATATGTGTATATATGTTAATTAGAAACAAAAAAGTTTTCCCCTTGACTACCCACTTCCACCCTAGGAAGTCTTGAAAAAGTATAGATTTCTTGGGTCCCTCCTGAAACCTACAGAAATAGAATTTTCTGGAATGGGTGCCAGTAATCTTATTTAAAAATATCCTCTCCTAGTGATTCCAAATGTGCAGACAGGTGTGGGAACTTGTGGAGTAGCAGACCGACCTTTCTCAGTGACAGGCACTGTGTCAGATTCATCTCCACACCCCGGAAGCTTCCTGCCCAGGGCTTGGCGCACAGCAGGCACACAGCAGGTGCTCAGTGAGTGGGGTTTAAAGGAAGAGGCGAGCAGTTGGGCAGATATGGGTTTGAGGCTAAGCTCTGCCACTTTGTGTATACCTTGGGAAAATGACTTCCTCCTTATCTGGGAAATCAGGAAGGTAATGCCTACCGTGATAGGACCCTGTAAGGGCCAGGGGGATGTCCCACCCCCTTTCATGCCTCCTC
This sequence comes from Smutsia gigantea, assembly GCA_032199065.1. Lineage (NCBI taxonomy): Eukaryota > Metazoa > Chordata > Mammalia > Pholidota > Manidae > Smutsia > Smutsia gigantea. Next base: position 45,506 of record JAVSCE010016590.1, read on the forward strand.
TTTCTGGTGCTGTCAGGGGAGGGGAGGCAGTCAGTTGGAGGGGCTAGATAAGTCCCAGGGGTGTCTGTACCGTTCCCTCGGGGGTAGCCATAAGCCTCCCTCTAGCGCTGGCTTTGCCCTGCCCAGCAGATCTTATAGCATTGCCTGTGGGCATGCAGATGAAAAGCTGAGGACACTGGCAGGGGCTGAATCGATCCCTTCTCTACCTGCCTGTGGTTGGATTGATTGGGTTCCTGCCTGATATCTGCAATTAGGAGACCAACTGAAGCTAATTTCCAGGCTGCCCTGCCCCTCGCTCTGGAGAACTATGGGGGAGGTGGCTTTGGAGAGAGCCCAGAGACTAGCAGGGAGCTTTCAGAGGAATGGGGAGGCCTTTGGAAGGGGTAGAGCAGCAGAGGGTGCTACCCTGGGGGTAGGATTGCTGACAGGTGAGTCCTGCCTTCTTCAAGTGTAGAGGAAGGAGCTATGACCACCTTCCCCACAGTCCCGTGTCTTGCTGACACCTGCTTCCAATCCTTTTCCATCCTAGTTTAAATAATCATCGTGTGAGTGCATTTTCTTGAATATTTTATTGACCAGGGAGACTGGAGTGCTTCGAGGGAAGGATGGCTCAGGCGTTGGGCGGTAGCTCCGCTCTGTCATCTCTGGAGGCTTTTGGAAGGAGGGGTTTGGGCTTGTCTCACTTCAGGCACTTGGCTTCTGGCTGAGGGTGTGGTGGAGCCCCGGAGCCAGTTCTTGGAGTGGCGTGAGGTGAACTCCTGGGGCTCTGATGCTGTGGATTTGGTTGCTTTGGGGTCACAGGTGTTCTCGAAAAGGAGGCTCCCTGAATTTCACTTTCTTAATCTGTAAAATGGGCTGATAATATCTACAAGGAGGCAGGGATTCAGTGAGAAAACCCAGGAAAAGCACTTAGCAGGATCCTTGGAACATAGTAGCTGCTCAATAAGTGTTTTTTTTTTAAATGTATCTGAAATCACATTGTGTCTTACGGTCAGTTTGTGTACTTTAGGTATAGTGTATTGCTGCCTGCATCCCCAAGGAGCTCTTATTAAATCCATGAGACTTTTAGATCTCAGAGTTTCTCAGATCTGAGAAAATGTGGCATCATGGAGTTTTGCTTTCCATGCCTCAGCTGGGATTGCAATGATTTGCAGGTTTGTTTGGCCAATAACCTCTCTTTTGAAAGGGAGATTAGCAGGTGTTAAGTGTATTAGCAGCTAATTGAGCAAAATTAGGCAAGCACTGAAGAAAGCGGAAGGCCTGCGGTGAAGAAGGGAACTGTGCAAAGCTTCATAAGGCAAGAAAAAATAATTAGGAACTCCTCTGATCTGGGAGTCTCCAGATATGCCTGCCTCTTCTTTGGAAACATCCCTCTCCTACTATGGAGCTGTCTGCCTTGGGGGCCCAAGTCGAATCTGCAGAATGAGGGTGTCACCGGGTGTCTTGTATCCCCACACTCAGATCAGTCTACTAAATGCACTCAATTTAAAAAAAGAGCCTAATTCCTGAAACATCAGGAAACAGCAAAATGTTTAATTATGGCCCCTCCACTCATAACTACTGCATAAGGAATTGAAGTTGTCCTAAGTTTTTCTATTTAGTTTTGTACATGTGTGTGCACACATGTGTGCTGTGCAGTTAGGGCCTCATATTCCTGAGAATCTTACAGAAATCATTCCAGAGAATTACTAACACCTTGCTACCAACGCCAACACCCAGCAGCCAAAGGAAGCTTTCAAGCCTAGTTTGGTTTCCAGGTGACACTGGGCTGTGAGCAAAGTCCTTCTGGGGTCCTGCCTTTCACTGCCACATGCTTGTCAGGGTAGGAAGTGGATGGTGGCTTTCATTAGAGTGAAGCAGGGTTGGCTAATGACAATACTGTCGCTGATAACCACCACCAGTGCTTTTGCTAGGAGCTGATGCTTGTTAAATGCTTACTATATGACAGGTCCTCTGCTAACAGCATACCTATTAGAGAGATTCTATTATCAATACCATTTTATAGATGAGGGAATATAATCCCAGAAGACTGCTTTGTGATTCCCAAGTCAGCTTGACTCTAAATTCTGAGTTCTCAGCCAAGATCACTGCTTTCTGGCAGCCCTGGAGAAGGCTGCTGAGCATGAGGGTAGAGGTTCTGAGAGGGGTTTTCAAGGTCCTGAGCTGTATTTGTCCCATCTGAACTCTGCTTCTGTACTGGGGACTGCTGCCTACTATCTTTCTTTGGGCTGCTTATCACACAGCTCCAAGAATTACCATTCCCATTTTCATCTATGGCAGAGGTTGGCAAATGTGTAAAGGGCCAGATTATATTTCTGGCTTTGCAGGCTATACAGTCTCTGTGGCAAATAATCAACTTTGCTGTTGTAGCATGAAAGCGGCCACAGACAGTTTGTAAATGAATGGACACGGCTGTGTTCCAAAAACACTTTATTTATAAAACCAGGTGGCAGGCTGCAGAGTGCTGACTTTAGGTCTAGGTGACATTCACGGAGACAACCATATGGAGGGTGCTTCCTGGAGGGGTGCACTGAGGACGTCCTGCTTTTTTGTGACTGAGGAGTAATCCTGAGAGAGTGATCAGCTGGGCTGAACAAAGCCCGTGTGTGTGGTGTGTACATGTGTACTCACATAAATGAATCATGTCCCTTATTAAAACCATTCTAGTTTAGTAATCCCTTATTAAAACAAAAGTAAAAATTTCAGCAATGTCAGGAGAGACTTGCAGGTAGGGAAGGAGTGTATGAGTCAAGGCCTTCCGAGTTTCGGGTGTCTTTGTGGGAAAGGGCTTCCCAAGGTCACTGAAGCTGTGGGACTCCAGGGATGTGCTAATTGCCCCCTTGGAAGGTTGGGCCCCAGTGCAGGCAAAACCCTTTCCTTAGTCCTTTGTAGTATAGCCAAAAGATTCAGAGATTCAAGATTTTTCCAAACATTCAGAGGAAACCAAATGGACACATACCGATGAGATACACACAAAAACCATATCCAGTTTACCACATACAGGGCTGTGATGGTAACCCAGCCAGCTCGTTCCATGAGTCTCAGAGATTCTCTCACTCCGTATGCTCTTCTGGTACCTTCTAATTAAGTCTTCAGATCCAAGTATACCCCATACTCCTAGGTAATCAGTGGCGCCTGGGTTTGTCATTATGAATGGCCGACATGTAGGACCTCATTCTCAACGTAAGAAGAAGGCCCATAGCGATGACATGCCAATTAGCTTTAATTAAACTTAAAAAGGCATATAAGTAGTACAAGAAAAAGTGCATTTAGAAAGAAAGAAAATAAAAATCAGGTGTAGTCCTTCCATTCAGACAACCATGGCTCATTCTCCATGTCCTTTTCTGTAACATGCTCAGTGTCATTCTTGGACCGTGATTATAAACCCATAGAATAGAAATGTCGGTGCAGTGACTGAAGGGTCATTCCGTCACAGCAGAATGCACACTGAGAGATATTTGGGGAGACTGGAGGGAGGGGAGAGAAACGGCAGGGCATGGGGCATGCCAGGTCTGGGAGGGTGGCTGTGGTCTGCTGCCTTCTGGTGTCCTGGCCTGGCTACTCAGCCTGGGAGCAGTGTTGGGGAGGGTGAGGTGGGTACACACTGCTGTCTGAGGTGTCCTTGCCCTCCCTTGCATTGGAAGGGAGGTGGCAACTACTCTACAAATGGGGAAGGGATGGGAGTGGGCGCTGGCGCCTCCTCATTCTCTGCAGCTGCCCATCGGCCCTGGTCAATGATGCTTGTCCATCACTGCTGAGGTCCAAGTCCAGCCATGTGTGAGGGGAACATCTGTTCCCATGGCTGCAGGGCCCTGCAGTCCTGGAGCCAGAATGACTGCAGAAGCCAAGCATGGGGTCACTGGTTGTGTGGGTGTTGGGGGGATGGAAGGGAGGGAGGATGATGCAGAGTGGAGTGCAGGGGTCTTGTGTCATTGGGGGCACTGCCTGTCACCTCTGAGCAGCTGGCACAGTCAACGCATTGGACACTGGGGCTCCCGGGTCCCCTGGGGCAGGCCTGGCAGAAGGTGGGTAATGGCTCTTTGGGAGCTCAGCAGGCTGTGGGGAGAGAGTGGAGTGTGGGCTGTGCCTGTCCCCTGATCTCCATGCCATTCAGTGTCAGCAGTGTAACAGAGGAGGAGTTTCTCCTGCTGGCGTACTATGAGGGCTCTATGGACACAGTTTCTTATAGCCTCAGAGCCCAGGTGTTCACTGTAGGACTTGCTTCCCTCTTTTTCATTAGCTCTGCCACCAGAGCTACACAGATGGCACGAGGGTTAAGGACCTGCGCTCTGGAGGTAGACCAGAGTGGGTTCAGGACAAGCTCCTTTGTGTACTGGCTGTACGACTTGAGCGAGAAATGAAACCTCTCTGTGCCTGTTTCTTTCCCTGAACATGGGCATACTAGTGCCTGTCCTGGAGGTGTGCGAAGGGTTAGTGGCCTTAATGCGCATTAGCCATCCAGCTGGGTCTGTAGCTGCCCAGGGGGTGAGTGTTGGTCACTTCCTTGGTTTTGTTCACCTCTGCAGACCCTGTGCCTGTGCTCTTTGAGGTAGCCAGGACATCTGCCTTTCAGGGCGGGATCAAGGTCAATGCATTTAAGCTCCCTGTTTGATCCTGTGATGGCCACCTGGTCACCACCACTTACTGTTCACCCTGTCAACCTATTTTCCAGGGCATGGGTCACATGGATGGCTATGACCGGTTTCCCTGGCTCTTGACTTTACCTGCTTACCTGCTTGACCTCAGCTCTGCAAAGACCCTCCATCCCTGGCATATCTGGGAGCACTAGGGGGAGGGGTCCTGGGGATGGTGTCAGAGCTGGTCCCAAGCCTCAGGCTCTGCAGCTGTTGCTCTGTTTCCCACAGGCCACTAGGCTTATCCCCTTGCTAGGCTCCCCCACTGTTTGTCAGTGGACACCACCACCTGTGATCTCTCTCCATACCTGCCCATCCTTTGTCTGAAGCCCTTGAGCCACCCAGGCTGTCCCTGAGTCTGTGCTGGGGCATGGATTGGTGGGAGTGGGGTGAGGGCAGAGAATCCCTTTGAATGGACTTTTGGGGTCATGCTCTGATGGGAGGCTCTGTCCCAAACCAGTTCTGCATCAACCCCGGTCTCATGGATTTTTCTCTTGATGTCTGTCTTCAGGTTTATTTCCAGCATCCCGTCACCCTATAGACTTTAGGTTGGTTCCTAGGAGGACTGGATGGGAGTATGTTTGCCTGGATTCATTCTTTCTTCCTGACCCCAAGCTTCCATGGATTGCAAGTCCCAGAGGCTCTGGCAGGCCTGCCCTGCTGGGCTCCCCACTGAGTCCAGATGACCGGCTCAGGCAGGGGGCCTTGTGCCCACCCGATCCTTTACCATTTGTTTGGAGAGACCATGATGGGTCACCAGACCTTCTTTTTTCCAAACTGAATAATCAGGTTTCGTGCAGCCATCCACGTTTTAACCTGCATATGTATTTTATAATACTCTTCAGATCCTTTCAAGTTCAGCAGTTATTTCTTGGTGTGGGGGCCAGCTGTGGTCCCGGGGACAGAGTCTGAGCAACGCTGAATAGCATGGGCCACTGCAGCATTTCTTGCAGGCCATGTTTTCTGTGTTAGGTGATCCTGATGGGGGATATGCCCTGGCTGGTGACTTCTCTGGACTCCTGGGGTGTTCCAGGTGGTCTGCAGAGCGCTTGCCCTCCTTCCCCTTCCTAGCTCAGATGGCTTGCCCTCCAGCCAGCCAATCCTAATACAATCCCAGTCACCTTGAAGATCCACCCTCATTTCTGTGAAGGCTGGTGGCCCAACTGTGGTCAAGGTGTAGTCTGAGGACCACCTTACCAGGGTCACCTGGGGTTCCTCTTAAAGGCAGAGGCCCGAACCCTTCCCATGCTCACCACTGTTGTACAGATTTATTGCCATTCAGTGCATGGTGGAAAAGCTTAGAAACAATTCAAGGGCCCATGGAAACATTTGTGCCCTGAGAGAGGATGGTGTTGGGGGAGAGGGGTTGGCCACAATATATAAAAAGAAAATTGCAAAATTAAAATTAATAAATGTTTAATTAAATGTCTAGAAAAACATCAACTGTCAACTCATCAACCACAAGTCAATTCACCCACACAGAGTTACATACCATTTATATTTAATGTGGGATGCAGATGGCTTTTAATGTTTATTATGAGGTGGGTGGTGCTCCCATGGAAAGAGTGCCTGGGACCTCCTAAAGTCTTAAGATGGTGCTGCCGACCTGGAATCTGACCCTCTTGGGGCGGGACCTGAAATCTGCAGGCTTGTGACATTTGTCAGGTGATTCCCAGGAATGCTGGTCTCATGACCCACCTGAACTCACCACAGTGCTGACCGCAAGGACTGATACTGAAGGAAAGAGCTGTAAGCGGTAGGGCAGAGATTCCCAAACCCATTTGACCACAAGAACCAGCAAGGAACATAAAAAAATAGCTGCCTGGGCCCCCCAGCAGGCCTATTCAATAAGCCCATGTGCAGTGCGACCTGGGAATCTTCATTTTGAAAAATGTTCTCTAGGGGATTTTAATGATCATGTAGATTTGGGAACCACTGGAGTTGAGGAAAGGTGCAGATCAGTGCTTCTCAAATTTTACTGTGTACAGAGATCCTGTTAAAACCTGGGCTTTGACTCAGCTGTCTTGGTTGCAGCCCCAGATTCTGTGGCTCAGACAAGCTCTGGTGATGCTGACAATGCTTGTGCACGATCTGCACTTTAAGCATTAAGGACTTGGATCCTGGGCTGGAATCCTGGTTTAGCTACTTAATAGGAAAACTTTGAATGTTTTAGAAATTTATGAAAGTCCTATAAAAGAGATTGCAATCAGCTAGACCTGAGGACCTGGAGTTTTAATATAGGGCCCAGGGGTGGGTAAAGTTTGGCTCCATTCCCTCGTCTTGGCTTAGAGTGGATTAGAATGATCTCCCCAAAGCTAAGATCACTTTGTGGATTTTCTGGATTTCTCAGATGACAGCCAGGGACCAGTTTGCTCAACCAGCAGAATCTGATTTTGGGCTATTGTTTTTCCCCTGGCTTTGTAGTCCCCAGAGAAACACAATGTGATTAGATATTCCTCAGAAATAGGCCCTTTTGGGAATTCTATGAGCTACCTAGTATTCTTGAATAAATTCCTTTTCTTAAATTAGAGTGGATTCTGTTGCTTATAATTAAGAACACTGATAAGTGCATGGAGGGGGCAGAGATCAAAGCCATAGATGTTAGAAATGACTGTTCTACCTTACCACCTGTGCTGGGTCAGGTAACTGGAAGTTTCAAGTTCTTTTTGTCCTCCAAAAATCCCTATAATGTATTTCCTTATGTTGTATTTTTGTGTTTTTATCTTGATAATTTGTCTGAAAGACTCTTGAGGGCAGGATTGGGCCCTCATTCATTGATTCAGTCAATAAACATTTATTTAATGTTAACTATGTGCCAGGTACCAGCTGTCTTAACCTGGGTGTCCCAGAAAGCAGAACCTGAGACAAGTGGCTTATGGGGGAGTCCTTTGTTGGGGGTTGATCCCAGGGAGTGAGGGACAGGAAGAGCAAAGCCAGGAAGGAGGGAGAGCCAAACAAGGAAGTACTATTAAGTTGGCCATAGCTAGGGGTGATGGTGATAGACCACATGGGACATCTGAGAAGCCGTAGCAAGTGTATCCTGGGATCAACTACCAGTCGTCTCATTAGCATACAAAAGACGCTTATGACCTCGGAGATCCCACGAGTTTTAGCATTGTGTGCCAGGAAATGGGGCCTATGTATTATGTCACAGGTGGTTAGGACTTCAATGTATCTTTTTGAGGGATGCAGTTCAACCCACTATGCCATGATTAAAAGCTTTCCCCACCATGCTAACTCCACTGAAGTTCTAGGTTGCTTACACATGGGTGCAAAGGCTTCCTACTTGGTATAAACAGAGGCCGCTTAGGATGGGAGGTTAGAATTCCTAGACATGGGCCTAAGGTGAATGGAGTGTTGGTGGCACCTGTGCAGGCCTGACAGTGGCCACACCTGGCTAGTGTTACAGCAGGAGCCTGGAGAAGAGAGGCCAGAAGGATCTAAAGTGCTGCATGTGAGGAGTCCATACTGACAGTGATAATGCTAACCTCTGACATTCAGCATTTATTGTTGCTGAGCCCTGTACTAAATACAGCAGATGAATTTTCTTATTTAAATTTCACAAGAAACCCATGAAGGAGGTGCTGTTATTCCATCTGACTGATGAGGAATCTGAAGTTCAAGAGATGTGGCTTCCTCGGAGTCAGACCTCCCCTGCTATAGCATGAGACCTTCACAGGAGCAGACTTTGCTTGATGCCATAGCATCAGTACCTAGAATGAGTTCTGGTATACAGTTGGTGCTGCATAAATGTTTGCTTACTGTTTAAATGATGGAGTTGGGATTTGAATCTAGGTAGTCCAATATCCAGGCCCATGCATTTAACCTAAGAGATGAGAGGTGATTGGAATGGAAGGTTGCCCTTCCTTTTCATGAGCTACAGCCCCATCCAGGAGACGGGCCTGTTTAAGTAAATTCTAAGCATTCGAAATCTGGGCCAACCCTTGCTCAGGTGGCAGGCGTGCAGCAGGTGCCCGCATACACATTTGATGGATTGGTGCTGGATTCACATGCCGCAGGATTTGCACTTTCTGATCTGGCCCATAAACAGCAATTGCATTCTGGTCTCTTCTGCAAAGGCCAGACTTGGCCTGCCGGATACATTTCATGACACTAATAAACATTCACACCTACCCAGAGCATTTAGACAGAAAATGGAGCCTAAAAGCTTTGTGCAGCAAGGTGCTTCCCCCCAGCCTGGGGAACGTTAGCTGAAATGCATATGCTACAGAAACGGGCTGCATCGTTATTGGAACCGATGCACGCTCACTCTGACCAATCTATTTTTATTTGAAGCACTTTTGTTGTATGAAACTGAGCATAGTAACTATAGTCAATAGAGATGTATTTGTTTTTATTTAAACTCATAAATGTGCTAACGCCAATAAAGATTTTTTTCCCTGTGAAAAGTAAGACATGTATGGAGGAGATGGAAATTTATACATCCATCAAGCCAGAAGCACTTATTTTCTCAGAAACCATTTTTTGAATTGCTAGTGATTTATGGCAGCAGACTGAAGACTGAGTTGGTGAGGTTGGGAGACAGAGAGGGAGAAAACCCACTGATGTAGTTAATTTATTTTACTCTGTTTAAATAGCAGAGGATTTAAGACTAGAGAATGGGGGCAGAGATGATGTAGCCGAGTAAAAGTTGGATTCTAGCAATAAAAAGGCAGATAGATCCTCCTTGTTCTCGTTTTTGTCCAAATATGCTTTGGGAATTCTGGAATTAGAGGGAATGGTGAGAACAACCCTGGCTTCAGGAGGACTGGATTTACTGCTGTCTAGCCATGTCATTTGGAACAGGACATCAGTACTGGCCTTGCATGGTGGTAAAGAAAACAGGTTCTCTAGAGCCAGACTTTCTGGATTCAAATCCTGGCTCTGGTTCTGACACTTACAACTGTGTGACCCTGGGCAAATCACTTTACCTCTCTGGGCTTTTGTTTCCCTGTTGATCTGTGAGTGGATGCTGATCTACAGTGCTGTTCAAGGTTTAAAGAAGTTATGCACGTAAAGGACTTAGAAGAGGGTCTGGCACACACGCACTTGGTTAGAACAGTTGTCATCAGAACAGCTGGAAAAAGGAGTTGAAAAGTATTCGGTCCAAACCCTCATTTTACAGATGAGGAAACTTAGACCCAGAGAGGTCCTTTATGGGTTTCATATCACCATGGTAACAATTACCACACACACATGCCTCCGTGACTTAACACGATGCACACTGATCATCCTACAACTCTGGATGTCCGAAATGAATCTTCCAGAGCTAAATTCAAATTGTCTGCAGGCTGGTTCCTTCTCAGGATTCCAGGAGAATCTGTTCTTTGCCTCTCTCAACCTTTAGAGGCTGTCCACATTCTTTGGTTTGCAGCTACAGCTCTGCCATCTCTGCATCTGTTTTCACACAGCCACCCTCTCCAAGAGTCTGCCTCCCTCTTGCAAGCACCCTTCCTCCTGATTACATCAGGCCCACCTGGAGAATGCAGGAAAATCTCCCATCTCGAGGTCCTTAACTTGCCTACAAAGTCTCTTTAACCATGTAAGGTAACATGGTCACAGGTCTGGAGATTAGGGTGTAGACTTCTTTGGCAGGGGGCAATATATTCAGCCTAAGTCCTGAGGCCGTGGAGCTGGTTAGCAGTGTGGACTGGTTCTGAGCCACAGACTGCTGTACTCGTGTTCTTCTCGTGTGCTGCTGAACATGCTTTTGGCTGCCTGGCTCTTGAGACGACTAGGTGACTGGCCTGGGGGCTGCCAGCCAGGAACATGATGTGTCCTTGAATGTCTGAGGCTGTTTGGAGCTTCCTGTGGGCATGTCCCCTAAGCAGCTTGCCAGCTAGGGCCTCAGGGCTATGAGGTGGGCAGGCGGGGTCCACAGCTTGGCTGGCATGGAGCTGGGCCCTCTTGTGATTCATCCAGGGATAGAGTGTGGCCGGGGGCTGTGGGGAGACGGTCTTACTGGGGTCCGAGTAGATGGCGGGGGGGAACAGTATCACAGGGGCGCTCCAGGAGGTAACAGACTGCTGAGTGCTTTAGAGCAGTGGTTTCCAACCCTTCTAACTGTGGCTTAAAAAAAAACAACAACTCTAGGATGGCTACTATGGGAAACAAACCCAGAAAATAACATGTATTGGTGAGGATGTAGAGAAATTGGAACTTACGTAGAATGTTGGTGGGAATGTAAAATGGTACAGCTGCGGTGGAACAGTATGGCAGGTCCTTAGAAAGTTAAAAATAGAATTACCGTATGCTTCAGCAACTCCACTTCTGGACAGATGGCCAAAAGAGACGGAAGCAGGGACACAATCAGATGTCTGTACAGCCACGTTCATAGCGGCGTTTTTTCAGTGGCTGGTAGGTGTGAACAACCCGAGTGTCCATTGCTGGATGAATGGCTGAACAAAATGTGGTGAACAAAACACGACAGGAAATTAGAGGTGAGAGTCATTGTCATGTCCCGGAGGGTCTTGAGGAGGAGTCAGGGCCTGCAAATGGGCCATGAAAGGTAGGGATGTGGTAAAACATTATTCAGCCTTAAAAAGGAAGGAAACTCTATCAGTGCTACGACATGGATGAATCTTGGGGACATTATGCTGAGTGAAATAAGCCAGTCACGGAAGAGCACGTACTGGGTGATTCCACTTACATGAGACACCTACAGTGGTCACATTCAAAGACCCAGAATGGTGTTGCCAGGGGCTGGGGGGCAGGGGGTGCGGGCGGGGAATGGGGAGTTAGTTTAATGGGACAGAGCTTTAGGTTGGTTTTTTTTTTTCAGATGAAGTTCTGGACATGGATGGTGGGGATAGTTGCACAACAAAGTGAATGTACTTAATGCCACTGAACTAATAACAATGTTAAAATGACAAAACCTAACCAAAAAAATACAAACCCAAAACCTAGAAACAAAGCTACAGCAGGAGGGGAGCTACTGACCGTGAAGTGGGTTGAGGTGTGGTGTCCTGCCTTTCTACCGCCTTCCCCCCAACCACTGCCATGGGGAGGCCCTGTGAGGGCGCCCAGCAACCCGGAGCTCTCCAACGGCCCTGGGGAGCACTGTTTAAGGCCTTGTCAACATAATGGAGTCATGCAGCCTGGCTACCTGTAGCTCACATCCAGGGCACCTTGTTGGCACTACAAATTCTTTTGCATTATAGGGAAAAAGTCATTTCTGTCCTTGAATGGCAATAGTAGTGGAGAAACACTGACCCAGAAGAAAAATGGTGCAACACCAAGCCTCACAGGAGCCCATCTTTGGCCTCCTGAAGTGCCGTGGGGTGGCTGCATCTGGTCACCCCAGCCTCTAATGGTAGTGAGACTCTGGGCCTTTGCCTGAGGAGGGAAGCGGAGGGGGTGTGGGGCAGACATCTGCTGGCTGTCAGCTTCCCCAGTAGGACCTGCCCCCCATGGGAAGGCATGCCCTCCAAGGGCTTGCCTGTACGTTTGTCTAGAAGCAACTCAGGGTTAAGTGGAGGGAGGGGCATGGCAAGCAGAGGGCACAGAGGGTGCTCAGGGGGCACGGCTCCCCGGTGACTCTCAGCTCACACTCCTGGTCCATGTCTCCCTGGGCCTCATGTCACGGGCTCTGCCCATGAGCAGATAGTCACAGCCTATGTGACATGGTACTTTCTCTTCCTCTCATTTCCACCTCTCCTTTCTCTCTTCCCCCACCTGCTCTGAAACACTCTTTTACCTCCTTCCCGAGCCTGTTGCTGTGGGCAGACAACTTGACCGGAGTGGCTGCTGGAAGCTGTCCAAGGCTCTGCGGGAGTGGGTTCTGAAAGGGGGCCTAGGCCATTAGCTCAGGGTGACTGAATGGTCCCTGCTCTTCCCTGGTTCCTGTGGCTGCCCTAGCTTGGCCTTTGAGTGCTGAAACAGGTATTGGTTTTAGCAAGCTGGGGTGGAAGGGGTGGGCAAGAAGTGATTGGTAGTAAGAGGCTTTACCTGTATAAAGGAGTCAAGAAATAGCTGTCACCAGCTATGTGTGGGAAGGCACCCACGAATGATACAGCCCATAACACTATGGGAAATTAGAGGTGTGGGTTGTTGCCATGTCCTGGAGGGTCTTGAGGAGGAGTCAGGGCCTGCAAATGGGACATGAAAGGTAGGAAGACCTGTCAGTGATCGTTTAGTTGTGAGGGGGAAAAAGGATCAAGCAAAAATAAAGTGTTATAGCCAAAAAGTCCAGGTGTGGATTTCACTTGAGGCCCTCTCTGGGTTGTCAAGCAATGTCATCAGGAACCTCTTTCATTCCACCTCTCAGTTCTGCTTTTTCTGTGTTGGCTTCTTTTTCCCCACATGTTGGCAACATGACTTCCAGAAGCTCCAGGCTTGCACACATCTGCTCAACAGTGAGGCAGGTGAGCAGGCTGCTTCTGTAAGAGTAGAGGTTTCATGCAGGGGATAAATTTGGAAGAATAAAGATAAAAGCTTAAAAAGTAGATTTGGTTCAGGTTGTGGGTGTTCTTGAATGCCAAACTAAGGGTTTGGGCTTTATTGGAAGTTTTCGAATAGAAAGTAACATGGTTAAGTTGGCATCTTTGGAGGCTAGTAATGGTGCAGTGAAGTTTGGACTAGGAATGGATCAGCTGGGAGCTGAGTGATCATTTAGAAGGTACTGTAGGAGTCTAGAGAGATTGGAGGGCCTGGAATGACCTAGAGGGTTGTCCCATCCACTGTGCTGAGACTGACACAGTCACCTAGATGTAGTCATGGGCTCAGTGGATAGCAAAGCTTGAGTGGGTAGGCCGATGGATGAAGACATGGATGGAAGGACATCCTGAGTCTTAGACTAGGTGTGTGAAGGGACGGAAGTTACATGGAGAGAAGTGTAAATATGTGAGGATCCCCAGTGAGGATACACATGCATGAAGTCCCACCTGGGGTAAGCAGACCCCAACAAGACAGAAGTGCCCACCGCCTTCAGCCTGCTCTTGGCAACACTGAGGACACTGCCCACAGGCAGAGATTAGTACCCAGTATTCACTACCTCCGATTCACTGGGCATCTGGTATCAGATAATTATTTCTGCTAGAAAATTTTAGTGAATTTCCCTTTTCAGGGAAAACCAGAAGCAAAATCTTTATATAATTTGTTGTGTCAGGAAAGGTTGGCACCAAAAGTCTTTTCCCGTCCACCACACCCTGTTGCTGTTCTTAAACTTACAAGATTGGCAGGGGGAAGTTGGGCTTTCACAGATTTAAAACAAAGTTATTGAGTATCTATCACATGTTAAATTTTGGGGTAGGTCCTAAGACCAGAGAATGAGCAAAATGAAATTTTGTCATTTGCAATTCTGTTGGCTGTAATTAATAGAAACTAACCCTGGCTAATATAAGCCAAAGGATAATTAATAGGAAGGCTATTGGAATGGTTGCCATAGTCTGCAGAAGAGAAGACTAGGCAGGCAGGACCCTGAAGAGCAGGAAGTAGCCTGCCGGGGGTCCCCAGCTGTCCCCTTCTCGGGAGTCTTCGAGGGAATATGACTCTCATATCTCCTTGTAGGTCTTTCCTGGGACTGACTGCTGTGACAGGGGGTCAAGGGTCCCAGCACAAAGACACAGCTACCCTTAGGAAATGGGACATTCCCAGAGAAGGGGAAATAAATGACTGCTGTGAGTCAGGCAGCTGCCCATATTGATATTTAGTACTAAAACCCCTGGCCCAAAGACCTCTAAACTAATCCCAAACATTTTTGGCCAAGGGTGGATGGGGTAGGCTGATGTGGCATCCCTTGTGATGCCTCAGTTTTCACTCCTATGTAATGGGTTGTTTCGTCTTTTGGCAGGAAGTAATTTCCTCCAGACACTTGGAGATGCACATCCCTCTTTGAGAAAAACAAAGTAAACAGATCTATTTCACCGGTTTCCAGACCACTTACAAGGCTGGAAACCTTACAAAGTGCTTTGGTGCCAAAGGGGCTACCTGGGTATTGCCTGAATATCTGTAACAGTGCCCCTTTCAGGAAGTTTTACGGTAGCATCAGTAGTAGGTACAATAGTGAAGGCTTCTTCTCCATCATTCTTTTTTATTTGCAGCTAAATTTGTGGTTATCTGTTTTTTTTCCTGCTGGACAGTGTTTGTGATTGGCATTTGTGTTTTAAGTGGGTCAGAGCCTAAATAGGTCATGTTGACTCTCTGAATGTGATAATCCTGAAATGAACAGGGCAGGGGATGGGGAGGGAGAAGTGCTTAACTAATAGTATCTGAAGGGAGAGGGAAGGTGAGCTTGAGACTCAGAGTCCCACCAACAGGGTTCCACTTGCGTGGAAACCTCTGGTGATAGGGATTCACTTGGAACCCCTCCATGAATTGAGGGAGAAATGGCTGTGGGCTTTGGACAGAGCTGAAGATGGGGTGTGTTGGAGCAGCCATGCTTCCCTCTGACCTGATCTGTGAGGGTGATAAGAACTGGCAAGGATTCTGGATCTTTCAGCAGCAGAAATAGATGGGAGGGGGTGAAAGCAGGTAGAGGAATGTAAGGAGTTGTTATGGGCTGAATCACATTGCTCCCCAATTCATAAGTTGAAGCCCTAATCCTCAGTGCTTCAGAATGTGACCATATTTGGAGAGAGGCTCTTCCCACTGGTTATTCAGTTAAAATGAGGTCAAATGGGTGGGCCCCAATCCAATACACTGATGTCCTTATGAAAGGAGATTAGGACAGAAATACCAAGGGAAGATCACATAAAGACATGGGGAGAAGTTGGTCATCTACAAACCAAGAAAAGCTAGAAGAAACCAATCCTGCTGGAATCTCAATTTTGGATTTCCAACCTGCAGAATGATGAGAAAAGAAAGGCTGCTTAAGCCACCCAGTTTGTGAATCTTAGTGGTGGTGACAGTAGCCCACTAGTATAGGGGCCTCCTGTAAGGAGATAGGGTGATATTTCTCTACCAGGAACAGACTTGGCTTTTTGGATTCTCTCATTTTTGGGGGGTCAGAGTGGGCTCTTCTCTTGGAGCTTATTGGCCCAGAACCTCTGTGGACAAATTCTGCCTTTATTCTCAGGCTCCTTTCTCCATGGCTTAAGGAACTTTCCTGTTTGACAGTTGGGCAGCTGATCTCTCAGACTGTGTTGGGCTGACCTTGAGCCTGATCCGGGGACTCATCTTTGTTTTCTTTCTTTGTATTCCTGGCGTACTTCACACTGAATGGCCATATCAGGGCAACTGCAAGAGGAACAGCTGAGGTCACATCATTTTTATAGATCGAGAAACTAAAATCATGGAGGGAACTCACTTAGTGATATGGAGACTTCACTGAGACTAGAATCTAGGTCCCTCAGCTCAGCTTGGCAGTCATAGATTACTGTGGGATCAGACTTGCACCTGAGACACTTCAAGCTAGGCCATGTGATTTAAAGACACTGAGAAAGGTACCCCAGAACATTTCCCAGGTGAAGCCTGTCCAAATTCCATATTTATTCAGTGTTCTGTTAAATATTTTCAATGGTCTGTGAAATTATCTGGGAGGACCACACAGTGCTTCTTTGCCCCCAGTTTTCTGAAAAAAAAAAGTCAATATCTGATTGTTCATTGCGAGTATATAGAAGTACAGATGATGTTTAAATGTTTATCATGTGTATTTTACATACATTATGTAAACTTGGTTATTCTTGTAGATTCCATAGAATTTTCTACAACAACTATGCTGTCTGTGCATACAGACAGTTTTACTTCTTCCTTTCCAATTTGGAAAGACATTTTTTTTTCCCTTGACTGCACTGGCTAGAACTTCCAGTAAAATGTTGAAATGCTAAAAGTAGAATCCTTTTCTTACTCCTGATGTTTGCAGGAAAGCTTTCAGTTTTTCATCATTAAGTGTGATGCAGCTTGTGGGTATTTTATAGATGCTCTTTATCAGGTTGAGGAAATTCCCATGTATTCCTAATTTGTTGAGAGTTTTCTTTTTAAATCAGGAATAGATGTTATTAGATATTACCAAATGCTTCTGTGTCTATTGAAATGATCATATAATTTTCTTTAGTTTGTTAAATACAATGAATTTCATTGGTTGAATTTTGAGTATTTAACTAACCTTGCATTGATACAATAAATCCCATTTGTTTATGATATGTTGCCTTTTTATCATATTGTTGGATTCAGTTTGCTAAAATTTTGTTTGGAATTTTTCCACTTACATTCATGGAGTAATATCTGTAGTTTTCTTATGATGTATTTGCCTGGTTTTGGTATCTGGATGCTGCTGGCCTAATAGAGTGAGATGGGAAGTATTCCCCTCTTCAATTTTCTGGAAGAGTTTGTATGTAATTAGGAGTATTTCCTCCTAAATGTTTTTATATAGTTCACCAGTGAAGCCATCTGAGCCTGAATTTTTCTTTGTGTGAAAAATTTTAACTACAAATGCAATATATCTTTAATACATATAGGGCTGTTCACCTTACCTATTGTTTCTTGAGCAAGCTTTGGTAGTTTGTGCTTTTGAAAGAAATTGTCCATTTAATCTAAGTTGTTGAGTTCACTGGCATAAAGTTGTTCAAAATAGTTCCTTGTTATCATCTTAATATTTATAGAATCTATAATGGTATAATCTGTCTCTCTCATTCTTGATACTAGCAATTTGTGTTTTCTCTTTTTTCCTGATCAGTCTAGCTAGAGGTCTATGAATTTTATAAATTCTTTAAAAGAACCATCTGTGGGTTTCATTGACTTCCCCCCTCCCTCTGCCTTTTCCCCACATCATTGATTTCTATTCTACTCCTTATTACATCCTTTTTATGCATACTTTAGGTTTAATTTACTCTCCTTTTTCTAGTTTCTTAAGGTTGAGATAATTGATTTAAATCCTTTTTTCTTTCCTAATACGGGCATTTAGTGCTATAAAATTTCCCCTAAGTAATGCCTTAGTGCTGTCCCATAAATTTTCATATGCTGTCTTCTCATTTTCATTCAGTTCCAAATATTTTCTGATTTTGCTTTTGATTTCTTTGTTGACCAATAGATTACTTAGAAATGTTACTTAGTTTTTAAATATTTGAGTATTTTCCAAAGATCTTTCATATACGGATCTCTAATTTAATTCAATGTGGACAGAGAACATACTTTGTATGACTTTAACCCTTTTAAATTTATTGTATAAATCTTTTGTAGAACAGGATATAGTTTACCTTGGTAAATATTCTGTATGTATGTACTTGAAAAGAAGGTATGATCTGTTGGATAGAGTGTTCTCTAAATGTCAATTAGGTCAAATTGGTTGATAATGTTGTTCAAGTCTTCTATGTTTCACCTGTTCTTCTGTCCACTTGTCCAATCAGTTATTGAGAAAGGGGTATTGAAATCTCTGATTGTAAATGTGTGTTTGTTCTCCTTGAATTTCAAGCAGTTCTTGCTTTATGTAGTTCTGTAACTAGGTATATATGTGTTTAGGATTCTATCTTCTTGACAAATTGACTCATTTAACATTATGAAATGATATTCTTCATTCCTGCTAATATTGTTACTCAAAATCTACCTTATCTGACATTAATATACTACTCAAATTTTCTTTTTATTAGTGTTATCATGGTATATACCATTTTCCCATCCTTTTATGTTTAACCTATTTATGTCTTTGTTTTTAAAGTACATTTCTTATAGGCAGGATATAGTTGGGTCCTGCTTTTTTATTGTGACAATCCCTGAATTTTTTATAAATGGTGCATAGAGCATTTATATTTAATGTGATTATTTTTCTGGGATGCAGCTAACTTATCTTAAGATAATGTGATCCTTGCAGGTCTTGCTTTTAAGATTTATTATACAGGACCTAAGCAGTGATTATATAGCACAAATTATTCCCCACTACTGAGGCAGGACCATTCTGGGTATCCTATTCAATGCCTGATGAATTTTGTGTTTTTCCAGCCTGGCTGGTGGGAGCAAGCAATGTTCCCAGCCCTAAGCGTTGGGTGCTGTTTCCTGTAATCCTTTTGGGTGATCCAACCCTACTTCCCCTGTTAGTTTCCTGACTTGCATGAAGACTTGAGGGGAGTACCTTTTGCAGATCTTTGGAACTCTCTCTCTCTCAGGCTCTTTCCCTTATGCTGCTCTGACTTTCAAAGGGCAGCTGCCTTTAGACTCTCCGCTGACTCTTCAGCGCAGGGACTCTTTTTGGCCCCCACTTGCATCATGGCCTGAGAACTCTCAAGGCGATGAGTTGAGGCAATCTTAGGGCTCACCTCATTTGTTTCTTGTCTCAGGTGTGATTGGCTTTCATTGTCTGATGGCCAATGTCTTGAGACCCATTTAAAAAAATACATAGTTTGATTTCTTCATTGTTTTAGGCAGGAAGATAAATATACTCCCTGTTATTCCATCTTGGAATAGCAGTCTTGAATAGTGTTTTTGTTTGTTTTGTTCAAAATACTGTTTTTTAAACCGCATTTAAGGATCTTTAGAGGGGGCTTATGTTCTCAAGTTGGCATAGTTCCTGTCATTTCTTATTTCCTATTTCATTACTTTGGCTCATTTCTTTCATTTATGTTACTTATTGGTCCCTTAGCCATTTAAATTTCAACACTTGAAAGACATGGGACATAGAATAGATAACTTTGGGTCTGATCGAGGGTGGATAGTAGGTGCCTTGAGTGGCGATATCAACATAACATTAAAATTTTGTATCCCTTGTACTCATACATTTTTATTGAAAGATGAGAGGAAGGATCAGGAAAGACTGAATTATTGCTTGGATGACTGATTTATGGACTTCTAAGTAGATTATTTCTAAATACAAAAAATGTTTGTGGTTATTTATACCCCCACCAACTCTATGTGAGATCATCACATATTTGAAAATATTGTTGGGTGCCTCCCTGAGTCTTTTCTCCTTTTAATTAAACCTCCTGAGCTCTCCCTAGGGTAATGTAGAAAATGCTGAAGGTTTACTGCCAAACGCCTTAGACCCTCCCTGAGGTCACTTTGATGTAGTTCCTGGACATGATTTTTTCTTGTGTCTCTCTACCTGTAGACATTCTGAGGTCTCAGAAGCACAATGCCCACTTGTGGAAATGCTGGCAAAATAACGCCCTAGAGTGTCCTCCCACCTGTGAGGGATGGGAGGTGATGAGTCAATATCCTAGCTCCAGGTGGGACTGGGCTCCAGTTTTTCCCATAGCAGTGACCTGTTCAGTGACACTTCTTTCATTGACATTCCTGTCTTTTCTGTTTTACTTCTCCATACCCTCACTGTGCTTCCTGGGATTGTTTCCCAAATAAACTACGTGTATCTGAATTCCTGTCTGCAGGTCTGCTTTGGTATGAGGGGATTCAAACTAGGGCAAATGATTTTGGTAAGGAACCTCTTGGAACTCAGAGCATCCTCTATGCTGTCCCTACACTTTGCCCCAAATACAATGTGTGGTAGGGGAGGTGGCAGGAGAAGGTGCTAGGCTGGCAGGGGATCTTGGTTGCCAGTGGGCTCATGTCCATGGTGGCCATGTTGCCATTTTTAATTTTTCTAATGATGGGCAGGTCAGCACAGCTTGGAGAAAGCCTGGTTGGGCCCTTTCTCTTGAGGTAGCCTTGCTGTTCAGATACACAGATTCTGCCATGTGAGAATACAGGCAAGGAGAGATGTGACAAGACTGAGGCATCCTACTCGGTCTGATGATTTTACTTTCTGCTTAAAACCAGAGTTCTTATTTCTAGGGCATCGTTAAGTGGAGCTAAAGTATGTCCTTTTGTGTGTGGATCTATATGAATACTGACAGGTATCATGTGTACTCTTTGAGGTAGGATCTGTGTCTTATTTTCTTAGTACCTTTTGTAAGTTAATTTGTTAAATATGTCATATATTTATGTGGTTCAAAATCTTCTCACTCCTGCCCTCATCCATTGCACATCCACCCAGCTTCAACTCCAACCCCATGCCAGGCACCTCTGTCATTTGTTTCTTAGGTACGCTTCTAGAGTTTATACTTGTGCAAATAAATATGAATAAAGATTCTTATGCCCTGCTTTCCTACCCTGCTTCATAATCAAAGCTATTATGTAACACCTAATTTTGTACTTATTTCTTCTCACAATGCGTCTTGGAGATATTGTGTATTTTCATATCTGTGGATATAAAGCATGGTCATTCTTTAATAGCTTCTTCACAAAATTCCATGGTATGCATGTACCGTCATTCATTTAGCCAGTCATTTTCAGTGGTGACTTGGGTTGTTCCTGATTTCTGCTATTATTTTAGTACTGTGTCAATGAATAACGTTGTGCATGCCATTTTGCACATATATAAGCCTATTTATAGAAATAAACTCCCAGAAATGGAATTGTACAACCATAGGGTTCATTCATGTATAATTTTGATAGATTTTACTCAGCTGTTCTCCGTTGGGGTTGTATGAGTTTATATTACTGCCGAGAAGTAAGAGAGTGCCTGCTTCACTATGGCTTCTTCAACAAGGTATAAAAATCAAGCTGTTGGAGTTTTGCTAATCTGATAGGTGAAAATGGTATTGTAATGTATTTTAATCTGCATTTCTCTTATTACGATGGAGAGTGAGCATCTTTCCATATATTTAAGTCATTGTATTTTCTGTGAACTCTCTAATATTCTCATTTTTCAGTGGACTTTGTTCTTACCCATTCTGGTTCTTTTTTACAGATTCTGATAGTACTTTATATATTAGGAAGATAAGCTTTTTATGACCTGAGTGAAAAAATGTATATATATATTGCTGTTTATTATTTGTCTTTTGACTTACCTTGGGAGGGTTTGTTTTTTTTGCCATGATGGTTTATGCAAAAAATTTTTTGTGTACTCATACTTATCAATTTTTAAAAAGTCTTCTGGATTTTCAAACTTGTGAAAAAAGACATCTTCCACTCCACTTCATAGCTTTAGCCGTGCCAAGAGCAGCTTAGCTACCTGAGAGAATACTGTAATTCATAGGTCACCGAGGCCCTCCTCCAGTTGTCTTAGTTTTAAAATCCCTGCTTCCGTCCTTCCTCTTCTCTACTTCAAATTAGGCCATTTGATCAGGTGAGTAATAGTAATTCATACTCAGGTGTGACTAACTGGCAGACTTTTCCAAAAGATATTTCTGTTTAAATGAGAAGCTGAGTCAACTGAAATGACTTTCAAATTGTTAGAAAGTTGGGAAATATGGGCAACAGGTCAATGATGCTGCTAAGTTAGAATGACGGATGTCCTGTATTTCCATCAGATCTTCCCACTGAGTCTGGAATCCCAGGAAAAACTCAGCTTTGGAAGGGGAAATGACTCTTCCGTCTTGGGCTACATTTCCAGTGATAGTAGCTGTGACGCTTACATGGGCTGGTATCTCACTGGAAAGTAGGAAGATTGGCAGCATTGGGCAAAATGTTGATTACATTGAATTTGTCTTGTACACCTGTTGCTACCTGCCCAGCATCTTCCCTGCCTCTGGATTCTATCCCCTACACATGGGTCCAGTGGGGGTTATTGGACGAGAAAGGGCTGGCAGTAGGACAGTTTTGTAGGGTCCTACAGAAGGGGATTCTGCATTCATCTGGGCCCCAAGTCTGTCAGTAATTGGCTGCATGATTGTATTTAAGTTTCTTGATCTCCCTGCCCTCAGTTTCCTCAATTATTGAATGAGAGGGAACTCATTATTAAAGATTTTTAGGCTTACCGATCAGGTGGTTCAGGTGTTTGGGTTCTCTTGACTGGGGGAGGGAGGAAAGGAAGTTGAAAGCCCTCCCAGATGCCTCATGTTCTTTTTCTCAGACCTTCTCCATCCATGACTCCAGAGAGCTCGATCAGCCCCAGCATGCACTCCCACTTCCTGTCCCCACGGCTAGCCCAGCTCTGCCCGGCCCCAGTGGAGCCAGATAGTCAGTTTTGAAATGAATACTTTATGTGGTTCATTGCATTTATTAATTTGTAATTTCACTGGGCTCCAAGTAGTGACTGAAAATTTTAATAGGACAATCAATTCCATTAGTGTATTTTGTGCTTGAACACTTAAAACATTTTTATTTAAGAAAAAAATGAAATGATTTTATTGGGTCTTGGTTCCTGGTCTGTACTTTCTATCCTCCTACTTTGTGTGTCAGAGAGTCAATGCTGTTAATGCTACAGCTTCCTGGAGTCACAGCTAACAGTCACAAGGAGTTTGTCAGAACACTGGGCTATATAAATAAAGCACATTGTAAGTCAGTCTTTGTTACTGGTATGTTTGCCCTTGAGTTCTTGGGAAGCCATAAGGATAGAGTTTCTATGGCTGTTTCCCTTAGAGCTGTGGGGGTCTGCTCTCAGTACTGCCGTAAGCTCTTTGATGGTATGACTTGTGTAGACCTGAAGAACTGAAACTGGGTCTTGCCTGCTCTCTCTCTAGCCTTGTTGGTGTAGAAGACTTACAAGATTAGGACTAGGAAGATTTTTCTGAAAAGAGAAAGGATTTCCCCAACTTTACTGGGCCAACAAAATTTCTGGTTTTGTTGCCTAAATCCCCAGACTTTCAGCCAACCTTCACTGAACTCCTATGTGCAAAGCAAGGATTAGGTCCTGTGGGAAACAGCTACACTCAAGTTCATGCAGTACTAGGGCTCTTTTCCTGTAAACTTGGTCCCTTGGGGTCCTGAAGTCTATAATTGAGAATCTGATGCTGGGTTTGGCTCTAGATCTTGGACCTGAAGGGAAAATTCCCTGGTGTCCCCTTTCTTGCTCACTTGGAAAGGAGGGAGGGAGAGAGGCACCTAGGAAGCAGATTTATGCATAGGTGGAAACAGGTCCTGAAGAATAGGTCCCTTCCTGTACAGAAACAGCATTAGTGCCACAAGGATGGTATTTAGCTGGTATTTCAGTGGCTGAAAACTTAAAAATCACATTAGGAACAGGACCCCAAAAGTACATCTCACTGGGATAAGCAGAGTTAAACAATATTGAACAATATTGAAACAGGACTTCACAGCAAGTGTGGGGTACACATAAATAGGCAGTATTTCCCAAACCTATGTGACCTTGACCATAAATCTTTCTTCCTTTTTTTTAAAGGAGCATCCCAAGAGGTTTATATTTTGCAGGCCACATTCTGGAAACATTAATCTTTCCCACTTGCAAGACTTATGAATTAATGGTAGCGTCCCAATTTCCTAACCCTTGGGGCCTTCTGCTTTATCCTTGATACTCAGAGTGTGGTGTGCAGACCTGAGGCACGGGCATCACCTGGGAGCTTGTTAGAGCTGTAGATTCTCTGGCCCACCCTAGACCTACCTAATCAGAATCTGCGTGTTAACAAGATCCCAGGTGGTTGGTATACACGCTGCAGACTGAGATGCCCTACTCTACTGCACGCTGCTGCCTCTCTGCTTCAGTGCCTTCCATGACCCGACTCAGAGGTGAGAGCTTTGGGATAGTGACAGCAACTGTGCTTGGTTTGGGTTTGAGCAGGGAAGATTTCTGGGCCTTCTGGGCCTATGGGGATGTCTTCTTCTTAGCTTCCAGGTGGCAGTAGTAACTTACAGCAGCGAGAGAGGCCAGCTGTAGACAACAATTTTCAGAAGTTAACAGAGAAAGAACAGTGAGACCGTGGGGAAAATATAGGGAATTTGATAAACTGGGAAGGAGAAGATCCCTGGGTGGATAAGCATGGACAAAATTAGAAGTAATTTTAGGCATGTTTATGCTGAGGGCTGTGATGTATTAGGGGGCCTTGCAATGATGCTCCAACCCTGCCACCCTTATGCCCTATGATGGGCGGCTGGGAGAGGAGCTCAGAAGATATCTTTTTTCAGCTGAATATGAGAAGTCCCTGCCAGATCAGATGTTCAACTTTAAAACAAATGGAGGAAAAACGATCAAATGCAGTCAACTAGAAAAATCCACTTTTCCTATTTCATAAAAAGCAAGAGCCCATAAGATAATCCCTCCCTTGGCACATGTTAGAGATTTCTTTATCGTTTCTTTGCTTGCGGCCAATTCTGCCACACCCGGCTGGGGGCCTGGGCTACACTCACTTCATTTGCACCAGGTCAGCATGCCTGTTCCGAGCCAGTGCGTCTAGAGCTGAATTCTAGCAGTTTTCCAGGGAGAAGGGCATGGCTGCTTGTGAATGAGAGGAGGGGAGGGGGAAGAGGGCGAGAACAGAGGACACATCACCCGTCCCTCCCTAAGCACAGAGGAGTGTGCTTCCTAAGGTGGCCCCCTCCTAAGCCGGTCACTCCCTCCTAAGCTGGGCCTGAGAGCTCCTTCAGTGCCAGCAGCATGACTTCCCTGCTATGCCCCAGAAATAAACACAGTGCCTATATTTACCCTAGAGATGCTCAATAAATATTTGTTGAACGAAATTTGACACAAAACCACTGAGGTAATAGCTCATGAGATGTGCAATTAGGAGATCTGGGCTCTAGGACTCCACATTGTCCCTTTTTAGCTGGGTGGCCCTGGACAAGCTCTCTTTCTCTGAACCTCAGTTTATGGAGGGGTGATTGTGGTGTGGGGGGAGGAGTAAATGAGATCCCATGCAGACAGAACATAATGTGAAGGATTTAAATGTGATGGGGGTTCCTTTTCCCCTATACATTATAATCCCCACCACTCCCCAAATTCATAGAAACCATAAAAAAACTCAAGAGTGTGGACAACCTTGGAGTTAACCTTGACTCCACTTCCCCTTACCCCCCACATCCAAACCTTTGGCCGATCATGATTTGGCTGCTCATTACCCCTGTTGCCAGCACCCTGATCCAACTGCTTATTATACTTCACCTGGGTTCCTGCACTGACCTCCTGACTGGCCTCTCTGCTTATTCCCTGATACCATCAAGTGTATTCTCAGCTTAACAGCCAGAATGATGCTAATTAAACACAGACCTCTTCAAGTCACTCCTTTGCCTGGAACCTTCAGTGGTTGCCCATCTCACTAAGAATAAAAGCCAAAGTTCCCCCAATGGCTTCAGACCTCCTCACCCCTTGACGTCTCTGACCTTATCTACTTCTTGCTCATGCTGGCCTTGGGGGTCCTCAACTGCCACAGGCACATTTTTGCCTCAGGGCCTTTGCACTTGCTGTTTTCTGGCCTGAAAACCTCTCCCCTCTTTGTTCCCTAACCTCCATGTCGTCAGCCATTGTCATGTGAGCTCTTCTCTGACTTTCCTATTGAAAGTCAAACACTGTCCCCATTTCCCACCTGGTACTCCCTAATCGCCTCTGGGACTTTCTATACTACTCAGGGCCAAGTAACATAGTTTGTATTTTACCTGTTTGTCTCCTGCACTGTCACTGCCCTGCCAGGGTTTTGATCATTGCTGTATTGTCGGCTCCCAGCACACTGCGTGGCACTATAATACACTGGCTGATTAATGAATTATATAGGCTTTGCCCTTCTCTAATCTTGTTATGAGGTGTGGGTCAGAGGTGTGGAACACAAAGGGCTCAAGCTTATTTGGGGACATTTCAGACCTTATCCTGAGTTAGGCAGCACCTTTAAGGTGTCATAAAGTAGGTGTTGGTATTGTTTGGCTGGTTTGTCTCAAGGGCTCCTGTGTGAGGAATATGCCATTGGGTGGGATTTATTACATTGCCCTAGCAACTGCTTCTTGAGTTTTTATTTTGTGAAAACTTGCTAACTTGCCTTATTTCTCTTTTATCCTCAGTTGTGGGGGTCTCCTCCTTCCCTACCATCCCCCATTTCTTCCCCACCTTTCCATGCATCATTTATTGAGCATCTCTAGGCCCTTCCTCTCAACCATTAACCAGGCTCCTGGACTGGGAACTGAAAAGATGTTTACTGATTTGGTGTTCAAAGTACAGACCATGACAGCTCCTGGTTTCTGCTGTTCCCAGCCCTAGAGGCACTGGTCTCAGGGATCCACGTACTGAATCCTCAGAATTCTTTGCTCGAAAGTGCTTTGGTCCTTGTGTGCCAAGGAAGGAGCAGTTCCAGCCGATATCAGCACTCAGCAGGGACCCTGTCTCCTGTAACTGGGCTCTCCAGACACAGCTTATCGTTAGGGACATGGACCTGCTATCCATGGGGTCAAGTTTGAGTCCCAACTTTGCTCACTCGCTCTGTGTCTTGAGCAAGTCACCTTACCTTTTCGAGCTGCTGTGAGCCTCAGCCTGCCACCTTACCTAAATGAGGGCAATATAATCTAGCTCAGGGCACTGCTGTGAGGACTGCCTGGGACCATGTGGGTCCAGTACTTAATAAAGAAGCTGGCATGCAGGAGGCGCTCACTGAATTGTGACTTCTGTCATTATTACCATTGTTACCTTGTTGTCACTGATATAATCAACTCCCTGGCTTACCTGTCTAACTAGGCAACCCCCAAGTGTGTGTGTGTGTGTGTGTGTGTGTGTGTGTGTTTTGGAGTGAGGGGGTTAGGTGTGGGGAATTTATAAGTTGTCATTATAAACTCATCAAGAAATAAATAGGAGATTTATAGCTTCAGGGCAATTAATTCTGCAGCTTTGTCCAGGATTATCTCAGTTCCGGGAACAAATACACTCCTATAATGGATTATAATCTTGAGGTATTTGACATATAAAACAGCCCCTTGGGCTCCCTGTTGTGTCATGAGGAAACATTAACAGTTTAACATGCAACCCATGGGCCGCCCTCTGGATGGGGTCCGCTCTTTTGCTATATTGACTTACGATGTCCTTCAAAGAAATGTTAGTGATACAGATATTTTCACCCTCCCCATAGTGTCATAGGACGAGAAGACACAGTAGAAGTGCTGAGGCCTGCCTTGACAGTGGTGACAGTAAAAGGCTTTCAAGTCAGATGGACATATCACTCCTTTCCCTTATCTGGCAAAGTCCCATTTGACCAGCAGCACCCAGATCTCATGGCCCGATCCTCCTGGGCTGAAGAAATCACTCCCTCCTCTTCCATAGCACTAGGCTCATGCCTCTCACTGCATGGCTCACCTCCTGTTATAATCCTGTTTCTGTGTTCTCTACGCAGTGTCTCTCTGCCAGGCAGGGAGATCCTTGAGGGCAGGAACAATATTTAGGGACCTTTGCATCCTGATGCCCAACCCAGGGTCTGTCACTGAGTTAGTGGGAGGCGCTGGAACAGGTTGGCTGACTTCCTACCGGAACCTAGGACTTCTGGCCTGTGGTATGTGACTTAATCCTTACCACGGTCTTAGGGAGCTGTCCTTGCCATGCAGAAGCAAAGTTGAGTCTGGGATTTTATATGACTGGCTTGTTACTTTACTAATAATCAGTAGAGGCAGGATTTGAACTCAGTTCTGTCTAACTCTAAAGCCTGAGCTCACTTACTTTCTTCTTTCCCCATTTTTTTTTTCTCCTTCTAGTGGATGTAATGGTCAAGAGCATGGATTATGGAGCCTAACTACTTGGCTTCAAATCTCGGTCTCATCGTTTACAAGCTGCATGACTCTGGACATGTTACGTAGCTTTTCTCAGCCTCAGTTTCTCCATCTAAAAAGTTGAATAACAATAGTACTTCCCTATAGGATTGTGGTGTGCACTAAATGAGATAATATAAAGACCTTAAAATATATTATCTGATGTTGGGCAAAATCAACACAATTTCACCCTGAAAAAAGTAATAATGATTCTAAAATATGCTATGCTTTATGTGAGGAGGATATCAGGGTCCCACTCTCTGTCAGGCATGCATGTGTTCTATGGCTGGTCCAGTAACAGAGGTGGTTTGCAGGAACCAATGTTCAAGGGATCAGTTGAATTTCAGGGTACCGCTTATGTAGGCAGAAAAGATGTGTGGCTAGCGTGAAAATCCAGGTTGCTGCCTGAGTTTATGTCCTGGCCAGGCTAGAATGATGGCCCTCACCCATATAGAATGGTACACAGAAGCAAGTATGCTTATCAGCATGACCCTTGACTGGCTACTAGTCCAAATTCAGGCCATTTACAGTGATTTGGATCATATTTGTAAAGTATCACCCATGTTCAAGCCACTCTGTACAGGGCTGTTGTGGATCACATGGTCTGGGTTCCCCAGTATCCTGGGAGATTTTGACAGGAAGAAAACAGGGAACCAGGATTGGCTTCGGAAAAGGGTTGCATCCATTACCTAAATTCTCATGCGTTCAAGGCTTAGAAAATTTTCTCTCAAACTTTGTCCCAAAATATTGTCTGGGGAACTTGTTAAGAATGCAGATGTCTAGACTTTACCTTGAGAAGGGGTGGGGTGGGGATGGCCTGGAGATCTGCATGTGACAAGCATCTCATGATTCTGATATGGATGGATCATGGACCACCTTTAGAACACGTGGCTCAAGGTCTGTTGGTCGGCATCAGAACACAGGAGACTGAACTCCTGAGGGGCATAAGGACGTCCTGGCAAGGATAATTCTTGGTGTTGGGAGCAGCCTGTAACAGTGGTCATGGGGCTGCAGTTAGGCATCGCTGGACTTTAGGACGGAGCTTCTGTCCCAGTGGGTGAGCTGGAGTGGGAAGCCAGGGCAGAAGGCCAGGCAGGTTGGCTGGTCACATGGTAGTTAGATTAGGAGGTTTCTGCCCACAGCTCACAGAGTCCTGCAGGGGTGAAATTCAGCTATGGCACACTGAACATGGAGTGTGGGATCAGTAAACTCCAGCAGAGTAGCTATGACCATGTAGCTCATGACAGGAGACCAGATGAACAGGGTTTGGGATAAGCGGTGTGGAGGTCACAGTTGGAAGAGGGACTGTATCTGACTTGGAAACTAACACTTGCTTTCCACCACACTTAGAATGTCTGCCTGAGTAACCTGGCCCCTGCTAGCCTCCCTAGTCCCTCTAGAGCCTTTGTCCCCCTCCCTCATTGTGTTCCAGCTAACCTTTGAAGAACAGGGGTCTTTGGAGGTGCCAAGGTCTTTCCCTGCTGAGGGCCTTCCCAAGCCTGTTTCCTTG
Source organism: Smutsia gigantea (assembly GCA_032199065.1). NCBI lineage: Eukaryota > Metazoa > Chordata > Mammalia > Pholidota > Manidae > Smutsia > Smutsia gigantea. Next base: position 74,960 of record JAVSCE010016590.1, read on the forward strand.
GCCTGGAGACCTCTTCCCAACCCCTTTCCCATCATATTGTTTTACAAAAGGGTTGATGACCCTGAGTGCCCTATATCCCTCCTCATTCCCAGCCCCTTCAAAAGCAACCAAAGGCACAATGACTTGTGCCCTTGTGGGGAAGTTGGGGTTCCTATGGCCAGGATCCTCACTGAACTTAAACAGCCTGATGATGTAACTGGCCTGTTGCCAAGCTACTGCTTCCACACCTTTAGGCAATAAGCTATTATTGTGCTATAGAGAGAGCTCGGCCCAGTGCTGTGGGCAGAGGCAGAGACGCTAGTGTTCGACCTGCCGCCGGGAGAACAAGCCAGGTAATAAACCCTTTCAACCCAAAGAACATTCTGCTGTCATTTTCTTTGGTCGCATTGAATCCATAGTGATCTTGCCTGGGGCTGAAACCCATTGGCAAGACAACTGGCGTAGTCAGCAGGGTTCACTGTTGACCAGGGAAAAAGACAGGCTGCCCTTATGGGAGAGGTGCTTCAGCTGGCTGCCCCTGTGAATGGGGAGACAGTGGATTGTCCCCCAGTGGGTATGTGGTCTGATGTGGCTTGCCTGCTAGAGGACTGGGCCCCACCCCAGGACTGGAGGCAAGTGGAGGTGACACCTGAGTCAGTAGGGGAGGCCCTTAGTACAGTAAGTAAATCCTTTGAGAAACAGAGAGCCCATGGGGTAGCAGGGACTGTGGGTTGGCTGCTTCTCACAGTATTAAAAAGGTCTACAGAAGAGACTCAAGAAATGGCAGCATGAGAACATGAGCTGCAAACTTCTGTGGATTCTCTGAAGAGAGAAATGGCATTGATGCGAGAGAAGATGGCACAGGAATGCCGGCAGCAAGGTGCCATCGGAGAGGTAAACAATTCTTTACAGAATGAGATGGCAGCTCTGCCAGGTGTTCTGAAGGAGGAGGAGGCCGTCAAGGAAAAAGATGAACTCCTGAGGGAAGCACAGGTGGAGGTGGTACGAGAACATCAGCTGCGAAGCATTGAGCTGAAGGTAAGAGACCTTCTGAAGACTGAGGTAGCATTGCTGCGAGGCACAGTAGAAAAGATAAAGGCTGTAGCAGAGGAGGCACTTGGGGGAGGGGAAAGAAAGGTGCCATCAGCCCCAGAAATGGAGAAGCTGGGGAAGGATGAAGGGGTGGTGCTGGAGGCACTGGCCCTTCCTGTATTGAAAGCACACCCAGTGGTTGTGAAGAAAATAAATACCCAGCAGCTGAAAGTTCCCCAAGAAGAGGAGCAGCCCCCTCCCCAGGTCCTGGAGCACTCTATGGTCCGCCCCTATACTCAGGCTGAGCTGGTGGATTTGGGCTCCCGGTTTAGGCTGAAGCCCTCAGAGTCAATATCAGCTTGGCTCCTGTGTCTGTGGGACTTAGGGGTGGATGGAATTGTTCTGTCGGGGTCAGAGATGGGAAAGCTGTCTTCCCTGACAGTGCAGCCTGCCTTGAGGCAGCGATTACAAAATGCATATCAGACCCCAGGGAGTCACTCCCTCCTCGAGTGGCTCATGGCTGCACTTTGTGCTGTGTGGCCCAATCCGGGTGATCTACCATCCTCTCCTGTTAGATGGCAGACATATGCTGAACTGAAACAGGTGCTATGAGAGCTAGGCATGAGAAATGCCATCTATAGTCCAGAGAATTATGGCCCAGATGAAGAGATTTTCACTACTGGGATGAGGAATATTGTACTTCAAATGGCTCCTACATCCCTCTTTGGGTCTCTAGTGGCCGTTTTTTCCCCTCACTTAGGTCATCCCATAAGCGAGGTGACATGTACAGAAGCAGACTTAGGAGAGGCTGAAGCAACGAGAATCTGGAAAGAAATAAGACTTGTTACTCACAAGAAGAATTTACAGGGCCCCATGAAGGTTACGAGGACCCAGATATGGGTTGATTTAATACGGGCAGGAGTAGATGGAAGGAAATTAGATGGAAAGTCAAATAGGATCTTACTAGAGCTATGGCAACAGCTAAAACCAGAGCAGCAGTTCCAGCCATTAAGCCCAAAGAGGCAGAGGTCAGAGACAGAGCCATGAGTCCAGCCTATGTGTTTGCAAGATTTCCTGCTGGAAAACGAGCCAACCTCACTTGAGTCCACACAGGAAGGTGATTAGGGAACACAGTTTGACCGAGGGGAAGGTCAAGGTATCTGCCCTGAGGGACCAGGGGGCGACCAGAGCCACATGTTGAAATGGCTATCCATTGGTCCCCAGTGAACATACAATGTGTCCTGCTCTGGTGGACACTGGGGCTGAATGTTCACTGATTCATAGTAACCCTGAGCGGTTCCCCGGGACCCCCACTATCATAGATGGATATGGGAGAAGGCTATCAGAGTGAAAAAAGCCCAAATCCCTTTGGGAATAGGGCACCTACCCCAAAAGAGTATACTGTGTGTGTATCTCCTATCCCTGAGTATATTTTGGGGATTGATATCCTGCAGGGTCTATGGTTGCAGACCACTGCAGGTGAGTTCAGACTGAGAATATGTGTGGTGAAGGCAGTTCTGAGAGGACATGCTAGGCACCTGCCCATAGCTTTGCCTGTGCCTTGGCGGGTGACTAATACCAAACAATACAAACTGTCTGGAGGGCATAAAGAGATTGGAGAAACTCTCCAGGACCTGGAAAAGGTGGGTATTATAAAGCCCACCCATAGTCCTTTCAATTCCCCAGTGTGGCCAGTAAAAACGCCGGATGGCTCCTGGTGTATGACTGGATTACAGAGAACTGAATAAAGTCATACCCACTATTCATGCTGCTGTCCCCTCTATTGCAGACTTGATGAAAACCCTCAGCCATGAACTAAGAACATATCATTATGTGGTAGATCTGGCTAATGCCTTCTTTTCCATTGACATTGAGCAGGAAAGTCAGGAACAGTTTGCCTTCACGTGGGAAGGATGGCAATGGACTTGCACCATCCTCCCACAGGGATACCTCCACAGCCCCACCATCTGTCATGGACTTGTAGCCCAGGACCTGGCTACATGGGAGAAACCGCCAATGGTGCGGCTCTACCATTATATTGATGATGTCATGCTCACGTCCGATTCTCTTTCAGATCTAGAAGGTGCAGCACCTAGACTGCTGCAACATTTACAGAAGAAAGGATGGGGTGTGAACAGTACCAAGGTTCAGGGACCTGGTTTGTCTGTCAAATCTTGGGGGTCGTCTGGTTGGGTAAGACCAAAGTTATACCAGAAGCAGTTATAGATAAAGTCCAGGCCTTTCCTACCCCCACAACTGTAGCATTGCTACAGGAGTTTCTGGGTCTTCTAGGCTACTGGAGAGTGTTTATCCTGCACTTGGCACACATTCTGAAGCTCTTATACCAGTTGGTACAAAAGGGCATCGGGTGGGATAGGGATGAGACATGTGCGTCTGCCTTTACTACAGCAAAACGGGCAGTCAAGGCCATGCAGGCCTTGAGTGTGATAGACCCATCAAGGCCCTGTGAGCTAGATGGTCATGTCACTGAAGACGGTTATGGCTGGGGTCTCTGGCAGCGGCTTGAACGAACTCACCAACCCGATGGATTCTGGTCACAACTTTGGAAAGGGGCAGAGGTATGATACACTTTGATAGAAAAACAACTGGCTGCCATGTATCATGCCTTGCTAGCTACAGAACCCATCACTGGAATGGCCCCAATAAAGGTAATAACCACCTATCCCATCTTGGGGTGGGTACGAGACTGGACCCAAAAGCCAAGGAGTGGTGTGGCACAAACACTCACACTAACTAATTGGGGTGCTTACCTACAGCAGCGTTGTGCCCTCTCTAGTAGCCCTTGAGTGAAGAACTCCAACGCTTGTTGGGGCCGGTGACATATGCTAGTGACAAGCAGGAAGAACTTGCTTTTGAACCATTAGTAGCAGAGAGTCCCTATCGGGAGAGAAGAGCCCCTATACCCAAAGATGCATGGTACACAGATGGCTCCAGCATGGGCAGCCCCCTAAATGGAGGGCCATAGCTTTCCATCCTAAGACTGAGACAATATGGATGGAAGATGGTGAGGGGAAGAGCAGCCAATGGGCAGAGTTGCAGGTCGTGTGGCTTGTGATCAGCCAGGAGCCCTCCCCTATAGTTCTCTGCACTGACAGCTGGGCTGCCTATCAGGGCTTGACCCTGTGGCTACCAACCTGGTACCATGCCAACTGGCTGGTTGGTCACTGACCCCTTTGGGGGCAAGAATTGTGGCAAGACTTATGGGTCTGTGGTCAGACTAAAATAATTACAGTATACCATGTGACAGGTCATTTGCCACTGGCATCCCCAGGAAATGATGAAGCAGATTAATTGGCCCCGATACGTTGGTTAGAAGGAAAGCCTGCCTCTGATGTAGCCCAATGGCTACATAAGTGTTTGCTGCATGTGGGGCAAAAGACAACGTGGGCTGTAGCCCGTCAGTGGGGCTTGCCTTTGACCTTCGAAGAAGTTAGTAGAGCCCGGCAGGAGTGTGTCTTGTGCTCCAAAAGGGACTTACACCAAGTTCCACAGCAACATATGACGATAGCTAAGGGGCCTATACCCCTTGTCAGGTGGCAGATAGACTATATTGGGCCTCTACCTGTGTGAGAAGGCTATCGGTATGCGATGACTTGTGTGGACACAGCTACTGGACTTCTGATTGCTTTTCCTACCCATTGTGCAGACCAGCAGATGACCAAAAGAGGCCTGGAGCATCTCTTTGCTGCCTATGGCCAACCACAGGTAATTGAGAGTGATCAGGGCACCCATTTTCCTGCACATACACTGCAAGAATGGATGCGACAGCTGGGAACCAAATGGAAGTTTATACAATCCTACCACAGCAGGCATGATAGAGAGGCACAATGGCTTGTTAAAATCCGGACTAAAGTCAGATACCAATAGTTTGCAGGGATGGTCAGTCCGCTTATGGACCATGCTACGACGTTTGAATGAAAGACCCCGAAAGGGAGCCCTAAGCCCCGTAGACATGTTAACACATATGGCTGCCTCCCCTAAACAACTGCAAGTATAAACCAAGGAAGAATCACTGAAGCTGCAGTTCAGCCACCAGAATAACATCTTGCTGCCAGCATCAACTGCACTGAACCCCAGAGACTCCTTTCAGTGGACATGGCCTTGGACCTTTTGACACATGGACTGACGATGGCTGGCTCTCCTGGCACCTTGGGGACAAGGCCTGGAAGCTGGCCTCCTGTGTATTCCTGGAATAACAGCAGAGTGGCCGCCAAAGGTCACAGTAGTATATCCTGAATGGCCAGAAGGTAGGAGCATCTTACCAGGTAGTTTTGTTTTATCATTATGGCCAGTGCATGCACCTCCAGTAGCACTATATATAGACCCTTCAGTAACCCCCACTGGGAGAGGAGTAAAAGTATGGTATACTAGACCTGGAAGGGACCCCCTTCCTGCTACAGTCCTGTCACAGGACCACTCTCTTGCATGCATCCTACCTGATGGACAAGATTTGCCTATGTTGGTGGCATTAAAACATGTGTCTTATTGTCCCTAAAGTCTTTGTGGATTTGGAACTTTGTCTGGCCTGAGGATTATTACAATTTTTGTTACCTGTATCAAAATCTTGCTGTATCTTAATTTTTATCATCTATCTTCTGTTGCTATTGTGGAATCTGGTTACAGTGCTCCAGCTTTCTTGCACAGGGACCATTGTGGAAGATTGAAAGCATGTAGATTGTAAGGCGAGAATCCTGGAGGGGTGGAGTGTGGGGAAGTTGGGGTTCCTATGGCCATGATCCTCACTGAGCTTAAACCACCTGATGATGTGACTGGCCTGTTGCTAGGCTACCGCTTCCACACCTTTAGGCAATAAGCTATTATTGTGCTATATAGAGAGCTCGGCCCAGTGCTCTCGGCGGAGGCAGAGATGCAAAGCTTGACCTACCGCTGGCAGTACAAGCCAGGTAATAAACCCTTTCACCCCAAAGAACATTTTGCTGTCAATTTATTTGGTCACCTTGAATCCATAGTGATCTTGCCTGGGGCTGAAACCCATTGGCAAGACAGCCCTCTGGTCCTTTCCTGGGACCTGTCCCAGAAGACTCCTGTGACTTTCACTTCTGTTCTTGGGAATATGATTTGGGGTGGCAGTGTGAGACGAGGGCACTGAGACCAGTTAAAACTGGCACAGTCTCAGGAAGAGTGGGGAAGCAAAGGCCAGCTGGGCCCTCTCTAAGGCATAATAATTGTCTCAAGGGTTGATTAAATTCAGGTGCCATTTGGCCCCACATGCACAGTGGCTGTAAGTCCAGGAATTGTCTGTGGTTCAGAGGTAGAGACCAAATTAGAGAGGGATTGGTGGTTAACAGAGGCTAACTCAAGCATCCTTGTATCCCCTAGAACCCACAAGCATGTATATCTCTACCTCCTTATCTCTACACTCACAGAAATGCCTCTTGTGGAGTGTGTGTGTATACATTAGAGCTTATACAGCATACAAAGGGTTGGGACTTACCAGGAAACATGTTCAGGAGCGGAACTTTGGGACTATCTCAGATTAGGTTACCAGCAGGTCTTGGAGAATCAACAGGCAGGGCTGTCAAGAGGCGCACCATTACAGCCACTCCTAATCGCCTGTTCTAGTTATTCATATAGTGGTTGCAGCGTCCATTGGCTCAGTCAGATCTGTGATGGGCAGGCAGTCCATTTTCACATGACAGATCTTACCCTTGCAGAAAGGAAGAGTAAATGAATGCTCCAAGTGTGTGTCATCTTCATTTTTGGGTGTGGCTTCTGCTTTGTCTTTCTGTATTCTATTTCTCAGGAGGGTTTTCCTTGACACCCTTCTCATTTCCCCGAAGCCTTCATGACTCCCCATCTCAGCTGTGTAGGCCAAACACATTCTTCAGCTCTCAGTTAGGATCTCACTTCTCCAGAGATGGCTTCCCTGCCCTCCTACACCAAAGGGGTCAGGCTAATAATCCTCTCTCTGTTCTTATCTTGAAGAATCCTCATGGCCCTTATCACATTTGTGGACACTACGTTAGTTATATTATTAATGTATTTATTTATGTCTCTCCCTCACTAGCTTAAAAATGCCATAAAGGAATTATCATGCCTGCTTTGTTCACCGATTGTCCCCGCAGTACCTTGGGGGAGACACTGTGCTTCTCTTGTTGAGTGAGGACAGGATGAATGACTGAGATCCGGTTCTTAGAAAATCAATAGGGTTTTGGTGCAAGTTATAAAAAACAAGAGAAGCAAAGGGGGCGGGGGAATGATGGTGACATCTCTGGGATGTCTTGGGTAAATCTGTTAGAGCACAGGGCTTGTGTAGAGGCAGAGTGGGGGGTCTAGTTCTGAAGGCAGACTGGGACCAGCACACAGGGTTCAAATTCTGAGCATAGGCAAGAGGGAACCCCTGGAGGTTTTTGAGCAAGGGAGTGATAAAATCTGCGGGAAGTCTGCTCCAACGGTGGTACGCTGGGTGGGTGGAGAGGGAGAGGCCAGAGGTAGGAAAAGCAGGAGGGGCTGTTGCACCAGCAGCCCCGGCAAGAGGCAATCAAGTCCTGAACCAGAGTAGTGGTGGTGGGAGTAGAGAGGGAGAAACAGACGCGAGAGACATTGGGAAGGAGGAAATGACAGACTTTGGTGACTGATTGGATGTGGGGGCGAGGGAGTTTCTCAGCCATTCAAGGGAAAAATGCCACCGCCCTCCTGCTAACTTCAGCTCAATGGCAGGAGCGTATCAGTGACAAAGAGCTGGCACGATCCGAGTCTGGAAGCAACCGTAGGAAGTACTGAAGTACAGGCAGCTGAATGTGAACGGGGAAAAGTGTGTGAGTGGTCCTGTTGCAAAATGTGGAAGGAAACGAGCGTTTATTTATTTATCCTTCTAAATCTGCTGGCAGAACAGTGCTCCACCCCTTCCTGCAGCTGCTTGTTCTGGAGGAATTGGCCCTGCCCACCCGGCCACTGCCTGTCCTTGAAGAGGATTAAAATAAGCGCAAGAAGCAGGCCCAGGAAACTTCTTGGGGCTTCTTGGGTCATTAGATCAGCCTGAACTTCAGCCATGTCTGAGATGAGACATGCTGCCCTGATAAAGTACATGGACTTTAGGGAGATTAAAAAGAAAAGGGTCAATTAAAGCCACAGTTGGCCAGTTCCACAGCAGTGCCCCCACAAACTGCATGCATTTCCACACGTCACTTGGCCATTCGAGCCTCGATCTTGTCACTTGTAAACGTAAGGGTCTGGAGGAGATAGAAACTCCTTTGTTTCTCTCTGGGTTAACCTGTGATTCTGTGGCCCAGGGGGACCTACTGAGGGTGGCTTCAGTCAGTGGGAAGGGTCTTATGAATTTTTAGGTGCCAAGTGTCTGGAGACAAAGCTTTCAGGGGGACATCTTCTTTTCCCCACAGAACTCCAGTACTAATGTTCCCTTCCCCGTTACCTACCTATGAAACAGAACCGCTTACTGCCAGATTTCCGCCTTTTTTGGCTGAGAATATTTCATCTTATTTTTTCATGGGGTGATATATAGGGTTATTTGATGCAAACTGACATTGATTGGCATCATTGCTGTTTGTCTGGTGGGACATAGAGCATCCTGGTTAAGAAGTCAAGGGAGCAGGCAAGTTAATAAGTGTGAAGCCAGGATTTGAAGCCAGGAAATCCAGCTCTGAGGCCCATGTCTACCCACTACTCAAGGCCAGTCTTTGACTCCGTCAGCTCAGGCTACATTAACAAAATACCACGCACTGGGTGGCTTAAAAAAAATTTTTGTTTCTTACAGTTCTGGAGACTGAAAGTGCAAGATCCAGGTGTCAGCAGGTCAGGCTCCCCCTGAGGCCTCACCCGCTGGCGTGCAGATGGCCTCTTTCTCCTGGTGTCTGCACATGGTCTTTCCTTTGTGCTTGAGCATCCCTGGTGTCGCTCTCCTCTTTCTTGTGACACTAGTCCTGTCAGGTCAAGGCCCCACCCTTAGGACCTCATTTAACCATAATTCCTTTCTTAAAGGCCCCATCTCTAAACACAGCCACATTGGGGTTAGGGCTTCAACATATGAATTTGGGGGGGGACACAGTTCAGCTCATAATAACCTTCCTCATGGATTTATTGAGAGGATGAAATGAGATTGCATGTGAAAAGTATGTGCTTGGAACAACTGTGACTGTTCAGAGCTATTGTTGTTATTATTTTTGATGTAGATACAGAGAAGGAACTAAAATTATTACAAGGTGCTAAGAGCTCCCAGGAACATTTTTTTCTTCTCTCCAAGTCCTTTGCTATCGCCCTTCCCATCTAAAACACCAATCTCTCTTGCCTGGAGTCCTTCAACAGTCTCTGGATGTTCTCTCAGCTTCCAGTCTTGTCTCCTATAGTCCTTTAGCCACACAGGCATGATCTTTCAGAACTTAAGTCAGATAATGCTACTCATTTACTTAAAATCCTCTGGCTCCCCATTAAACATTGATTAATGTCCTAATTTGTAAGCAAGGCTGCCAATCCCTGCACTACCCAGCTCCTGTCCTTTCCTACCTCATCTCCTGTCGCAGGTCCCCTTGCTCTACACTCCAGCCACACTGGCCTCCTTCCAGTTTCTTGAAGACCCTGAGCAAATTCTACCCTGAAGGCCTTTGCACTTGTTTGTCCTTAATTCCCAAACCTTATTTCCCCAAATACCTGCTGGTTTGCTACCTTCTGTCCTCCAGGTTTGAGCTCAAAATGCCTCTCCCTGCCCCCCTATCTCACGTATCTCTGTCTTCCATAGGCATTCTCTGCCCTACTGCCCTTTTTTCTTTTCTTTATGCATTTATCATTATCTAAATGACCTCGTCTTTTTGTTTATGTATTTGCTTGCAGATTATCCCTCTTCCTTGCTTAGACTGTATACTCTGTAACAAGGGGATCTTTTCTCTTCGGTTCACTATTGTAACTCCAGTGCAGGATGCTGGGGCTAGAGCAATGAATGGATAGTGCAGGTTGTCTCCCTTGTGGAACTTGTATTCAAGAATATTCCAGTATTTCTGCGGGGCTCTTTCTAAAGTATAATATTGAATCATCAAGTTATTGAAGTGTTGGGGGTGGGAGTAGACAAAGAGAAACTGCACTTGAGATGAAAGGAGGGGTCTCCTGCTTAGTTCTTGCCAATCTCAGCTTCTGCCACAATAGGGGGGACCTTGTGCCCTGCACTTCTTACCTTGCCTGGGCGCAGCCCCCAAGCAGGTCACTGTCCTGGAACCACCCCGAACCACCTGTCTCACTGCATGCATCGCAGGCACTTACCCCACTGTGCTGGACTCTCTGGATGCTGATGCTGCCTTAAGACATACTGGGCTTTTCCAAGCCTTTTGGACAATGGTTCGCAATTTTCACCTACCAAGCCCTATCTTTCTCTTTACCTGCTCTCGTTTTCTCTCAGCAGAGAGTGGAGTTGCTCCACGCTTTGACAGACAGAGAGTCCCGGAAGCCTTCTGCCTCCGCTTCTCCCACTAAGTCATCCTATGACACCAGTGGGAAGGTGATGCCTGATCTTTTAAATGCAGACGTGAGCCAGCTACTTCTGGTGGCATTCTGTCAAAACCCTTTCCCCCAGGCCTGCTCTGCTTGTTCTTTTCTGCTAACTCATTTACTTTTGGTAATTTTGTCTTCTGAATCATGAGGGGTTCAGGTGTGCGTCTTCATTTGGCTCTTAATATCTCACTTCCCAACAGTTAATAAAGTGTTTTGGTCAGGAAGCTTTTGGTTGCAAATACTGAAAAATCCACACAAATTGGCTAAAACTGAAAGGGTGAATCTATTTTCTTTGTAACTAAATGATTCAGGCAAGGCTTTAATTAGCACCCAAATGAAATGAACAGAACCTGACTTCTCTCCCCATTCCCTGACTCGGGTCCTATTATCAAGCAGTCTCTCTTCTTGGGTCCAAAGATGATGGTGAACATCTTCCCTGGCAGTTCTCCTAGTTCTTAAACATGAGCAAGAGAAATTTTGCTTCTTGGAGGGGTCAACCAAAAGTTGAATTTTATTGGCTCTGATTGGCCTGGTTTTGATCATGTGCTGTCTTGGTCAGTTGGGGCTGCTATAACAAAGTTCCATAAACTGGCTGACTTATAAGCAACAGAAGTTTATTTTTTATAGTTCTGGAGGCTAGAAATCTGATATCAGGGTGCCAACATGGTTGGGTTTTGGTGAAGGTCTTCTGGGTAGTCTCCTCACATGATGGAAACAGAAGGAGCAAACTCCCTGCCTCTTCATAGAAGGGCACCAATCCCACCCTGGGGGCTCCAACCTTGTGACCTAACTGCCTCCCAGAGGTGCCACCCCCAAATGCCATAGCTCTGGGGATTAGATTTCAACATATGAATTTTGGGATGACACATTCAGCCAGTAACATGTACTTCTCGTCCACCAATCACAGTGGCCAGGGCAGAGAGGATACACAGAATGGGTTAGGCCAGTTTGGACTCAGTTCCCCTTCCTCAGGATGGAGTCAGTCTCAGCTAAATTGCTTGACTGGAATATTCAGAATGATGTTAGGAAAGGCAAAGTGGTAACAGATTCTGGGACAACAATAGATGTTCCTCCCCTGCAGCAATTTGACCCCTGCCTCAAAATTATACTCTTGTCTCCAGAACTGATATGACATTCAGTATGATTTCTCTGATAGAAGTTTTGTGCATGCCTTTAGTTTCCATCTTGCCAAGCCTTCAAATCACCTCCCTCAACCTCTTTTTTCCTTCTTGGAAGGACGGCTTCAGAGATGTTGTATCATCTGATCCCACAGCACATTATTGCAACAACTTAGATATGTCAAATGCAAAAGATTCTCCTTCTGCAACAGGAAGGTGAGAACCATAGTAGAGACTATACAGATCAATAGCGATAGGTACATCAAACGTAGGCAAGTTCGTCAAGCCTTGGAGATATTCTTATTGATTTTCTTGGCTTGATATCTGTGATATATGGCGCACTTTATATCCTTTAACTTTTAGTTTTATCCCCATAGAAGATTTCTTAAAATTACTGGACTTAAAGAAATCTTGGTAATGATCGAATCCAAGACTCTCACTTTTCTCTTTAGCAAACAGGCCTAAAGAGGTCATGTGACCTGCCCAAGCAGCACCCAGCATTTGGGGTCCTGGTTCTCGGGCCACTGCTGTCATCATCCTTGTGGATGTCGAGGTGGTGGGGAGTATCTGCCAAGTGGCAGCAGATGCCAGGACTCTGTTCTGAGCCCCAGGGCCTATGTATGCCCTGGCGTTCTCATTGGAGTTGCTAAGGCTCCCGTCACAGATTTATAGCCATTCTGTCTCTTGTAAGAGGAAAAAATACAATTTTATTATTAAAACTGGTGAAGTTAAGCACCATATTTTTCTAAAAGATTATAAAAGAAATATAAACCTGAAGTACAATTACATGTTTTCCAGTGATTCATTAATTATAATTCATGGCTAAACTAATCCTTGCTGTAGTTCCACATTTTGATAGAAATTTTTGTTTTCTGGATTACCCTTACGTGTCTTTCCTGAGGTTTGTAAGGTTCTTTGGGACTTGAGGCCTTTGAGGCATTAAAAATGCTAGTAGCTTACTTCACCCTGTAGTGTTCATTTATTCAACAAATATTTGGTTGGGTCCTTCAAATTCAGAAATGATTCATATGGGTGCTTTGGTCCAATGTGCTAAATAATCCCTGGGAACTTGGGTTTTCTTTTTCTTTGAACCCCCAAGTCTGCTATTTCATATGATCATGGCTATCACAGGAATGATGACATATATGTGTGTGTATATATTCATATGCCCTTCTAAGAAACTTTATATCAGCTCAATTAATGTCTCAACAACCTTTATATATGTATTATATATACGTATATAATTATATGTATATATATATACATATATAATTATATGTAATAACATATATATGTATTATATGTATATAAAATGTTAAAATACATATATGTATTTTTAAGGTACTTCAAAATATGATGGGTCTTTAAAAAATATCTTTGGAGGAGGATAGTAGAAATCTTATTACAGTAGATTAAATTAAACATTTTTTTTTCTCACAAGAGGAGCCCACAGGTGGTGGTGGTGGGCTGTCCATAGCTAGTATAGCTGCATAGATGTCACTGAGCACTGTGGCTTCTTGTGTTTTCTTGCTTTGTTACTCACAGTATGTGATTTTCATCCTCATGATTGCAAGATGTGTTGCAAAACTTTACATATATTAGGACTAGGAACTTTACGTATATTAGCTCAATTATATTTTGATCTATAGAAGAATTATACATATATTAGCTGAGAACTTTATATATATTAGCTCCGTTAATGTCCACAACAATCTTTCTAGTAAGTATGCATTATTATTATACACATTATACATGGGAAGATGGGAGTCCAGGGAGGTTATATCACTTACCTAGGGACACATATCTGGTAAGTAGTGAAGCTGGGATTTGAACCCAGGCAGTCTGGCTCCAGAGTGCATGCTCTAAACCTCTAGATAGAGAAGGCTCTGAACAGAGACTGTATAGATTCACAGACACTGAACTGCTTTGAATATTTTTTCTCAGATAAGAAGAAAGCAATTTTCCACTTTTTTTTAAAAGAATAAAAACCAACACTGCTATTTCCAGCTTACTCTGGGGAAATTGCTGAAAAAAATTTAATAAACAGATTTTTCCAGCTTCTCATTATAGAGATCCATGAGCTTTTTTTTAAGTTTTGTTTCTCTTATAAGGACTATTTTCACAGCATTTTTTAATGTATCTTTGTCCAGATACTGGGTCCAGACTATTCCCTTGCAGACTTGCTTTTATCTGGCTATCTGAAAAATGTGTCTCTTTCTAGTTTGCCTCAATCTTTAGCTCTTCAGGGCAGGCAACATGGAATCATAGAAGGGTCACTGGACTGCGAAGACTGAAGCATTAGCTTTCTGACCGAGGCCCATCTCTTCTCTAATTTGTTCCTTGGTTTTATAATTTGTTAAAAAATAAAAACAAAACCCATTTCAATTAGATGACCTCTGCAGATCAATTCAACTCTAAATACCCTAAGTCTTGGTTACCTCTTTAGAGTACTCCCAAAATGCACTGGATCTTAAGAAAAAAATCTCTTTGGTAGAAGACAATAGAAATCCTGATTACAGTGGATTCAATAAGGAAAGAATTTTTTCGCACAAGAGAAGCCCACAGGTGGCGGTGGGGTGTCCATAGCTAGTATAGATAGATGCTCAAGGATGTCACTGAGCACCATGGCTTCTTGGGTTTTCTTGCTTTATCATTCACAGTGTGTGGCTTTCATCCTCATAACTGCAAGGTGGTTTTAGTACTTCCAGGAGTTGTGGTCACTCTCCTGGTGGGAAGAAGGGGGGAGGTGGACAGAAGAGGAAGTGCCAGTGTAAGGAAAGTAGATGCTTTCTTTAGAAATACCCCAGGAACTTCTACTTACATTTCATTGGCCAGAATCGAGTCATGTCACTGCTAGCTGTGGAAAAGTTGGGAAGGTAATGTTTTCAGTTGAGTATATTGTAGCCCTGAACAAAATGGGGGTTTTGTGGTGAGGGGAAGACAGAGATTGGAATGGAGGAACAACTAGCTGTTTGGACACATGTCATGGTTGGATTGTTTCTTCTAAACTTAAAAACAAATAGATGAATAAAGAACAAACAGAAAGGTCTTTCTTTTATTCCCTGTCTTAGTCCTTTCTGGCTGGGTACTAGAGTTCTTCTCTAACTTCTATTATTATTAAATGTGGCTTCATTAATTATATATAATTATTAATAAGCTTACCCATTAATTTATACACAAAGACATGAATGTTTAGACTGAGGAGTTCTAGACTTCACTTGCCAAGGGTGAGGGAGAGGCATGATTTGCCGCAGTAGGTAGCAGGAACATGGAGAGCAAACGGGCTGGACCCGAAGGCCTGAAGGAACAGGGTTTAAATTCTATTTTCAGTTCGGTGTGTGACTGGGGGTGATATAACTTCATCTATGGATCAGTTTATCCTACTTTATTACATAAAGGTAAATGAGATGTTGGATGAAAACTATTTGCATTCCTTAGGAAAGGGCTATTTTAAAAAGTTAATGTGAGCTAAAATACACATTCATTAATACAGATGCTACTGCGGGAACCACTAATTTGGAATTTGTCATAACTCAGGCAAAAGTTGAATTTCAGAGACTCTCTTTCATCTTAAGAGAATAAGATATGTGCAGGTACTGTAGAAGCACTTTTAATTAGTGAAAAGTAAATAAACAGAATTATGGGTAATAATAATAATAGATAAATAGAATTTTTCTAGCTATTCAGGATTTTTGTGTGGCATGATACATTGTTACCTTAAGTCTTGTTATATTTTTTTCTGAAAAGTGAAAAAGACTGCATTCCTTTTAAAATGTTTTATAAATCTGGACCATATTAAAACATTCAGCAGACCTTTTTATGTATGTATTTTGGTGTGTTCCTTCTGCATTTTGGTGCCAATAGGAAAACCCATCCTGATGCTGCCTCAGGATTCACTTCTAGGTCAGCTGGGAGAATAATGACTTTCTTGAGGCCAGTTACCTTTGCTTCCTTCCCACTTGGGAAAACATTTTGGCATGGGATTTGAAGTCATTCCTCAGTAGACTAAAGGGTTGCTGAATTACCTTAACTGCATACGTTCTGAGATGACATGTGTGATCTGCTCATTGTTAAGCATGGCATGTGGCTCAGTGTTCAGTAGATGGTGGCTGTACTTGTTAGAAGGTAGACAGTAGGGTGACAGAGGGGACAGTGTCTGGAGTCTGACACTCTGGGATTGGAATTTCAGTGCAGCCTACCATTTACCTGCTGGACAACTCACTGCTCTCTGACTTTCAATTTCTCATCTGTATGATGGCAATAATAATAACTATCTCATGGTTTGTTGTGAGGATTAAATGAAATACTGTAGGTAAGGTGTCTGACTGACACAGGGTCTGGCACACACTAAGTCCTCAATAAATACTAGCTACTGTTATTTTTGTTTTTATTGCCAATGTGGTTGTATGTCTCACCTAGACTTCAATAGATTCAAATTTGCACAATCCAAATTTGACTATGGTATGCTCTGGAGTGTTCCCAAACGAGAGGTGGGAAGGTTTGGAGTCAAGAAGCTTAATGGTGAGTCTACCTTCACTGTAGAGGATATTGGCTAACACGGTCCTAAGGTCATTTGGGAAAAACTTTATTTGCCCTCCAAGGAAGACAGAGAGAAAGGAGCTTTAGCTGTTAACTTTCTAACACCAGGTGGCTCAGTCGTCTTGAGAAACCATGACATATATTTTGCAAAAGGCTGTGAGAGAACGTTTTGCTTGTTCCCTTCTAGATTCTGTTTATGCCACATCTCCTAATCATAAAGGGCATATTTACTTACAGGAAGAAGTTGAGTTCCCTTCTGATGCTTAACACAGTTTAGAGCAAATAGACTGACTCTTTGCACATGCTGCTGAGGGCAAAAGCACTCTGATACCACCCTGGCAGGGAGTTATAGATCTGCTATTGATTGCCCACATTTCCCCTTCCGTATTAGGCAGTCAGCTGGGTGAGCACCACTCCCAAGATGATTGGTGTTTAACATTGGTATTGTACTTTGTGTTTTTAAAAAGCTTCAAAAATCAATTCCTCATTAACCTGATTGAAAGAGGAGTTATACCTCCTCTGCTGTTCTGAATAGGACATAGATCACCGCAGGTGCTCGATAAATATTAAGCATTTAATCTTCACCATTCCTCCCACCGAAATAGGTCACGAGAACTCATTTGCTTAGGGATGAGAGTCTTTACTTCTAGATCAATGTTGCTTTCTGTGAATTTTAAACATTCCAAAATATGAGGATGCTCATACAGGACTTTACATTTAGACAATGTAAAACCAGTCTAGTGGTCATCTGGTTCAGAAGGTAGTGGAATTCCTTGTGCTCTCAGTACTCCTGTGGGTAATCGCCGAGAAGCAGGAGGCTGAGCAGCTGAGTTACCTGGAATTAGACCATGTGCATTACCTGTAGTCGAGCAGCATCTCTCCTGGAAGGAAGAAGCTTACAGTAGACAGGATCATAGGAAGTAGGCTACCAGTTACAGTGCTGCCATTCTGTTAAGACTATTCACACACACACGAATGACACGGACATCTTCTGTCTGGTCTTCCCGATGGAAGAATATTTAAAATTTTGGAATATTGTCCTATATGAGGAACCACGATGTTCATTGTATTCCTTTGGAGTCTCCATAATGGGATCCCTTAGTTTGGAACATCTACTTGTTCAACCTCTCAGAAAATGTAACTGCAGCATGAAGATGTGCTCATGCAGAAGTCTGAGAGGGCACTGCTCAGTCATACTTTCTGGCCGCCAACCTTCAGTTCTCAGAAGTAGGTTAAGAGGGTGACTAAGCTAGTGGTAAGACCCAATCTGGAGGGGGAAGATACATCTGGATAAGATGCCTGCTTACGGCTTAACTTCTCCAGGGGGGAAGCAAAAAGCCGTGCTGCTGAGGCGTTTTCAGGCTGCCTCTGTCGTGCGGCCTAAGCAGCACGCAGCGCAGAATAAGTGCTGTTTGGTTGGAGGAAGCACACTGATGAATGTCTGCCCAGTTAGGTCGGAGCGCGGAGAAGGAAACAGCATGCAGCCTTGAAGCAAATGGCTCAGAATTTAGCATCGGACAGGGACATACTCATATTCTGGTGAACGCAGTTTGGACAAAGCTTGAATTCAGTGAATGACATATTACAGTGAAATAAATTTATTTTAAGCCATTTTTTTTCTTTGCCTGCCTACTGGGTGTACTTCCCTGTTTGAAAAGAGTCAGAGAAGAGGCTATAAATTCTTTACCATAGGAACCCAAGAATTTTAGATTTTGGTAATGACACCATTTTACACTATCTATAGTGTTTTCCATTAGAGGTTTTGGAGGACAGTCTGAATGATAATTAAACTGCACAATATCTACATGATCTTAGAATTTTCTTTCTCTTTCGTTTTTTAGCAGATGGAAGAAGAAAGGGATAGTTAAGAATGATTAGGCTAGTCAGTCGTACTGGGTGTGTAGAGATGACTCAGGACCCTGAAACCTAGGTGTCTCTCTCTAAACATCACAACATAACCCCTTTTGATATCTGCTTACCATGGGCTGAATGTGCCTCCCCTGCAAATTCATAGGTTTGAAATTCTAACCCCTGATGTGATGGTATTTGGAGGTGGGGCCTTTGGGAAGTGATTAGGTCATGAGGGTTGAGCCCTCACGAATGGGATTAGTGCCCTTATGAAAAGACATGAGACCCCTCTGCCTCCCCTCCCCTGAGGGGGGATACGATGAGAAGACAGCCATCCACATGCTAGGAAGCAGATCCTCACCAGAACTGGAATCTGCTAGCACCTTGGTTTTGGACTTCCCAGCCTCCAGGACTGTGAGCAATAAATGCCTGTTGTGTAAGTCCCCCAGGCTATGGCATTCTGTCCTAGCAGTCTGAATGGACTAAGACACCACTCATCCTCCTGCAACAGTTTTTAAAAATCATTTTCCATGCTGTATCATATGGAATTGTCATATATATCTAGGTAAGGTTGGTAATTGTTTTGCCAAGGAACTCCTATACCTAGGGCCTTTCTTCCACCCATATTGGACAGGCGTTCATTCTGGCTCATCGTATGGGGTTAAAGTGGCCATGAACTTTGCATTCTGTCTGGGGCAAGGAGACATTATGCAGCCATGCCTTTGCTCACACCACTCTTTCAGCCTTAAGTGTCCTGATTTCTCTTCTTTTTACTCAAATATTTCATAGTCATAAATCTTTAGTCTCCTGTCTATTCCCTTTATGAAACCAGGTCCATGGCATATATTCCCATACTGACGTTTGTCAATCATCGACCCTGTGTTATGACACTTCTTGTGCTGTTATTATCTCATCATAAGACAAGGCTATTAAAATAGGTATATAGGAAGGGTTGAATTAATTTAGGTGAAAATAATGATTGTAAACTGTTAAACTTCTAAGAATATAGAAGTGAAGTATAACTTTGTTGAAGTATTTTTTTTTAAATGAGTAAGTCATCTCCCCAGCGATGATCAAGGACTACCAAAGACAGAAACTCTCTTTTACACTTGGTCTCCTCCTGAGTCTAGTCCTGTGTCTCAAAGAACATATGCTCAAACACTGTTGGTTGGTTGGTTGATTTTTTTTTCCATATTTAAGGTTCAGCCATCTGCTGAACTATTGCTAGGCATATCCCATGATGCTCTCCTGTTTTTTAAGTAGAAAGGGAGCCCAGTGAAGTGTGGGTGAATTCTTTCTAAAAGGTTATATGTTGATTGACTGATTAGCTCCTTGGCAAGGAAAGTATTTCCTACATCATTATAGATGCACAGTTGTACCTTTCAGGAGTCTTTTTTTGAGAGGTACAGAACAGTTTAAAGATGTTCCACAGTAGCAAGGCTTTTATACTGTGGATGACATTTAGTGGCTTTGAGCCTCCATCAGAGTATCTTGATACCTGCGCCAGGTGGAAAGGTAGCACTTATAGGTTATTCTATGACACTCAGCATCTGGGCAAAGCCCAAGCAGTCCAGAGTGGGATTGCCAAGGTGCAATCCTTCCTCTTTATTACCAGGAATTAGGTACATGGGGGGAACAGGAATTCTGTAGGAGAATTTCTACCCTTTCTGCATTTGTGACTCCTCTTTATAAAATTAATTAGCTTGACAAATATGTCAGTTATTTCTGCTTTGCCTCCTTTAGGCACCCCAGACTCCACAGCTGATGCGAGCTGCTTTTAGGCCACATCACATGGTTCCAGTTAGCAAAAAAAAAAAAAGCTCGTAGGTCATCCTGCAACTCATGTTCCTTTTCTTTCCTCTATTCAGCATGATGCAAAACTTTGCTTTATTGTTGTTGCTGTTATGGAGTATTCATGATGACTCTACATCAGAAAGACTGGAGGAGATACCATGAAATGGACAAATGTGGGGCACCAAGGGAAGGAAAATTTGGTTCCTTGAAAAAAACAAAGGGATTTGCTGGAAATCTGAAGAACTCATCTCAGGAATCCAAGTGCTCTATTTTCTTTATGGCAAGAAACTTACCTCTTGCTTGCCGGTGTGGTGAAATCAGGCCCTACCTCACTGCATTTCCTCTGCCATCTCATTTGTGGGTAAATATCAACTGTGACATCATAAAGCAATTTGGACCTGGGCCAACTGGTCCCTGAAAGGGGGCAGAAGTTCTCCTTTTTTTTGCTTACGGTGCCTGAAATACCTGGGGTTACCCTGTTATTATTGCCATCGTTATTTTTGCTTCTTGTCAATACTCTTGGATACCTTGTGGCCAAGAACACAAGAAATTACATTTCAGATGGGGTCACGCCTTTTCCTCTTCTCCTTTAGAAAGGTTTCTTGAGTGTGGTGCAAGGACTTTCATAGAAAATTCACTGGGGCCTTGCTCTGGACTGTGACCCTATGTAGCAGAATGGCATTTGGCACAATGCAGGCCTGTCTTGGGCTCTGTCCACGGCGGGTGGTGACTGCATGTACTAGAAGGTCATTACAATGCTTACTTGCCGCTGGCATAGATGGAATACCATTATATAATGTGGTTCCTAAGTTAATGGAGAATGATTTTTTATAAAAAAGTGAACATAATAGAAGTTGTACATCTAAATGAGGGTTGTGCCCTTCAAAAGGTAGAACATGGAAGGCAATGCATTTAATCCATTGACACTTTCCTGAGCCAAGCGTTGTTGTAACTTCTCGTATGAAGTTGCCTTTAGGGTCTGTGGCACATTAAAAATGTATTTGTAAAGTATTTATATTGTGCTTTTCCTCCCCCTGATTACAAAAGTTATATGCAAAAGAAACAAAAGTTTCTTACAGAAAGTTCAGAAAGTATAGGAAAACATAATTTACAAAATTAATTATTCATAATCTTAGCATCCTGAAAAGACCCCTGTCAAAACTAATGTATATCTTTCTGGTAACTTCTTATGCATCTGCAAACATGGATATTAACACGCACACCGACATATGCATGCTTAGTTATGAATTGAGGCAATAGTGTTTATACTATCATTTAGGAGCTTAAAAATATGTTGTGGCACATTGCTCTGAACATACTCAGTTGGTCCAAATATTTCTCTTGAAGGGAATGGATTTTATTTTTGGAAACAGCCAGAAGTCACTTAGAGCCAAGCCTAGTATCTCCATTATCAAACTGGCTAGTATGTTTTGTGAAAACTAAGAAACGTTTATGACTCTGGAGTAATGGATTTGGTTTTCCTGGGTAGATCAATCTGACTTAATGTTATCTCCAGAAGCAGAGTTTCATGAATGTTTTAAGCCATGGCAAATCACTGGCTTAAGTATATGGATTTCAGAGGTGAATAGTTTGAAGGAGAGGGCGCTCTGTTAGATATAAAACTTCTGGTTCTGTATTTAAGGAATATGTACTATTCACTACAAAACAAGGCAGAGGATTTTCTTCCATAATCTTGGAACTTCTGTGTTTCAAGTGATATGGTAGCCAGGTAGCCTCCTTGCTTTTTTGAAAGCCATCTTTGGCAGGCTCCTGGATTTCTTTTAATCTGGCCAAGGATGTTAGTCTGATAGTTAAGACTGCTTCTTAGTTCATGGATCTTAGCTGGGGTCAGGACTCCCCTACTTTATATAATTATCTTGTTCTCTTTGCCTTGGGACAGTGAAAAAAATGGGCTGAAGGGGCTACAGTTTTAAAATACTGTATTTAATAGTAAAATACAATACCATTTATCCATTCTGAAATAATGAATAATTTCCAATAGATGAATTCATATACATTAATAATTCAGTGCAACATAAAAGAAGACAGAATCCATCAATAATTAGGATGTTGAACTTCACTTTTCTGTCACCACCTACCACCAGGTTCTGTTCTATTGATGATGGTCTCCCTGCTGAGCACCTGGACAATTATTGAGCTCTTAGCAGGCCAGATACGACTTTACTAATGTAGACACATGGTCAGTATCTCATGTAACATGAATGGTATTTAATACCAGAAATTAATATTTTGGTTCCCAACCTTGACAATCCCCATTTTATCGCCAAGAGAGGTAAGATGGGAACTTGGGAAAAATGGAGTCAGGAATTGGTTTGGCTCTGGAACCCTTATAGACCAAGAAGGTAAATAACCCTTTCCTAATTTAGCTATCCGATTATCTATAGACAGTTCTCCAGTTCTGAGACTCCTGTGGTTCCATGGGGCTCATACTTTGTAGCGATTTAGATTCAACTAACATTTATTTAGCCGCTATTATGTAGCAGACAGGGTGAAAGTCCATTTTACAAGTATTCTCTCTTTATTCCTACATCAATCCAATTTTGCCTATGATGATGGCATTGAGGGTCAGAGGGTTTCATAACTGGCCCAAGCTCTTTCCATTGATTAATGAGGAAGTGGGATGTAAATCCAAGTATTGGGATTTCAAGGCCAGGATATATTCCACATTGCCTTGTACCATGAACTCATCTTTCATTCACTCAGTACCTTTATGCATTTGTTATTTGTTATATGTCTCCTCCCATTAACATGTAAGCTTCCGAAAGGCAGGAACTTAGTCTTGGCCACACTATTTCCAGCACCTAGAACCATGTCTTCATATAGTAGGTGCTCAACAATGGTTTTATATTGTGTAGCAGGAAGACACCACCTCTATTAAAATTCTGGCTTAGCCACTTTCTAGCTGTATGATTCTGGGCAAGTGATTCAACCTCTCTATGCCTGTTTTCTCACTGGAAAAATAGGGATAATAATGCCTAGTGTATTGGTTGTTAGGATTAAGGTGCTTAGAATAGAACTTTGTTCAAATAAAGTCCTCGTTAAGTGTTAATTTTCTTATCTGTTGAGTAAATAGAATATTTCACTGCCTATTATATACTAGACTTGGGATAGAGCAGTAAGCAATATGTTTACTGTCCCAGTCCTCATGGGACTTACAGTCCAGTGAAGGACAGGGGTCGAACAGCAGGATAAACGCTGTGAA
Source organism: Smutsia gigantea (assembly GCA_032199065.1). Taxonomy (NCBI): domain Eukaryota; kingdom Metazoa; phylum Chordata; class Mammalia; order Pholidota; family Manidae; genus Smutsia; species Smutsia gigantea. The sequence goes on from JAVSCE010016590.1 coordinate 97,970, forward strand.
GGGAAGTACAGGATGTGGGGTGGGAGGGCACATGAGAGAGGGTCAGGAATGGCTTCCTATAGCAAGTGATAACTGAAACCTGGAGGATGAGGAAGCATCCAAGTGGGAGATGGTTAGGGAGGGAAGAGGGCCCAGATGCAAGGAGAAAGCACGTGCAAAGGCTGCAGAAGTGAGTGTAATGTGGTGTGCTTACCACTTAGCATGCTTTCAGTTGCAAGTAATTTAAAGGGCAAATAAAAGTGATTCTAATAATAAGGGCAATATCATGTCATTTCTGAGAACAAGAAGTCTAGATCCCTATTTCAAAGCATTCTAGGTATTTGTTAGTTGATTAATTAAAGCATTCCAGGGTTGGCTAATTCTGTGGCTTAATCATGTCTCCAGATTCTTTCTCATGTTCATGCCTTTGGGTCTCAGATATATATATATTTTTAGTTTATTTTGGTATCATTAATCTATAATTACATGTGCAATATTATGGTTATTAAACTACCCACTTCATCAGGTCCCCCCCACCAACACCATTACAGTCACTGTCCATCAGTGTAGTGAGATGCTAAAGAGTCACTACTTATCTTCTCTGAGTTGTACAGCCCTCCCTGTGCCCCCCCCAACATTACGCCTGCTAATCGTAATGCCCCCTTTTCCCCCTTGTCCCTCCCTTCCCGCCCATCCTCCCCAGTCCCTTTACCTTTGGTAGCTATTAGTCTATTGGGTTCTGTGAGTATGCTGCTGTTTTTTTCTTTGCTCTTATGCTCCACATATGAGTGAAATCATTTGATACTTGCCTTTTTCTGCTTGGCGTATTTCACTGAGCATAATACCCTTTAGCTCCATCCATGTTGTTGCAAATGGTAGGATTTGTTTTCTTCTTATGGCTGTATAATATTCCATTGTGTATATGTACCACTTCTTCTTTATCCATTCATCTACTGATGGACACTTAGGTTGCTTCTATTTCTTGCCTATTGTAAATAGTGCTGCGATAAACATAGAGGTGCATCTGTCTTTTTGAAACTGGGCTGCTGCATTCTTAGGGTAAATTCCTAGGAGTGGAATTCCTGGGTCAAATGGTATTTCTATTTTGAGTTTTTTGAGGAACCTCCATACTGCTTTCCACAATGGTTGAACTAATTTGCATTCCCACCAGCAGTGTAGGAGGGTTCCCTTTTCTCCACATCCTCGCCAACATATGTTGTTGTTTGTGTTTTGGATGTTGGCCATCCTCACTGGTGTGAGGTGATATCTCATTGTGGTTTTAATCTGCATTTCTCTGATGATTAGTGATGTGGAGCATCTTTTCATGTGCCTGTTGGCCATCTGAATTTCTTCTTTAGAGAAGTGTCTATTCATGTCCTCTACCCATTTCTTAGTTGGATTATTTGCTTTTTGTTTGTTGAGGTGCGTGAGTTCTTTATATATTTTGGATGTCAACCCCTTATCAGATACGTCACTTATGAATATATTCTCCCATACTGTAGGAAGTCTTTTTGTTCTACTGATGGTGTCCTCTGCTGTACAGAAGCTTTTCAGCTTGATATAGTCCCACTTGTTCATTTTTGCTTTTGTTTCCCTTGCCCGGGGAAATATGTTCATGAAGAAGTCGCTCATGTTTATGTCCAATAGATTTTTGCCTATGTTTTTTTCTAAGAGTTTTTTGGTTTCATGACTTACATTCAGGTCTTTGATCCATTTTGAGTTTACTTTTGTGTATGGGTTTAGACAGTAGTCCAGTTTCATTCTCTTACATGTACCTGTCCAGTTTTTCCAACACCAGCTGCTGAGGAGGCTGTCATCTCCCCATTGTATATCCAAGGCTCCTTTATCAAATATTAATTGACTGTATATGTTTGGGTTAATGTTTGGATTTTCTGTTCTGTTCCACTGGTCTGTGGGTCTGTTTTTGTGCCAATACCAAGTTGTCTTGATTACTGTGGCTTTGTAGTAGAGCTTGAAGTCAGGGAGCATAATTCCCCTTGTTTTATTCCTCCTTCTCAGGATTGCTTTGGCTATTCGGGGTGTTTTGTGGTTCCATATGAATTTTAGAATTATTTGTTCCAGTTCATTGGAGAAAGCTGTTGGTATTTTGATAGAGATTGCATTGAATCTGTTGATTGCTTTAGGTAGTATAGCCATTTTGACAATATTTATTCTTACTAGCCAGGAGCATGGGATGAATTTCCATTTGTTAGTGTCCTCTTTAATTTCTCTTAGGAGTGTCTTGTAGTTCTCAGGGTATAGGTCTTTCACTTCCTTCATTAGGTTTATTCCTAGGTATTTTATTCTTTTTGATGCAATTGTGAATGGAATTGTTTTTCTGATTTCTCTTTCTGTTAGTTCATCATTAGTGTATAGGAAAGCAACAGATTTCTGTGTGTTAATTTTGTATCCTGCAACATTGCTGAATTCAGATATTAGTTCTAGTAGTTTTGGAGTGGAGTCTTTAGGGTTTTTTATGTACAATATCATGTCATCTGCAAATAGTGACAATTTGACTTCTTCATTACCAATCTGGATGCCTTGTATGTCTTTGTTTTGTCTGATTGCCGTGGCTAGGACCTCCAGTACTATGTTGAATAACAGTGGAGAGAGTGGACATCCCTGTCTTGTTTCCGATCTTAGATGAAAAGCTTTCAGCTTCTCGCTGTTAAGTATGATGATAACGGTGGGTTTGTCATATATGGCCTTTATGATGTTGGACGTACTTGCCCTCTATACCCATTTTGTTGAGAGTTTTTCTCATGAATGGATGTTGAATTTTGTCAAATTCTTTTTCAACATCTATGGAGATGATCATGTGGTTTTTGTTCTTCTTTTTGTTGATGTGGTGGATGATGTTGATGGATTTTCGAATGTTGTACCATCTTTGCATCCCTGAGATGATTCCCACTTGATCATGGTGTATGATTCTCTTGATGTATTTTTGAATTCGGTTTGCTAATATTTTGTTGAGTATTTTTGCATCTACGTTCATCAGGGATATTGGTCTGTAATTTTCTTTTTTGGTGAGGTCTTTGCCCGGTTTTGGTATTAGAGTGATGCTGGCTTCATAGAATGAGTTTGGAAGTATTCCCTCCTCTTCTATTTTTTGGAAAACTTTAAGGAGAATGGGTGTTATTTCTTCTCTATATGTCTGGTAGAATTCAGAGGTGAATCTCTCTGGCCTGGTGGTTTTGTTCTTGGGTAGTTTTTTGATTACCGATTCAATTTCGTTGCTGGTGATTGGTCTGTTTAGTTTTTCTGTTTCTTGCTTGGTCAGTCTTGGAAGGTTGTATTTTTCTAAGAAGTTGTCCATTTAATCTATGTTTTCCAGCTTGTTAGCATATAGATTCTCATAATATTCTCTTATAATTCTTTGTATTTCTGTGGGGTCCATCGATATTTTTCCTTTCTCATTTCTGATTGTGTTTATGTGTGTAGATTCTCTTTTTCTCTTAATGAGTCTGGCTAGGGGTTTATCTATTTTGTTCATTTTTTCAAAGAACCAGCTCTTGGTTTCATTGATTTTTTCTATTGTTTTATTCTTTTCAATTTTATTTATTTCTTCTCTGATCTTTATTATGTCCCTCCTTCTGGTGACTTTGGGCCTTATTTGTTCTTCTTTTTCCAGTTTCAATAATTGTGTCTTTAGACTATTCATTTGGGATTGTTCTTCCTTCTTTAAATAGGCCTGGGTTGCAATATACTTTTCTCTTAGGACTGCCTTTGCTGCGTCCCACAGAAGTTGTGGCTTTGTGTTATTGTTGTCATTAGTCTCCATATATTCTTTGATCTCTGTTTTAATTTGGTCATTGACCCATTGATTAGGAGAATGTTGTTAAGTCTCCATGTATTTGTGAGCCTTTTTGGAGTCTTTCTAAAATTTATTTCTAGTTTTATACCTTTGTGATCTGAGAAGTTGGTTGGTAGAATTTCAATATTTTTGAATTTACTGAGGTTCTTTTTGTGGCCTAGTATATGGTCTATTCTGGAAAATGTTCCATGTGCACTTGGGAAAAATGTGTATCCTGTTGCTTTTGGGTGCAGAGTTCTGTAGATGTCTGTTAGGTCCATCTGTTCTAGTGTGTTGTTCAGTGCCTCTGTGTCTTTAGTTATTCTCTGTCTGGTTGATCTGTCCTTTGGAGTGAGTGGTGTGTTGAAATCTCCTAAAATGAATGCATTGCTGTCTATTTCCTCCTTTAATTCTGTTAGTATTTGTTTCACATATGCTGGCGCTCCTGTGTTGGGTGCATATATATTTATAATGGTTATATCTTCTTGTTGGACTGACCCCTTTATCATTATGTAATGTCCTTCTTTATCTCTTTCTACTTTCTTCGTTTTGAAGTCTATTTTGTCTGATACAAGTACTGCAACACCTGCTTTTTTCTCCTTGTTGTTTGCATGAAATATCTTTTTCCATCCCTTCACCTTTAGTCTGTGTATATTTTTGGGTTTGAGGTGAGTCTCTTGTAAGCAGCATGTAGATTGGTCTTGCTTTTTTATCCTTTTTATTACTCTGTGTCTTTTGATATGTGCATTCAGTCCATTTACATTTGCGGTGATTATTGATAGATATGTACTTATTGCCATTGCTGCCTTTAGATTCGTGGTTACCAAAGTTTCAAGTGTTGCTTCTTTACTATCTAACAGTCTAACTTAACTTTCTGTTAAGTTATTGTAAACACAGTCTGACGGTTCTTTATTTCTCCCCCTTCTTATTCTTCCTTCTCCATTCTTTATATACCAGGTGTTTTATTCTTTGCCTTTAGTTAGTATTTGGATTGTCTTCTTTCTTTGCTATGATTTTATTTTCTCTGATAACATCCTTTTAGCCTTAGGAGTGCTTCCATCTAGAGCAGTCCCGTTAAGATATCCTGTAGAGGTGGTTTATGGGAGGCAAATTCCCTCAGCTTTCGCTTCTCTGGGAATTGTTTAATCCCACCCTCAAATTTAAATGATAATCGTGCTGGATACAATATTCTTGGTTCGAGGCCTTTCTGTTTCATTACATTAAATATATCATGCCATTCTCTCCTGGCCTGTAAAGTTTCTGTTGAGAAGTCTGATGTTAGTCTGATGGGTTTTCCTTTGTAGGTGATCTTTTTTCTCTCTCTAGCTGCTTTTAATACTCTGTCCTTATCTTTGATCTTTGCCATCTTAATTATTATGTGTCTTGGTGTTGTCTTCCTTGGGTCCCTTGTGTTGGGAGATCTGTGGGTTTCCATGGTCTGAGAGACTATTTCCTTCTCCAGCCTGGGGAAGTTTTCAGCAATTATTTCTTCTTTCTATGCCTTTTTCTCTCTCTTCTTCTTCTGGTACTCCTATAATGTGAATATTGTTCCATTTGGATTGGTCACACAGTTCTCTTAATATTCTTTCATTCCTAGAAATCCTTTTATCTCTCTCTGCCTCAGCTGCTCTGTATTCCTGTTCTCTGATTTCTATTCCATTAACAGTCTCTTGCATCTCATCCAGTCTGCTCCTCAGCCTGTCGATCGCTTGTCTCATTATTGCATTGTCTTTCCTCATTTCCCTCACTTCCTCCCTTAGCTCTTGCATATTTCTCTGTAGATCCATCTGTATGGTTATGACTTTTATTCTGCATTCTTTTTCAGGAGATTGTGCATGTCCATCCCATCAGGGTCACTCTCTGGGCTTGTCTGCCTAAGCTTTGTTTGTACCATATTCCTCTGTGTTTTCATGGTGATAGAGGTGGTCGCTAGTAGGCGCCACGTGTGTCAGCTGGGCTCTTTAAGACTTGAAAAAAAAAAAACGCCCACCGGGAGTAGATTGTATAAGGATGCTGTAGGTGGCGCTGTTGCTCCACTGTTCCATTCTGCCAGACCCTTTGTGGTGCCAGCCAAGGGGGGAACGAATGGGAGGCTGCTGATCTCTGTATGGAGGCCTTGGCACAGCTCCTTTGTCTGGTTGCCGGCCATGGCGTATGAAATTCCCTAGGACTCCAAGCCTGCTGGGCTGAGTGCGCTGGGACGATTTTGTTCTGCTGTTGGGCCCTTGTCTCTTTAAGACTTTAAAAAAAGCGTATGCTTTTCTTTTGTCCCGGGGAGCCGGCTGAGAAGACCCGGTTGTGCCATCCCTCTCAGACCCTGCCCCTCTGTCTCTCCAATCTCCGATACACTGTGTGATGTGTGTCAGCGCTCCCAGCACAAATCACCAGGGCTGGTTATTTGGCGGGCCTGTGCCTCCACTCCCTCCCTGCTCCGAATTCTTTCCTCTCGCTAGTGTGCTGGAGTGGGGAGCGCTCGCGTCCAGCCGGGCCGTGGCCCCATATCCTACCCGCTTCATGAGGCGCTGAGTCCCCCACAGGTGCAGCTCTAGCCTGGCTGTTATACTGTATCTTCTGGTCTCTCTTTTAGGAATAGTTGTATTTTCATAAATATATATGGTTTTGGGAGGAGATTTCCACCGCCCTGCTCACGCCGCCATCTTCCCAGAATCGTTGGTCTTGGGTATCTTACTGGGTTTGCTCCCCCTTGTAGTCTCTAGATGGTACCAAGATAACATCACATGCAGACAGCCACATGCCTATTTTGGAGAGAGAAAAGGTTTCCCAGAAGCCCAGGTTTTCCCTTCAAGGCTCACTGGTCAGAATGGCCTCACATGCCCTTTTAAAACCAGTCACGAGCAAGGGAAGCAGTATTACCATGTTGGCTTGGATTGACCAAGAGTCATTCTTTCTGGCTGGGCTGGCCTTCCATAAAGCTGTGGTTGTCGGACAGTGGAACAAAATTGGGTTTGCTTTTAGGAGGGAAGATGTGTAGTGGGACTGCTACTGGGCAGGCTACCACGGGAACTATGCCGTCCCCTTTGTGCCCTGAGCTGTGATGCTCATGTGCCACGTGGGTAGACCCTGATGCAAGGGAGGTGCCAACTTGGGAGAATGTCTTACTCCCACTGAGGCATAAGAACCCTGTGGTAACACTCAGATGATTATAACTGAGAGAAACAAAACGGTGTACCTTTCAGACTAGGCAGAATTCGAGAGAAGACATCCTTGCGTTTTAGTAGACTTGTGCACCTTCTATCATGCAGCCAGTTTTTCTTACTAATTTGATGATCCGGAAAGCTGAGGGTAACAGTGTGTATGTATGGAGGGTAGGGTGGGAAGGAGGAGGAGAAATGTAAAGGAATTGTGAGATATTAAATTTTTATGTAGGATAGCTGCCCCCTTGGTGTAGAAGTCTCTTCCACTCAGATGTTACTTGAACCCTGCCACGGATGGAGAGCTCAGCATCTTCCCCTTTCTGTGGGAAGTGTAATCTTCTGTCCCTTTGTCCTCTGTCTGAGCTTCTAGTAAGCAAAGCTCTTTGATGTCCCATGACCTGCAGCCTTCCTCTTAACACCTATAGCCCCACTTCCCCTCACAGTTCCCTGGTTCCTTAATTCATTGGACCCACTGCCCAAACCTGAAAGCCCAGGCTTGCTCCAATCAACCACATGCCTGCTGAGTTCCCTGTGGAAGCTGTGCTACAGCCTCATAATTAACTTATTCCATCTTCATTCACTTGGCCTGCCCGCCTGGATGCCAACCTTCGCTGGTTTCAGGTGCTGAGCCCCATATGCTTTTTTAGATCTTCAGATTTTTTCAATTCCTGACCCTCAGCTTATTTTGACCAGATCACTGTAACTCTAAGACTGGTTTTCTACTCAGCTCTGCTCCCTCTCTACATCCAGGCCAGGAGAATTCATGTGCCCCCAAATTCTCCTTTAATCCCCTCTACTTAATGGTGGAGGATGGTGAGGCTCTATCTGTGCATTTTGCTTCATCACTCCTTTATCAGAAATGATCCTGAACTTGTGTTTCTTATCTTCCCCTTCTCTTAGCTCGCTGGAGATTTCACGATGAGCCATGCTTGGCCTGTGGAGGTAGAGAATATTGTGGCCAGTCCCCACTCTGGTTTTTGTGTGCTGTGGGTGGGCTTCATTGCATCCTCCACCTTTCTACCTGGTCCCCTTAATGGCCAGTGAAGTGCATTTCAGAGGTGGTGGACCAGGGTGAAAAACAGAGCCAAGCCCCCAGCCTATGCAGGCCCTGTGACCTGGGCCTATGGCTTCAACTCTCCAGCCCTCACAGATGCAATAAAGCACATCCTCTTTTCCCGTGCTCTTCCCTTGGGGACACCTGGCATGTGGCACTTTGGTGTGGCATCACAGGGCCACCTGCTAAGCCAGAGAGGTAAGAGGTCTCCTGTGACAGACAGGCTTTGTGCTTTGTTCACAGCATATTTTTATCTCACTTTCACTTTTCCTTTTTTCCCTTCCATTTCTGAAATTTAAATACTTGATGTCAGTTCAGTTTTTGTTGTTTTTAAATGACAATCCCCTTTCTCTTCCAGAAACAGAAAGCAAAGAAGAAGTAAAACCCACTGGGGCACCAGTCTCCTACCTTTAATCAGCCCCTTTCCTTCTTCCATGACTCTACCAGTAGCAGATGCAGGATGCTCTGTTCTTCCTATGCCCCGTGGTCCTGCTTAGCTACAGTGGGGGACAAGGTTTCACGAAGGTGGCTGAGGCCTTCTTTGAACCTGGGCGGATGAAAGGCTGATCCTTCAGTAGAATTTTTAATTTTCTGTTTGTTAATCTATTGTAGGTAGCCCCATCTGAGTACATAGTTTCCCTTATGAGAATTAGCTTTAAATATTCCTCTTTAAGACCTAGGTCCTCATCAGAGGAGGCTGGATTATAGGCCAGAATCTAAGTATTCTAGTCCAGTTTTGCCTCCTGCCTTAGCTAAGCTTTCTGTGCCTCATCTGTCATACAGAGGGAAGACTGTGTCCCCTCCAACTCCCCTTGGAGATTCAAGACTACAGGGAAAGAGCTCGATGCTCTCTGATGGAAGGGAAGGTTATGAATTTCAGCAAGATTATTTCGACTACTTACTGTTCCCCTCTTGGAGCACAACTCCTCTTCCTCCAAGCTCGTGTTAGTAGAGGGTTGTTGATTTTGTTGCTTCACTAGTCCACTTCTTCTGCACTGTCTGCATCTCTTAGGCCTGTACAGAAAGGCTTGGGGTGTCCCAGCTGGTGCACCCCTCTGCAAGCCCTGGCTGCCCTGTGAAGTAGGGGCTCCTTCGCCTTCCCCACCAAGCTCCCAGTCCTGCCGAGCTGACGGGAAGCTGTTGCATCTGCCTGTGTTGGGCCTCACTCACTCTCCTACAGCTTGGTGGCCAGAGAGGGCTGAGGGCCTTTCCCCTGGACCACACCCTGCAGAAGGGCACATGTGCCTCCCGTTGGGACAGAACGTTCTAGTTTTCATGGGCTCTCATACAAACCGCCTTGCCTTGTTTTGTCCCCACTGTGACCCTGTGAAGCAGGAGTGATAGGAAGGACATTTAGTTTTTTTTATAGAAAACGTAATTGAGGTTCTGAGAGATTAAATGATGTGCTCAGGTTAATGCCTCTAGTTTAGTTCGTGGCCAGCCCTGGGTAAGAACCCAGGCTCTTGTCACTGTATCCCACTAGGTAACAGGCCTGGAATCTCAATAGACTGGCCCCTCTGCTTCTTCATGTTGTATCTGGCACTGCCTGGCCCTCCAACGTCCTCTTTTTCTGAGGGCCACCCAACTTGTGTGTCCCGTACCTCATCAAGCACTGAGCTGCAGGCAGGGCAGGCAGTCCAGAGAGCAGGCCATCAGGTGTTTGTGTGGGGAAGAAGGTATGGGTTGTAGGGTGTGTGGGTGGAGGGAGGCTGAGGAACACATGTTCCATATTAATCTTTATTTCAATGAAGTTGTTTGAGTTCATGCTTTATTGCGGTGCTTTAAAATAATGTGTTTCTAATGGTGCCCCCGGGGGTAGCACTTGCACTTTTGAGATCCTATTGCTGGAGTGGCTCACGAGACCAACCACAATAATAGAAAATGAGGCACCCCCTGGTGCACCATCTGAATTTATAATAGCAATTTCTATGATGCCCCGAGGCTAGCTCTGTTTGTATTTGAGAACATGCAAGAGCTTGGGACTGAGGGGTCCCTCCCTTCCTGCCCTGTTTTGATCTGAGCCCCTCTTTAACCTGGGGAAAGCTCTTTCAGCTTCCTGCACCTGTCTGTCATGGCTGGTCTCAAAGGAAAGGACCAGTCCTCTACAATTTTGGTTTTGGTGAGGGTAGGGAGGTTGGTGGAGGGGGTGTGGTTTCCTGTCTGTCAGCCACTTCCCTCCTCCCTCCTCCTGCCTCTCCACCCTGTGTGCAAAGCAGAAAGGCCCTCTGGGGTCTCCTGTGCCTTCACCATCAAGGCAGTGAAATATGAAATGACAACATAATGAAATGAACTTGGTCTCATTAAAATTCCAAATGACTGTTTTTTTTCCCCTAAGTCAGCCAGAGACCCACACGATGGTGCAGAAGGGGGTTAGTGTAGCTGGAGGACGGCGGAGTGTGGTAGAAGAGGAGACAAGGGGTCAGCATGGTTCATGCTGGGGCAGTAGACCCATGGACATACGAGGGACTGAGGAACAGCTGAATCACCCATCAGAATTTCTGGAGACAAGAACACAGGGTTTTACTTCCACTCCCCCAGTGGCCCTCTGCTGCCCCCACCTGCCACAAGCCCATACTAACCGTGGAAGTCCTTGAAGCCTGCCCCAGAGGGTTTCAGGAACAACCTTTTTCTCTTGTTCTGGGTTATACATGATCTCTATTTTACAGATGAGGAAACTAGGCTCAAGGTAGGTAGGTCCTAGAGCTTGAACGGTTAGAGATAAATTCAAGCTCAGTATAATGCTTCTTCCACTGTATGTTGGCTGCTTCTTTAACCCCTTTGACTCTGGCAGAAATGGTGGCTACTAGGGGAAAAAAATGAGATGTGATCCCAGAGCAGTGGAATACAGCTACCAGATTCTCAGAAAGTGATTGCAGTGACAGTCAGTGATCATTCAGGATGCAGGACTGCTGCATCTATTGGAGCATGGCATTACTTTTCCTTTCTCTTTCTTCTTATCTTGAGTGACCGGTATTGTTTCTCATCTTGTCAAGGGGTATGGATAGCAGAAAAAGTCAGATTCTTAGGCAATCCCAGAAGATAAAGCTCACTTACAACTCAAGACTCAGGAAACAGATAAATGGAAATAAAAGAACATACTCCAGTGGGCTGAGTGAGGGGGGAAGGCCATAATCCATCAAGATTCAGCCAAGAAATCTGAAAGGCACTGAGTAAGATTGTGGAGGGTGTGTGTGTGAAGAAGCTAGTGATGGGACATCTATGGAAGGGGAAGACGAGAAGCTGGAAAACAGACCCCAGCCCCAGACTCTCCCAGAGGGTGCCAGTGATGATGCAGGCTCCACCTGAGATTCAGCAGCCTTGATGCCCTCTTCCCATGGGTCACTACTCAATCCTAAGAGTAGTGGCTGTGGAAGATGCAAGTGCTGGGAACTGACAATTGCTTCTTAGGTAGAAAGCTTATGAGGGGGGCAGCGTGGACAATTCCCTGGCATCAAGTTCACTAACATTCTTCCTGTGAGGAGCTGCAAGTGTGCCCCTACTTTGTATATGGCACATGGCTGATGCTCTGAGTGTAAACAACCATGAATGCACATGCTGCCGTGTCTGGTCATGTTCACATCTGCACTCACACAGTCACTCTGGAGTGATGCACTGGTACCGGGCACTGAGGTGCTTTGAAGGATCTAGGACCTGAGCTTCGGTGAGGTAGTAGAGAGCTGGTAGCTGAGAGTATGAATTTTAGGGGAAAAGCTAGTAGGACTTTTAAAATCAGAGAGGTACTGTAACTCTCAAAAGGCTAGAAATCAAGTTTAGAGAAGTCTGCTAGGTTAGGAAATCTCAAGTCAGCCCTTTGGGGCCAAAAATAGTCTCCAGAACCTGACCATCAACTGGAGAGCTGTCACCCAGTGGCATGAGTAAGTCAGTGAGGTGTGCTCTGATCTTAAGGCAAAGGCTATGTTCTATTCATTGCTGGGGATTGTGGACCTCACCCTAGCCAGTGACACTGGAAACTTCCTCCTCCCTCCCCTGATTATTAAACTAATGGAAGAAAATCAGCACCTGGAAGGACTTGGACCTTTCCAAATTATTTTAATACAAGATTTCAGGGAAAAGGTGACAGAGGAAAATATTCCGGTCTGTGCATTATACTGTTAAATTTTGTTCATTCATTCATTTACTAGAAGTATCGTGTTGCTCCTGTGTTGAGCAAGGAACTGTGCAATATGCTGCCATGAATTCAGAAGTTAGACAGATGCTTGCTTTCGAGGAGGTTACAATCTAGAAGGGGAGAGAGACATGCGAATGAATAACTCTAATGTGAGTTAAAAATAGAACATGCAAGAGAGAACAAAGGGAAAAAAGTGAATATTATAGGGGAGAATTAGGGGTAGTGATGGAAGAGGTGGCCTTCGATCTGGGGCTTGAAACATAATTGTGATTTATTTGGGTGGGGATATGGAGAAGAGAAAGTAGTTAGGGAATTTTGGGATGAGGGAACAGCATGAGTAAAAACATCAAGATGTAAAAAAAGTGTGTTGCAAGTCTGAGAAGAAGTAATTAATCCAGTGTGGCTGGCATTTAGGGGGCAGCTGAGATTAAGCTGTAAAGAGTATCTCCAATGAGGAGAACCAAGTAATCGTATAATCTTCCCACTTAAACTGGCTAGTAGGTAAGGGACCTAGAAGGGCGACCAGGTCTAGAAGTAATACATTAAGCACACACAGCAGCTTCAACATTTTCCCTTTTCTCTTTCTCTTGAAGCCACATTTTTTGTGAGAGTGTAGACACCCCCTCTGTGCTTGTAAACTCACACCCTGTTTTCCTTGCCTACATACTCGCAGACCTTCCTGAACACTGGATCCCAGCACCTGACCCCCAGTGTGCATGCCTCTTCACATCAGCACAGTGGTGCATGCAGAGGGCCAGGTGATCATTAAACAAGTATCATTGAGCTTGGTAGGAGGAAGCAGAAATGGATTGCAAATCAGGTGCAAAGTGGTGCATTCTGCAAGTCAGGCTGGAATAATTTCAGGCCCTGGACCTCCTGCTGAAGTGAAAAATGACGTTTATAGGAGGGAAGCTTAGAATTAATCCTCCAAAATGATAGTAAAGTGAACTCTCTCCTGGCTCTGCGGTGATTGCTCTTTCTCCCATTTCTGTCACTCCTTATTGTCGTAATGAATCCTGCTCTTCAAAGTGGATAAAGTCACCATTCAGATAAGATCAGTTGTGTCTGATGCAGCCACGTTGATATGATCACAGTTTGGACTGCAGTTTTTGAATTCACCTTTGGGGTTTAACTTCTGGGGGGAAGGGAAATAAAAATGTCTATCTGGCACAAAAGTAGCTGCAATTGTTAGTGTCTTCAGGCCTGCTTTCTCTAACCCTATCAAAGGGTAGCAGATTCTTTGTGTAGTTCTTGGACTTTGGGGCGCTTTTTATATCGATCACTTTTGCCCTGTTACAGTATTTGAATAACACTATAGGTGGTTTCACTAGGGATTATCCACCTGCGATTCCTGATGGAGTTCTCACTGATTATAAGAGATGCTAAGTCCGCATACCTGCTGAGCAGCATGGGAGCTCTCCGTGGTGCTGAGAAAACTGAAGCCGTTCTGTGGAGAGGGCAGCTGTTCTGAGCTCTCTCCGTGGTTCTAGAAGCAATACACTTCTGTAGGGAATTTGAGGGGAAATTGTCCACAAACAGCTCTAAAGATCATTATTGCCCCACAGGAAGGTTGAGATGAAGCCAGAGGAGCAAGCTATTGAGAGCTTGCTGGATGGATGTCCACCCTAAAAACTAATGACCACTTTCACATTTGCTCTTATTCTGTGATGCCAACTGATTGTTTTAAAATGCTCCATTTATTTAGTTTTATTCGTGGTGGTAAGGGGAAAAAGTAGATGGTTGTAATAATTACAGGAAGTATATTATTGTCCACCTGGAGCACAAATGTAATAAAAGAGCCACAATTCATTTATTCCATAAACATTTGTTGGGCAATGTGCTAGGGCTGGGCCTTGGGCACTTATAGCTCACACAAGACTCAGATGAGCTGTGATTCCAGGAAGACTGCTTTTTGCCCTGGAAGTGCTGGTATTTGGTGATGGACAACTCTGGACTTCAGGTAGTGATTATATCCAAGAAGAGACCTGGGATGAAGGCCTGGAAATGCTGGGCTTTTTGTGACTCCTGTAAATGGAATGTGAGTGTGAAAGGAGAGAATCATTGTGTGGCTTGAGGGGGATCTAAAGGAAGCAGAAGGCTCTACAATTCTACATGAACAGAATTTCCATCTCTGTTTTTTTTTCTTTAAATCTTTTCAAGCTTAGGCTTGAGTCAATTCTGCTGGGATCTTGGCCCCTCAATTTGCACAGGGTCTCTGCACTGATTACCCTGAAGAGTGGGCTAGGAGAACGATCCTGATATGTGCATGGGTGATCATAAATGGATGCAGTTGATGATATGATAGTAATAAGTGTATAGCACATATTATGTCATTTGTTATGAGTGTTTTACATATCTTAAAGTATTTAATTCTCAAAACAACCTTTCTGTGTAGGTGACTATTATTATAACTATGTTACAGATTAGAAAGATGAAACACAGCTAAAGGTCACACTGTAAATAAATGGTGGAGTCAGGATTTGATACCAGGTAGTCTACTTCCAGAGTCTGTTCTCTTAATTACTGTGCTATAAAAAATCGAAGAAGTAGTTACATGTTCCATGAGGTAAAAAGGTATTTGGATGGTTTGATTCTCTCTTGCTGTCATGCCCTTCCTACAGCAAATCTCTCCCACTTCATTTTACAGACTGGCTTCTAAGACTGACACACCTTAATGCCATTTCTAAAATTTCATTTTCCTTTTAGTTGTGATTTAATTATAATTACAAATAATATTTGACCCATCCTGAAAAAAAATTTGCTCATGATGGGCTATTTCTTATTAGTCAAGATTCAGGTCAAAAAAGCTTTTTTTTTCAGGGCCTCCTTCCCTGACCGCCCAGTCTTAAACATCCTTTCATTCCCAAAGCTACTTTTCATCACATCCTATAGGGAATACAGAGGGAGGGAGAGAGTTAATAAAGTCCTTTGGATCAAGAGAGATTTGTAAGAGCAAGTATAAAAGGGGAAAAATTCGGCATATGGCTTATAAAAATAGATCTGGATGGGCAACCACTTCCAGCCAACAAGGACCACCAACTCTTGGGAGCCAAAGCAAAGAGGACTGGGGGCTGTATTTGTGAGCCTGGTCTCTCTCATCCTTCTAACAGAGTTGTTCTGCATAGTTAGCTCACACTGGAGGTCAACATGAAGGAGGATGAGCTGTGGTTTAGGAGAGTGAGGCAGTTAGCAAGACCCATGAACTTGTCATCTGGTTTCCTTGTCTTTTTTTTTTTCTCCCCAAATGCCTACTGTGGAGATCTCACTCATCCTCAGCAAAATGGTCCTCACATGCTTCAGGTCTGAGCAGCAATACTAAGAAGGGGTAGGATAATCAGTTTTCAAAGTGACCCATACTTGTTACTTGAATTGGAAGATAAATTAAAGAAAGATGATGGGGTATGGGAGAGAAGAGTAGAGAGTTAGTGTTTAAAAACCAAGAATGTGAAGCTATTGCTATATTTGGATTCCTCAGAGGTGACTTATCCATATTTGATTGATTTCCTAGACTTCTAGATAATTTTCTTTCCAGCTTTTGGCATTGATAGTGTCACTCATTCACTTCCCAGAGGCTGCAAAGTAGAGAGAAAACTTGAACCAGTTAATTCAGAGTTTGGAAGCAGATGCATCAGAGCATTTGGTGGGAGAAGAGGTTTATTCCCTGGTCCCCATAGATACATGTCAGATTTTCATATTTTGAGATTTTCTTAGTCAATTGTCTAAAATCTATTTTCACCACCAATGTGCATAGGGCATTAATCACTGAATTCTGTTTATCATATTTACCCTTCACCCAGAACTCTGATTTGCTTCCAGGCTAGTCTTTGATGCAAAACTTCTGTTTGCTGATGTCTGCATTTGCCACACATTGAGTGGAGAGTAAGGAATGGGAATGATGGGAAGGGCTTCTCAAGGGTCTAGAGATGTGGAAAGGGGGTCAGAGAAGAGAAGTCGTGATTGGAAAAGGGAAAAAGAAAACAGGGAACTAAAACTAATCTCTATTAAAACAAATCGGGATGAAGGACCTGGGGTCGGACCGTGGGATGGATACCTTTGGGGATACAGAGAAGAAGAGGGAGTGCACAGGTATAGAAGCCAGAAAGCCCTAGATATGAATCCCTTCCTTGAACCTCCTTTCCCAGCCTTACAGAATTCTTTCAAGTATTCAATGAGATAATGTATGAGCAGTGTCTGGCACAGAAGAGAGGCCAGATAAGTGGAAATCACTGTGGGCTACATAAGGGCTCAAACCTTCTCTTTTAGTTATTTCTCACTTTTTGAGAACTTTTAAGTGCTGAGTATGATTGTATACATGTGATCACTGCCTTCCGGCAGTGTAGACCTTTCTAGTGAGAAAAGGAGCAGGAGTCATCTTTAGGAGTATTTCTTAGAGGCCCAGTACTATCACTCTGCATTTACCTGGCACTTACAGTGTACCCAGCTCTTGCTTACTTTGTAGGAAGGGAGTATACTTGTAGGAAGCAGGGCAGGTGGGCTTAAGTAATAATGTTTCAGAATATGAGAGGCCAGGCTGCTATAGAAAAGGGGCAGAAAGAAAGCACCTCGTTTATTAATTCAGCAGACATATATAGCTTGTTGGCAAAATCTTAGGCCAAGCAATGGGTTCTGGGAGAATTTCCAGGTTAGTGGGAGCTTGGTGTGAAAGAGTGAGAAAGCAGGAGATGACGAGTATGCAAACTCTTGAGGGCTGAGGAAAGGAAGATAGATGGACGAAGACAGGAAAGGGAAGAAGGAAGTGAAATCACAAGTTTCAGGGAGAGTGGCTCAAGCGGTGGGTTAGGAAACTGAGCAAAGTGCTGGGGGCGGCGGGTGGTATCAGGAAAGCAGATGGCGATCCTTGAGAAGGAGGGTACAGATGGCCGTGGTGAGGAGGCAGCGTGGGGTGAAGAACAGTCTCAGCGCGGCCATTCCAGGAGAGGAGACTGAAACACAGCTCCCCACGCTGGGCGAGCTCTGTGACTCATCTGGCCCCCAGCGTGGCATCTGATGGGAGCGCCAGGAGGAAGGATGCTGGAGGCTATGTGGTTCTCCATGATGGGTTTTGGAGGTGAGACGTGAACTTCAAACATCCAGGAATTCCTGATGAGGAAAGAGGGCTCTTCAACCAAGAAAAGAACACAAAACCCCTGCTATCTTCCAATCCAGGCTCTCATATTGTTTACACTGCCTGTTTGCAGGCGAATAATTTGATTGCTTTTGGACATGGTTTTCTCATCTGTAAAATAAAAGGGTTAGGTTAGGTGATACTTAAAATGCTTTTAAGCTCTAAATTCTATGACTGAGGAATATTTGAAGGTCTGGACTGTAGAGGACAGAGTAGACTTATTCATCTCTACTACTAGACTTGCATGTGAAGGGTAACTGTGAGAAACAGTGATTAATTTCCCATGCACACTGGTGCTGAAGATAGATTTTATGCAGTTGCTGCCCAAGATTTTACAGGAGGGAGGATTTTGGCTTAATGTAATACTGTTTCTAAATATTGGAGTTGCCCAATGATGAGTTTGGTTGTTTTGAAAGGTAGTGACCTCCCTGTTGCAGGAAGTGATCAATTACAGATTGAATGATGACACTTTGACCTTTAAGAAACATTACAAAACATTATGTTTTCCTGCAGACTGGTTGAGCATGCATTAAGTGGTAAACAGTGGTGAATCCCAATGTGTATTTCTCAGAACATTATCTTTTTTCACATTACTAGGTCTCCTGTAGGGAAAAGAGGGTTTTGTGGTAGAATAACTTCGAAAACACCAAATTAAACAGTTTCCACAGGACTTCTCAAAGACTTGAGTATATTAAAGTGCATCATGAGTTTTCTAAATATATTTGACAATAGACTCCTTTTCACAGAGTATCTAATAGGAATAGTGACCCACTGAACATAGTTGGAGAAACATTGCTTTAAGGGATTGTCTTATGTACCAAGTCCTTTGCCCCTAGAAAGAAGGCGTTCCAGGTTCTCAGCTGTCCTTGTCTGGGACTGTTGATGATGAAGCCTAATTTGGGGTTTAAAGCCCGAGGGGAGGGAGTGGGACCCTGGATGGTACCGTCAGACCTGAATCAGCTGGTGACCTTAAATGAGTTTCTTCCTGTGTCAAATCCAATCCTTTTCGGGTTGAGGTGTCATAAGAGAGTCTAGAGTAGTATGTATGGTATTTGAATTTGAATCATCTGGGCATCGTGTTGAAATGCAGAGTCTGGTTCAGCAGTTCTGCTGGGGTGGGGCTGGGATTCCGCACTGCAAACCGCTGGGGGAGCAACACCGGTGCCATTGTGGCCACACTTAGAGTAGAGGGAATCCAGGGAGCTGCACAGCATGGCCCGTGTCAGGAGTGTGTCCTCGAACCCAGCAGCCACTAGCTTTCTGGGGTCACTACTTTCCCTGGAGATTTGGTCTGTGTTTTCAAAAGGTATTCTTGCAGGAAAGTAAACCAGGCCCCTCGCCCGTGTCCCTGTGCTGAGGTTTGCCCTGGGCCCCTCTGAAGGGAATCCCTCTTCCTCTTCCGCTTCCCCACCCCCCACTGCCTGCGGCTCCTCAGTCAGTTATGCTATTTTTTGAGTTTGAGTTAAAACCATTTCAGACATATTTTTAACTGCGTCCTGTTCAAAAAGCTGTTAGCATTTGGCAATCATTCCATCTTCAGCTTGAATCCTGGGGAGGGTGTCTCTATCTTTTTTTTTTTTCTCACAACCGGGCAAAAGTATATCATTTAAAAATAGTCCTAGTGCGTGGGTCAGAGAGAATGGTTGCTGGGTGGGGATGGAGATGAGGCGTGCTTTGGCGTCCACAGAATCCTCAGCACCGCTGTTGCCTTTCCTGCCAGCACCTGAGGCTGCGCGTGCTTTAGGGTGAAGGGTAGGGATGCACGAGGCTGTCCAGCAGAGGGAGAGAGAGAGACGATGGGAAGGAGGGGCTGCGGAGAGGCAGGGGGCCACCGCGTCCGATCTGGGCCTGGTTGAACCTCCACAAACAGAGTCTCCAGGAATGATAGCAGAGTTGACATCTTTTCTGCTCCTGATCCTGAGATAAACCAGAGCCAGCACCTTCCCATTGCTGTTATTATGAATCTTTTATTAAGGGACTCCTGGGAGTAGTGCCCATGGGAAGTTGTTTATTTTTTTTTTTAACAAATACTTACATAGCCTTTACCCTGTGGCAACCACTGTTCGAGTACTTTAAAAATATGAACTCGTTTGATCCTCAAAACAACCCCATGAGGTAGGGTCTATCATAATCTCTATTACATAAAGGGGAAACCGAGGCACAGAATGGTCAAGAAACTTGCCCAAGATCCTGAAGCTTGTATGCGGCAAAGTTGGAGTCCAGCCTGTGCAGTCTGGGGCACGCCCTTGACACTACGCTACTCTGCTTCTCCCAGAGATGTAGGTCCCGCCCTCTCAGCGCTCACTCCAAAATGACAGAGTTGGCCTATTCTGCTCTTACCAGTCTGGTGGGAGGAATGAAGTTGAAAACAGACAAGAAGTCTCATCAAGAAGGAAAAAATAATGGTGTTTTGGAAAGCAACCATCAAACATTAACAGGTAACTCCCCGCCACTCAAATATTCAAACCCATTTAACACTCCAAGTGTACCTGGACCATGTTAAAATTTGATCCCCAAGCAGGAAATTCTAGAATGGCTAGAATTGTTCTGAAAATTATCAAAATTGCTTTGAAAATTATCAGAAGGAAATAGTTTCCTTCTCAGTTTATTTTCCTTGTAAAGTTTTGTGTCTGCGTGTGCATGAGCGATTCTGTCATTGTCAGTCTAGCCAAGTTGTGGTACCTGGGTGCTCAGGGAGACAGATGCATCTGGGGGGGGGATTCCACATCCCAGCCTGGGTCTCCCTGAAGCTGGAGTCAGGGGTCCTGTCCCCATGCTGTTTCCTTTCAGTTGGCAAAAATTGCTGAATTCATGGAGATGGTTGAAAAGCTCCCACTGGCAGCAAGCTCCAGAAAATATTTTATTTCCATGGAATAAGCAGGAAAGGAAAATGAAGGGAGAGAGTTCCCCATTGGAGTTAGAAATTGGAGACTTTTGGCCTTCCTAGGAGGTAGCCTTCCCTGCAGCCTCTTGTGGGTGTCTTATATCCCCTGGTGGAAGGGGTACCTGGAGTTAGAAGCATTCCACGGGCCCTAATCTCCTCAAGGCCTGAATGCTCAGGCTGTCCTTTGGGCTTATGCCCCCATATGCCTGCAAATCTCACATTCACTTGCTTTCCATCTATTCTGAGCCAGAATGCAGTACTCTGGATTATGTGCATAGCTTTCAGAATTTGGGGAGTGCTGCTGTTTGGCTCCCTGGGACTCACTGCTGGCCCTGTGTCCTCTGGACTGCAGGCACAACTCTTTATGTACAAGTCCCCAACGTGAAGATGCCAGGCCCCTCCATGGAACTGTCTGCACTGAACGGTGCATGTCAAATAATACTAATTAATAAACAGTCCGTTACAAAATACACTGTGAACATCATCACGTAGCTGACAAAAAGTCAAAGAAACTCCAGCAGGCCAGCAGTGCAGCACGGGTCTTGGGGAAGAAGAGAAGAGTACAATAGATATTTGTAAGGAACATTGGGCAAACTGCTTTAAGCGAATAGCATTTGAGGCTGAATTTGAAATCTGCTCAGGAGCCAGGCATGTAGGGACCTGAAACCTTATCTTAACTGAAATGTTAATCAGGGGTTAACAGAACTGTTTAAGACCCAATATTTTGTGGCTTGGTCTTGCCTTGAGAAGGCTTTAATGTTCCCAGGGTTGGTTGGGGTACAGCAGTGGGAACTCAGAAGAAAAAGATAGACAGTATGTATACCCATTCAATGGATGAAGAAACTGAGGCCATTGACCATTATCATTATCTTGTAAAGATTAATGAAAGGATCAATAAGTAAAAGAAAGAATCCATGTAATGAGGTAGAAAACTCCCAGCCTAAGCAACCCTTGAAATTCACAAAAAAGAATCATTGGGACAACAGGAAGGCATGTTAAGTCTGTTTATCTGTAACCCTGATTTTATAGGCATATAGTCTGATTTACAAATATGCAATTACATATATTTCAGTAAGTAACATTATAAAGCCAATTTGCTGTAAAGATTAAAGGAGATAACACATTAATGCACGTGGCACACTTATCTTAGTACCTGTAGGTGGTAATAATGCTAATGATCAGGGCCGATGGCTGGTATGCCCTGGTAGGCCAAACCAGTTGCTACAGCCAGCTTCCAGTCTGATTGGTTGCTGCCTATATTATCTCAGCTATTAAATATTTTAAATTCCACTCTGATGATGGTAACTGGTACTCTCCATTGTGGACTTTCCATATGCCATTTACTATTGTAGATGTTTTTGATGTAATCATCACAGGAAATGGTCGAGGATGGTTTCATTCCCATTTTATAGATGAGAAAACTGAGGCTTGGCATGTAACTTGGCCAAGGTCTCATGACCAGCAAAGGTGGAGCTGGGACTTGAATCCAGATGTCTTGTCGCAGAGCCCTGGAATCTTAACCATAATGCTGCCAAGTAGAGGGCCACCCGGGTGACCTGTGATAGTTATTATGATTGTCATTGTCACCATTATATTAACTTGGTTTTTTTTCCAGAATGTCACGAACAGATTATTCTTTTGATTGGTGGTGAGATTGTTCCTTGCTCCATCCTGAAAGCAACAGTCTGGCACATTTGAGAAAAGCTGAAATGGTCTCCATTTTGTTTTCCCCTTGAACTGAGTGAAGGCAGACACCACACAGCCAAGGGTAGGAAGACAGGCCCACAAGGGAACCTTGTAACCTCATGGCCTCTGATCGTGGCCCCTCATGACCAGTGAGAGGTGCGGGCAGTGAAGCACCAATCTCTGAGGGCTTCCATGGCCTTCTTCTTGTCAGTACCACTGCTGACATGGTACCATCATTTGGGCAAACACCTGATAGTGCTTTGTGCTTATGGTTGCATTTCATGTCTGCAAGCAGATCTGACTTACTGTCTTTGATGTTGTCTTTCTCTGCCATCTTGTACATATCCACTATCATAAATCTGGAGATATCTGGGGGATGCTGGATCACTGAGAACAAGCAGAGTGGTAGTTAGCTAAAATGCTATGGGGAAATGGGATAAGACGAGCCCAGTGATTTCATGATAAAAGGCAGACTGAAAGGATACATTGGAGTAATTGAAAGATAAATAACACTTAAAAAGCCCAAGAAGCTGCTAAATGGAGTAAAATGATAATAACAGGTATATTCAAAGTACATGAGGTTAGAAAGCAAAAGGGCTAAAAACAAGTAAATGACAGTTATTACTGTGATACTCTAGTAAGATAAAATTTTCAAAGTGAGACAATAAAATAAGGGAATGCTAACTATAGGGGGCAGTCCAAAGTTAATAATCCCATGCAGGGGCAAAGGCAGACCTTTGGGCTGAGGTAGCAGATGTTTATTCAGCCCTTCTGAGGGGCAGGTGTTCTGTGTGTATTTTATCACTTAATTCTCACAGCAGTCCTATAAAGTAAGTACAGGTATTATATCCATTTTACAGGTGAAGATGCTGAGACTTGAAGAGGTGAAAGAAAACTATTCAAATCATGTGGAATTTAGGTAGGCAAGTTGGGATTGGGAACCGGGTATGCGTCCTAACATCTAGGTTGTTCTGTAGATGCACAGTGGACTTCTAGAGGGGTTGTCCTTCCAGGGCTAGTGTTAGCCGAAGGGGTCCCATGGGAGCTGACATCTGTCGGGCACTGAGTCCTCAGGTTCTCCCTTCAGGCTATGCCCTCATACACCTCCATGGCCTCCTGTGCCTCTTCCTGCTGCTTTCAAAGATGAATCCATAGCTGCCCTGGGTGTTCCCATTATCCTGCTGGCTCATGGGGGTTTCTTTACAGGGTTCTTTCTCCAGGAGCTCCAGATAGCTTTCCTAATCCCATGCATTGTGCCCTCTGAATTTCCCTTCCACATCTGATGACAGAAAAGGTGCATGGGCTTCAAGAAAGGCCAAGTAAAGAGGATGTAGTTCAGGTGGCCAGGGAAGTTCAGGTCTAGCATAAACTGGTAGAAGGTGAAGTGTCATGCATGAAATTAATCCATTAAGGTGTATGTGTTTGTGTTCCTATTATGTGCTGGGTACCATAGTGGTGTTGAAAATTGGAGACCCAAAGAAACGTAAGAAAATGAGATTATGATTTGCAAGGTAGAATAGACTGAAACACAGAGTAGTAATGCTGGGATTATATGTGGCTGTCCATGTCCAGCCCAAACGCCACTTCAGTCTACCAAAGTTGCCTTGATATTCCCCAACTCCAAATCAAAATTTGTCACTTACTTATTCATAATTTCATAGAACTTCCTTTACATTGCTCTCATGATGGTTATTTTTCCCATGCCTTATAGGAACACATCTCTGTCTTCTACCAGGGACTCCTTGGGGCAGGTAACTGATTTACTAACTTCATTTCCTGTGAGCACAATACTAAGCAAGTACATGTGCCATCAAAGCTTGCTGGGTTGGGTAGGTGCTAGGATGGCTAGAAGAATGTCCAGTAAAGGACAGAGATTAAAGAACTACCCTCCATGGAAGGGATGCAATGTAGTGCTGTCCAGGTAGGCAGGCTCTGGAGTTGAATAGACTGTAGCTCAAATTCATTCTTGGTTATTTCCAGCTGTGTGACTTTGGGAGCCTCCCTAAAGCTTTCCTCAGCTGTGAGATGGACAACTGTCAAATAGCACCGATCTCAATAGACAGAACAAGAGGGCCCATGCTCTGGCATGTGGTAAGTGCCCAACAGCTGGTAGTGGCAATTCCTGCCATTGGTGCTGGCCCGAGAAAGGATGTGCATGCAGCCCTTAAAGGAGAGGCAGGAGAAGAAAGGGTGTGCAGCTGTTTTCCCAATGCAAGGCACCAGGGCCTGATGCTGAACAAAACCTTGTGTTTGGTGCCACCGACTGTCATCTCTTGTTTAGGCTTGACTGAGGAAATGTTTCCACAGACATGGACCAGTTCAGCAAAACCGGTGATGGATTTTGGAGGGGCTGGGGGTGATTGGAAATGCCTAGACACCCAGGGTGAGAGCCACAGAAGGGAGCCATCTCCCTGATTCAGCACAGCACTTGATCCCTGCCTCTGTCTGTCTTAGCTTGCAGCCCCTGGGGGATAGAATTGGGTGTGCCTCTGTCTGTCTTTGCAACTAGGAGCCCTTGGAAGGGAAGCCCCACTTGTCACCTTCATTTCTGTGTCCCCAGCCCTTGTCCTATGCACTGGGCCTCATCCTTAGCAGGCATTCAAAATGCCTGTTGAAGGAATGGCTTTGTGTCCTAGTTACAGCCCTAACCTCCACCAGATGCTCAAGGATTGCCCTGAATTTGTAAGGAGGAGTGACTACTCAGGGAAACTGAGGCACACTTCACTCCCTCAGTCTGCAATGAGACACATGCGTCTTCAGCAGCAGGGAAGTGGCTTAGTCTACTGAAGCTGTAAATGAGGATTTTGTCTTTAATTCCTGCTCTAGTTCTAGTGAAGAACCTTCCTCAGTTGGGGTGGAGGGAGAACTGAGCTCCTGACACTGCCTCTTAGTCTTAGGGGGCTGCAGAGTGCCCCTCCCTGATGGTATCTTCTCAGCTGTTTGCAAAACATTCGGGGAGGAGGTGAAGCCCTGAGCCAGGCTGCCTGGCTGTCTCTTTAAATGCCGGGGTCTGTGTGGGAGAGGGAGGGGCCGCTCTGGAGTGCGTGAAATTCCTGGGCTCCTCCAGCAGTCTCAGGCTCAGAGCTCAGCCCTACACATCTCTTCTCGCATGCAACTCACTGAGAGGGAGAGGCGAGCGTGTCCTCCCCTCTCGCAGCCGCCAGCATCTCGAGCCACCAAGGACCTGCTTTTCACACCTCCGACACCCCCTCCCTTCTTCCCCGCCACTCCTTCCCCAAGAGAGAGAGAAAAAGAAAAGGAGAAAGATTCTGAAATTTGAACCTTCCCAAAGAGGAAACATACCCAGCAAACTCAGTTGATTAAACATCAAACAAACAAACAGATCCCAGATCTTCAACTGGAAAGGTAAGATCTAGGGGGAGCGGAAGGCAGGCAGGATGTGGAACTACTCAAGGTCTTGTTCGTTCTGGGAAGAGGTTGCTCCCAAGAGGGAAGAAGTTTTCAGTTGGGAACAACCAACCTAGATTAAAAAAATTTTTTTGAATGCTGGATCGGAGAGCCTCGGCCGACTGTGGGAAGAGCTTTTCAGCTGTCTTTCTTTTGCTTCCGTTTCTCCTGGAAGTTGGTCTTTTTGCTCCACATGTTGGAAAAGTCAAAGAATGTTTTTAGATTTTTTTTTTTTACCATTTTCTTTCTAAGTCTTTCTCCTGTTTGCTTGGGTTGTTAGTCTGGAATGATGTGTGCGCCTCACTTCTTTTGGGGCGATAGTTTTTTGGCTTTTTGTAGCCACTTTCCTCCCTCTCCATTATTTTTTCTGGGGAAGGGACTGGTTCAAATGAGAAAGAGAAGGGACGCTCTGAGGATCACAGGAAGACAGAACTGAACGGAGGCAGGGATTTCCCTAGCTGTTAAGGAATTGAGATGTGTATGTGTGTGTGTCTGTGTGTTTGAGGGTGACTTTTTTTTAAGGGGGTGTGAAGGGGAGGTTCCTGAGTCTGAAGACTCAGGCTGGATTCCCGTTATCTTTTTGTGAGGGTGGGCATACTCCACGAAGGTGAAAAGGGAGTGTATATGAGTGTGTGGATGTGTGTGTGCGTGCGTGTGCGCGCCTGTTTGGATCGGTTACAAGGGAATCTTCCTCCTCTGCCTTCCATTTGTTTGTATTAATGATTTAGTAGCGGGCTTGCCTGAAAACTTCACTCTGTGTAAGCACTGTGGGTTTTGCAAGCTCTCAGTGACCTTAAAGGCTGGTTTGATGTATTTCTTTCTTTTTTTTTTTTCAGGGCATTGTGTTGTACCCAGACTTTTGGCTCCTTCCCTCTTTTTTTTTTTTCAACCACAAAACTTAACTTCTTTAGAAATGCTGTCCTGATGACAAGGGAAAAAAAAATTTGCCCCTCCACCCCCATCCCTTCCTAGGCCAGTGATGTAATACCAACCCATGGGTTCGGCTGCTTTGTAGGTGACTTACCCTGTGATTACTTGTTAAAAAAAAAATGTCTCTCTTCCTCCATGAAATGCTTTCCTCTTTTGATACGGATGTAGAAATATCATCATGCAGTGAGAAAATTATATCTTTCCTAACCGTTACTATTAGGGTTTAGGTAAAGTAGGATTCCTCTCCCTTGATCATTATTATTATTTATTTTTTAATTGCAAAGGTCAGAGATCATATGGAGTTAGCCTAGGATGGAGCTAGACACAGACTAAATAGGAGACCGAGAGAGCAGGAGCTGGCATCTCCCCGCTTCCTCCGGTCATTCCCGCTTGGGGAGGTAGTTTTCTTTTGCCACCACAATCCACCCCAACATTCTTAATTCTTTTTCTGCCCTGGATCCTGGGGATGGCCCTGGGAGGGAGAGGGGAGCTCCTTCTCACACCTGGAGGACGGTGTAGTTTCAGGGGTCAGATGACCGTTTGTCTTTGTGATGAAGGTTCCAATGGAAATTTGAACTCCCAGCATGCCGGGTGACTGTATACCCGGGATAGTCTATCTGGGGGGCACCTGGAGGTTAGGTCTGGGGAGTCCGAAGAACTAGCCCTTAATGAATTTGCCATTCTGGGTAGATCCTCCCTTCATCGTTCAAGGGCTTCTGCATCGCCTTTCGAGTTACAATGGTCCCGCTGATTATGATGGGCAAGTTTACCTAAGGGCTGTTGGGTACGTGGCGGAAGGATGGAGGGGAGAGAGACGTAGCCAGGCTGGTATTTTTTTTTTTTAATCTTCTGGCTTAATCTGCCTAAGTCATATTGGGGCAAATGATATTTCAGACGGGGGCTGGTTGTGCAGAGATATTCCTATTGTTTGATTTTGGGGGGTTGGTGGGGAGTGGAGAGTAAGGGCTGTCGGCCCGTTTTCTGCAGCCTGGGGTTTCTCCTGTGAGCCAGTCTTCCTTCTGGAAGAGGGGAAAAAGGCTGGATGCTGGAAGTTCGCTATTAAAGTGAGCAACAGGGCTGGGTTAATTTAAAAAAAAAAAAAACAAGCGGACTGTGTGAGTGCCCTTTTCTGGAGCTTTCCAGCCCTTTCTAGTGAAATAATAATTTAAAAAAATTGCTTCTTAGGACGAGGGGTCAGAAATCAAAGAGAGTTTAGATTTTGTGAGACAACTATGTCTTGGCTTCTCTGGTAGCTCCCTAGTATTAATTATTGGGGGTCTGGTGGGGGTCTGGCCTCCTTTTTTGTTGATTTCTTTTTCATGCTGCGTTTCTACTCACTATGTTGGTGATGTGCTGCTTATATAAGGGAAATGCATCGAGGTGGATTGATGCTTAGGGTTTTGAGATCGGCCACTGAGATTGGGTGGCGGTTGATGTGTTTGTCGATGTGCATGGTAGGAAGGTCTTTTCTTTTGGGTGGTGGGGGATAAGGGGATGGTTGGGAAATGGTAGATGAGATGCTACCGCAAATGGGGACATGAGGGGTGATGGAAGTGAGGTTGGAAGTCACCGGTTTTGCAGAATTTCTGTCTTGCATCCCCTTTTCCCCCCGCTCCTTGGGAAAAAAAAAATCCATTATCTCTAAAAACACATTATTCTTCAATTGGCCTTTTAGAGGAAAAAAGAGAGGGAGGGGAGGGGTTAATTTGGTGAGGGGGCTTGGGTGTAATTAGCCTACTGCTGCAAAACTGAGATATAGAAATCCATCGGCACCAGCTTTGGGGACACAGGCAGCGGAGAGATGGGGACTGGTTGTCAGGCTGGGTGAACAGTGGAGCAGTGGGGTTGGCGTTTCGGTATTGTGTGTGCTTGTGTCTCTGAGTGTGTGCAATTTTTTCCACCCCACCACCAATTTCCCCCTCTTTCTTCCCCCGATTCTGCCATGCTCTTGCCATCTATTTCCACAACCCCACTCTCCGCTACCCCATACACCCCCTCCTCCTTTCCTCTAGCCCTTTCCATCTTGATGAGAAAATTCTGATTCTGATGGCTCTGCGGCTCTTTTTTCTTTTCTCTCTTTTCTGCAACACAACAGTGGTGTGATGGCCTTTCCTACATGCCACACGGATGCAGCCTTCTGATAGGAGGGCTAAGTCGGCACATCTACACATGCATTTGCACACACTCTTGCACACACACTCCCTCTCACATGGACACAGGTGACCAAGGGCTTGATTTTGTTTGGTTTCCTTTCCCCCTATGGCTGTCCCCTCCCCTACCTCCACCATGGCTCCTTTCCTCCCATCTTCATACGGGGAATGCAGTAACGTTATCCACGTCTTCTCCCCACACCGCTCTCCTCTTTCTCCTCGCCATTATTCTTTCCCGAAAGCTGTGGTGTGTCGCAGTTCATGGGATTAGCATGTTGGAGAGTCTTTGGGGGCGGGGACTGCAAGAGAAGGGGATTGAAATGGGGGTAGATGACATTAATGATTTTTTTTTTTTGCCAAATAAGCACCGGGTGATAATCATCCAATTTAACCATCCGTGTAATGTATGTTTGCAGCACACTGGAGGAAGGTTACACGGGAAAATGGAGTATGGACTGGGTTGTCTCTGGGGAGATTTGATGCCCGGACAGTACAGACATGACCTCTTTCCACACCCACACATGTATGCTGTCTCACTCTCTCACACACACGCACCCCAACACACACTCAGCTCTGCCCAGTGGGCTGTGTCAAACCAGAGGGCACTGCAGAACATCCCAGAGTTGCTGTGGTTTGTTGGGAGGATGGAGTGATGTCTTTGTCCTACCCAGCTCTCCACCTATGGATGTCGTCTGGTCGTGAAATTCTTAGTGGCCATTGTATCACCTTTTGGGTGGTGGCTGGAGGGGTGTTTGCGTTTTGTCAAACACCGGGGTGCCTCCAGTTGGACCACATGGGATTGTCAACACTGCGCACAGCTCAGGCAGGAGGCTGCTTGCCTGTTGGGGCTGTGTGAGTGTTTGTTGGACATGGAGGTGCAGGTGGCTCTGGAGGTGTGTGGGGATGGCAGGGAAGGGAAGTTTATTTTCCTTCACTCCAGGGGAAGGAAGGTAAAAAGCAGAGGTGTTTAGTTGGTGGAGGAAAGAGGGCGATGGAGTTTTCAAGATAGTTGACAAGAGGGTGGAGGGGGAGAAACTGCTCTGGTCTCCTGTGGGAAGCCCCGTCTGCGATCCCCTCGTCCTCCAGGCGAGTCTGTGGGCAGGTGCAGACTGGAAGTGGGGGAAGGTGGGTGAAACTGAGGGTGTTCTTTGCCATCCCAGGAGCCCTGGGCAGAGTGCAGGGCAGCTCGACCCTGGTGAAAGCTACAGCCCCAGGAGCTAAAATCGCCCTGGTCCGAGGAGCAGCCCCAGCCTCGGAGCTCTCCTGCCCCGGTTGCCTGAACTACCCGGCGCCATTTTCCATGCTCCTGTGGCTGAAGGTGTGTCTCTCTTTATTAGCAGTTATAAATGAAACTGAAAAACATTTTGCCTAAAAGAAAAAAAAGTGCCCAGAGCCAAATGCTGATTGTGGTGCATTTCTGTTATCGCTCTCCTTCCTGGGACTGACCTTGAGGAGTTAGGGATGAAGGGTTACAGACGTCACTGCTAGAGAAAGGGGGAAAATGGGGAGGAGGATGTCTCAGGGGCAAAGTATTGTGCCAGCAGAGAAGAGAATGCTCTTGGGATCCCTCGGCCGTGTTCTCCTTATGTGACCCTTGCATGTGGATGGGAGACTCGGAAGAGTGGAAACATCCCTTCCAAATCTTGAAGCCCAACAGTGCACAGGCCTGGTGCATCTGTTTGTGCTGTGGTCAGGCCCTGTCTGCCTCTAGCGTGCACCTGCTGTGGGGAGAAGGCCTGACCTGCAGCTCTGACCCTTGAGGGCCAGCCGAGGCTGCTCTGCGGATGAAAAAGTGCAGCGGTGTGGCTGGGCCAGCCCAGGTGGCAGTGCTGGCTTGCGTAGGGGCTGTGTGTGGGCTGCTCCCAGCCCCTTCCTGCAGGTCTCTGCTCAAATGATGGCTCCTTTGAGAGGCCTACTCAGGCTGGCTTTCTAAAATAGCCCCCTCACCCCACTCCCCACCCCCAACTTTCCAGCCCATTACCCTGCCTTTAATTTGAATTGGCCAATCACTACCTAATACTATATTATACGTTGAAGGGTGATCGTGTCTGTCCTCCCCTCCAGAATGCGAGCTCCAGGAGGTCAGGGATGTGTCTGTTTTGTTCATTGCAGTGTTCCCAGCACCCAGGACATTTCCTGGCACAGAGTGGGTGCTCCACAGATATTTGTTGATTGGAGGAAAGAACCATAAGGATTTGGTGTTGAGATTCTCTTTTCTTCCGTAGTGCCCTAGGGCCTGTCATCTAGAAAAGCTGAACATTGCATCTAGCTGTTGTATCCCTGCCTGCAAGTCCCAGGTCTGCTCAAAGAATTGCAAAGTGTAAACTTTCTGAGTTCTGGAGAAAGGTCTCCATGCCTGGTTCAGGGTGCCTCTGCCTCCTCCATGATCCCTCAATCGCCACCGTCTTAGTGGTAGTAGTAATGGTAGTGATATAGCTACCATTTCTGAAGAACTTAATATATACCAAGATCTGTACCAAGTTGTTTTTTTACATTCAGTATCTCATTTAATTCTTCAAACAATTCAATGCCATATACTGTTATTACCTTCCTTTAACAGAGGAGGAGACTGCAACTTAGACTTAGGTAATCTAGTAAAATGTCAGATCAAGGACTTGAACTCAGAACCATCTTATTCCGGAGCCCAAGTTAGTGACCCTGGTATTATATTGTTACAGGTAGAAGGGAGATGAGCCGTCATCTCATTCAGTGCCCTCAGATGCAGGTGAGAAAACTGAGGCCTAGAGATTAAATGGCTTGTCCAGGGTCATGTGCCAAGTGTGAACTAGAGGCAAAGCTGGGATCCAGGTTTCCTAGCTGCCCGGGAAGTGCTCTTTCTACATCATCAGGCTGCCTTGAGGATGTGCGCCCTCTTCCAAAGGGAACTACGTTTGTGACTGCCGGTGGGCCCCTCTTATTTCCCCTCCCTCCTCGTCAGAGAGGAGTAGAGTCTTGGTGAGGTAGGTGGGAGTAGGTGTGCCTCTGCAGAGGCCGCTCCTGCAGAGCTAGAGGGAGACTGGAGGCACACAGGTGGGCTCCACCAGGGTCACCGGGGTCACAGAGTGCTGGTCAGGGGCATCCTCTGAATGTGCTGGAGGAAGAGACCCCAGTGAGATGATCTAGGTTCTTAATCCCGTGTAGCCCAGCCCATCAAGGTTACTCTCAGATGCAGCAGTGGCTCCATTCAGAGGTCCAAGCAGCTGGTGTCTGGATCCTGATAGCCTGGTGGCTTGTGTGTTTCTCCCAGACTGGCTTAGCCCATGTTTCTCAAGAAAGGAAGGCATGGGCCCAAACATTAGCCTCAGTGAGTTTCATTTCTGTTTCCAGAGGCTGGCTGGGGGATAGGATGTCATGAAATGTGGCTGCAGGGCTCCTGCTAGTCTCTCCGCTCCACCTCTAGGATTGGCCTTGACCTTGAATCAAGGGGGAATTAGACATCTTGGCCGTGTGTGTGTGTGTGTGTGTGTGTTTTGCAGGGGCCAGGGTGGTGGGGTAGGAGGGCTAGAGTAAAGTGGATTCAGAGAACCAGGGAAGCCTTACTTTTTGCCAGGATCTTGAGACAGGGCATGAAGCCATTTCTGTGTGACCTTGAGATGGGGTGCCCAGATGCCCTGGTTTGTAGAGACAGTTCCCATTTAGGCCTTTGTCCTAGTGTAATTATTAATTCTCAAAAGTGTCCTGGTTTGGATGATAAAATACATGCTCATTCTTGGAGATGACATCACCCACATTGTGTTAATGGGTAGAGAGAGGAAGGGGACAATGCCAGAGAAGACATCCAATTTTAGGGCAAGAAGGTGGGTAGGAATAGAGCTTTTCCTTGGAGGCACTTCCACTTGTCCCCATTTCTAAATGATTAAAGCCTGAATCCTCTGACTAGTCCTACTACCAACATCACTACTACTACTGCCAACCTAACTACTCTTACTATAATTACTCCTACTAACCAACATTTGAGTCCTGACTATGTGCCGGATTCTATGCTAAGAACTTGACATGCATTATCTCATTTAATCTCCCACACCCTGTTAGGTAGGTACTATTATCATCTCTGTATTACAAAAGAGAAACTGAGGCCTAAAGAGGTTAAACAGTGTGTCCGAGGTCATATGGGTAGGAAGTGGCAAGGTCATTATTCAAACCCACTGGGCCTGGCTCTGAAGCCTCGGGTCTTGAGTAGCAGGTCCTATGACCTCCGTGGGCCTGGCCTTTGGTGCCCAAGTCAGGGAACTTAGTTTTGAGTGCTGACCCACTTGCCGGGCAGTCTGGCTCACAGTTCCGGAACCTACCGAAGATGTTGCTGCCAGTCACTGGCACTTGAGGCTCAGGGAGGGAGGCTGCTGGCCCAGCAGTGGCAGTGCTGGTTGTCTTTTGATGGCATTTTGGAAATTGTTTCCCATAGTGTCTCAGTTACCCTCTTCCCCACTTCGAGCACCTTGTCAGAGGAGGGAGTTTAGGTTGTTTGGGATGGTAGTGGGTTGGCAGAAGGCACAGAACCTGCACCCTGTTTATCTCTGCTTTGCTCTGTGGCCCTGATGCCTGATGGGTCCACAGTCCCCATGGCTCTTGCAACAGGGCCTGGCCCTCAGTGGGAGATTCTGGTGAATGGACAGTCATCTAGTATCTTCCATTGGCAGCGTATTGTGTTCTGCTGTGTTTCCTTTAGATGAGTAATGTCCTCATTTGTCCGACAAGGAAGCCAGTGATCAGAGGGGTTAAATAGTTTGTTTATGATCGTACGGAAGTAACAGACCTTGGGTCCAAGCTTGGGTCTGGCTCCTGAATTCATGCTGTCTCTGAGATCTTGCACTGCCTTCCCCCCTGAACCCTGGAGAAGAGGGGGCAGGAGGTGGAGCATCTGAGATGGGGGCCGGAAGAGGCAATTCTCCAGGGGGAGGCTGGCAGATCAGCTCCTGAGGCCTGAGGGCTAGAGAGGGTGTCTAGAATTCATTAGCCTGGCCAGCCATCCCTGGACCACCTCCCCTTCTCCAGCCAGGGCAAGACAGCTGCTGACCCCTCAGTTGGGTGAGTGCTGGTCTGGTCTGGAGAGGAAGGGTCGGTGGGTCCATCCTGGCTTCACAGGTAGAGGTTGGGGGTCTCCAGAGGGAGGTGCCTCTTTCCCCCAGGGAACAGTGATGTGTGTACTGACACCAAATCCCTCCTCTTTCTCCCTGTGTCTGTGTCATAGGGTCAAGGGTAAGAGGGGATGGGTGGTCTCTCTGCCTAGAGGCAGGGAGGGAGGAGGATACACAGAGGGAGAAAACCAGGATTCCCCAGGCCAGAGGAGTCTAGGGAGAACGGAAGAACTTTTACTTGGCAGAGGAGAGCATTATTCCTGACTGAGGGGATGGGCCGCGGCCCCCAAGCTGAGATGCATTAGCTTCATTGCAGTTCCATTGAAGACCGTGTTTATTTTTCCAATAATGTGTTAATTAAACATCGATTTCCGGGTGGAGGAAAGGGAATTGGATTGCCAGAGCTAAATGGGGTGAGGAGG
The DNA here is from genome assembly GCA_032199065.1 of Smutsia gigantea. Classification (NCBI taxonomy): domain Eukaryota; kingdom Metazoa; phylum Chordata; class Mammalia; order Pholidota; family Manidae; genus Smutsia; species Smutsia gigantea. The sequence continues at coordinate 131,760 of JAVSCE010016590.1, forward strand.
ATGGGGAACTGGTGCGAGGGGCCCCAAGCTGGAGTCAGCATTCCTCAGAATCACCCCAGGAGGGGTGGAGGGGAGGTGGGGCTGTCTCTCCCCCGGCTCCAAATTTGGAATTGCCAACTCCCCATAAGCCTTCAGGAACCATCTTTTCTACCCCCTGGCTGCCAGTATGGATGGGCTCTTTGCTGAAGCTCATCTCAGGAGGGAGAAACAGTTGCTCCCCACCTTCCCAGCATCTTTGGTTTACTGAGCGACCCTGTGTCAGGCCTTGTGTTGGGACTCTACGTGGGTTAGCTCGCTGGGTCTTTACATAAACATGGGGGTAGTACTTTTACACCCTCACCTTGGAGATGAGGAAACTGAGACTCAGAGAAATTAGCAAGTTCAAGAGCAAAGAGCTCGCAAGGCTTGGGCAGAAAAGGGACCCTAGAGGGATAGAAAGTACCTGAGGTTGGCACAACAGTCGCCAAGGGTCCAAGCCCCTATAAAGGAAGAAAAAAAAGAATGAAGCATCTAATAAGCAACAAAAAGAACCGTTTGATATTTTAACATTGGCTATGATTGACCGAGCTTTACCTATGTGCCAAGAACGTGCCAAGAGCTTTGCATGCCGAGTGGGGAGGCTGCAGTGAGGAAGCGTCAGCTTATGTCACTCCCATTTTAAACGTGAGCAAAGTGGGGTTAGGAGGGGTTAGCTGACTCGCCTGAGGTGGTGGAGTTGGTAAGTGATGGAGCTGGGATAGAACCTCAGGGAACATCAGGACTTCTGTACAGCTGGGTTCTATTGTCTCCTACACACTGAGGACACAGATGTCTGATTAGCAAGTCCCCTGTAACCACTGGGAAGTAAAGGCTTGGGGCTTTTAGGGTGGATAACCTGAAATCCCAGATTCTCGCCATGTAACCACTGTCCCTTCCTTTGTCCGCCCGTGGCAGTTCAGGCCGAGCCTCTGGCTTGGTGAAGGCTGTCCTGAGGTGCCTGTGGTGGCTGGAGCCTGCCCGAGAGAGCTGGGCACTGGGCTCTGAGGGTGAGTTAGAGCAGCAACTGTCACCCTTTGCTGCGTATTAGGATCGTCATATTAAAATCCCAAATCTATGCTGCAGCTCATGCCAATTAAATCAGAAGCTTTGGGGGGAAAGACCCTGGCCCCAGTGTATTTTAAAGCTTCCCAGGTGATTCCATCAGGTTTGCAAATCTATGGTTCAGAGCAGCATCAGCTGCAAAGTTAGGTGAGAAGTGCGGAGGAAATGGGTTCCATGCACAGAGTATCCAGTCGCCAAGGCCTACTTCATCAGTTTTCTTTCCTCTCCTTAGAACCGCAGCATTCAGACTTTGGTGTGTGTTGGAACATCTGGGGAGCTTTTACGAAATGCATATTCTCTGGTCCCACTGCAGATCTGAGTTAGGGGTGCTGGGGAGGGGCTCAGGGTCTACATTAAAAGCGGCACTTTCTGTGACTAGGTGAGATGGTGATACCCAGGGCCAGCCCCAGGCCCCCTCTGTTTTGCGCAGGTAAGTGTGAAGTCCTCTCTCTTTGGAGGGTGGAAAGGTGAGGATGGGGCTGCAGTGGTCACCTGTTGTTCTGTGACGTTTGGCCTCCTTTGCTCAGGAAGGCCTGTCTGCCTGGCCTGCGTCCCTGCTGCCCACTGCCGTGCCTCATCTAGTGCCCTGTGTGTGGGTGGCCCTGCAGGAGGAGAGAATGATCCCAACCTGGAAATTCAGTAGGCTCCTGCCCAGGTTTAAATAAAAATCAGAGTAAATCTCTGCACAACTTGAGTGTTTAGAAGTCTGTCAGCAGCAACCATCCTGAGCCTTCCCTGGGGATCAGTGAAACAGCTTCTCTGGGGCTCATTTTAAACTTTTCTTCCAAAGCTGTCAAAAAATAGAGAATAGTCAGAGACTTTCAGAGCTGGAAGGGACCTTGGTGATCATCCATGTCAACACTAATATTTTATGCATTTATTCATCCAACAGATATTTATTAAACACCTACTATATCCAGGCACTGTACCAGGTCCTGGGATGACAGCCACAATCAAGAGACACTTGGTTTATCCCTTGTGGAACTTAAACTTGGGTGGAAGGAAGAGATGTATACTATGAATTAGGATGAGTGCTTTGAAGGAAAAGTACTGAGGTCTCCAAGAATTATGGAGACCTAATTTAGAATGAAGGGGGTCGGGAGAAAATGACTAAAATGTGTCAAGTGCTCACTATATGTACGTCCTATTGTAAGGGCTTCACGTGTATCACCTCACTAATCTGTACAGTGAGTCTTGGAGGGAGGTACTATTTTTATTGTTGTCTTGTTACACATGGGGAGACTGAGGCATGGAGAGGCGCGCAGGCTGGGATTAAAACTGAGGTCTGTCTGACATCCCACCTCACATCAGGAAGGTGACTGGGAAGCCCTGGTATCTGTTGTGAGAGCTGAGGGATGAGGTAGAGGTATGGAAAAACCAGAGAAGTTAAGAAAATGCTGAGAATCCTGGCCACGTATGAAACTCCTAGATGCCAAGCACTGTGCAAAATGCTTTACCAAAATTATCTCACTGAATCCTCACAACAACTAGGAAGAGTAGGAATTCTTATCCCCTTTTTTTCAGGTGAGGAAACAAGCTTTGGGAGGTTAAATTTACAGATGTGGACACTCTGAATCCTGAAATCTGGACTGCTTGAATCTTACCTGTTGGGTAGTGCTAATCACAGAGTGGGCGGCAGGGAAGATTCCAGAGGAACTGAGAGGAAGGATGAACTAAGACTTCTTTGGGGCATGGCACCCCTCTCTGGGCTGTGAGCGATCTCCATGTTTCTTCTCTCTGGCAAGAGCCAGTAGGCTGGCTTTTTAGGGCTGCTGGCCCAGGAACCCAGAATGAAATTTGCCTGCTGTTCCCCCTTTTTCCCTCTCCTACCTTTCAGCCCTACCTGTTGCTAATAAGTGAAGGGCTTGTCACCTGCTGTTCTATCCCTCCCCGTCTGTCTGCTGCTGCCATGAGCACACTCCCTGTTTACCTGAGGTCTCCTCTGCCTCCGAGACGGCCTACCTTAGGCTGATCTGCTGATCTCACTGAGCAGATGTGAGTCAAGGTGCGAGGAAGAGGGACTCAGGTTGCAGACTTGGTCTAGATCCTCAAGAGAGAGGCAAGAGCATGTGGGAAGAAAAAGATGTGTTAATAGGGCACTGATAAAATAGTAAATTCCTGAAAAGTTTGCCAGGTTGTGGGATTTCATTTTTCAACATCTTTTCCCTGGCCTGCAGTTGGGCAAATCTGTGCATGTACTCAAGGGCCCCATGGGACGGGGGCTTCTCTGTGTTCTGCCTGGATTCTCTTCCAGGGTTGACCGGATTGTTCCAGCAAAAGGGGACACCGGAAGTGGGCAGACTAGTGTTTCATCTGCTTTTCTCCAGGTCTCAGAGTAATGGAGGCTGCCTCAATACTGGGCTCTGACTGTATTGAGGCTAACACTTGAAGGCAATTGCTTGACTCCTCAGATTCCCAGAATCACGACAGAAAAGGGAAAGCAGGGAAGCTTTCTCTGAGGAGAGGTGGGATGTGTGGGAGGCAAGAAGGTTGGCTTGTGTGTGGGTTGTGGAGTTTGCATGACATTTACTCTTTCTTTTTTTGGTATATGTGTGGTTATTATTATTTTTTTTACAATATTTAGTTCCTTATAAAAGTAAGTTAATGATTTTCTTATTACAAAGTATATATGTTTATTATAGAACATTTAGAAAACACCAAAACCAAAGTCACTTGTAAGTACCACCCTCCTTCCAGAAATAACCTATGGGAAAATTTTGATATCTGTCGAAATTAATCTTAATTTCTAAGCATCCAAAATCCAAGATACGCTATTTTGTTTTTAAAGAAGTTCATTCGCTTATTTGACAAGTACTAACCGAGCACCCACTCTGTGCTAGGCACTGACGTCGCATTTTGGAAGCCCTCGCCCTGGCTTTATTTTCCACTTAAAGATGCATCGTGAGCATTTTCCCACCACAGCCAATCGTGCTGTTGAGCTTCCAGATTTAGATTTTGGGTGCAATGAGGCAGTTGGCAAATTTTGGCATCTTAGGTCTTATATCTTAAGAAGGAAAGATTGCTGAGCCTCTCTCTCCTTGGCGCCCAAGACAGGTGCCATGTTAAGACTTCTTGGAAGAAAATACGTCTCTTTCCCCAGGAAATACAGAAGGGACAGAAGAAGGTTGGGAGGGTGGGAAAAACTCAAACCCTTTATTGAGTATTATAATCTGGGATTTCTCCCAATGAGGGCTTTGGAAAGAGAGATTCCATCCTCTTGTACAGCACCCTCGCATGTACAGAACCCTAGCATCTTAGACAGTGGGTGGAGACTTAAAGCTTAGCTAGTTCTCCTTTTTCAAGGTAGAGGGGATTCCAGGAGCATTTAAATGACTTGCTTCAGGACACACAAATGATTGATGGCAGAGCTGGAACTGGAAGTTGGAGAGATAATGTAGGTAGGAACAGTGACACACTGATGGTTGGGGGTGGAGTTTATGGAAGGGATACAGAGAGAACCCGTGCTGGATGGATGGAGGGACTCTGATGGCCTTGCTTGAGTTTGGGTCCTGTGTTTAAAGGTTTGCAATACAGATCTTATTTGCCGATTCCCTTTTCCTCTCCCACCTCATTCCTTGTCCACGATATACCTACCTCATGCTGCCATCTCTCAAATGCACATCTGTGTTTCTATGGAGGCCTGTGGCGTGAAAGAAAGGAATGCCCTCTGGACCAGTCCCTTTTATAGACCAGGCTGGTCTAGTGTAGGCTTCCACAAATTCGATTCTGCAAATATCCACTGGGCGCTTCCTTGGCCCAAGGCATTGTGTTTAGTGCTAGGAACACAGCAGAAAAGAGTAATGGCTGACATTCTTTAGTGAAGGATATTATGAATGTATGTCATCACGGCAGGGGGCCTGGGTCCAGGATAGAAGGAGAAAAGAGGTTTCCATGGAGGGGATGGTTACTTCCTGTCAGGGAAGGGAGTGTGAGGAAGGCTTCTATGCAGAGGTGGAATTTAAAAAATGACATCAGCAGATAGGGGAGAAGGTGTAAGGATGACAGGCAGGGAAACTGCGTACAGAAAGGAAAGGGAATGAGGAATTCCCTTCAAAACATAGGAGACTGACCTTCCCAGCACAAAGATGGAGGGCTGACTGAGAGCTGGGGCTGGAGAGGTAGGCTGAGCCTAGTTTTTCAAGAAGCTGGCATGGTAGGTGTTTCAATTAGGATGATGTCTGTCCTGGGAACCCCAACTCAATCTAACTTAACCGTAGAGGTAATTTTGAGGGATTGAGTTTATATAACTGAAGTTTTAGAGAATGGACCTCAGCTATGGCTTAATCTAGGGGTGTCCCATATTATGAGGGCCTTGGGCTGATTCTGTCTGTGGTAGTAAAATGGCTCTGCATATCTAGAGCTCATACTAGCATACCTCACACTTAAGAGCTAGAAAGACCTCCTCTTCTCTCAGCCATTGAACAAAAAGACTTGGGCTTCCTTTTTGCTGGGTTGACTTCGGTCACATTCCCCAGTCTGAACCAGTCACGACAGGGTGCACCTGGGGCCTGGCGTGGAGCCAGCCCACCCTGACCATGTGGCTGCTTCATGATGAGTAGCAGCTGGAGGAGCTGGGAGCTGCAGGGTAGTGGGCAAAGGCATCTGCACTTGAGTCTGTGTGTCCTGGGGAACGTGGGACATATTAGAGCAGAAGGGTGTCTTGTTCTCCTTCATTGTAGGAGCAGAACTCTGGATGTGGGATGGACAAGTCACTGGGCTTGGTGGATTAGGCACAAGGAGGACACTGCCTGGCTGGCAGTGGCTCTGCTCTCCAGTAGAAGGCACAAGGCCATTGAGTCAAGTCCAGAATATGGTCCATGTGGGTGCATCTGACTCACTCTGGCACATGGGCACAAATGATGTAGAAAAATCATTTGATAAATTGTTGAAAGATCTACCTGAGTTAGCATTGGATACTCCTAGAGCACCACAGTTGGTGGGCCAATTTATTGCTAGAGCTGTTGGAGATGGAATTTTATGTAAAAGAGGAAAGGCAGAGTGAGAAGTAACTGCAAAGTACCAAACCAATCTCCATCCATCGCTGTTCTACTGCAGTTGTCATTCTTCAGAGAAAAGAGGCTAAGAGTCTTTTAGGGAAGCCTGAGGGTTGGTATTTTGTGCAAAATACTTCTGAAGGGCCATGCGGTTTCCCAGACAAAAGCCTGAGGTGCAGTAACCTGAGTTTATGCTTTATGGATTTGAGTTCCTACTTCTTTTTGCAGAGTGTATATGCATGCTCCCCCAGGATCAACTTTGATTGATGGGTACCTTTGTAGCATCACCATCTCCTCTGGGATCTGATGGCTTCAGAATGGCTGTGCTGGTTTCCATTTGTATTTAGCTGGCCCTTGCTGGGCTGTCTTCTGTCTTATGCTCTGGACTGGGTTTAGAGAATTAATTCACTCTATACCTCAAAGTCAATAGGATGCTTTTTGTTTCTGTTCCCCGCAATGGAGGTAGAAACCCTTTTACAAGGGGATTCTGCCCTGAGCTGATGAAAGGAGGCTTTTCTGAGTTGATTTTCCTCCCTTGTGTGGATCTGTTTAGGTAGCTGCAAATCGACCTAGAGTAGGTGGGATGAAGGGAGCAGGCTGGTGGTAGGAGAACGATGCTCTCAGGTTTCAGGATGGTGGAACTGCTCTGAGCTGGCTTTTGGATGAGCTGTAGATTTGGGGCAAAAGAGCTGTGTTTGAATATTAGCTTTGTCATCCATAACATATGGCATTGGACACTTGCTTTTACATTTCAGAGGGTAGCTATGAAGGACTTACTGTGTTCTAGGACATGTCTGGGACATGTGAATGTTTCTAATTTTGAAGTAGTCCTGAGGCAGCCCTGAAAATGAGCTCTAAGTCACTGGGGGGCTGCTTCATGCCCACACTGCCCAGGCTGTTCCGGTGCTGCCCAGATCCTCCTGGTGGTTGTGTGGCAGGTAGCAGTGTCTTTATAGATGAGGTAAATGGAAACTCAGAGAGGTAAGTAATTTACCCACATCCTCTTAGCAAGTAAGTGAGAGAAATTCCTGACTTCAAAGCTTGTAGTGTCCTGCCCCTGGCTGCTCCACCCAGGCTTCCCCATTTTAGAAGGAGGCAACTCCATCCTCCTACCTATTCACACCTAACACATTTATACTTGTTTCGACTTTTTTATTCTCTCACATCCAATGTTCAATCTATCATCAAAGCCCGTAGACTCTCCCTTCAAAAATGGACTCAGAATATGCCCATACTTCTTACATCTGTGGTCCAAACTGCTGCTACCACCTCTTGCCTGGCTTGTCCTCCTTATCAGTCTCCTGCTTCCACTCTTGATTCTGTATGTTTCTTTTTCCCACACAGCAGGCTGGAATGATTCTTTAAAATGGAAGTCAAATGATGTGACTCTGCTTAAAGCTCTGTAGTGGCTTTCTGTACCACTCCAAGTGAGCCCCGGAGTCCCATGTATGACCCTGAGGCCCCACCAGGTCTGTCCCCAACACTTTCCACCACCCTCTCCTTCCACTCTCCTCGGTCACTCTGCTCTGGGCACACTGGTCTCCTCACTGCTCCTTGAACTCTCTAAGCCCAGTCTAACCTCCAAGCCTTGGTCCTGGCTGTTTCCCCCGGCTCTCTGCACAAATGAACCTCACTGAGCAAGCCTTCCCCCAGCAACCTTTCCAGAGTAGCACCTCCCTGCCCAGTACTCTCATCCTCCTTAACTTAATTTTCATGGCCCCTAACTCCATCTGACATTACCTATGTGTTTGCTTGGATTATTGTCTGCCCATCTGAAAAGGACCTCCTCACCCTGAGGGCTGGTTGGGACTTCACTTTGTTCACACATGGCTCCTCACAAAGGCTGAGTGCTCAGTGAACACCTGCTGGAGGAATGAACGCCCCTGCTTCCTGCTTCTGCACGTCAGGTGCTTGGTCCATTGGGCCACTTCTTGCCTGGTCCTTGAGGGTGAGATGAGAATGTATCATCATCTTTAGTTCAAGTTACTGAATTTCCTTCCAGAGACAAGGCCTGGGATGTTTAGAAATAGCTTTATATTTTTCCTCATTTTAAAAAGGAATACATGTGCCATGTACATTGCAAGAAAAAAAAGGTCCACAAAGAAAAAAAAGACAAATTTCAGTGAACAGAGAAATGCATAAAGAAGAAAATGAAGATCACCGGGAATCCCACATCCCAGAAAGAATGCCTACCCTACAGGCTTTCCTCTAGATCACGGGCTTGCTTTCTGGAGGAGAGGGATGAATTGGGAGTGGCATTCCACAAATGAAGGGTATTATTAAGGAAACTGGTGACAAAATGACAATGAAAACCAGCAGTGTTGTCTGGCGGAAAGGGTGTGATTGGGAATTAGTAGAAGTTGGCCCCCTTCAGGAACTCTCTTACATATTAACAAATCAGTTTTTCTCTAACCAGATAAGGGTCTAATATATAGGGTGACAGAGACACCTTGGGAGAGGTACAAGGGAAATCCATTTTCTCTTTATTTTGCTTATTTTTTTCAAAACATCTGTTTGGATGGAGTTTTTTTTCAGGGGCCGAGAACTGTGTGTTTCAGCACAAACAAATTCATAGCTAGTGGGGTACGTGGGGCTGGATCAGGAGGATGGGAACTGACAGTATGGAGCTGAAGGCCTTCTTACCCTGTGCTGAGAGCTTTACATATAGTAGTCAAGTCATTTAATTTTCGTGGTGATCTTGGGCGGTGGGCACTGTGAGTCAAATTCTCCAGGAGGCTTAGAGAAGTCATGTGTCTGCAGGTCTGTCCCCTTGGGGGTATGATTTGAGCCCAAGCTGTCTCACTCCAGAGCCTGTGTTCATAAACTTGATGAAACATGCACCATACCAGTCAGATGGAGGGGCCGATGGGCCAACAAAGAAGCGCATTTGATGAAGCCTGAGGGAGGAGGCTGGGACTTTCCAGAGGAGGACTCCCTGTGGGGATCCCCCAGCCCCTAGAGTTGCTCTGCCCTGTCCCCAGATGGCCTGTGAGAGCCTGGTTCTAGGTCTCTGGCTTGGAGATTGACCCCCAGACATGTCCAGATCAGGCACGATGGCACTGGAAGGTTGGATGTGGTGTCACCAGTGTGAAATAATGAGGAAAATCTTGAGATGGGCATGGGGCCATGGGGCCCAGAAAGCCACCAGTTTCACTCTCCAGCCCAGGACTTTGGTGGCAAGTGTCTGCCTGCACATGGATGCAGAGATCCAGAAACTGGGAGTGAACAGGAGTGCTAAATCATCCTTTCTGCTCTTTGAGCTATGGGCAAATTCTGAGTATCTGGCCCTGGTGTTGGGGGCTGGCAGGGCGGGAGGGTTGTCTTTTGTATTCATGAAGATCATGACAGCCAGGCCAGTGGACTGAGGTGTGGACTCAGTTCCTGTGGGGACAGTGCCACATGGCCCCAGCAGAGGGATCTGAGTTACAGCCCTGCTCCCTTTTGCTCTCCTGAGCATGGGGTGCGTGTGTGTCTGTGTGCATGCATGCATATGCGTGAGAGAAGGGTGTGTGTTCTTTAGATGTTGTTACACTGCCTTAGGGCAGGAGGTGGCTCCTGGGAGTCAATGCTGCTCAGATGTTATACTGATGCTTACACTCTGGTCTTATCTGCAGAGTGCGGAGATGCCTTGAGGACAAGAAGGATCCTTAACTCAGGTGGTGGTACAGGGTTTGAGGTGGGGTGCTTCTGTATCCTTAGCTGGGTAGGAAATAACTGAAGTCACCATTTCTCTGCACAAATAGTCCGTCTCTCAGTTCTCTTTCTCAGAAAGAGAAGTCTTCTTGGATTCCATTCATTCTTCAGGCCTTTATTGAGCACCTGCTTGTTCCAGATATTGTGCAGGATGCTGGAGGTGGAGTAGGGGCAGCCATGTGGGAGACAACTGCTCGAGTTGAGACATATTTTGGTGGTCCCATTGACTGGAGTTGATGATGAATTGGATCTGGGGATAAGGGAGAGATGAGTGTGGAGAACGACTCCCGGGGTGTTGATGTGAGTAGCCATCGGAGGCTTGGCACCAGAACTCCTCTCCCATGGAGGCTGGCATGGCTCCAGATCGCTGGGGCAGATTTCACATATTTCAAAAAGGGGAGGGGTAGGAGAGGAGCTCTGAGTCTGAACATAGACATTTTTCTGTTCCTTACAAGAAGTTGTTATTTACCAGTACTTCCTAAATCCTCCCCAATCTGCCCAATGTGTCTTATCTTCCTTATTCCCCACCTTTATGCAGAATAAGAATATGAGTAGAAATTGACTTAGAGAACATTTATCAAACTAAGGGAAACTCAGAAAACCTGTTGAGCTTGGCACCCAGGTAGGCAAATAGGTCTAGGTCCAATTCTAAGAAAGTAGATAGGGTCACAAATGACTCCAGCTGCTGATCTGCCTTCAAACAATTATAGAGGTGTGGACTATTAGCATGAAAATGAAATGTTGGGGCTTTCTAATTTAACCCCCCATCCCTGGAGATACATAAACTGAGGCTCAAAGAAGTTAAGGATTACTTAGGTTTGCATAGCAGGATAGGGTGGCCGGACATTGAGATCTAACATAGCTTAAGTGACTGTAAAGTTGGGGAGGGAAGGTTGGAAAAGCACCAAATGAAGGGATCGTGTTTTGGAAGTGCAGGCTAGCCCAGGAGTCTGCTGGAATGTAGGGAAAAGACCCCAGTCCTGTGAACAGACCTGGCTCTGCCTTTCACTAAGAAACTTGAGTTCCAAGAGAAAGTGAGGCTGAAGGGATCAAGGTCACAGCTGAACTGATTAGAAGACAGAGTTCAAGGTCATCTGTCAGCCCACGCCCCTGAAAGCCTTCTTGCCAGGCACTGGAGCCATTGCTTCATGATGGCTTGAGGGACCCCTCTTTTTGTCTCCCCGTGCCTCACCTGACCTGTTCTCTAGACTTGGTATCAGGGTGCCTATTTTCCACAGCTGTCGGGCTAATTTCCCCCCTCTGCCTCTGCAATTTGACCCATAGGGACAAGTGCAGGGGAGAGCACTGCCCCTGCTCTGTCCAGTGGAGATGATGCAAGCTGGGTTTGGGGCAGGGGCACGATACAGTCCCCTTACCTGCATGGTGTAAGGGTTTTCTAGGTGCAAAGGACTGAGTGCAGTGGTCGGAAACCATAGATTAATCCCTTGTGGCCTTGCTTTGGCATTCTGATAAGCAATGTGGTGTTTGAGTGCACAGAACTGCAAAGCTATTCTTTGACATTTAAAATGGAGCTCTCATCTGGCATTTCGCACGGCTCACCCAGTAGGGTTGGGAGAGGATCAGGGCTGTGAATTCTGGATGGTACCTAGAGTTTAGGCTCAGCCCACTGGGAGCCCTCTGGGGGCGGTGGGGGGCAGAGCCCTGGCGGCCACCTGTGTGCACGCCTTTTCATTTCTGATGTGTGCTTCTCTGAGCCCTGGGGCAGCTGTGGCTCAGTGGCTCACAGTGTAGATGCCTAGAATGTGTGGACAAGGTGGGTTCATTGCCACCCTTGCTCCCTGGGGGTCGGCTCCTGACCTGGGATAGTCTGGCTGCATCTGGTGGGAGAAGGGAGGAATGCTTCCTCTACAATGCTGGCCTGGGACCTCTGACAGAGTTGGAGAGCCCTCCAAGCTGGTTCAAAGAAGGAGAGTGTGAGATGTGCCAGAAGAGCAAAGGGGAAGCAGGTGCAGAGGGGGGCTGGGTGTGCCAGTGTCCTGGGGTAGGTATCTCCATCCCCATCCTGCTTGGTGCCTCACTGGGCTGCATTTCAGCCTTAAGCCCTCTCGGCCAGCCTACGATCTGTGCCCTGGCTGGCGCTGACCCCTTGGCTCTGATTCAAGCACCATTTGTCTTTGTGTCTGATTTACAATGTGTGCAGATGCAGAAGTGGCTCAATCGATGACCTGTCTTCTGGAGCGCTCAGGGACCATGGAAGGCTCAGTTGCTCTGACATTTCAGAGGTGTTAAGAAGCTCTTGGTGGAGATCTGCGTGGGGAGGTTAATTATGACTCTTCCCCACCGACTCTCTTTTTTTTCCCCATCTGGTAACCTTAGCTCAGTTTTAAGTAAGTTTTAAATCTCAAGCAGAGATAATGATTTAAGGACTATAGTCCTTGAAAAATTAGTTCCCAGGGAAAGCAAGGAAAATGAACACAAAGAGGCTGCTGTGAACCAGGCACTGTGCTAGGCATTTGCATTTGTGTTATCCATTTGTTCACAGTCATCCTGGAGGATGTGTGTTCATTTTTTCCTTCATTTATTTGCTCATTCATTTGTTCATTCATTCATTGTTTCTTGAGGACCCAGCCTCTGCAAGGTAGTATGTTAAGCTCTGGTGAGGCAGCAGAATACAGGGCAGACCAGTTTCTGCTCATAGAGCTGAGATTCTAGTGAGGGGGTCATAGATAACAAATGCTAAAATTCAGACAATTTCAGACAGAAGTGACTGCCATGAAGGACATAAAATAAGGTAAAGGGCAGGTGGGTGAGTTTGGAGAGGTGAAGGAAAAGCCATCTGGGGAGATGACATTTGCGCTAAGACCTGAATGATGAGAGAACCATGGTAGGGCTCGGGAGGGGCCACCCTACAGGGAACAGCAAGGGCAGGCGTCCTGGAAGGGAGTGAACTTGGGCAGAGTGAACAGAGATGGCTTTGTTTCCTCCCTTTTGCAGAAGAGGAAACTGAGCCTTAGAACCCAGCTTGCCCCTTATTACCCAGCTTACCAGAGTGGATCTTCTCAGTCCAAATCTGCGATATTTCCACTGTAACCTGCTACCATCAGTAAACTGTGAGCTGTGCTCATTTGTAACAAAGTCCTTTACATGCACTGTCTTATTCCATCCTTGTAAACTGTTGTTAGTCCTGTTTTACAGATGAGAAAACCAGGACTCAGGTCTCGGTCAAGTACCCTACCCAAGGTCACACAGCTGAAAAATGGAGGTGGGATTCAAACTCGAGTTCATGTGACAGACTGTATTTAGTCACCACATCATGGGATGGGAGATTTGATGCCTGTGGGCCAGGGGAATTTCCCTCCCCTTTTAGAGATGAGACAACTGCACGCCAGGGAGTTTGAGGCTCTCCCCATATCACCAAGCCAGAAGTAGAGGGTGGGGACTAACTCTCGGGTCTCCCACCTCTTGTGTAGGTAACTTCTGCTCTAAAGACTGCTTTTGCCCATGTCTGATGGCTGTGAGGGGCTGCTTGGTAGTGTCACCATCCCTCAGGGCCTACTTGCCACTGTCTGGTGTAGAGGACACATTCTCAGTCTTAGGTGTGGGCTGCTTAAGGTAAATCATTTGAAAATAGACATGTGCTCCTGTTATGGGTTAGGAATTCCACAAAGCTCTGTGAAAGAACAAAATGAGGTGAGTTGTTTGGATCATCTTGATGGTGAGAAGCAATCACCCAAGGGTTCCAGGAATGCTTGACCATTCCCTGCTTCTTGTCCTGGGGACAAAAGACCAATTAGACATGTCCTTGCTTTAAAGGATCTCAGCCTTGCTGGGGAGAAAGAGAAATGAATAAGACCATAATGTGTTGTAGTAGGACTCCCTTATTTATTCGTTTATTAAAGTCTCTATTGAGTTTCCACATGGGTCAGGTTTGTGGCAGGTGCAGGGGGTAAAAGACTGACAAGGCCCCTTCCTCATGGAGCTTACATTTAAGGGGGAGGGGAGAGGAAGTGAGCACAGAAATACCACAATCTGAGTCAAAACTGGGATAAAGCTGTGGAGGAGAGCTGTCTGAATCTAAGGGAGGCCTGTCTTTGTTGATTGCCTTTTAGAGGGCTTCCCTGTGGAAGAAATGCTTCGAACTGACGGGTGAACTGGAAGGCGCTGATGGAGGCAGCCATAGCTATCCGAGGGGCACCAAGGAGGTCCCGTAGCCCAGTGTGGGAGTATATGTCAGGCTTCCTCCAGGCGGTGGCACGCCCCTGGCCTTGCAGAAGTGTGCCAGGGAAGGGGGTGGCTGGGACTCGTAGCTGGGGTGTGTGTCATGGGCAGTGGGAGTGGTGTGTCACGCACAGACACGTTTTGGCCCCACTCTGCGTGCTATCCTTAGGGGACCTTCCCGCCCCACCCACCGGAAGCTGCAGAAGTCTGGCAGTTTTGCTTCTGTCTTGAACGTCTGTTCTCTAGCTCTTTCCTTTGAACTCTGCCCACGGCTCTCTGAATGCCAGTGCCAGCATATAAATTATCCAGTAGGCCTCGGGCCTGGCCCAGCCTGCCTGTTCTCTCAGTGGCACGCATGCATAATCAATACAGGAGGCTGCCGCTGCTTTTAGCTGGGGTGCTGAGGAGACCTTCCGCTCTCACAGAGCTCAACCAACATGCTGGCACTTATTCTCCAGGCCCTTTGCTTCTGGCTGCCACCTAACTCTATAAGGCTGCAAGGCAGGACTTTGCAGGTGCCTGTAACTGCCCCAAACCCTCATGTCCAGTAGCTGGGGAGGTGCTTGGTTATGCCTTAGCTCAACCTGGAGACCTCCTAGGCCACCATGCTGAATCTTTCATTCTGCTTTTCCTCCCAGGGCTTCTGACCACTTCTAAGGTATCCAAGAGTTGGCAGACAGCTGTCAAGAGAGGGTGGGGGTGTCCCTGTTTCCTTTCTGGCTGGGTAGTTATGGGTGGGGCAGTCTTACCTCCCTGTTTCTTGGTGAGAGGAGCTGGGTTGGCCCTGATGTGTGCCTACCTGGCATGACCAAGTATTATCCCTTAGAGATTGCTGGGGTCATTTCATTCCCATTCTCTCCTCCTCTCCTGCCCAGAACAGGGAGGAAGAGATGGATTTTAAAGCAGCACCAATCTGTGGGAGATGTGGCGGTCTTACCTGATACCTTCCCCCTATCCCTTCCTAATGTCCACTCCAAAACACCGACTGCTGCCTGGATACAGGGAGCCACTATATAGCTCCTGCAGCCCAGAGCAAGGGACATTTGAAAATGGTTTCCATTGAGAATGAATATGACTCAGACTCTGTGCCCACTTTTGGAAAGCCCTGGGACCAGGCTCTACTCTTCCCACTTATCCGTTGGCTGCTGTTCTGCTGGTCCCAATCTAAAGTCCTGGCCCAGCTCTGGGAAGGGAAGAGCTCTGTTGGGCTGGCTTCTGCCTGGCTCATGAGCTTGGTTTTCTTTTATTCCCCCTGCCCAGCCACAGCCTCTTCTGAGAGAAACTGCTCTTCCTACCATCCCTGCTGAGTGGGCTGCAGTCTGCTCTGTGTCCCATGACTGAGCTCACCGCTGCCCCATAGCCATGCTTATTGTGCAGGGGTGAGCATGCATGGCTGCCCCACCACGTGCTGGCCTGCAATCTAGAGCTTTAAAAAGGGGAGTCAGGCTGATGGTTCTGCTCCTTTTGGAATTGGGGATTGGGAAACGGAGCTGGTAGTGGGGATTCTGAACTCAAAGATCATGAGGTAGCCCTAACTGAGCTTCGTTGATGGTGGCCAGCAGAGAGGGGAGATGGAGCATGACACAGGAAACAAGGCAGCAGTGCCAGGAGGGTAAGGAAAAGAGAAAAGAGGGTGTGGCTCCTTCCTTTGCTGCTGGCTCTGGGGTCCCAGCCTGTCCTCATATCCTCCCAACAAGCCCTTACCCTCACCACAAGCCCTTACCCTCACCACAGCTGGAGGGGGCCTTTGTTTCTTGTACATCTCAGGTGTGCTCAACAGTCCAGGTCCTCTCTGAATTGTCAGCACTTAGATGAGGGCTGCAGGACAGAACTTCTTCCAACAGGTGGGCTGGGAGTAGGTTGTAGAGATGTGTTTCCTTTCCGGTAGCCTCTAGTCAAACCTTAGATGTCAGCTCATTTCCTGTAGTTTGGCAAAAATTCCTAGAAAGGTCCTTAGCTTGGTTTATAGCTGGCAGATTCCTGTCAGAGCCAGGCGACGGGCATGTCTCCATCATTTGGTGACTGAGGGAACACCTCTGCCTGATCCGTGGCTGCAGGATGGGGCTCCTGGCACCGAGGAAAGTTCTAGTGATGCCAGAAGTGGGGGAAGTGTTGAGGTCAGCAGAAACACGTTGTCAGAGCCTGCATTGTGACTTACAGTGGATTTTGATGAGAGGCCAAGATGAACTATCTAGAAAGCAAGAGATGCCTCGTGTAAGAGGAGCAAGTTCAGCAACCGGAGGGCGCGAGAAGCTCTTGGCCGGAGCTGCTGGAGGTTGGATGAGGAGGCAGCTCCAGCCAAGAGCTGGGTGCTCTCAGAGGTGTCCAGAGGGTGTGTGGAATCTGGGGCCTCACTCCCTGAAGTCTTTAAAGCATTGCGGTTTGAGCCAGGTGTAGGGCCTCTGGTTTTCCTTGATCCTAATGATAAGAGCAGCTAACATTTATTCTGCTAAGCACTTCACAGCGATCTTAAAAAAAAAATCCTGTAAGGCAGGTATCATTATTTACCCATATTACAGATGAGGAAACCAGGTGTAGAAAACTTGGCCAACTCTCCCAAGGCCATACAACTAGCTCAGTGTGAGTGGACCGTAGATCCTGGCCTCCATCTGCACAGTCAGGCTCTTACTCTTTTACTTTGTTGGTTGATATGGACCTGGACTCTAGGTGGGGTCTTGTTTCCTCACTTTGGCCATGTCCCAGTGAAGAACCCCGTGTCCTAGGAGGTTTGCCAAGCCCCGGTGTCTGCTGTCCTGGAAGACACCTGTTGATTTGAGCAGCTGCCTTGCCCTTTCTGAGTAGAGTCATCCCAACCTGCTCTGAGGCAGGGAGGGACTCAATGCATCATGCAGGAGTGGCTCTCCCCCTGGGAATGGATGTCACAGACTTTTGTACCTGCAACAGGAGAGGGCCAGCTGCTTCTGGAAATGAAGCAAAGCCCTGGAAGTTGGAGGTGGATGGAGACCAAGGGTGTGTGTTAGGGGTCTCCCCTCCAGACTGTGACAGCTTTTGGGGTTCAACAATCCCTGGCAAAGCTGTTGTAATAGAGGTCATTTCAGGAATGGTTTGCTGTCAGGATGATGGTTGGAAACTCCTCTCTGGTTCATCTGCTTTGTTTGGATTGGGGAAACTTAGTATAGCACAACGGCAGGCGATCTTGGGAAGGGGGCCAGCCTGAATCTTCAGCCATCTGTTAGTGGGGCAATAGATTATGTTGTAGCACAAGCGAGTTGCCTTAATTGGGCAGAACCATCAGATAAGGTTCCAGATGTGGGAGGAGACTGAATAAGTATCGATCAGTTGTGGATGTGCAGATTGGGGGGCTGGGTGGGGCTTATGGAAATGGAAATGTCAGTCTTAGTGAAACTCAGATGCACGGTTCTTAAAGTGGGTCCCAGGGTCACCTGGGAACTTGTGTGACATGCACATTCTTGGGCTCCACCCCACAGTTCCTGAATCAGAAACTCTAAGAATGGGCCCAGCAGGTGCATTTAAAAATGTGTTCCAGATGATGCTGATCCAAGCTAATGGTTGAGAACAACTGTAGAGTAAACCAGGGTAGGTGGTGGGGTAGTGTCCTGGATAGAGCCTACACTTCTTTGGGTAAGCAGAGAAAACCTTGAACTTGCTGGCTTCATATTGTGTGATGAAAAATATGCTTAAAAATCCTCTTTGGATTTAATGTGATTAAAAACAGCAGTTGTCCAACAATTTGGACAAAGTTCCCCATGGTCCAGCTACTCATCCACCCTTGTCACATAAAAATCTTTCACTGGATTTGAGTGGAGGAGATCGGTGGTTTGGTACTGGGTTTGGGCTGGTGGTGCGGTATAGCTGAATGGGAACCTGCACTGGGGTTCTGGCCCTTCCCTGCGTTAATCAATCCCAAGGGCTGCGGCATGCCCCTTCCTGGTTCCTGGACTCAGGTTCTTCATCTGTGAAATGAGGATGGATTTGGAGCTAAGAATCCTTCTTGTGGTGACACACCACAGTTCTCAGAGATGTCCCAGGTAAAGGCCATGGTTACATCATGCCAGAGACAGAAGTGTTGATGCTGTCATATGATAAGTATGAATACTGGAAGTGACAGCCTGCTGACTATCTGGAAGAATCTCCTAGGGCACCGAAGGCCCTGGACCCTGATTGAGAACTGCATTTTAAGACAGGTGCCTCATTAATAGAAATGGCTTCCCGAGAACATAGCCAAATAGGCTGCCTGTCTCTGGACCAGGTTTACCTCTCCACACTGCCAAGCCTTTTGAGCACAGAGGTGAATCTGCACAACAGGGTCAGTCCCACAGCTCCAGGGCTCCCTCTGTGTGAACCCTGTGGTCTCACGGATCTGGTGGCTTCCACCGGGTGACTTGAATGGATATGTGTGCCAGGCTTTGGAGCCGTTGTGGGAAAGGCGGTAGAGAAAAACCCAGCCAGCGAGCGTTCTGTCCTCCCTTGGCTGAAGACACTGTTCAGGCGGCAGGGGGGGGGTGTGGTGGCGAAGGAGCGAGAAGCCGGGGGTGGGAGCAGGGGGAGCCTGCATCCTGCATCGAGGACGGCTTGTACTCCCTTCGCTTCCTTGGGACTTCGGCGTCCGAGGGAGAGAACACGTACAAATCTGCTGCAATTGCCCTTTTAAGCCAAACCAACTTCTGTGTTCGCTACACGAAGAGGCTGCTGACAAGTCTCAGGCTGGAGGCAGAAGGTGGAGGAGAAAAAGGAGAAATGCCACCACCTCGGGGAGGGAGCCCACGTGGTGAGCAGTGGCTCAGGGGCCCAGCCAGAGCGGCTGTGACATGGCCAGACTCTGACCTGCTGCACTTCCATCTTCTCAGACGAGGTGCTTCCCAAGTGTGGCTTGGGGGCTGCAAGAAGAAAGTGTGAATGAGCGTGCACCACTGAGACCTTTCTGTGTGAGGTCACCAGGGCAGAAATGGATCATAGTGGCTGAGGCTGTTTCATCTTAAGGTCCATTTCAGGGTAGGGCCTTGACCAGGGGACCAAGGGAACAAGGGGCAAGAATGCGGTGCTGATTCAGATGCAGCCTTGAATGGAAACCGCAGGGAAGGGAGAAACTCCCATAGCGCCCCCTTGCCTTCACCCTCCTGGGCCGCCTGTTCCACCATTGATGCTGGAGGCGCTCTGTTGCCATAGGGGAGCCTGGTCATGTTCTCTGGGATTGGAAAGCAGAGTGCCATCCTGGGTGCAGTAGGAGGAGAACAGAAGGCTGGGTGGTTGGAGACTAGCATTGCCCCATTTCCCTGTCTGAAAACGAAGGGGGCATTGTTTTTGTCTATAGCCAGAGAGGGTTTAAAAGAATTTTTAAAATTAAAAAATGTGAAATGAAGAAAGTTAGAATCAACCTCTGTGAAAGGACTCTGTAGATTCCCTGTTGGTTAAATATGTGGCAGCATTATTGTGTCTGTTTCTGGGGATGCCAAGAGTAGAATGATAGAATGTTTGTCAAGCACGTGGGCTAGCCGTAACCAGAACCTGTTGCTGAGGGAAGGTCACCTGTCAGGGCTGTCCAGTTGGGAACTGGGGGTGGAGGCTCTCTAGGTAAACTCAGAGTCCCTCCCAACTCTAGCTAGATGATTCTTGTGAAAATTCTTTTAGCTGGGAGATAAATGGTTGTGATGTCCCTTCTTGTTTATGTGTTGGTCAAGATTCTTTACGTGAAGCTCAGTCCCTTACAGACATTCAGAGAAGGAACACTTGGTTGCTGAGGGTGGGGAGTATGTCCCTGTGAGCTAAGCATCCCTTGCCTTTTCTTGAGACATAGATAAGAGAGGGAAATGGAACCAATTTCCAAGTACCATGTGCCAGACACAGGATGAGGTTCCAGATGTGTATTATTCAGTTTAATCCGCAGAATAATCTGATGGGATAGATGGGATCACTCTTCTCCATGTCCCAGCTGAGATCATGGAGGTGCAGACGCATCAAAACACTTGAGTGTAGCATTGCACAGCCAGCCAGTAGAGACGTCTGGTACCCAGCCCTGATGGGGCCATGAACTCCCACTCTACCTCCTGGCTGAGATGGGGCTTATCTCGTTGGAGAGCTTTGTGAAGAAGATGTAGACATGCAAAGGTTCATACCTGTGTCCCTGTGCCTTTCTTTTTCCACATGAGATATTTGCTGCCATACCTGTGTCCAGAGAGAGGGCTCTCTGAGGAGGGCTGAAACAGCTTTCCCAAGTGGGGCCTGTGTGGACAACTTGGTGGTGTGATTACTGGACAGGTGTGAGGCACCAGATGTGCTGAGGGAGGCTCCATTTGCGAGAGAGGCCTCTCCTTTTGGCATCATCCTTCTGCAGTGAAAAAGGCAGCTTCCAGGGGCTGGGAGAAGGGGAAGTATTAATGACTCGTTGGCATTGTGCAGCTGGATAAAGCCTTCTCTCAGTGTTGCTATTCCGGGGTTAGACATCCACAACTTGTAGCCTGGTACTTGGCTCTAGCTCCCAAGTCTGATGTGTTTCTTTGATCCCAGTCTTCTCACTGACTTGGCTCAGTTTCAAAACTGGGTAGGAAATGTCACAGGCTCCTTTTCTAGTTGTGGTTTTTCTTCTTTTCTTTCTTGGGTATGGCCAAAAGGTAGAAAGGTCAAGAAACGAGACATGGCGAGTTGGACTGACCACCTCCAAGGTTGGAAACCTGAATTAATTTTGCTTTATTTTATTCACTAATTTGATCATTTTTTATTACCACTATTAACACATAGCATTTTATGCAATGCAAATAATACACAATTAATACTGAAAGCTTAACTCAGAAGAGCACAGAGGCCAAAGTAAAATCTCTGTTTTCCCACTGCTTACCACTGTTCACATTTTGATGTAGACTCTCCCAGGTGTGTGGGTGTGCATGCACATGGGTGTATGAGATTGTGTACATTTATTTCTTACAGAAATGAAATACATTGTACTTTGTCTATTTTTTCTGATTTCAGTGTTATAATGTGAGTGTATTACCGTATCAAGAAATACTCTTTAACATTTTATTTAAAAAGTTGTAAGGGTGTAAAATATTCTATTATTATAACAATTTACTTTATCCCTATTGTTAGATATTTAGATCCTACATTTTCTATAATTAGAAATATTACTGTTGCTCCCACTAAAGGTTAGGCCTATATTATCATTCCACCTGCAGTATCCCAAGAAAAAGCATTTTCCAATACCCTTACAATGTGTTTTTGCTAATCTTTACCTATCTGATTGGACCAAAAAAGAAAGCTACTTCACTGTTTCCGCAGTTCCAACAAAGAGCATGAACATGGGTGGATGGGTTTGTTGGGACTACAAGGAAAAAAATGTCAGCCATCCCCATGTTTTCTTTGTCTCCTTTGGCAAGGTAATGCAAAACAGTAGATCTCTAGCCCAAGGAAAGAGGCATATATAAATATCTTTTACAGGATGTTTGTCACAGTTTTATTTATATCAGCAAAAAAGTTGAAATAACCTAAGTGCTTACAATGAGAAATCAGTTAAATTAATGGTAATAATGGAGTACTATGTAATCATTAAAATAATTTAATAGTATAGGGAAAAATCAAGCTATAAAATAACATGTACATTATTATCTCATTAAATAATATATGCACTGAAAACAGGCTATAACAGTTAATGTTAATCATTTCTGAATGGTATAATTATACTTTTTTCCCCGTGTTTTAAAGTTTTTAAGACATACATATATTACTATAGTAATCATACACAAAACAGTTGGTAGCAACTAAACCCTAAAATTATACATGGAAGTAAAGATCTCTGAGTAACTGGATTCTGAGTCACTCAGATTCTCCCAAGGACTTTGTAGGTTACTGAGAATAGGAACAGAATCTGTTCCTATTCTGAGGCTTGTGGGGCTCTTTGGAAATTCGCAGGACCATTTTATAGCAGGGGCTTCAGTGAAGATAGAGCCAAAATAAAGAGATCAAGGATAACTTCCATCTGCTTGTCTGCCCTTTGTGTGGACTTGGGGGCACAAGGTGGTGGGAGAAGGAACCTATCTATGATGCCTTCTACCCTGGACCATAGGGTATGTAGGACATACCATCCAAGGTACCAGTGGATCTCAGAACCGCTGGGGTTGATGTTTGGAAACTGAAAGGGGATGCCAGAGGATTGATGTCTAAATGTCATCTGGAGGGACTGATTTGGCTGCCTCTATTTCTGATAATGACAAGAATACTGTGGACAGAATGCTATGCCAGTGCCCTCACTTACTGATGAGGAAATGGAAGTCTAGAGGGATTAAGTCACTTGCCCAGCCCGGTGCCCTTTATTCCGTCAATGTCCCACCGAGACAGTGCAGTATGTCACATGTTGGGTATGTCTGGCTGAGATGATTAACAACACACTTGGATGGCTTTGAAGTACTTAAAGTTGCTTGGTTAGAGTTTGGATGAAAGGATCATTTAACTCTCTGAGTAGTAAGGTTGGAGCAGGAAGGCCAGTGTCAGTCTTTCCTCATAATATGATAATTATTAAATGATATTCAGAGGAAGAAGAAATATTGAATGCTGTAATAAAAGGAGATGAACTAGGTAGGACAGATGGCAGAGAGATGAGTCAACAGTAGAATGGATTTATTTTCCATAGACAGGTTTCCATGTGGAGATGCCCTTATTTTCTGAGTTGCACTCAGTGGCATGGATTTTTCTCCCATTACATCTTTCATTTTGGGTGAATGAGGAGAACTCTGAGAACTGGAGATTTCATTCGCTTTTGTAACTTAGAGCCCCATGCCGTGCTGCCCCGTTTGTCTGTCAGTACTGAGGACGAAGACACTGAGTTCATCACTCCTTAGTCTGAGGGTCTGTCCAGAGGAGGCAGTGGTTAGGGCGGGAGAGACCTGGAATTCCTGACCAGAGAGGAGCTCTTAAAACAAGGGAAGTGTATGGTAGAAGGGAAGGTAATTGAGGGAATGAGCAGGGCTTGACAGCTGCCTTCAAATACGTGGGGAGCTATCACGAGGAACAAAGAATAAACTTGGTCTGTGTGACTCCTGAAAGGAGAGCTGTGGCTGTTGAAGATATTATAGGGAGACCCATTTCAGCTCTATGTAAGGGGGACCTTTCTAGAAACTAGAGCCTCCCAACAATGGTCGGTGGCCCACTCTGCTTCCAGCAGAGCCTCCAGATGTTTGTCAGAGGAGATTCCTGCACTGGGAGGGAGGTTGTCTAGATGACTGCTAAGGGCCATTCCAAGTTTGCACTTCTAAAACTCTGTTTCTGTGTCCACCTACTGGGTATATTTCCCATTCATCATTCACTATATATTAAACACTTATTATGCTTGTCGTGTTCCGCTAGGTGTTGGAGATATAATGGTGAACCAAACATAAGATCCTTGAGCTTACAATCAGTTGAAGGAAATCAATGTAAACAGATTATTGCAACATAGAAGTCCAACGTAGTAAAATATAGAGTGCTATCAGCTCACATAGGAATGGCATCCAAATTAGCTTGGGGTGAATCATGGGGTCTTCCTGGAAAAAGTGAGGTGAAGACCTGAAAAATTTCTGTGACTTGGCAAGACCAAAAGTCTAAACAAGAGTATTCTAGGTAAGGGGAGAAGCCTGTACAAAGGTGGAAGGACCGCATAGTACATTAGAGACAGGGGGAGAGGCAAGAGATGAAGTTAATGAGGTAGGCAGGCAGATGGCAGAGGGCGGAGGACCGTGTCTCCCAGGTCAGAGTTGGGACTGCACATTGAGAACAACAGGGAGTCATCAAAGAGCTTTAAGGAAAGGGTTGTGAGATCTATCTCAGCTTTTGGAAAGACCACTTTGGTTCCTGTAGTATGCAGAGGGGGTTAGAGCAGACCAAGACTGGCTACGGGCAGACCAGTTAGAGTCTTTTTCAGTAATTCGTGTAAGAGATATGTTGGAACTCACTCACTGTAGTGGCAGTGAGGAAAGAGAGGGGTGGGCAGGTGGGAAGGAAGAGTTCCTACTGAGTATTAGGGGATTGGATGCCATTTGTTGAGACTGAGAAATCAGGCCAGAGAGCAGATTTGGGCCTGGCAGAATGCTGACCAGTCCAATGTGGGACAGGTTGTGTTTAAGTGCCTATGGAACACATAAGTGGAGATGCTCTTTCTTCCTATTTTGTAAACTACCCTAAAGAAGTTCATTTTTGTCTCTTGATACCATGGAGGAATTACAATGCGACTTCTCTTCCAAAACACTTTAATGACTGCTTCTCATAGATCCTCATACCATTCCTGTGAAGTTGCAGGAGGGGAGTTTCTCTTAGTGCACAGAGTTCAGACTCAGCATCCCATGAAATGGTATTCTTACAATATAGCCACTCAGGTGGTTTTCACACTCTGGTTGTGTCACTTATATCCCAGGAGTACATGGTTCCCCTTCTCTAGTCTGCCCAGAGGACAGTGACCAGGGTGGTGAAGGAACTCAATATTGTCTCCTGTGAAGAATGATTCTCTTTCTGTAGGTAGAGAGGATACAAGCCTAGATTGGCTGAGAGAAGCAAAACAGTGGGTGGAAAGCTGAGATGGGATCGTTTCCATTTCCTGACGATGGCCTCTTTGGCTGGTTGGCTTTCTAGCCTTCTGTGGAGCTACCTTCCTGAATGTTCTTGGGTTGGTTAAATACACCCTGTTTGAAGGTTACCTTGTGGTCTGCTGTTGACCTGTTTCACAGATTCACAACTGGGAGGGAGGTTGAAGATCATTAGGTCCAAACTGTGGCTCAAAGGGATGTAAAGCCATTTGTCCAAGGTCACACAGTGAGTTGGTTTCCTGGCTTCACACTCACTGTACTGGTCTAAAAAAATCTTACTCGGCCACAGATCAACAAGGGTGTTTGTTCCTTAAAGGCTATAAAGACCCACCCATCTTTTGGACTCTTCTTTGATGTGACCCTTAAATGTCCGAGTTCTCTAGAGCCCTGACACTTGCCCTCCTCCCTTATACTCTGCCTATTTCTTCTGTGTGATCTTATCTACTTTCCTGGATTTTACTGCTATTCAAGGGTGGATGACTCCCCAATTGACACCTTCAGGTTTAAACTCCCTCATACACATTAGATCACCTGTATCCTGGTCCTCTCCTCCCATGGTCACATCAGAATGGACAGCTGTAAAACCAGCCATGTTGGCTTCAGACCTATGCATGCAGCTGCCTACTGGTTCTTGCTATTGAGAATTAACAGTGAGTTAAGAATCAAACTTTACACACTCATGTCTGCTTTTCATCTTTTCCTGCATATCTGAGTGGGCGGTAACCCCGTCTACCCAGGAATCAGAACTGGAAATGTGGGGGCCAGCTTCAGTATCCCTCTCTCCCCACCACATTAGTCACTGCACCTATAAGGTTCTACCTTATAAGTATCTGTGGTTTCCATTTGTACCTGGGTCTTTCTTGCCAGTGGGTCATCAGTGTTCCACTAGAACAGTTTGGTGCCTTCTCAGGCAGTCTTCCTAACCCATTCTTTTCTTCCTGCATCTGCTTTTCCTCTCCCACAAAGTGTGGGAGGGATCCTAAGGAAACAGCAACCTAATTGCACCATTCCTTGCATAAAATGCTGCCTTCTCTGTAAAATCTCTCTAGTGTACCACAGGTAGTGGCTATGAGCCTGGACTCTGGAATCAAATTGCCTAGGTTTGAATTCCATTTATCTTGGGAGATTATGTACGATTTCTGTTCCTTAACTTCCTCACCTAT
Organism: Smutsia gigantea; assembly: GCA_032199065.1. Lineage (NCBI taxonomy): Eukaryota > Metazoa > Chordata > Mammalia > Pholidota > Manidae > Smutsia > Smutsia gigantea. The sequence goes on from JAVSCE010016590.1 coordinate 157,392, forward strand.
AAATGGCAAGTAATAATAATACCAACTTTATAGGGTTATTATAAGGATTAAATGAGTTAATATTTGTGAGATGCTTAAAACTGTGCTTAACCCACAGTAAAGACTACATGAGGGTTTGTTAAATAATGTATATATAACTCCTTAGTTTGACATAAAGGCCTTTCAAAATTGGACCCCTGTTGACCCCTCCAAGCTCAAGTTCTCAATCCTCCTTGCACCTCCAGCAATAGTCAACAGTTCACCACCTTTCATATCAGTACACTTTTTCTTGTGTTTCCTTTTATCCATGGATTCTCATTCTTCTCTCTTCCTTCCAGTCTCTCCTCCCCATTATGAACCTCCAAATCTTTTAAAATCCAGAACAAATACTTCCCGTCTGAAGCCATCCCCGTTATACTAGACAAATACCACTTTTCCCCCAGAGCTACTTCCATGCCTGGGTGTAGTTTACCATCGTGGTTAGTCTGGGGGTTCTGGAGTGTGACAGACATGAGTATCTAAGCTGTCTGACCTTGGGCAAGTTACTTAACCTCTCTGAGTTTCATCTGTGAAATAGGAATGTTACCCACTTCATAGGGCTATTGTGAGGGCTATATGGCACTTATGCCTACTAAGGGCTGGGTACAATGCTCAGCACGTGATATGCCCACAGCAAGTAGTGGATTGTTACAACATATTCCCATGAATATAGGCATCAAACACTGATTTATAGTTTATATATGTGTCTCCATGAAGGTTGGGGCCTTGTATACTCAGCTTTATAATCCAAGTATCTCCCCTAGGAGATGATCACTAATACTGATGATTATCCAAAGCCCTGGGCCTGGACACCGGCCATCTCACTCAGGCTGAAGCTGGCGTCCTGGCCACGCAGACCTTCCAAATCTTGCCCCGAGGAAGTTGGTTTTGTTTTCTTGATGGAGGTGAGTCCACATCTGAGAGGCAGCAAGAAGTTCTAAACTGAGCAGGTGGTGTGAAACGAGGTGTGAAGGCTTGTCTAGGTTGGTATATGTTGGGGGTGGGGGAGGAAGGAGAGTGGGAGAGGGGAGGAGAGCCTGGAGACCTTGGTGGGCAGACTGCACTGGCTGTGTCTTGCTCACCTGCCTTGCTGAGAAAGGGGCCTTCCCTAAGCCCCTTGTCTTAAATTACAGCTCCCTCCAACACTCCCAATTCCTCCTCCTCTGCTTTATTTTCTACCACAGTACTTATCACCACTGGGCATACTGTTTTTATACTTATGTATTTTCTTGCTATCTACCTCTGCCCAAAAGGATTTACGATCCACCAAAGCAAGTCCCTAACTGTTCACACTGATAGGCCACTAGCACCTGGAACATTTCTGACACATGATGACTGTTTAATAAATACTTGTTGGACGAGTGAATCCCACCACATAAAGATAACACCATTCATATTTTTGTATTTGGTCTTAAGTACATAGATTTAAAAATTTTTGTTAGAGGTGTAATTTACATGTAATAAACTGCATGCTTTTAAGTGAACGGTTCAGTGAGTACTGGCAGATGTATATGCCTGTGTAACCAACATCAAAATCAAGATACAGAACTTTCCCATCACTCCAAGACATTTTCTTGTGCCTCTTTATAGTTAGTCCTTGTCCTCACCCATGGCCCCAGGCAGCCACGGATGCAATTTTTGTCATCACTTATTGCTTTGCTTTTTCTAGAATTTCATATACTTGGACTCATACTCATGTTTTATTTTGCTCAGTGTAATGTTTTTAAGATTTATCCATGTTGCATGTGGCAACGGTTTGTTTGATTTTCTTGCTGAATTGTAGAACATAGTTTCTTATTTCGCTTTGTGGTTTCCGTGACAAGTGAGCGTGGGCTCTGTATCTGGCTGCCTGGTGGGAGTTCTGGCTCTTCCGCTTACCAGCTGTGGGCTTTAGGCAAGTTTATCTTCCCTGTGCCTCCGGCCTCTCATCTGTTAATCATACCTACCTCACAGGATTGGTGGGAGAAGGAGTGAATGAGGGAAAGTAAACACATAAAGTGCTTGGAATGGTACCTGGACTGTAGTAAGCATTCAGTCATTGTCAGCTGTTATTACTTCCATTTCACAGTGGAAGTGAAAAAGCCAAGCAGCACAGAAAAGTAATTTGTCTGGTGTTATTTGGACCCCAGGAAGGATGGGAACCCAAGTCTCTTTGCTTCAACCTCTTTGTTCCATCATCTCTCAGATTCTGGTCCATCCTCTTTGGGCCAGAATCCTGTGTGTGGCACACACGCAAGAAGGAGAAGAGGCGGCACTCGGCTTGGGGGACGTCAGACTTCTCTACTTCAGGTTTCACTCAGGCCATCCCTATCTATTTCACCATCTCTGTCCCTGTGGGAAGAGTTCCACCCCCTCCTTTGGCCTGCAGAGGGAGTGGTTTGGGCCTTCTTGCCCTTTCTCCCCTCCCAGGTCCTCTAAGGCAGCTGAGCTTTGCATCAGCTGCACCTCTTGCAATCATACAGTATAAACCCTGTAAGAAGTTAATTTGATAAACCCCACTCCAAAGCTCATTGAACCTGTCTATAACGATGCTTAATTAAAGTGCAGAAACTTTGAAGAGATAGCAAGTCTCTGCTTAATGCAATACCAGAGTGCTGCTATTCTACCATCTGCCTCTCTCTCGGCAGTAATTGCTTCCTGACACTTGTTTATTTTAATTAGAAGAGCAGTCTTGATCAAGAGGGAGAGCAGGCAGGGTCATAACTATTGGGGAGGAGGAAAAAAGTGGAAGAGGGGGTCTATGATGTGATGGTTGTGGCCTCAAGGGGAAGCATTGTTGTCTTTATGGTGTAAGGGGTTCCACCTTCACACAGGGATGGACCTGGGGGACTTTGTTCCTGCAGTGAAAGCACAGGGGTGATTCTGGGATCCTATGCTCAGGTTTTGGGGGTATCCTTTAGGAAGTATGGGAGCTGAGCTTCTTGGCTTGAGAATGGAGGCTCTCACTTTGTTAGGAGGGAGATTTTAGATAGGGCTGGTCAGGTGCCAGGGTGGTGGCTCTAGAAGAACTAAGTTACTATGACCCAGTGGAGAGACTTCCAGTCCCAACCAGGAAAGAGAAGCACATTCATATATATTGGTTTTATGGGTTTTCACTCATGGTTTTATAGTCTGCCTGGTTATCTTTGATTGTGTGATGGTCATTGCATGTGAAAATTATTTATAGTATAAATTAAGGGCTGGGAGGAAGATACATTCCTCCAGAAAGAAATGTTATTTTTTTGTTGTTGTTATTTGAAGGCACTGTAAATCTAGGGACTCCCCTACCCCTGACTATTAAAAGCTTGAAATTCCATCAACAACATAGGCAATTCAACCCAATCTACAAGTCCCCTTTAGGACTAATTCAACCCAATCTACAAGTCCCCTTTAGGACTAATTCAACCCAATCTACAAGTCCCCTTTAGGACTAATTCAACCCAATCTACAAGTCCCCTTTAGGACTAATTCAACCCAATCTACAAGTCCCCTTTAGGACTAGTCAATTCATCGTTCATCCTCACCCTGAGGGTCCCAGCTTATTGTGAGAAGTTTTCTTTTGGTCTCCCTGTTTTATTAAGGTTTTGAACATTGATTTCTATCTCTATAGCCCTGGCATACTGTCAAAACAAAGTTCAAATTTGCCAGACTCAGAAAATGCCTTCAGGGCAAAAGTGATGTCCATATTTCTCTGGGTTCCTGATTCCATTCAGGGTTGAACTAGTGTTTCCTTACTATCTGATGAACATTTTGGTGATTTTTGAAAGATATATCGTGCATTTTATCTAGGTTTGTAGTTGTTTTCAATGGTAATAGCCTATCATTACCAGAAAGAGAAAGTCTCAGTGGTTTTTAAATTACATTTATTTTTGCTTTTGGCAGCAGAACTTTTTTTTTTTTTGGTTAAATGAAATCTTACATAGGGTCTTAATAACAAAAATGAAACTATACAGAACAAAAAAGGTAAAATTGAGGCAGTTGTCATTACAATGGGGCTAGGGGCCCCCAAGGCCTACCAACAAGGCCTCCCCTTTCCTGGGTCCACATAGAGCCTTCATAAGTCCCTAGGTTTTATGGGTATGGTCTGAAGACTGCTGTAAGGAACTCTCTGGTCTGACTGACTTGAGGAACCACAGCCCTGGCAAAGCTCATCTAGTGCCTTCTCTGGAAACACATGGTTCTTGACATTTTAGGATGGCTGGGAGCCTCGATGTTAGGCAGAGTGCCGTAAGAAACACAAAGATGGGCTGCCTGAGCCCGGAGAGCCCCCATGAAAGGAAGACCAGGATAATGGGGAATCTTTTCCATCCTCTTAGAAGGACTAATCTGAGGTAGGGGGAGGAAGGTAGGTATGTCAGCTTGGGTTCCAAGAGGCAGAGACATCAAGATGGGACTAGATAGCAGGAATATCATTGGGAAACTTGTGGAGGATGAAAGGGGTGGGAGCAGGAGTAGGAAGGGAATGTTCAGACTGTGGTGTGGGTCTGACACCTGTGCGAGGAGTGAGACAGGAAGGACTGGGGAGGAAGAGCCTCACTGCTGCACAGTTCTGAGAAAGTCTCAGCCATGCTGAGGGGGAAAAGCTGCTTGTTAGAGGAGACCTGAACTGCACAAGAACGGACTGCACCGGTGCTCGTCCATGCTGGGTCATCAGCTGGGGGCAGCCCTGGGGAGGTGTGGCCTTAGTGCGAGGGCAGCGGTGGATCCAGAAGGGCAGCACCTGGGAAGGTGTGTCATTTCTGCTCCCTGCGGTGAGTCCAGAGTTGTGTAGCTCCATGACCACCCCTGTAGGGCAGGGCCATCCAGAGAGTCATGAAGCATTTGCTGACACAAGGGGGTGAGGGAGAGTAAAGCATCCTTTTCCAGACAAGGGGGTGGCCATGGGGACGTTTATGAACGGTTTCCTCTATATTCCCCAGGAGCTCGGTGTCCAGATGGGTGGGATTCTACCCAGCTTGTTTGAGCATGGTATCTGAACTTACGGAGGGCAGGCCTATAGGAAGATCCCTCTTCACTGTGAAGGTACCCTGAGGCTGCTGGACATGTCACCCCCTCACCTCTAGCTTCCTAAACTCTCCCAACGGTTTGCAGCTGCTCTTAGGATAAAGACCATACCCTTTATCCTATTTGGCCCGGTCCTGGGGCCTCCCTCCTGACTGCACACCACATGCCCCTCCCTGTCGCTGCTTCAGCCCCACTGATCTTTCAGTCCCTTGTCCTCGCCTTGCTCGTTCCCACCACAGAGCCTTTGTCCATGGTTTTTTCTCCTGCTCGGGATGCTTGTCCCTCTCTCTTCTCTCTCCTTTATTCCTCAGCTGAAGAGTCCCCTCATCGCAGCTCTCACAGCGCGGTGTCCCTTCCCTTGGTGGCATTTGTTGCACGCACAGTTTTACGTCTTTTCTGGCTGATCGTGTTTTTCATCCCTGGCTCTCCCACTGGACTAGAAGCTGCACAAGGGCAGGGCTCTGTCTGTTTTTGCTGGTCCTTAGTGCCTGGCATGCTGGAGATGACCCGTCACACATTTTGTCCTAATAAACAATCTACAAGGGAGGAGGTGAAGAGAATACTTGAATATCCAATAAGTAAAAATAAAATACACATAAAAACAAAAGAAAAGGCAGGGTGAGACATAGTCCTCCAAGGACTGGAAGTGGCTTTCAAGGTCCTTGTTCACCCAGACTCCTTGTCTTGTGTTGGGACAGTCAGAGCCCGGGGATGAGGGATGAATCCCTATGTTCACACGGCTCGTGGGTGCCGGGGCCGGGACGCACACCTGAGCCTCTCAACTCTGCGTCCAGAGCTCTTTTGGCCAAAGGAGGCTGTGTGTGGTCATGTGGTGTGTGACTTGGAGGTAGATGCCTGGCTTCCATATTGTAGGCTCTACTCTCACTGTTGATCTGACCTTGAGAATATCATTAATCTGTTTGGTTCTGTTTCCTCATCTGAAAGTGGGGATAACAATGTGTTTTAAATGGAAACTTTGAAGCTTAAATAAGATAATAGGTGAAAGAGTGATTTTTGTAAATTCTAAAGTTTTACAAATGTTTTTACTGTGTCATATTTCATTACTGTTTGGTCAAAGAAGCTTAAAGTCATCAGCAGTGAGGGTGGGTGGGGATACCATCCAGGCCCTCTTGCTGGTCATGTTGCATTGCAGCCCCTCTTCTGGGGATAGGATATTTTTTATGTATTTCTTCAAAGGAGTTGAACAAGTTTAATTTGGGGAGCATCAGCTCTGGGAAGAAAAGAGGAAGGGATGGTTTGGCCAGTTGCTTACCATCCTGGGCCCTGGGCCTTTCACCCACAAAAGCAGGGACAGTGCTGTTTGAAGGCTCCTTTCTGTAGGAAGCCCATAGCCCCTCAATGAGTGGGAAGGCCTCAAACAGGGAGGGAGAGGCTATCACTGGACAGACTTCAAACACAGAGCCCAGAGCAAGAGACTGGTATGGCCTCCCTCTTGAGATTTGTCAGATCCCAGAAAGAACTTTCTGGCATTGAGAGTAGGTAGTGAAATGCTGGAAATGGAGAAGGCAATAATGTTTGTGGAAATTGCTTTCTGGAAGACTTTACAAAGAGAAGGAAAACCCAAGTGTAGCCCTGCTGGAACTGGGGAAATAGACTAGCAAGCACTTGAAGTGATTCCCACGCAGTGGAGAACCCATACTGCATAGATGGTACAGGGTCTCAGGGTCAAGGTGCCCTTTGCTTGCACCCTTTCCTGTTGTGCACACCTGCTTCCCGCCACTTCTGCTTTTGTGCTGGGGCTCGTGGACCTGGGTGAAAGCTCTCGGGCTTCCCCCTCTGCTCTGTGTTCTGAACTTTGGCCTCTCCCATTTTACCACTTCCTCCTCTTCCTCAAGTGCGTTTCTCCAAGAAATTGGTCCTGGTGTCAGCTGCTACTCCAGATAATAAAAGCTGAGCATAGTGATTGTTGACTGCCCCTGTTTATGGCCAATGTGGGGAATTTTCTGCCACAGTGGCCAATAAAAGTGAAAACCGAGGAGCCAAGTTTGATTAAACATTTTTAGAGAGCATGATGTTAAAAGTTTAGTTTCTTTTATTTTTGCTACCATTTTCAGTGTATAGCTCTCCCTTCCTCATTTTTAACCCTCTTGAGACTGGAGAGAGATTTCCTAAGCAAGTGTAAAAGTAATTACATTCAAAGACAGACTTTTTTCCTAAAGGTAGCAAGTTAATTGTCTTTTCTGGGGCTAATTGTCTTTTCTTTGGTCCAGGTGTGAAAAGGCTGCTTGGGGCTAGAGATAGTTCCCATCTGTAAGTGGTTTCATATGCATGATCTTATTTTGTCCTCCAGGTGTCCCTGTGCTTGGTGGTTGTTTTTGTCCCGGTTTCCCACGTGGGCATACTGAGGCTCAGTTTGGTCAGGCTCACAGAGCTAATACTACCTCTGGTATCAGCACTGTCCCTTCCCCACTTTGCTCCACCACCGCCCACAGCCCCTTGAACTCCAGTTTGACCAGACCATGTGAATTTCAGAGTGGCTGGCAAAGGCCAGTTGGCTCTGGACAAAGTTTCCACTGGTTGGTGGAAGAACGAAGACCTTCCTGGAATGCAGTGTTTGCAAAGGTGAATAGCCTTCTTTTAACTATGAGTTTGGTAGGGCTGCTCTAACAAAGTACCATAAGCTGGGGGGCATAAGACAATAGAAGTTTCTTCTCTCCTAGTTCTGGAGGCTGGAAGTCCAGAATCGAGGGGTCGGCAGTGTCACGCTCTCTCTGCTGACTCCTGGGAAGACTCTGTCCTTGCTGCTGCTTAGCTTCTGGTGGTTGTAGGCAGTCCTAGGTGTTCCTTGGCTTGTAGTGGCACCAGTCCTGTCTTTGCCTCCATCGTCACATGGCGTACTTCCTTGTATATCTCTGTGTCCAAATCTTTCTCTCCAAGGATTCCAGCCATTGGATTTAGGGCTCACTTGACTCCAGTATGACCACTTTTGACTTGGTTACATCTGCAAAGACCCTTATTTTCAAATAAGGTCACATTCACAGGTACCAGAGGTTAGGACTTGAACATATCTTTTTGAGGGGCACAGTTCAACACACAACACCTCTTTTAGTCTACCTTTCTGTTTGTTTTATTTTTAAAATGTTACCCTTTTTTAATGATTATATCATAGTAGTTTTTTATTTCACAAATACATAAGATTCAGACATATACAACCCCTCATATTCCTATTACTCAAGTGAACCATAATTACCATCCATTTGATACTAATATTTTTTTCCAGTATTTTGTAAAGATGAAAATATTGCAAATATAGATTTAAAAATTACTGTTAACCATCTTCTCAGTTAAATTATCATCTCTTTTCTCTTTTAGAGCAGTTGTCCTTCATTTTTTAAAGATCTATCCATGTGTATGTGTATATATAATATACATATATATTTATTATATATAATTTGAACTGATCTTTAGTTACTGTTTTAAAAAATATCTTTACTTGATGAAATTAAAAATGGATAAACCTAAGCCCCATGTCAGGCTTGCTCTCTTTCTGGGGAGATCTTTTATTTCCCCATGACATCTATAAGTCTGGAAACCCAACCATGGATGCACTTCCTATCCTGGCCCGTTTTCTGGGATGTTAATCTCTCCAATACCTTCATCTTCCTAGAATATAGCAATATTAAAGCCCCCGGAGTCCTCAATCAGCTGTTGGGGAGAATGGAATTATGGTCTAGCTCTGATCCTCAGCGTCTCCATCCCACAAAGGCAGGGCCCTCCTTGGCTTTTCAGAGTCTCATCTTTCATTGTTTATTTTCCTTATCTTTGGGATTGGAGGTGTCAGAAGCACAGGGGCGCCTAAGCTCTAAGAGGCTCCTTCCATGCTTGAGGATTTCTGAAAGGAGATTCCCCCCTTGCCCTCTATTAATTTGCGAGGGCTGGCATAACAAAGCACTTTAGACGGGGTGGCTTAAATAACCAAGTTATTTTCTTAATTCTGGAGGCTAGAACTGAGATCTATGTGCCAGGAGGGTTGGTTCCTTTTGAGGCTTCTCTCCTAGGACTGTAGGTGTCCATCTTCTCTTTGTCTTTACATGGTCTTCTCTCTGTGTGATTCTGTGTCCAAATTCCCTCTTCTTACTAACACTAGTCATATTGGATTAAGGCCCACTGTCATGATTTCCTTTTAACTGAACTCTTTAAAGAAATCACCTCCAAATACACATTCTGAGATACTGTGGGTTAGGACTTCAACATATGAATCTCGGGAGGACACAGTTCAGCCCATAACACCTTCCCCCTCCAACACACACATGTGTATTTCCAGAGGTGGCTGGGGTCACTGGAAATTTTATGTGATATCTGATGCTGAGAACGTGTCAGTGTTTGGCCTCAGGGTTTCTAACCCTACGTTAAATTTAAGGTTGGTAGGACTAGAAAGCCCAGGACTAAAGTGAGGTCCACTCAGATTTTGGTTTCCAGAAGAAACTTGATAGGGTGACAATTTTGGAAAAGGGAGATGACTTTTGAGAAAGGTCACCAGATATACATAGACTATTAGGTAGCCAAAGTCCAAATTATTAGTCTCGAAAGCTAATCACTAAAGGACACAGAAAGCACCCCACTGAGTTAGAAAGCTTGGGTTTGATCTTAGCTATTTTCTAACTGTGTGACTTTAAATAAATTATTTAGCCTTGAAGTCTCATTTTTCCTCATCCCTAAAATGGAGGTAATAACATGTCAGTGGATTTCTGTGAGGATAAAATGAGAATAGTGCTTGGTATGCAGTAGGTTTTCAAAAATGTTAGTTGATCCTGGAGTCTGCATCTCAGGAGATTGGACTTCTTCCTTTTGTCAACAAAGAAGCCTTTGGGGTTTCTATTTTAAATGTGAGTTTTAGAAAGTTAATTCTGGCTTGGAAGCAGTATATAAGGAGAGTTGGAAGTGGAAAGAAGTTGGAAATATAAAGGTCAGTTATTAGACTTTTGAAATAACCCAAATTAGAGAGACCTGCCTGAACTGAGTGATGCGATGGTGAGTTGGGAGGGGAAGGAGGAGAGAGGCATGTAGAAAGAAGAGAGAGAAGGAAATGAGGAGCACTTAGGAGATGCCCTCAGAACACATGAAGACTGATTGGGTATGGGGTCATGAGAGAGAAGGATGAGGACAGCAGATAATGCCCAGTTTGGGTGGCCTGCTGAATGCATGACAATAATAAGTAAGATAACAAATCAGAGGGAACAGTTATGGGTGGGTGTGGAGGAGGAAAATAACGAATTGGTTTCAGTCAAGGTTTTAGTCTGAGTTGGCTAGGGGAACAGCCAGGATCCAGAGAAGGTGGCTGGTAAAGGGATCTGGAGACATAGCTCTGGGGGACACTGACATCCAAGGGATGGGGCAAGAAGAGCAGCAACTAATGGTGACTTTCAAAAGCAGAGTGACTTAGAGTGATTTTCAAAGAGGGAGGAGGAGGAAAGAGGCAGGAGACTCACAGAAAGTGTCAGCCAAAGCAGCAGGAAGGCCTTTGAGAGTGTGGCCAGAGAGGAGGCTCTGATTTAGGTATTTCTGAGGCCATTGGTACTCTTGGAGAGAGCTTTGTGAACTGAGGATATGTGGGCGACAGAAGCCAGAGGATGAGGATAGAAAGGGAAGAATGGAAAGTAGGAGTTTTGATGGAGAAAAGGATCACATGGACTATCTGAAAGGTGAGGGAAGGTTTTTATTTCATTTTAAGGTTACTAGCAGGCTGCTGAGCAGTAGGTGGGCGGGAAAGGAGTGAGTGGAGAGGGTGTGGATGAGAGTTTAGGAAGTATTGATAAGACAAGATCATGGGGAGATGGGAAGGCTTGGGGAGATGGGAAGGCTTGGAGAAAGACAACTGGGGAGGAGCCTGTCTTGAGACCATTTTCAATTGAGAAGGGCTGGGGAAAGGTGGGTAGGAGAGAAAGTGAATAGCTGAAGGGGAGAGAACTACAGGCCTTCATGCCTAGAGGCATCAATTTCTCAGTAAAATAGAAGCCCCTATAGCATCAGCTGTGGTTGAAGAAGGTGGAGAGGGTTTGGAAGAAATGAAGAAGAGAGCAGATTGGGAAAGGGTTAAGGATTGCAGAGCCACCAGGGCTGAGAGGGACAGAATTACAGTCGTGCTCATCGGCACGGTGGGCTGATGTTCCGGCGCTGATCAGTTACTCAGGGGCAAGGGAAGTGGGTGCTTAGGTTTCCTCAAAGGTGGAGCACTGTTAGTGTGGATGTGTTGGGAGTCCTTGGGGTGAGGGAGTGATTGGCTATAAAGGCCTGCCTAGTCAGAAGTTAAGAGAAGTGGAAGGGATGATACATATGAGTGGAGAGTTGGGGTGCTGTGGCTTTATGAGGTCAAAGAAGAGAATTAGGAAGAGATAGGAAATGGAAATACGATTTTTCTGGCACAGATATTTAGTGAAGAAGTAGTTCTGGGTGAGATCAAAGTCCAGGTGGATATGAAGGGTGTAGGAATGATTGTGAAGGTCACTGGAGCAGAGGAGAGCATGAAACTAGGGCACTGTGCACATGGGCATTGTGTACAATGGCTGGATCAGGGTGAAGACGAGAGCTGTTTTGCTGAGAGTTAAATCTCTCAATGAAATGTGGCAGAGTAATCTTGGGGTGATGTATCAGTCAGTTATTACTGCATAACAAACATCACAAAAAGTCTTGGCAGCATGCAATAGTAAGCATTGATTTGTCTTCCGTATCTGGAGATAGCCGATCTTGGCCAGACTCATCTGGGTAATTCTGTTGATCTTGCAACTGCAGGGTGGATGGGATTTGGCTGATCTTGGTTGGTCATATTTTGTGGGTCTGGTTGGAATGGCTCTGGTCATTCACCTCTTGGGAATGGCAGGCTAGCCCAGTCTGTTCTTCTCATCATGATGGCAGAGGTACAAAAGAGAATACACCTTCTTAACTTTTGGTGATGTCATGTCCTCTAACATTTCTCTGGCCAAACTCAAGGGGTGGGGAAGTACATTCCACTCGTAGAGTTAGTCAGGGGTATTCAGTGACTCTTTCTGCCTAATAGCCTAATTGACCATGGGTGGTAGATAAGCACTTTGAGGATGGAGGGAGAATGGGTTGCAGATGGCATAGGACCCTTGAATGACAACAGGTGAGTAAAGGTGGGAAGAAAGGATGCTGTCTGCTCTGCTCCCATCCTGAGATACAAGTGGCCCCAACTGAGAGTGTTTGGCCAAGAAATCATTTGATTAGAGAGGATACAGGTTGCTGTATTGTGGGAAGTCAAATACAAACAGCAGGAATTCCAGAGGCCCCAGAGGCAAGAGTTCAAAAGAAGCATTGGGAGGCAGCTGGCTGCCCAGAATCAGAGAGCAACTGCCCGAGCAGGAAGTCCTGGCCTTAGGTATAAAATTGGTGGAACATGCACATATACACAAAGCTGCTAGAAGAGCCTGGGCTGACCCAAGGTAAACTCTCTGGGAACCTTATTGTTTTGGAAAGGTGTTGTGAAGCCCAGCCTCCCTGTTGCACTGAATGGGGCTCTGCATGCTGGTTCTTTCTGACTAACTGAGGAGGGCAGATGCTTCCCAGGGAGATGTTTCCAGGGAGAGGTGGTCACAGCTCTGTAATGTACTTGGGATTTAACAATTGCTTTTACTCTGACAGGGTGTTGGGAACTTTTTTTTTCTGCACTACAAATAAGGAAGCAAGGGGGTAGGTGTGGGAAGGAAATTATTTTAATGAAGTTACAGTAATAGAAATAACTCCCATCCTTGGAAAGAGAGACTCTAGGAGTAAGATGGATCGAGGTAGAGCACCTCAAAGCTATCCTTTATCTCTGCAGAGCCTCTCACTACCTTTCCAGTGTTCTTGAGCTTCCCTCTCCAGTAGGCTGTGAACTCATTGAGGGTAAAGGTTGGCTCTGTCTTATTCATAGCTCTAGCCCCATTACTAACAGTGCACAAAGAATGTAATAGGTACTTGATAAATATTTTTGAGTGGATGAATGAATGAATAATAGCAAATTTAAAAGATTGTGTATCCACTTCCACTTGGTAGAACTTTATTTTGGTCTCATCAGCGAATACATATTCAGGGACCTCTTGACTATCAAGCAGGTGACTAGGCTCTGGGCATTCATAGAGAGTGAGACATAGTCCTTGCCGGTGGTCAGTGGTCTTCATTCATAGCTTAGGGAAATAGTAACTAACAATACAAAGCTGTGTAGAAATGCTTCAAGCTTCAGCTTACCCATCTGTCAAAGAGGGAAGCTTAACCAGGTTCATTTAGGGTTCATCCCCACAAGGCTCCTTGGAGTCTTTAATATTCTGCTCTTCACTATGAATCTCTAAAACAGGGAAAACAGTTTGGTGTCAGCCTTAGCTTGGGCTGCTATAACTATGCCACAGACTGGGGGTGCTTACACAACAGACATTTATTTCTCACAGTTCTAGAGGCTGGGAAGTCTAAGATCAAGGTGCCGGCAGATCTGGTGTCTGGTGAGGATCTGCTTCCTGATTTGCAGATGGCTGTCTTCTGTGTCCTCACATGGCAGAGAGTAGGGAGAGGAGGAACCTCAGAGGGCCTCAGCCCGTTCATGAGGGCTTCACCTTTTTGGCCTAATCACTTCCCAAAGGCACTGACCCTATCACACCAGGGACCAGGCATCAACATACAGATTTGCTCTTGACAAAAACATTCTGTTGATTGCAATGTTTCTGAAACGTATTTGACCATGAGGACATTTTCTTTCCTTTCTTTTTGTTTTTGTTTTTAGAGCATCTTGTGGGACTGGTTTCCTAAGGAGCATACTTTTGAAAATGTGGGTTTAGATAATTTTGGTGCACGAATCCTTGTAGAATTTCTTTTGATCATCCTTATCCCCATCTTCATAGGCACATTTGCACTCAACTGAATGGTTTTGGTTTTGTCTTGTTTTCTGTGCTCAGGATGGGGCTAGCTGCTTTTGAGTGCATCCAGTGGGTTCAGGCATCTGGTTGTCCTCTGTCCTGATGATATTGGAGGGAGATGTTCAGGTGACAGGATTGGGTCATACTTACTAAGTTTGTTTTAGTCCCCAGAGCAGCCATGGCTCACTCCTGAGCACCCTGCATCCCAGGGAGGATTTGAGGCCTCGATCTCTCTGAAGGCTTGGGGACCAAGGGATTGGGCTGTGTAGGGATGTGGCCAGAGGTTGAGAGGTCTGCACATGTCAGCACAGAATAGAATCAGGAATTCAGGAAATCAAGCAGCTCCAAGGTAAGGCATTGACTGTAAAGCAGGGGCTAGGTGCTGTTTTTCCCTTTTGGATTGTCTGCTCGGATAGGTTGTGGCCTCAGATACTGGTTCAGCCTGGATGTTCACGTGTATGAGGAATGGCCATGGATGATCAAAAACTAAGTGCAGGGATCAAGTTCAGGCTCCTCTCTTATCTCCCTTGGATAAGAGCAATGACCTAATTGTTCTCTCTGACACATTCATTTCAAAACCGGTTGCCACATCATTTAAAACATAGACTTTATGCCACTACTCCCTTTGTATAAAATCTCTCAATGGCTCCTCGAGACCCCCTTAACTTAGCACCCAGGACCTTTGGAACTCTACCTTAACATGACTTTTTAGCTTTCCGTTTCCCCCCACCTTTCCCTCCCATCCACTCTACATTCCAGCCAGATAGAACTTCTTATTGCTTCCTGAATACCCCATGATCATTCCTATCTCCCTGACTTAATTCATGTCTTTCCCTTTGCTGGCATACCTCCCCTGTGGCTTGGTCTAGCAAAACCCCTCATTCTTTGAAGTGCAGCTCAAAAGCCTTCTTCTATCTTTTGGCCAGTCATTAGCTCCATCTTTTGTACATAACACTTGTACCATATCTATATTAAAGAATCCATCCATCACGTCTCATTATGACTGTTGCTTGAATGCCTGTCTCCCCTGGCTCCCTAAGCTCTGGCTGGGATATTTGGGACTTCAGGGTCTTATTTGGTGCCTAGTAAGTAGCAGGTGTTTATTGGAGGTTTGTTGAATGAATAAATAAATGTGAGTTGTGTTGAATAAAATGGAGATTGTGGATTGTGACCTCTAAGCTCCCTCGGGTCATCCTCTCTGAAGCGCTCACTTTTCTGTGTATGTGTGTGTATATATATATATATGTAAAGATTTCCCTAGTTTGGAATAACAAAAGCCTAGCCTACCTTAACAAAGAGATGGAGTTATAGGGTATTTTTCAAAATAGATGGACCTTTCTTACCTTTCAAGCACAGCACATTTTCAAAAGCTAAGATATAAATAGATACTAATAAGTAAAGTGGATAAATTAATGCAAAATTATAGGTTGTATTAGTCCTGATTGTATAGTAATGTGTTATAAACAAAAGACCATAAACATTTCAAATTATTCAAAGCTCCATGGAGTCTCCAAGTTGAAGCCATGTTGATAGAATAATTTTTTGAGGCCTGAGTTTGAAAAAGACTGTGATTTTTTTTATTTTAAAAATTTAAAAATATTTTTATTGTTAAATAATATCTAGAAACTTTGTAGAGAAAAATGTAATTGGAGCTATCCTCTTGAGGATAATGGGAGAGTCTGACATAGGTGGGTCCATTGTGTGCCATCAAATGTGTTTAACCCCTGCAGAATGAGTCCATAGGTTTCATCTCATGTGATTGTTATGATTGATGGGTGGGTAGTACGTGCCTAAGCTGTTGTGTTGAGAAGGATTCTGAGGCTCTATCTGGCTCAACACAAAGGGCCCAAGAGTGATTAGTGAAGCATACTGTGGACATGTGAAGGGAGGATTCATGTGTTTACCTTCCTTATCTAATAGGTTCTAGAAATAGTCATTTAATGCCAATCAGTGAGACATATTAATAGAAACACGAGACTAATGCCTGAATGTAACACTCAGTTACATCACTTATTATTTCCATGACCCTGAACAAACCATGTTCTCTCTCTGAGCTTCAGTTTATTCATATATAAAAGAGAGTTGAAAAAATTGACACCTTACTTGTCGTTATGAAGGTTAGATGAGAGAGTGTTTTGTAAACTCTGAGGTATTCTACCCTCATGAGTGCCTACTATTTTAAACAAGGGTTGTGAGATGATTGCTATGTGTATTTAGTACCTGTTGGTTCGCTCCATGCTTTTTATATATGGTGGTTCCATGTGTGTTGCCTGTTGTACAGTCTCAACTCACTGTGCACAGCAGCTGTACTGATTTGCTCAGTTGGCTCTCAGCTAGTTTGGGCCTAGACCGGGGCTCTCATCAGCCTCCCACCTGTTTGGCTTTCTGTGGTGATGTCCTTCGGAAAAGGCAACTACCCTGGAGGTGGTGAGGCTGGATCACATCATGGTTCATAGGCTCAGAGGTCCCACCTTAAGTGCTCATAGTAAACTTGGAGCTAAGGACTTGGACTTTCTTTCCTTAGGACCTAAGCCTTGACTAGGATCACTGGAGTGACTCAGTTCTGTTCTACATGTGTCATCCTCTAGGAGGAGAGCCCAGGCCTATTATCATGGCAGAGGAGTGAGAATGAGCAGGAAGAAAATGTAGACATAGCTTTCAAGACTCTGCTCAATGTCATATTGTTAACATCCCATTTGGCCAAAGCCAAGTCACATGCCTGAGCTTGGTGTCAAGGATGAGGCACAGTGATGTTAGATGAGAGGCGTATGGAAATTGGGACAGGTGAAGACTTTGGGTCATTAATACTACCAAACTGCTGTACAGTATCTTGGGACAAATTTCTAAAATCATGGTGTAAATAGGGGAACAGAGAAATGGCAGTGACAGTGATGGTAATGGCTAACATTTATTGAAACCGTACTGTGGGCCAGTCTCTTCACATGCATTTTCCCTCCCATTGAATCCTCACAACAAGCCTTTGCTGTAGTGTAGGTACTAGTGTTACCTCCCCTATTTTACAAATGAGAACAGTGAGGTTTAGAGCAATTAAGTAATTACCAAGGATTACATAGGTCCTATGGGGTGGAGTGGAGCATGGATGAGAATCAAGTTCTGTCTGACCAAATCAAAGAATGCCAGACCTGGGGCAAGGCTAGCCCTTGAAATTTACTAGAGAGAAGCTTAGGACAAATAATGGGCAACCCCATTTCACACAGAGGGTGATAAACTTAAGGAATGGTTTACCCTTGCATGAGTGCTTTTTACTGGTGCTAGGACCAGTGGGTGATGCAAGGGTTATCAGACTCTGTATCAGGTTTGTTTGAATGAAAAGTCAGCTCTGTCCAAGAAAAGTTTGTGTTAATTGACAGTTCCTCTGTGGCTTTTTGAGGGGAAAGTAGGAGATTTTAGGGATAGCTCCTTAGATTTTGAGGTTGTATGGTGTAGTGGTTTTGAGACTGTCCTTTAGGGCTGTAGAGTTTTTAATGATAATATCCTGTGCACCATTGTAGAAGTCAAGGTAGAGGCCTGGAGGAAGGAGTCCACCTTCCAGTTCTATAGAGCCTCTCTGTTTTTAACTGTCATATTTTGGGGTTTGGTGCACTATTTATTTTTTGGAAGCGATAAGAGTCTTGATGGCTTAAGAAAGGAAAACCACTTTTCTCATAGAAAGATTCCTGGTCAAATGTCCCAATACCTGGTCTCTAGTGCCACTTCTGCCACTGCCCAATTGTGTGATCTTAGATACTTGTTTGACCATCCGTGGAGTCCTTCCTTCCTCCTTCACCTACAGAATGAGGGGTTTGAATCAGGTGGTCTCCACTATCTTCCAGCTCTGATGTGCTTTATCTCCAGGGGCAGCTCTGCCGGTTACACTGTCACAGGTGGAATTGTAGAACTGATCTGCCAATGGCCTGACCCAGAAGTCTGTCCTTGAATTCTTCTAACTTCCATCTGCTTCCTCACTTTAGTCCAGTCAGCAAAGACTCATCTGTGACTGACTGTACCAGACACCATACCCACCTTCCTTCAAGGCTCGTAAGCTGCTAATACTTGCCCTGGTCTGGGAGAGTCCCAGGAGCACCCCCTAACTGTGTCTCCTCCTTGCCATCTCAGGTCTTCCTTTCTTCTCTTTCTGCCTCATGTGTTTGTGCCTCTCCACAGGACAGAGTATGAGGTTGGTAATATTTAACCCTGTAGGAGCTGGCGGTGGGCAGTGTTCAGTGGGGACCGGGGTGTTGCAGCAGATGGGATCACTGGGTCAGTATATCCTGCCCAGCTGCCGGCAGGGATCCTAGGTTCATCTGACCACAGCACTTTTCTGGTGTTACATCCCTTTCCTGTGGCTGCCTGCCTCCTCAGGTGGTGACTTCCTGAGCAAAGACAGGAGCTGAGGTCGCTTGTTTGGTGGCAGTACCTACATCTCCTGTTCTCAGTTCCTAGGTAACAGGATGGGAAGACATGAAGAGATGCAGTTTCCCCACAAAATATGGAAAGAGAGAAGATGAGAGTCCTAACTGGCGCCCCAAAGCTGTTTTAGATAGAGGAGACCCAGGAGTGGAGACCTGGAAGAGAGAGAGTGGAATGTGAGAAAGTGGAGAAGGGCCTTTTGGGCAGCAGGTGCAAAGGCTCTGAGGTTGAACTGCATTTAGTGATTTCTGAAAACACCAAGGTGGTAGGTGACATGTCTGGGACCCAGTGAGCAAGGGAACAAGGAATAGTGGGTGAAGTGAGAGAGGTGGCCAGGAATCTTTGGATTTTGTTCTGAGCATGTAGAGAAATCATTGAAAGGATTTGAAAAAGTGATAACTTCTCATTTAAGGTCACTCTAACTGCTGTGTAGAAGATATCATGTCAGGGACAAAGATGGAAGCAGGGAGATCTGACAGGAGGCTGGCATGTAATCCAGGGGAAAGGGAAACACTGGCATAGTTGAACTGATGAGAATGTAGCTGGAGCTCTGCATGAGGCCTTGGGCCACTGGGCAAGGTTGGAATTTCCTGCCAGAGAGGCAGGGAACCCTGGGGAGCCTGAGTGGAGCAGAGGAGATGGCTGACTGGGTGGGGCGGTGGCACTGTTTCTGGAGCCAGATCTCATTCTGCCCTTTATTAACGGCATGACTTTGGGAAAATTAATCTCTTGGGGGTCTCAGTTTACTCATCTATAAAATAGGGATAATAGTTGTGGCTTCTTGGAGTTTTTGTCAGGATTAAGTGACTTCAAGTGTAACATACTCGGAGTAGTGCCTTGCACAGGCTAAGTGTGGTAGGAGAGCTGCTCTTGTAAGATGTGTGTGCCGGAAGAACTGTGTAACAGCCTCTCGGTGGCTTTCCAAAATCATGGGAGGACCAGATTGCCGCTGGCCTTGGTCCTGAACACAAGGATCAGCTCTGCCCCTTGTCAGAGGCTGCTGCCTTTAGCTGGCCTGGGATCCCCAGGCTCAGCCCTCACCCACACTGCAGCCTTTCCTAGAGATGGCATTCCCAGGCATGTTCCTGCTGCCTGGCCTCATGTGCCCTGCTCTCAGCCACGGCATCACACCGCGGGAAGCATGGTCTGCCCCTCATACCACCACAGTGTGCTCTACAGATGGGGCAGCACCAGGCTCCACATTTGCCCCGAGGGGAAGCTACCTGGGCGCTGTCTGGTCTGGGTCTGCACAGCTCAAGTCTGCCTAGAGCCTCTGTGAGTTGGCTCTGCTCTCCCCCTGCCAGCTCTGGGACTATTTGCTTCGTTAATGGGGGAATTTGTCAAGTAATGGGAATAATTAGCACAGTCAGGGGCCTGACTGTGCCCTGGAAAGAGAACAGAGAGCCATCCCAGCAGCCCCAGACATGATTGTTGGGCAGGCTTATTTTCTCTTGTCTGCTTCTCTCTCCCCATCCTTTGCATGTGTTTGATTTTTTTTTTCTCTTTGTGTGGCAAGAGTTGGCTAGGAGAAAAGACCCATAAATTGCACTCTTGCTGGGCCGGTGCTGCAAAAGCTGGATAAGATTGTCTTCTTGGACTGAATAATTTCCCTCTCCCCCTACCTCCTTTAGTGGGGAAGATTGGCTAAGCACCTAGATGATTTCCCCCTCCTTTCTCTTCCTCTTCCCAACTCTCCCCCTCCCCTTCCCCCTGTCCCCTCATGTAAAGAACTTACTCTCAATTGAATCCTCTTTAATGGTCCCAAGAGGCGAGGATCTTGAAAGGTGATTATCTTCATTATAAATTATTAACTCTCTCAGCAGCCAGATGGCTTCCCAACCCGTGGCTTGGAACTCTGGGCCAGGGAGGCCTGCTGGCTGGCAGCGGAGGGGACAGGAGAAGGAGGGAGTCTGAATGGCAGATGATCAGTGTTTTTGGATTCCTGGTTGCCACTGGGATGCTGGGAAGGCTGCCAGCACCATTGGGCACCTGAGTCCTGAGCCCTATGGTCTGCAAGGAAAGTTTGCCATTGGTTGTACCCACTGGACTACCCAGAGCTCCCTTGGGGATGGAGTGGAGGTGGCCGATGGGAAGAGACTAATGCCATGTGCTGCTTTCAGTGTGAACCTTAGAGGATTGTCAAGGCGTGGTAAGAAGGCATGGTTACTACCTTAAATTGTGGAGTCATTTACCTCCTTTGATGGGAGAGGTAATGTCTCCTTTCTTCTCGAATGTGTATTTTATTGTTCTCCCTAATTCACAAAAGAAGAACTAACAATTGGATAGATCATGGAGTTCTCCCTAAGGTCAATTAGCCAATAGTTAGTGGAAAGAGCCTGGTTCTGACCCCCCCCCCCCCGCCAGTCCAGTGTCTTCCCCACACCCAGCTTCTACCCAGCTGCCTATATCTTCTTCAAGTTTCCATGTAAGTTCCCCGTCTTCAGAGAGTCTACACTAGGCCAGAGCTGTCTCTTGTTCCTCTGGACTCTGTTGCCTCATTGCATTGACCTATTTAGTACTGGACACACAAGACCAAAGAATGTCTAGCCTCTCTGGGATATCCCCAGTAACGGGGAAGCCAGCTTCATCTGGAGGTGTCTGTATGTCAGATAAAGACACAATTACTTTTCCTGGAACATCCATTCATTAGACAGACTTCTATCCTTGAGGCCATAGAGAATCTGCAGGATCTCTCTTCTGAGGTCAGAATGTTCCAGACCCCCGGAGATAGCCGTGATTATGCTATTGCTGACTTGCCTCTCTAAGTTCAAACACCCTGCTGCCGCCAAAGCTTTCTCACATGAAGAGACTCAGGTATGACTCTTAACTTCATGCCATTGGGATGAAGTTTAAAGGCTGTCCATCTATCCAGCTTACTCTCCCTGAGCAGACTGGGGGAGACACCAACATCAGCCATGCTGCTAGGATAAGAAATGAGCACCTGGGACAATAGTACGAACAGCAGCAATGGTGACTGACATTTCCCTGGTACTCATCTGTGCCGAGCACTGTTCTAAGGGCTTCACTTCAGACTAAGTACCTTACTGTGGTAACTCATGGTTATCCTCTCCATTTTACAGACGAGGCAGCTGAGGCACAGAGAGGGTAAGTGACTTGCTCAAGGTCACACAGGCAGCAAGTGGTGGGTCTAGGATTTGAACCCAGGAAGGCTGGCTCCAGAGCCCATGCCTTTAATCTCTATGAAAGGGGCACTTATCCTACTGCCAGCATTCTATTTGGACCCTGGAGGCTGACCACTTCCATGTAGTTATAAGTTATATTTTAATTAATGCAGTCTAAAATTGCATTTGGTTATCTGGCAGACACACAACTCTCTTTCTCTTTTTCCCCACCTCCCTCCGTCCCTCCGTCTCTCTTTCTCTCTCTCTCTCTCCCTATCTCTCTCTTGTCTATTTGATTCTTCAATTCTCATTTACTCTATAGTGACAATCTGTACCTCCCATCCTTGTGGGCGGCTTTTTTTGGAGCATCAAGTTGGATGGCTTCCATTTAGCTGCATCGAACTGCATCTTGTTAGATGCAGCCTGTACTGGGAGCTTCCCGTGACCTCTCGGGATCCCACAGCATCACCCAGTGTGTGCACTAACTCTCAGTGTCAGTTCAGCCACAGATGTGACCAGTCCCAACCATGCTTTTCCCTCTTCACCCAAATTCTTGATGAGTGTGAGGAGTGGGACAGGGCCTGGCCTTGCACCAGACTGCCTCCTGAAGGGCTCCCTGCCAGGCTTTCCTGGGATGCTGTTGTTTAGCCAGTGTAAGTCGTCTTGGTTCTATCCACCTTACGTTCATCCTGCTGTAAGAAACTTTCAGAAGGTGGCTGAGCCCATATATGTTATAACTCCTGTGTGTGTATTATAATAGATTAGTATTCTTAACAGAAAAGGAATTTAGGTTAGTCTGACATGACAGCTTCTTAGTTCTTATGGAAAACTTCATTTGCATTAACAGTTCAAGGTTTAAAAAATTTTTTTCTCTGCTCGTCTCTAACCTGTTTTAAGGACAATATAAGCTCCAAACACCCTTCTCTGTGTGTCCATTTGACAGACTGGAATGGAGGTCCTCAGAGGCTTTCTCCCTTCCCTTTCCAGAAGGGGTAGGGACAACAAACTGAGGAAAGGGTCAGATTTGTGGCTGGGGCACCTTTACCACCAGAATCAGCTCAGCAGCTTTCAGGGGTGGAGGAGAAGAGAGAAGGAGAGATGGTGTTCTTAGGCATGAACAAATTGTGAAGGAGGCCCTGGAGGTATGGAGTGGCCTGGGAAGAGAGCAGGACGATGAGCTTACTTTGCCAAACCTGGTGGATGTTTGCCGATATTTTCCTAGATAAGAGATTGGTTTTGAGTTGAAGTGTAACATCCACATAGACAAGCACCTATATCATAATTGTACAGCTCAGCTAATGCATGTCCACAAAAGGAGCACGATGCACATCACGCAGATCAATAGCAGAACTCCTTCACCTGTTTTGCCTTCTTTCAGTCATTGACTCCCCCAAGGGTAATGGCTATTTTGACATTTAACAGCACAGAGTAATTTCGCCTTTTCTAGTACCTTATATAAATGGAACACATTCAGTATGTGCTCCTCTGTGAGATTCATCCATGTTGCTGTCTGGAGATGAAGACCAGTCATTCTCAAGGCTGTGTAGCATTGTGCACGAGTAGACTACACTTTGCTTATCCATTCTAATATAGATGGATAATAACATTTGATTATTTTCCAGGTTTGGGTTATCATGAATAGCATTGTTATACACACTCATGTGCATGCCTTTGTTGGAGGTATGTATGTAAGTATTTCTATTGATATGTACCTAAGAGGGGAGTTGTGGAGCCATGGGGTAAAAATGTTCAGCTTTTGTAACTACTGCCACACAATTTTCCAAAAGTAGTTGTACCTCTGTACACTTAAAAATGCTATAAAGTTCAAAATTACACTTTGAGACAGGTGTTTTCATTCCCATTTGTTTGGGATGAACAAACAAAGGCTCAGAGAGTCGCCCAAGGCTCAGTAGCTGTAGGACTGAGTCTGGGTTTAAGTCCAACTCTGCCTGCTGCCAAGGCCCATGCTCTGCATCACTACCCTGAACTCTTTCATGTGCTGGAGAGAGTTCAGGCCTCCACCTCCCTCACTGTCTGCGGTGCAGCCTTTGTTGTTGCATTAGGGTAGAGAGTACTGGGTGCACGGGGCTGCCCTAATGGTATAGTGTCCGGAGGGGCATATGTTAGTCAACTTTGTGAATCTCTGAGGCTGTTCTACAAGAATAAGCCTGCAGCCTCCTCCAGAGTACCTACGGATAGAGCAGGTTCACATCCTATGCCTTTGCCCAAGGACATGGGCAAATGGTGTAAAGCATTGGTGGGGGGGGGGGGTGGTGAGACATCTGCTATGTGTCTCAGGTAGAAGGGAGTCCTACCAGGTGTGAGTGACCATATGAGATGAAAGCTTTGATATGTCAAAGATAATGTTTTTGAAGGTCGAATATTAGGAGTGTATTAGGACTCTTGATCACAAACCAACTCAAACGTGCTTAAGTAAAAAGAAAAAAATAAAAAGTTTGTTTCGTGTAATGGAAGTTCCAGGATCCATTAGGCTTCATGCCTGGCTGCATCCAGATGCTAAAACATCACTAGGTATTTGTCTCCAGCTATCTTTGGCTCCATTTTCTTTTTTGTTGTCTTCATTCTTAGACAAGATAATCTTAATGGTATCTATTATCAACTCTGACATCATTTTAATAGTTTGACAATGAGGTAAGAAGAGGGCCCTTCTTATAATTCCAACAAAAGTCCCAGAGTTAACTCTAATTCAGCCCCATTTGGGTGACA
This sequence comes from Smutsia gigantea, assembly GCA_032199065.1. Taxonomy (NCBI): domain Eukaryota; kingdom Metazoa; phylum Chordata; class Mammalia; order Pholidota; family Manidae; genus Smutsia; species Smutsia gigantea. Next base: position 181,513 of record JAVSCE010016590.1, read on the forward strand.
TTCTGCTCCCTAAACTAATTGGAATGTTCTAATTGATTCAACTGGGTCACAGGATCTGGGATTGGTATGAACCCCACCTAAACAACCTGCATTGAGATTGGTGGTAAAAATTATCTTACCTTCAAAGTGGGGTGAGGCATGTGGTGAAAGGGGGGCAAGTAAAACTAACAGATAGCCACTGTATGATTTTCTGGCCCTGGTGAGGGGCGTAAGAGGGAAGCTACTGAGAAGTTGTCGAGGAAAATCTGGCAAGCCCAGTGTCGGGACTGTGGCATTGCATCCAGCAGGTGCTCGGCATGAGGACAGTCGTCACATGCCTTCACACACCCATCCTGGTTCCAGACACAGGCCTGACTTCCTCCTGAGTCTGTCTCAAGGATGCAGAGAACCGCAGATGGAGTGGAAGGGCAGATGGCAGCCAGTTCTTTCAAGCCACGCCATGTCAAATAGCCCGTGTGTCAGAGTTGTGTGAGGGCCCCGTAGCCTGATTGTGAGACAGGTGCAAAGATGTTAACCCCACATAAAAAGTGTGCAATTCAATAATTATGCAAATTAGTTGGCAATTAGATGATGTCACTCACTTTCCCTCTCTTCCTAGGTTCCCACACAAGAGATAAGTGTTTTGAGCTTCTGCACTAGTCTGGACCTGCCATACAGGCTCTGGGGCAAGCCACCTGGTCCCATAGCGGTCCTATGGCTCAAGAGAGGGTGGCAGTTGGCTGACTGGGTGGGGAGGGCTCCCTAGCTCCCGTTTTCCCATTTCTTAAGCCTTGGGTAGTCCCGCTAGGGAGCTAGAGAGGTTGAAAGATAAATGCTTGGGGCAGTGGGCTGGAGGCCTGTGATATTTAATGTAAAGTCATCTTTAGCTTTTGGGCATTTTGGCAAAATTCCAGAGGCCATGGGAATGTCCACAATCCAAGGAATAAGTGGAAGGGCTTGAGGAGAGAATATGGGCAGATATACGGTGTCAGGGCTAGGTATACCCAAGTCTGATGTTGCCAGTCGTGAGATCAGATCCTGCCCAGCACCTGTTGGGACGCTTGGTTTCCCTCAGTCAGCCTTTTGGACCCTCCGCAATACAGGCAGGGGAACATTCGTATCTCCAGTGCCAGCCTGCGTTGGAGGGAAGGCCTGGAACCCTGAGGGGAGAGGTTCGACAGGCAGGCTTGAGGGACCACCCCAGAGCAGGCTCATCATTCCCATGATCCTCCTCCCAGGGGAGTGTTCTGGGCAGCTTAGTTCTTAATTCCTGGGTTTCCCCAGGTCACTAGGCATGTGCTGCTTTACCCTTTGAGGTCCTCTGGGGTCGGCAGCATCTGGAGAAGTGTGGGGGCTCAGGATTGTTGTCTTTGGGTAAAGTGGGGTGGTGTGGATGCCACTGCATGGGACACAAGCCAAATGATCCACAGGGCGCTCTTCAGCTTCGGTTCTAACATTTCCTGAGCTCCTGCTCCATGCCGAGGCCTGCGGCAGGCACCACACTGAAGCAGATCCTGCCTCCAGGGGCGCTCCATCGGGCATCCAGAGCCAGAGCTCATCATTGCTGTGTCTCTGAAGTAGACTTGCCCCACTACTTTTTGATGTCCTCTAGGGCGAGCATGGTTTTTCTGCTTTGATACTGCAGTAACTGGAATGAATTGGAATTTGATAAACAGATGGACTTGAGCAAGGCATTTAATTTATATAACTAAGTGACTTTCAGAGACCCAGAGGTGAGTTCATAGTATAGATCAGTCTGAAAGTTTGTGGGACTCTCCATTTAGAGGGTCTCCCATGTCCCTGCTCATCCATCATGTTCTCTCCACCTGAATGTGCTTTCCTCCACTGAGGGTCCCACTGGCTTTAGCCACCTGAGCCCAGAGTTTGCCTGTCAGTCAGGAACTCCTCCGTCTAAATGGCAGGAGAGGGAGTAGAGAGGGAAGCTCCCCCCAGGTGGAGCAGCTAGGGTGGTGTCACTGAGAAAATGCTTTCCCAAGCCTCTTGGGACACACACCATGGGCTCCATTATATACTATGTGATTTTTACGTTCTTGGCTCATTGATAATTCCAGGCTTGGGATACCCTTGTGAAAGGCTTGTTCTTCCTGCTCACAACTGCCTTGCTCCCCTTTTCTTGCCCCCCACCTCCATCTAAATCAAATGCATGACTGGGGTTAGGGGACAGGAGAGAGCAGCTGTCCTCTAAGCACATTCCCTGAAAGTGGCCCCTTTACAACTCTTGATTTAAGGAATATGTAGACATGGCAGTTGTTGAGACCAGGGGGAGCCCTCTCTTCAGGACGAGGGTGTCCCCTCTTCCCTAGGATGTTGCCTTTTTCCCCGGTTGGCTTGCCTCACCTCATGCAACAGTCGCAGTTTAGAGACTGGGTCACATCTCATCGCCTGGCCTCCTGACATCCACCTCTGGCCTCATTTCTTCCCCTCACTCCACTTTACCAGCACTAACCTACGTGCTGTTCTTCAGACATAACAGCCTGCTCAAGCCTCCAGGCCTTTGCACTATTACTTCTGGAACATTCTTCCATATATTTACATGCCTAATTCCCTCACCCGCTTACAAGGCTCTTCTTAAATCTCACCTCTCAGACCCTGATCTGTGGGGTTTGCCTATTTCTGTGGTTGTAATTCTTCCTTGCATAGTTGATTGCATGCTACCAAAGTGATATTAACTGCTCAAATTTCTGAAATAGAGCAATTGGCTCTCGCAGGTCTGGATGAGTTGGCCTTTCCACATGGCTGTATCCATGTCCCAGTTAAGCATCTTTTGCCCCACTGGAGGTACCCATGCCATGCTTTGGGGAACACTGCTTGGGCAAAACCTTTTATAGAACAAAGGCCTTCCTTGTGCTGGATTTAATGAGCCTCTTGTTGATTGGGTTTGTTTATTCAATGGGAATAGGGGTTTATTCCTGATTAGGGAATGTTTTCCCTTCAAAGTAGGGGTAATAACTAGCTTTGCTAATGTGGACATCATAAAAATAGTGGGCAGCAATGGTCTAACAGAGACCACAGTGAATTATCAAATATGCCAATTAATAAGTAGCAACTTGTATAGCTCTGGAAAATTTTACTTATTGCTCTCATGTGAACAGAGAAGTCTCCACTTGCCTAGGTGGGCCAGAGCCTGCCTTCAGAAACCAGATGACCCACTGGAGTGGGTGCTGGTACATTTCTAGTTGGTATAAAATACCTGTGATATGCTCTAAGTCTATACTTTATTCATTTGTTGTCCATTCTAGGTTTTCATAATTTTTAAGGAAGTATTTGTGTTTTTATAGCTGTCCCCACTTCACAGACACACACATCAACGACCCCTCTTCTCACCCCTCCTATCTGGAAATGAGAAAGGAAGGAGCCTAGTGTTTATTGATCACCTACTATGTATATAACCTCGTATTAGGATCTTTCCATACCTGATCTCATTTAATCCTCTTTCCAGTCGTACAAAGAGGCTATTTTCTTTTGATTTACCAATGAGGAAATAGAAGCTCAAATAGGTTAAGAAATATTCTCAAAGTTCCACATAATTCAAACTCAGCCTTTCTTTTTTAAGCCTAAAATCACATCTTTTTTTCTATAAGACCTTTTCACTAGTCCTTAGCAGGAATGAGAGTTGTTTTGCTCATTACTCACCTTCTAATTTATTTTCACTGATTTTTATAAATATTTCTCTCAAAAATTGAAAAGTGGGAATCTGTTTCAGGCCGCCTACACCCAGGCACTGGACTGTCAAACTTAAAAAGAAAAATCTAAAAGAGAAACCAATGTCATTTTCATGTCTTTTATTAGGTAAATAAATTAAAATTATGTGTGCCTTGAATGCATAAAGTGGTAGCACTTATCTTACATTTTGGCTATGTGACCCTGGGATATGAATATCATAAAAATGTGCTGATATGGTTTTGGGGAGTTTTATACTACTTTTGCATTTGGAAAGACTCAGTGCATCATTAGGAGCTGAGCTCGGGGTCCTGTAATGGCTTTGAAAGAACCTGGGCCCTCTCTCCTGTTTAAAACACCAAGCTGTGGGACTCACTAGAATAGTCTGTCTCACAATGAGCCTTCCATAAATATTTACGAAATAAGATGCATTGTTTTCCTGATACGTGGCTCTAATCTTCCACTCCTTCTCTCCTTTCTCCCTGCCCCCCTTGCCCCCACAGGTCTTTATCTGGAGTCCTCCCAGGCAGGTTATGGACAGGACTGCCTCTGGCCAGCACCATGAAGCCTGAGTCAGCTTCCACCCTCTCCTGGGCCCTGCCCCGCCTGAGCACTGAGCCTCGGGCTGCCCCCCTTCCCGCAGTCCCCAGCTGCTAGGAGGTGGCCCTTTGGGAAGGTTGTCGGCCCGTTTCTGCCTTTCACCTGACTTACCTCGCTGCTCACTCCTCGTCCATCACGGCGGCTTCCCCACACCAGCCCACTCCCCGGCCTCCCTGGCTGGGGTGTTTGGGGGTCCGTTGGGAGGAGAGCATTGCTGAGGGCTTCCACCCACCGTGTTCCTTCTCCTCCTCGAATCAAGGCCTCCGGATCCACATGGATAGCTGAGATCTTTTCTTGGAGGAAGACAGTTTGTTATCATCGAGCCCCTCACTTTTCCCACCTGGTTTCCTCCTCTTCTGCCCTGTATTTCCCTTCTGCCTCTGTATTGAATTTCTTGCTTGTGTGCCCGTCTGGGGCTGTCCTGCTCATTTTCTTCTTTCCTCACCCTCTCAGTATTTGTGGGTGTGCCTCCTCCCCCTTGGGTGCTCTCTGTCCCCGAACCCGTCTCCTCTTCTCTCTCCCTTTGCTGCCAAGGGGGATCTTCCCCTGAGGGCTGTTCCCTGCCCGTCCGTTCCTGCAGGCTCCACCTGTGGCCATGATGAGCTTCACCACACACTCGGTTTTCTTCACCCTGAAGGTGAGCGTCCTGCTGGGGTCCCTTCTGGGACTCTGCCTGGGCCTCGAGTTCATGGGCCTCCCCAACCAGTGGGCCCGCTACCTCCGTTGGGATGCCAGCACGCGCAGCGACCTGAGCTTCCAGTTCAAGACCAACGTCTCCACGGGGCTGCTCCTCTACCTGGACGACGGCGGCGTCTGTGACTTCCTCTGCCTTTCCCTGGTGGATGGTCGCGTGCAGCTGCGCTTCAGCATGGACTGCGCCGAGACTGCTGTCCTGTCCGACAAACAGGTGAACGACAGCAGCTGGCACTTCCTCATGGTGAGTCGAGACCGTCTGAGGACGGTGCTGGTGCTGGACGGCGAGGGCCGGTCTGGCGAGCTGCAGCCCCAGCGGCCCTTCATGGATGTGGTGAGTGACTTGTTCCTTGGTGGAGTCCCCATGGACATACGACCTTCTGCCCTGACCCTTGATGGAGTACAGGCCATGCCCGGCTTCAAGGGATTAATCCTGGATCTCAAGTATGGCAACTCAGAGCCTCGGCTTCTGGGGAGCCAGGGCATCCAGCTGGACACCGAGGGACCCTGTGGCGAGCATCCCTGCGAAAATGGGGGGATCTGCTTTCTCCTGGATGGCCACCCCACCTGTGACTGTTCCACTACCGGCTATGGGGGCAAACTCTGCTCGGAAGGTAAGGTCTTCTTCCCCACCCCTCTCATGCTGGGGACCCATCCAGAATGAGGGCTAAGATCTGAATAGGAACCAATTGTGTGACTGAAGTGCATCTTTAGCTGCATGTTAGATAATTGGGTCCCTTTCCCTGAGGCAGTGGTAGAAATCCTTTGCTTTCTCTCAATGGAAAATCCATCAGATCTCAGTAGGGCGAGAATCCTAGCTACTCAACCATGGGCTCCTTAGGCACGTGCTTGGCTGTACTCACAGGGCTGGAGGGAGTTGACTGCAGAATCTGTGCCTCAGCTTGGCTTCTACTGTCCACAGCTGAGCAGGATTGGCACAGGGCAAGAAATCAGATAGGAATGGGTGAAGTGGCTGTCTGTGTCCCTCCTGACCCCTGAGACTTGGGCCCTTGAGCCCTGTCCCCAAGCATAGGAAACCCATGCAGAGAAGAGCGAGGGTGGATGGACCACACGTCCACTCCTGGCCCCGCTGTCAGCCCAGCCCTTCAGCCGTGCCCCTCCTCCCACAGTCTTCTGGGAGCATTTAGAGGATGGTGGGTATGTGGGGAGGGAGCTTCTCACCTTTGGTCTAACACTATGATTTTTCACATGAGGTTCTTCTTTCTGGTCTTTTCCTCTCCATGCACTGAGAATGGTACAGGGAGACACAGGACAGACAGGAGCCTTGTCCAGCCCAGCCTTTGAGGGAGCTGACAGTACTCAGTACAGCACTGGAGAACCTCCCAAGTTCAGCTACAGGGTCCCAGGGAGAGGGAAGGAGGGACTCATGGCCAAGGACTTAGGCTGAGCTTAGCTTATTCACCAAGTTCTGACTGCTTGGGGTTAGATCTGAGAGAAGTGGCCCAGACTTGACTGACAAATGCTTAAAACCCAGATTCCTGGACTCCTGGACTCACTAAGGCCTAGATTCCAGTAGGAGGAACCATTGAAGTGATGGAGTGTGTGAGAGCTGACCACAAGGGTAAATGTGTTGGGAGACTGGGATGGGGAGAGGCAAGGAAGTTACATTTCCTCCCATCCTTTCTGAGTGAAGCCCAGGATTCTCCTAGAGACGTTTGTGTTGCCATCCCGTGCTGGGCTCCTCAGGGAGGTGGTGAGAGGGTATTGGTCAGAACAGTGGTTCTCAACCTTGGCTGCACATTTGGATCACCTGGGGAAGTCTGAAAGCTCTCAGGCCATACCCTAGACCAATTCAGCCAAACCCTTGGGGAATGGGATCCAAGCATCTGTATATATTTAAAGTTTCCCAAATGTTTCTGTGGTGCAGCCAAGACATGGGTCGAGGGAGGTCAGGCCCCAAGAGGTGGGGCCAGTGGGTGTCCTAGGAGTATTGACTCCTAGGATCTCTTCATTCCGGTGAGAGCCCACTGTCTTGGGATTTGTAATTAAAAATAGTGTCTGCAGGTGTTTCTCAAACTGTCCCAGAACAGCCCAACCTCTAAAGCACGTTGTAGTTGATATGGACTTTAGTTACTACTCACTCACTGTTTAAAAAAAAAAAATCAAAACAAAGTTTATATCACAGGTGGTACATGCTGGAGACTGGGACACTTTTAGGGGCTTGTGGGAAGCTTCCTTGTAGGTGGTGTTCAGGCTCCCGCAGGAGTGTTCTGTCTCTGCTGCAGCTTTCCTCTACTGGGTTGGGCATCAATTCTCCCTGCCTGTGTGGTGGCTGCAGGAGCGGGGAATTGAAGACATGCGTGCCACACTTCCTGGCTTCTGTTTCCCCCCACTGAGCCTATTGGAAAAAAGGGATGGGGAAGTGGGGCGAGGCAACCCCAACCCCCAAAGCCACTTTGGGAATGTGATTACTGAAGCGCTTCTCCCAAGCAGGTGCCTTCTGGAGCTGACTGCTGTTCCAAAGCTTCTTGGCTTTGCAGAAAGTTCTGCCTGAAGACGCTGACATGATCGCTTGTTTTTTCCTCATTCGCCCAAAGGATCTGTTTTGTTCTCAGAACGTGCCTTGAAAGCTGGCATTCGTCCTTTCTAGGGACCAGGGTGTTTGCAAATGTGTTGTTAACTTGCTGATTATCCCTGATTGCATTTTTTATGTTTGAAAAGAACGCATTTCCTCTGGGCAGGTCTACATCAGCACTTTCTGCAGGAAGAATCTCTGTACTGGATATGTATGCCATTTGTCTTTTCTCCTTTTTTTTCCCTTGGTTTTGGTGTGTGTGTGTGTATTTCAGGTCTCCGGCAGAATTTTTTTGGAGCAGATTGTAGGCAATTTTTTAATAGCTAAGTACAGTACATTTTAATAATAGTTCTTTTTACAGGTTCATATCTTGTGGCTATGGATTGATACCTCTGTCTGTAGAAGGCAAACACACAGCATAACTCACTTATTCTCCTGATACACAGAGTAAATAAACTCTCTAGTAACAGTAACACTTAGGTTGTCTCGGAACAGAGCCGTGCAAAGGTTGAAGTGAGGGCAAATGGTGGAGGAGATACCAGAATTTACTGTTGATAACTCAGAGCCTGTTGATCCTGGTAATTGTCATTATGTCTAATCAATCACAAAAACGCATCTCAGGCTTTTAGAAAATATTAATTCTCTCCACACATAGTTAATTTTTAGTTAGCAGAAAAAACTCACCTGTAAAATATTAAGGGGAAAAAGAAATCACAGCAGCTGCTAAGTGTCAAGCAAATCTGCATAAAACAAGATAAATAGCCTAAACAAATTCCTACCCATTTTCCTAGACATAACCTGGTGAATCATGTAGTGAGGATGCGTCCATTCCCCTTTTAAACTGCACATGTCACAGAACTGAAACCAGGGGACTTATCTCAGCAGATGGTCCTGTGTACCAGGCATCTGATTGTCCCAATTTGCAGGAATGGCCCTGCCATTGGATTGTGTGGGGGCTTGCACCCAGCGTGGAAAATCTGTTTTATACTTCCTGCTTTAGCAGTTCAGGAGCAGGAAGAACCCAGAGGGCTCCTGCAGCCTCAGAGGCATGTGACCGGGGCCTGCTGGAGGTGCTCTCTGTGGTCCATTAGCTTCAGGCTCATTGGCAGCATTGATGTTTGCTTGGCCTGTCTGGCTTTCCATGCCTCAATGGCTCCAAAATGTCTGTCTATATGTGGCACCCCAGGAGGAATGCCCAGATGGGCCTCTTCGATGTGCTTTGAGCTATTTTGATCTTCAGTTGGTTAAGACCTAGAGGACACTGGAGACAGTTGCTATGGGAGGGTTGAGCCTAGGGGTAAGAGGTATGGGACTCCCTATTTTCTCTTTAACTATGGCTGCAGCCTGAACTCCACACAGTCTACTTTCATCCCAAGACTCCCAACACAGCTAATGGTCACATTGAACATTCTGGTACATGATGGAGGGAGAAGAAGGTCCCAGGGTTTTACTTCTAGGTGTTATATTTATAAGAAATGTTTTGGTGTTCAACTTCAGACTTGTTCATGTTGACATTTAACCTTGCCGTTTCAGTAATGGTCTTGGAGGACAGAAGGGCAGGTCATTCAAAATGATTTTAAAATTATATGTATCTGGTTTGGAATATAGTCGAGCTACAGCACAGCATATTCACCTGGTTCTTGTTTAGCCCAGCCTGTCGTGTCATAGGCGGCCTTGAAGCCCCCTGGGCAGTGAAGAGGCATCCTGGCCTCTTTCTGGGGAACTGTCCCCTCCTGGGTCATTCAGTTTGCATTACCTTGAAATAAGTTTTAAACTTGATGGTTTAAAAACATTCTTAGTTATGGATGCACATGTTTTGAATTTCTTAACAATCTTATGGTCATGAAGAACTGATTCACTCCCAGGGTGTAATTTCAGTACCAGTCTTCCTGAAAGTTCATTTAGCAAGAAGTCAGCCTGTTGCAGGTGGGGTGGGGCCAGGGAAAGACGAAGAAGGCTTCACAGATGGATCTCTGCTCCCAAATCTCATTACAGGGGCCTTCCTATGTCACATATCACTTGTGTGCCCACATTTTTAGTTTAATTCAGTGACAAGGCATGAGGTCCTATTCATTTGGGAGAGGGAAAAAAAAATGTTGGTTCATTGTCTGCTTTCTTCCTGCTGACTTGGGCATGTGCCCAGACCAGAAACTGCTGTCTTGAGTCTCAGCTGCTAAGTTTCCAGGTGTGGAGATCCTGCAGTGAGGTGCGGTGGTGGGTGGTGGTGATCGGCACCTGAGCCTTCTTACAAGTGCTCTACTGTGTGATACCCACTAGCCTCTGTTCCTTATCCATCCTGTTGTCTGAAACTGACGTCCCACCTCCCACTCAGGCTGGTTTGATTGATGGCTCAATGCCACTGTGTGGCCTTGGTATGCCTTCCTGAAAGTGAATTTCAATTACTTTTCTTTTTATTGAGAATTTTATGACTCTTCCCCCATTTCTCAAAGCCAGAATTAGGATGGAATGAGATGCCTTTTGGCTGCTTAACCTGAGCCTTTACCAAGGGCCAATGACATAGGATACTGCAGTTGAGGTCCCAATGACTGCCTCAGCTGGATCCTCCTATTTGAAGCACTTGTGCAAAAACACAATCCCCAGTGCACATGGCATTGTTCTGAATTGGAGTCAGCTCTGAATGGCCTTGAGGAGGGAGGGAGCTGCAGGGGAATGGTAAGTAATCAGAGAGTAAAGGCTATCACCTTTCAGAATTCTTTTCCCTGGTATGGAGGCAGAAGCACAGAAGCAAGGCCTTAAACATACACAAAGAAGGACTTCAATTCTGAGACTTGATTCCCCACCCAGCACTCAGGCATTAGGTGGGACCCGCCTGGCTTTCCACAAGCCCAGCCAGCCAGCCAGCAGGGGCTGTCGCTAAACGGAGTCTGAATAGGGGTCTGATTGCTCCTTTTCCCTTCTCTCCTCCTGATTACCAAGTGAAATTTCCTGGGTGTGCTGTATGTTAAATGGCAGAGCGGCCGCCTGCCACTTGCTCCAATTATCCTTCTTTTAACTGCTGAGGGAAGAGCAATTTTATACCCCCGCCTCCACCTCCCATAGCATCTTTACCTCCTTTAAAGAACTAAGACCCTTTTTCCTTGTTCCCCCTTCAGTGGGGTGAGAACAGCCTTCTCTCTTAGCAGAGCCTGGACACCAGCTGCAGGCTGCAAAGGGGTGGGTGGTGGGTATGGCTTCCTCCAAATTCATCAGGGTGAAGGGTCGGGCAGGCATTTTGCCAGGAACCTTCAGAGTGGCACATGAACTTGCATTTGCATTTGGTAATGAGACACCACGGGCCCAGACTGGGGGCTAATTACCTGCAAGACCCCCATTTCCCTTTGCAGGCTTTCCTGGAAAGACAGTCTCCAGTGCTGGGGCCAGCTGCCCATCAGCTGGGGCCTCTCTCTCCTTCACAGGGCAGAAGAGGTGGGGGATGGGACTAATGTGCCCTGCTTGGTGATGCCTATTGCCCTGCCATCACTGGCTCTGAGGGTCTGGTACCCTTCCCTGGAAAAAAATTATAATGATGGTAGTATTGCTATTGCTGAAGACCAACATGTTCCTGACATCCTGGGTGCTTTATATGCGTGGTCTCAACTAATCCTCCCAATGCTCCTTTACAGATACCTTTAACTAGCCCCATTTGACAGAGGAGGAAACTGAGGAGCAGAGAGATATTTGGAACTTGAAAAAGGCTTAGTGCAGTGGTTAAGAGCATGGCTTCTGGAGTGAAAAAGATCTGGACTTGGGCCTTGGTGTGCCCACCTACAAGCTGTCCACCCATGGACATGGTTTTGGAAGGGTCAACATCCTCATCAATAACAATGCTATCGTCAGTGAGCGATCACAGAGCATCACCTCTGTCTGCACTATGTTAACTGCTTTGCACGTATTAGGGCTTATAACCCTCACCACTGGTGGCATGCCATTATGATTCTCATTTAGTGGTAAGGAAGCTGAAGGTTGAGAGGTTAATTCACTTGTCTAAGGTCACACAGCTAAGGCGGGGGCAAGGCTGGGGTGTGTATCTAGGTGGCCCGGCTTCAGAGCCCATACTCTAACCACTGTGTGATCTTGCCTTGCAACAAAGTGGGGATAGTATGGAATCATAGGTTATAGAGTTGCTGAGAGCATGAAAGGAGATGAAACGGGTAAAGTCACCAGCATGGTCTCTTGGAAAGAAACCCGTCCTGACTCCAGGCTGTTGGTCTCCTGGTGTGTGTAAGAATGGACAGTGTGTCAGGTTTTGTTTCACAGAAGCTTCCCTTTGAGATCCCCCTACCTCTGGTGTTTTCCTTCTTCCCCGTTTGAGAGGTGACGGAAATGTAAGGAGGGGAATTGCAGGAGGGTGTAGAATCCAGTTTCATTGCCCCTGTGCCCCTGACAGTAGTTGTTCCTGCTGGGCCATATTCAGAGCGCTTTGCCTGTGAATGTGCGGTGTTGTGGCCTCCACAGCAACCCAATGGGGCAGATCAGGAGGAGACCCAGCCCTGAGGGGCCACTGCACTTGTGGGGAGAGGACGTGAGGGCAAACTCAGATGCTGCCTGTTTGGCGGGTGTCTCTGGGGCCTGAGAGCCTGGGTCCCCAGCATGGCATTTTATTTCTGCTCCTGGGCTGCCTTCATTAACACAAACGGCCCATGTCTCTATCGTGAAATGGAGCATTGCCTCCTTGGACGCAGGTGATAAGCAAAATGTCAAAGTCCTGGTGCAGGAGGTTATCAGCATGGCCAGTCCCAGGAGCCTTGCTCCTCCCGTCGGAGAGAAAGAGAGAAGACAAGAGACCGAGAGCAAGTGAAGTGAATGAATCTGAGTGTTCAATTCCCACCCTCAAGAGCCTGGTTTGAAATGAAGCAACGGGATTGGACCCCAGGGTCCTGGGACAACCTGTGCACAGCTGCACCACACTGGACCGCCGCTGGACAGCGTGGCCTCCTCAGACTTACCTTTGGTTTCTCCAGGACCAGCGGTGCCCAGCACCCCACGTGGGGTTGGCGGTAAAAGATGATGGTCCTGGTTACTCTGTCAGACGCCTTCTTGCTCTCCTGCTGCCTTCCGACTCTCTTCACAGATGACAGAGCCGAACCTCCCTTCTCTGTGTTTATTCTTCTCTGTCCTTTGTGTGTGTGTGGGGGGGATTACAGAGGCGGAGTTACCACGAAATGAAACCTTTCCTATATTCTCACTTACATGGGCCCTTTTAAGGCCCATACCCAATGTTGGGCTTGTGATTATTTTTCTCAAGGAGTCCCCAGTGTCATAAGCCTCTGGTCCTACCTCTGTGGATCCGCCTCTGTTAAGAAGACTGGTTGCTGTTGGGTGACAGCGATGTTGCTCTGGGTGTACGTGCGATTCCCCAGTGACCTACTTCATCACAGGTGAATTTTCCCTCACTTCATAACCAACGGGGCAGGAAGCCACAGAGAGGGAATGTGGGAGGATGAGGGACATAGAGGGATATTGTTGGGGAAGGCAAGGTGGGAGAAGGCAACTTCTAGGATGTCCAGTGGGTGAAGAGAGGATGTCTAGAAATGTTTAGAAATGTTTGCTGTGGATTTAGAGGAACATGCGGGTATTTAAACAGAGGGCGCACCCAGTCCTGCTCCAGAGCTTCTCCCAGCTGAGGCTGGGATGTTTGGTTTGTGACGGCTCACTGGGGGACTGTATCACAGTGACAGGCTGCGGCTGACAGAGAACAGGGACAAAGCACGGCTTGGCAGGCCTATGTCGTGATCTGTTTGGGAACTAACAGTGCCAGTGGGTTGTCATTACGGATGTTGTTCTCCAGAAATTGATGTCTTTGGGTGACCTATTTAAAAGGAATACGGGGCCCCCTTCGAAGGTGTCATTGTCTGTCTCTGCTCTCAGAGCTCCACCGTTGTCCACAGTGTTCCTAAATAATGTATTTCCCAAAGTTCAAAAAAATTATTTTTTAAAATTCAGGAACCAATACCAGCAACTTAAAAAAAAAAACAAAGTAATCTCATATATATCCAGCCAAACCACCCAGCTCCAGTCTGTGATAAAACTTACTTTGTTTGTGGGCCTAGAAATTGTGAATGCTTTCAGCTCTTCTGGGGGAAAATGCTGTACTCTCTAGGGTATGCCAGGGCCTAGAGAGGGGAGAGGTGAAAGGCAGGCAAGCACATGAGTTGTAGGCAATGGGGAGCTGTGGGTTTCAGCTAGGAGATGTGTTTAGGATCCTTCGGTTTTACTGAGGCTCTTAGTTAAGCACAGTATCTTTCTAGAGAAGAAAATGACTCTGGGGAGATTTTCTTTTGAGTGTCTCCATGAGGCTATTCATTCGACCCTTTCCTGACAGATTTGCCTCTCACCTGCTGGTTGAGTTCTCCTGAAGTGTTTGTTTGCTAGCGTGAGGTCCCTAGAGGACAGAGTCCCAGTTGGTCTGTGGTCAGTGGCAGTGTTAAGCTGGCTGTCTCCACTGCAGCAGGCCGTGTGTTCTAGGCAATTCCAGGTCTGACTGGAAGTGTGTTGCTTGCAGTCCCTGGGGAATAGAAAAGGTATGGTGAGAGAGTGTACAGTACAGCTTCTTTACTTAATAAGTTGCTTTCAAATAAAAACGATACCTCCACTTAGGAGGCAGGATCAGCAAGGCTGAAATCACTTACCTGTGATCTGAACAGTGGGAAAAGGGCTGCCAAGGCAGGGAGGTCACCAGCCACTCACAGTTTCTTCCTTCATCCTACTTTCCTCAGCTTCTTTTCTCTTCAGGAGAGCTCCTGTCTCCTGCATGGTCAGCCTTGGATAGCTAAGGGTGTTCAGACTCTCACCCATGGCTTTCCTGAAAAGCTAACCACCTCATCCCTTGGTATATTTGCTCCATCTAGGACAGGAAAGGCAGGGCTTGAGTTTAGGCTGAGGTGACGTTGTGTGAGCCTCTTCTCAGTTCTAAGGAGACACACTGAAATTTGGGGGACTCTGGTGTTGCAGGAGAAATATTGTGAGGGATTAAAATCAGATCCCATGAGTAGAGGGCAGTAAGACATTTTATAGTGCCTTCTTGTCATGGCTTCACCTGTGTAATATACTGGAAAGCTACTACCATGTTGTAGTGTCAATGGATAGGTTTGGAGGGAATTTTAAAGGTCATTGGGTTTAACTACTCATTTCCCATCCTCTTCTCCACTGTACGTACATTCCTCTTCCTGCACCCCCTAGAAATCCCTTAGACAACTGCAGTGACAGGGGCTTGGTGCTCTCCAAGGCAGCCTCATGCATCTCTGATCACTGCCGGGTATGTGGGAACTCTTCTTACACCATGCCAAAGTTGGCTTCCCAGACATTTTGTCACCAGCCCTCATTCCAACTAAAGCAATCTAACCTTTGCAGTAGGCCACGGGGGTGAGGAGGATGGGCTGGTCATAACATTTCTCAATGATGCTTTGCAGGAATTTAACCTCATGTCAAGGTAAAATTCATAAGGACTTCTCTAATATGGCACTATCAGTACACAGACCACTGAGTTATTTAGAATTAACTGGCTGTGATTAATCTTAATGTGGGCAGGATTGATGTGGAAAGAGATTCTGATGTAAGCAGGTGATTCATGCTCCAGTCATTTTGTTCCTGGGGAGCTTGTCCTCTGGAAGACACATGGTTAGCTCCATCTCTGGCTTTATTGTCTGTGCCTCATTTCATCCCCCCAAGATGTCCCATCTTCTCCATGCCCAGCTAGCTTTGTAGCATCTCAGAGTTTCCAAGGAGCCCCCTGGAAACCTCTAATGGCTTCACAATAAGATGAGAGGTTCTATAATGCCATGGAGTAGAGGAAAATGGAATTGGATTAGACTTGCTTGACAAGCTCATCCTGGCAGCCAGGGTCACACAACGCAACAGACATCAAGATTTTGCTAAAATGCCTAACAGGATGCTTAAAAAAATGATAAGGGTATGAGGTGAAGCAATATTGAGTAGCTGCTCCTAGAAACTGGCCTTGGAAGCAGATACCCTATCCAAAAATGCTTCTTATTCTGCCAGGTTGCCCTGGGTATCCCATGTTTTTGGCACTCTTGGGCAGAAGTCTCCTAGGGAGAGGGATTAGGCAGAAGATGTTGCTCCCACACTGGCATAGACTAGAAACCTGCCAAACAAATCCCCTCCCACACCCTAAAGGGGATGAAGTTGGTCTCAGCCTTTGGCCACCTCCCCATTGACAGTCTTTTTACGTACACTGTACCAAAGATGGGACAACCTGTCTCATACCTTTGTGGTTTACAATAGTTCACTTTAAAGAGCAAAGCCCACAGACGGCATTTGAGTCCAAGCATTCACATGTTCCTACCCAGAGTCACTGACTTCTACTCTTCAATCCCATTGTCCAGCCAGGCTCTTCGGACCCATGCGAGTGCTGGAAAATGGGCATCTGCCCATCTCGCACAGTCATGTGGTGATTGCCACGGGGGAAGACGGTCAGATTTTAGTTGCTGTGGGAACGTTGCTGTTTGCTCATCCTGATGCTGAGTGTTCAGCCTTGTGTTAATGCAGATTGGGGCTATGTAGAATATATAACCAGTGGCTACATTTTAATGTGTCTCTTGGCTTTCACATCCTTAATGCAAGTTGCAATAGCTCAGCTGGGTTTCCTGATTCCTGTTGCAGGAGTGGATGTGAGGAGGTACTCTCTTTGAGAACCGGAAGACATGAAACCAAGGGAAGGCTCTGTTTCCCTTGTTAATTACTGCACATACAAGCTTGTGTGCTAAATAACATATCTCTGGTATGTGACAAAAAGCAGGTGCTCAATAAACATTGCCTTAAAGCACATTCTATGTGTGTATATGAATGTTTTGTATGCTTACGTATGTGTCTATTCATGTGCTCATGAACTTGTGTTATACATGGAGGCAGATTCCCAGGAATGTGAGCTCAATAATGTCTTTTAATAATTTAATCAGTAAAATCAAATATGACTTGGACCACAGTGGTATGGGCTGCCATTGGAAATGACTTCTGACTTTTAATACGAAAAGTGGTCTGTGTACTGTAGGTCACTGAATCTGTGTCAAGCACATATATATTCCACTTGGTCTGATCTAGTTGAGGACAGACTAGAAAGACTTTTTTGTTTGTTTACAAACCGATGGTTTCCTGTAACAATTACAGGCAGCAGCCAGCCTGGGACCATGTAAATGCTTGTGGAATGGCTGTCAGAGGCAGGCATGATGTTGTCACCGGAGATGGAGAGGCCCCATTAGCTCATGTGGATTCCCTGGAGAAGACAAAGCTCACTGGGGACAAGATAAGTGTCCCTGGATATCAGCAGAGTTGCCATGTAGAGGAGGGAGTGGATACCAAGTGGGAGGGTTGAAGGGATCAGAGCTGCAGAGGAAGAATTCTGATGCTTCGAGCTGTTGCCTCTGGAACACGTGGCTTTGCCAAGCCCTGTCACTGGGAGGGGTGCGGCAGGTGCCGGAGTGACACCTGTCTGGAGTGTGTGCTCGTGTATGTGCCTTCAGAGCAAAGACTCCATGGGTCTGGGAGGCTTGGCTGCCAGGCCCGCCCTTACTTTTGATCACGTACATACTCTGCCTTTTAGGGGGTGGTTTTATTCTCTAGATCAGTGGCCTTTAAAAGGGGGCATATGTAAGGCCATTCTTTGGAGATACAGGAAGGAAACAATAAAATATATGGTGAACTCGTATGCACATTATTTATAGATAAATATGTATCTCTTCAGAGAACATAGTAAATTTGTTTTTTCTACTGGAGTTTGTTCAGAAAGGTCTGAAGACCGCTGATCAGCAGACAGGTCTACGTGGGTCTGTCTTTAATTGGTTGTAGTTACTCTTGGCTGCTTGTTACGGTTCCTCCCCACCCCGGGGCTCACAGCTTTCAGGTGGAGGCTAATGCCTGAAGGGTCCCTGGTGCCAGATGTGTGTGGGAGGCTGCTTTGCTGTCTTCAGCCCTGTGTGTGGAGGTCTGGGTTGACCTGCCAGGTGGTTTTGGAGGACCCCATGGGAAGTACTCCTGTCACCCCTCCCTCCTAAGGACGTCTGACTCTGTTGGCAATTACTAATACTATGTGAGAGCTTCTTTCAGCATAAAAATCATGGTATTTTCTGGGGTAACTTTGGATTATGAAAGAGAACAAAGTTGTTGAAGTATCTTCCGGCATTTACAAACAGCCCTTGAGGTATCATCATCTATTTGTTGGAACAGGCCAACTGTTGGCTGGAGTAAGTTCATTCTTCGGGCATTCACAGAGCAAGTGCCTGTTAGGTACCAGCATGGGCCCCGCCCTTGAGGAGTTTATGGTCTCACTGGGGACACTGTCAGGCAAAGAGGTGGAACACACAGAGCTGCTAAAATACTGGCAGAACATTTGCAGGGTAGTTTGGAAGGGCGTGTTCCACCCTGCGTGGGGTGGGAATTGGGCTGGAGAAAACTTCACAGCCAAAACTCTTGAGCTGGACTTGGAAGATTTTGTTGATAGATTGGGAAGAGAGGGCACTCAAGGCAGCCCTCTGAGACAGCAGGATGCTGCTTCCAGTAGTTTCCAGCAGTTGATGTGGCTGGACTGAAGGATTGAGGCCAATGGGAGAATAATGGGAAATTAGGCAGCATAGGTCATAAATGCTTTGTAAGGATTTTGGACATCATTGTTTGCTGCAATTGGAAGCCATCGGAAGCTTTTCAGTGGAGGAGTGACAGTCAGATTTGAACTAGATGGTTCTGGGGCAGTTTGCATACTGGTCTGGTAGTGATTAGAAGGCTTAAAGCAGGTAGGCCAGCTAGAGGCTACTGTGTGGTTTTGGTAAGAGAAGAGTCTGCCTTGGGGAAGGAGTGGTGGAAGAAGAAGGGCTGAGTGCAGAGATGTTGAGAGGAACTTCACGGCTGGAACAGCAGTGCCTTTTAGTGGTTTTGGACTCGGGCTGCCTGGGTCTGCCACATACTAGCTGTGTAAACTTGGGCAAAGGACAACTTCTCTGTGTTTTAATGTTATCATCTGTGAAGTGGGTATAATAATAGTGGCCACCATTTAGGATTGCTTATGAGGTTTTGTTATATGTTAGGGGTTGAGTTTATTCTCCTTGGTTCTTGTTCCCACCGCAACAAAGAATTGAAAGGCAGAGACACAGCAGCAGAGCAGAATGAAAGTTTTATTTAAATATACTCCAAGGCAGGAATGGGCCAGAGTCAAGGTAGACAAAGGCCAGAAAGGGCAGTTCATTGAACTCCTGCTTGGCATTGGGCATATCCCTTGTCAACTCCTAAAGCCAAGGTCACCTGGTGTCCAGTGTCCGCTTGAAGCTGCATGGCATGAGAACTAAGTCCCTACCACCCCAGGATTTGGGAGAGCTCTCAGCAGCCCCTCCCTACTTATCTGGAGTAGAACAGAAAGAGTAACACACTCGAAGAAAGGGGAGTGCGGGCAACCTCAGAGAGGAGGCATGCTTAAGGATTTAGGGTCTGTGGTTTTATAGGGCCTTTTTGGGTAAGGGTCAGAATAAGGCATGATGTATACAGGTGATTCATAATTCCTTTGAAGCTTTATTTTAAGAATAGGGTTATTTAGGTGACTATGTTGGTCCGGATTTGGGCATTCTTTATCCAGACAGGTTTATTAACACTTCAGAGGTCTATCTCCTATCCTGGCTATAAAGTTACATAATTAAGGGGCTGGAAGAAGAGGAAGAACAGCATATAGATTAAGTTAAAGAATAAGCTGGGCCTTTTTGCAGGCTAAGTAGATTTTACAATGGCATGATCCAATTGGCATAATGAAGACATGGGCTGCGCTCTGATACTTTTCTCTATCTGGGGACTATCTGGACATTTCAAGTCACTCCTGGCCTTTGAAACTTCAACTAATTAACTAATTAACTCTGTGAGTCCTTTTTGGCTCTCCGGTTTTATCTGGATAACTCTTTGAGTCTCTTTTAGTGGGCTCCACTGGCTTCATTCTCTCCCCACCCCTCTCATGTCTGTCTTTCTGTCTCAGTTTAAATGAGAGAGTGCATGTGAAATGCTTAGAACAATGCTAGGCACATAGTGAGCATGGAGTGAGTGTTAGCAATTATTACTAATTATTGTTGAAAAGGAGGAGCTTTAGATAACATGCTTTTCTGGTTGTAGGTGTAACTAGGGCAGGAAAGTAACTAGGGAGGAGCAGGTGTGGGGTGAAGGCAGGAGAGGGGTGGTAATAAATTTTGGCTTGTTCATATCCCACCTTCTCTTCATAATCTGTAAGTCACCTGTGGGGAACTGTGCAGAGGCAGGTGGGGGCAGTGGTGGTGCTGGGGAGGAGGATGGGGCAGGGCACAGTTGTCATGGTTGTGGTTATAGGGTGTGAAGGAAAGCTTGCACATGTTTGAGGATGTCCAGGCAAGGAGGAGTATGTTTAGTTGAGAGGTGAAAAAGGCTAAATTCAGAAACTTTTGGAATCTTAATATTTAGAATAGTGGATAGATAAAGCAGATGACCAGATGTATAGATGGAAACGAGGAACAAAAGAGAGTTCCTTAACAATCTTCACTGGTCAATAAATGAAAGAGTACCTTTTTTAACCTAGTTGAAGTTGGAGCGTGCATTGGAGTGGAATAAAACAGCATTGAAAAATTACATTATTTAGTTGCAAAAACTATTCACATTAACTTTTTTCTACCTTCAGTTTAGTGTGTTCCATCCACCTGAGAAAATTTCTACCATTAGAAAAACTTAAATATCCTATATAGATGATGAATCTGAGGGATTTGGATGTTCTACTCTTAATGGAGTTTCTGGCCTGTAGAGCAACAGGATACCTTGGGAATCAAGGACTCAAAGATCTGAAAGAAACAAACCCAGAGAAAAGAAGTGACTTGCCCCAAATCCACAAGTTGGCATTCTGATTTGTACTCTGTTTCTTTGAGACCATGTCAGTTAAACATGAAATGCCTTAGCTATGTTTTTCTTGGAGTTGGACATTGAAATCTGGGGGTGCCAGCACTGAGGCTCATTGCAAAGCCACACACCTTTTCCTGGGGCTGGGGAGGAGATTCCTCTAACTCTGGTCCCTATGAATGCAAAGAACAACATCTGTCACACTGGGGAGGCTAGAAGCCCCTGGCTCAGCAGTGATGTAAGTGCTGGTAATTAGTTCATTTGTGATTTCTCTCTCTCCACTCAGGGGTGGGGTGCTTGGAAAGCAAGCAAAATACTTTCTTAAGAAAATTGAGGCTCGATTCTAGTTGCCTGCCTACTGCCTTCCTCTTGTCAACTCACCAGGGGTGGGGGTGGGGGTGGGGGCTGTGTCCGTGCTCTGAATGCTTGCTGTGCATCACAGTTTTCCAGGAATTTCAGGACACGAATTTTCATCCAGCTGTGTTGTCTGTTGCTGTTCAGCAATCTGAAGTTGCTTATCCAGCGTAAGTCAGAATGGGGAGCCTAGGGAGGAGGGGAAATGCCTTCATACATTTTCTACGAAGAAGAAATTGAGGTGTTAGGGGCCCAGCTGGCATGTGATGGGAACCAAGAAATAGAGCCTACGTGAGCATGCATGCTCACATGCAATCTCTTACTGAAACCTGGTGATGTTAATCAGAAGGTACCTTTTGCCACCCTGTTACAACAGTGAGTGCATCTGAGGGCCCACTGTGTGTTAGGAGAAACACGCTGCAGGGGGAGGATAAGTGGTGAACAAGACAGGCATGCCTTCATGATGCTTAATTAGGCGAGCAGTCGCCGAGTGATGGATGCTTTGAAAGGAGCAGCCACCCAACAGTGGCTTCTGTGCATTCAGGGGTCCCTCTTCATGCCTGACACAGCAGAGACTGTGGAGTTCAGGGGTGTGATTAAGACA
Organism: Smutsia gigantea; assembly: GCA_032199065.1. Lineage (NCBI taxonomy): Eukaryota > Metazoa > Chordata > Mammalia > Pholidota > Manidae > Smutsia > Smutsia gigantea. Next base: position 202,803 of record JAVSCE010016590.1, read on the forward strand.
CCCCAGGGAATCCCAGGAGGTCCAGGATTTCTTCTGAACACAGTTCTCAGGCTGGCTTTGCCATCTCGAGTCTGGCTGAGGATCACAGGTGGAGCTGGTGGCCTTAGGGCTGAGTTTAGTCTTAGTGCCTGGCTCCGGACATACTACTGAGTAGGCGCTCAGTGATGCTGTTTTAGTGGAAATCTTCTGATTTATCACTGTTTATCATATATTTTGCTTGACTAAACTTAGTCGTGATGATGGTGGTGAGCTAATTCTCACGAAGCACGTTCTGCCTGCCAGGCACTGGGCTAAGCCCGTTTGAACACGGCTCCCTTTAATTCTCTCAACCACCCTTATTTTTCCTGATTCCATTTTTCTTTTTTTTTTTTTCTTTTTGCTGATTCAACTGGTGTTGAAGAGAGAAAGCAATCTATCTGCCTAAGAAATGAGCCTGGGTTGTTGATCTGGAGTTTGAGCTCTTACTCATCTCGCTCTGCCCCCTGTTCAATCTGGCATTAATGCCTCTTGAGGCCATTGTTGACCACACCCTGTTCTCTCCTGCCCCACTGGGTGTCTCTAATATTCAGAGGTACCACCTGGCTTCTCCTCACTGACCTGTCTTCTGACCCTCCCCCTGCCCTGCACATGATCGTTGGTGCTCTGCTCTGCTCCTGATTCAGACATGGGTTCTGCAAAGAGAAACATACAAGCTATCCTGGACAACCCACATTTTCCCCTTGGCATCTGTTCCATCGCATGGGCCGTAACTGAAATGGCTCTGGAACCAGGGACTGCTTGAATGGGAATCCTATATTTCTCAATCTTTGTTCACCCATGACCCCAGATAAATTTTTTGTTATTGTTGGTCTGTTGTCAGCATAGTCCCACTAGCCAAGAGGCTCTAGTGAAGTTTTGTTGGAAATCTCTTGCCTGTATTAAATTGTAAAATAAATAATGTTTCGATTTACATATCCACCTTCCTCCAACACATACATTTGATTAGCCATCCGCCCTCTTAAGCATCACAATGCAACCTGCTTTTTCTGTGAAACTGTAACCTAGAGAGGCAAGGTGACTTAGAGAACTCAGCTAGCACATGGCTGGAGGACTGGGACTAGAGCCCAGGATTCTAACTCCTAGTCTGGCATCCATTCCCCTACATCACCCTGAGAAGAGATGCAGCTCAAAAGAATTGATTGATTCAAAAGAATATTGATTTACAAGCATAATCCATGGTGATCAGAACAGCAGTGATGCTTGTTGTCATGGAGCTTAGAAATTAGAGGAAAATACAACTGTGGAATACACAGGCCAATGACTGTAATTACAGCTGCAATGAGTCCTATAGATGGAAAGTTCTATATGAGGAAGAGGGAGGGGGGTTGGGGAAGCTGTAAGGAGGAGGAGGTGGTCAGGGAGGCTCTCTGAGGAGGTGACATCTAGAGATGAGAAGGAACAGGGAGAAAGCAAAGAAGAGGGCTGCAAATGTTTACTGTCACTTGTTGGGCCTCAGGACAAGGCTGATTAGTCTGATATTCTTGGTGGGAAAAATGTCTTTTACTTTTATGTATTTGTTTGGAATAGGCTGATGGGCAGTGTGGATGGATGGGTGGAGGACTGTCTGGGGAAGGAGAGAGGGAGAAGCCTTCAGTGTGATGGGATGAGGACAGCTGATCTTGTTGCTACAGGCACATCTCCATCCAGGGTTCAGAATCCTAGAGGTGAGGATTTGGAGGTGGAGTCTATCTAAAGGAAGCTCTGTGTGGAGAAGGGGAAGATGACAGGCTGTTGGAATAAGCAATTGTCATTTGCCACCAGCCTAAAGAGACTTGTTCCTCAAATAACCGCACAGCGTGAGTGCCACCCACAGCCCAGAGATCAGCTCAGTCACGTCCAGAAAGCTGAGGCTAGGAATCAGCTTGATCCTAAATGGCCTGTGCCTTCTGGGCTTTAGGCTAACATTAATACTTTCCTCCTAGCTCTTACATTTTTGGTCCTGCCCTCCCATGTCACCTGTGTTGTCTCAATACATGAAGGATAGGGGGTTGCCCTGATCAGTGCACACTCTTTAGCATTTGTTACCAGGGACATTTATATTCCAGAATGTCTAAAGAATTCTCAGCTTGGGAGAGTAGGGGTACAACCTGAGGCTGGGAATCAGCCTGATTCTAAATGGCCTGTTTCCTGTGTTTTAGGCTGACATTTATTGAACACTTAAGTATGTTTCAGGCACTATGTGAGTAGTTTTATCTTTTATCCTCATTTTATGGATGAGGAGACTGAAGCACAGAGAGTCTTCCCATCTACCCTCAACCCAGTAGCACAACAGACACACAAAGGGGGGGGAATGAAGTCATACCATTCTTCAGGAAACAAGAAAATAAACATAATATAGGAAGTTTAGGGTAAGATCACATTCAATTAAAAAAAAAATTCTGCGATCATACCCTTTTATATTTTGGTGTTAAATGCTTTTTCTTTTTAAGAAAATATGGTAATACAGAGTATCAGTTTTGGGTTTTTATTTCTTGGCAAAATAAAAATACAGTTCTCCTATGTTTCCAAGATTGTTTTAAATCACTTGAAATATGTTGCTGGTAAATAAAATCTATTAGTGTGCAAACCATTGTGCAGACAATACCTGGTCACTATGCTCTTTCCTTGTTCGGAGTGAAGTATTTGTATACTTCACTTTGTATTCTGATCTTTTATTAGAAAAAAAATTGCAACTGGACAGGACCTCTGAGATCATATAATTTATTTTTCTTCAGCACTTATCAAGATGTTTTGATGGCATAGTTTGACCATGAGACTTTTTAACTCTTATGTTGGTACAGTCAGGAGTATATAAACAACTAAAAATTTTTATTAAGGGTGTATTTTTCAGAAGTGGACCATGTAAGGCTCGTAATTCCTCAATCCACTTTCTCTTCAGCATAGTTAAACCATTTCTTATTTTCCCAATTCATCTTTATTTTACCGAGTTATTTTTAACAAGATCAGTTGTGCTCCTTGTGTCTTCTACAGTGAGGATTTGATTTATTGATTAGCTGTTTCTTTGTGTGTCTGTCACATTTTGCCTGTATAACTTCCACCATTATGAGTGTTCTTTGCTGGTCATTATTTCTATCACCTTCAATCTTCTCACGTCAAATTTGCCAGTCTAAATTTGGTGAAGAATGTTTGATTATTTTCAATGTTTTTAGTCAATAGCAAATTTTGCCATGTACATTTTTAGCTGCTGTCAGCTCCATTTTGTGTAGATTTTTTTCCTGACAGGTCTAATTTTTTTCCAGGTCAATTTTTACAGTTCAGAGAAACACATCTTCTTCCTACAACTAAAGTCAGTCTCTGTCCTGACTGTTTTCTAAGAAGATACATGATATACCTGAGGGGTCAAAACGTCAGGGTCAAAATATCTTGTGTTGTTTATAAGAACAGATTAAGAAACCTACCCAAGGTTGTACATAAAGTTTGTGGCAGAATTCTGTTGGGTTTATTTAGAACATACAGTTCCTCTAGTTCAGTGAAGGGCAGAGTAAGAATGTAAAGTTGGGATGATGTTGATGGTTTGCCTTCCTCCTCCTACCCTCTACCTCCCAACCCCTCTTCTGAGCCTAACAGAATTTCCACCAACCCGCCTCCCTGAGAAACAGCAGCTGGGGCCACAGTTTGAAGCTTCTTGCCTTCTCACAACTTCCTAGCTAGGCTGCCTTAAGCTGTGTGTGTACTGGGGTGGCATGATTTACAAACAAGCAGGACCAAAAAGGAAAAATCCTGTCTAGTGGAAGAATTAGGTCAGTGGCAGAGTTGGGGAGGGGAGGGACTCCAGACCTTGTTCTGCCTTTCTTCAGTTTACCCCCTTGCCTGAAGCAATCGGCAGAAGCTGAAGGTGCTACTGGGAGCAGACATCTGGGGTTGAGGGGGGCATGGTGGGGGCAGCGCCTGTGCATGCCTTCTTGTGCGGATGCCTACGAACATGAAAGCGGTCTGTTTCACAGCCACTCGGGACTCCCCCCTTCTCTCAGTGTATTTGTCTGGATTACTCTGAGGGGGATATTAGTGTTGTCTAATAACGGCCTCAGATTTATCTAGGGATTTGTGTGATTAATTCCCAGGCAAAGTACAGCAGATAGATTAGAGCTCAGCCTGTGTGGTGGGTCTACACCCCCCATTCTCTGCCCTTTCTAACTGATTTTGGGGAAGGCTCTCCTCTCTCCTCCTACTTGCCCTGAATGTTGAAGATTCTAGCATTTATATCACCTCCCCCGCCATCCCCTGGCCCCTCATAGGGTGTTTGAAACCATCCACTGCTACAGTGCATGAGCGAGTGTCCAGGAAGACAGTGAAACTTACATGGTCGCACTCTTGTTCCTCTGTGAAAACTGCGGAGATGTGGCCACTTGCTTTTTCTCTCCTTGTTGCACTACTGTACTTTGTGCTGGATTTTTCCCCCAGACGCCCTGTCAGGGCACTGGTACGCAGCTATGGTACAGTGGGAGCAGCCGTGAACTGACATGCAGATGACCTGAATTCTTGTTTTAGCTTCAATGTTGTCCAGTTGAATGGATATGTCAGTTCCCCAGCCTTGGGGCTGTTTCTCTCATCTGCGCCTCAAAGGATCCCGTACAACTTTATTGCACTGAACACAATTATAGTTAAATTACCAACTGGTTATTTGTGGCCCATCTCCCCAGCTAGACTTTATGCTCCATGAGCGCAAGACCCATGTATGTCTTGTTCATTTGCTGTCACCCCAGTGCCTAACACAACCCCTCAGACATAAGTAAGTACACTGAGTATGTGTCAGTGGATTGAAAACTAAAGGGATGGGCCCACTTGATACACTAGAACTCTTCTGCTTCTAAAATTTTCTGCCTTTTTTCTACTTTGAAACATTTCTATTCATGTAAACACTTCTCGTCCTGTTTTTATGTTTTCACTGTTTTTTTTTTAACTGAGATACCACAGAAATCTTGTTTTAACGAGAAAAATAGTGATTAATAATTATAATTTAACTCAAAAAGCATATTACTGACATGCAAAATGTGCAGTTCCTTCTAGGGACTCCCCTCTGCTTGTTTGATCTCTACGGTTCCTGGTAGCAGACTGCTTCCTTGTCTGACCTTCTGGGCTCCCTCGGGAAGGGCCTGCAGAACCCTGTTGAGCCCTTCAGCATGGGACTGGTACTGATTAGTAGGCTACATGCTTGGTTCTCAGACAAAAAAGATTCTTCTGGGTCCAGAGCCTATAATGCACTAGTTTCACATCACACCACACCCTGCTTTACAAAGGGAAGAAATCAGGCTTGCAAAGATTTTCCAGCAATGAAAGGGAGGGATATAAAAAAAAGTGGAAAAGCTGGCAGTAGTGAGAGAGTCTTCTGTTGGGGCTACTTGCTTCCTTCTGAGGTTCCCCAGGTCACTAGAAACTCCTTTTCTCAGGGGAAGGACCGTGGGAAAGCATTCAGTTGAGAGTCCCCAGCTAACCTGAGCCAGGCCGTGACACCCTTCTCAAGCCCACAGCAGATACTATTAATCAGTAATGACCCCCTTTTCTTTCCAAGTCCACATGCAGCCCCAGTCTCTTTCTTAGCATACTATTCCAGGATGCGATCAGTCAGAGAAAATGGAATTAATGTGTGCTTAGCATGGTGACAGGCAGGTCATAGGCATTTTATATGCATTTGCCTTTTTTGATCTTGACAACTCTGAAATTGATATAATGATCCCCATTTTACAGATGAAGTTAAAATAATTTATCCAAGGTCACATTATAAAAAGCAAAGTTGGTGTTTGAGTTCAAAGCTTATGGCCTTTCTAGTACACTACATACCTCCCAGGGAGCCCAAACTTCAGGGGTGCCAATCTGACTTCTGGCCATTTGTGGTGAAATGTTCTTACAAGATTTCCCACCACTTAATTGTTACTGTTTATCCTTTGGAGGCCACTTCAAGCAGAAAGTTTTGATGTGTTCTGTCAACCCTGAATCCCCCATTAGTGCTAAGCATGACAATAGATGTCCTGTACAGCTGCCCTATCATGTTTATGAACTCTTTGGGTTTATTAGATTTACTACTAACTGCACCAGGGCAGTGTTTTTGAGTTTCTAGTGCTTAAATTGGTGCCTAGCACATAGTAAGTGGTCAATAAGTGTCAGTTATTTTGAACTGAACCAGACACAGAGGCTCACTATGGGAACAGAAAGGGTGAGGATAAAGGCCTATGATAAATTAAAAGCCTTCCCAGCTGTTTTGAGAACCTCAAAGCCAGCCTTTCTCAAACTGTATTCTGTGAGATGTTGCTGGGTATTTTATGGAAGGAAAATTGTCCAATGTTTTTGAGTTCTTGCATGGATATGCTTGATTTTATTTAACTCATTGTTTTCCTAATTGGCCACAGGAAAGATTTCTCTTAGCCCCAAAGATTTCTCTTAGCCCCAAAGCCCTTTTCCTTCCCACAGTATGATCCACCCATCCCTCCCTCTGTCCCTCTCTCCCTCCCTTCCTTCCTCCCTCCCTCCCTCCCTTCCTTCTTTCCTTCCTTCCTTCCTTCCTTCTTTCCTTCCTTCCCTCCTTCCTTCCTTCCTTCCTTCCCTCCTTCCCTCCCTCTTTCCTTCCTTCCTTCCTTCTTTCTTTCTTTCTTTCCTTCCTTCCTTCCTTCCCTCTTTCCTTCCTTCCTTCCTTCCCTCCTTCCCTCCCTCCTTCTCTCCTTCTCTCCTTCCTTCCTTCCTTCCTTCCTTCCCTCCTTCCTTCCTTCCTTCCCTCTTTCCTTCCTTCCTTCCTTCCCTCTTTCCTTCCTTCCTTCCTTCTTTCTTTCTTTCCTTCCTTCCTTCCTTCCCTCCCTCCCTTCTTTCCTTCCTTCCTTCTTTCTTTCTTTCCTTCCTTCCTTCCTTCCTTCCATTTTGTATTTTTATGGAATTCAGTTCTGGATTTGTCGCCCCAATTCCTAACCCTTTCTCTGAAGTATGAGTCCTGAGATACTGCCCAGCAGCAGATCTTGTAGATACTCCAAAATATGTGATGACCATTGATACTTTCTATCAATCAGTGTGCCAATTTCTTGAAATTTGCCCCCCATGTCCCTTAGGGTGACAGATTTGGGTGGTTAGACCAGTGAGGGAAGAAATAACTGGGGATGGGTGGATCATACTGTGGGAAGGAAAAGGGCTTTGGGGCTAAGAGAAATCTTAATTCAACTCCTAGCTACTACTAATTATGAGTGAAGTGGACTTGGGGATGTTAACTTCCCTGAGCCCTGGTTTCCTTGTTAGATGGGGATGACAATAGTATCTACATCTGCAAGATCAATCTATAGGATTAAATGAGGCCATCATATGTGCAATGCTGCCACAGAGGCCTGACCCATGGGCCATATTTTAAAATTTCTAATATCACTGTGAATAGGTACCTCACTTCATCTTATTTTTTATACTAGTTATGGATGTGCAAATTGAGGCTCAGAGAGGCTGTGAGTTGCCTAGGGTCACACAGCTGGTACCAGGCTGAAAATTTATGGCCCCAAACCAGGCCTTATGAAAGCAATATGTGGCATATACATTCGATGGAGTATTATTCAGCCCTAAAAAGAAAGACAATTCTGAAACACACTACATGGATGAACCTTGAGGATCTTATGGTAAGTGAAATAAGCCAGTGACAAAAGCACAAATACTGTTGATCCACTTTATATGAGGCTCTGAGAGTAATCAGATCACTGCAACAGAAAGTCGTTGACAGCGGTGGGGAAAGAGGGTTAGGCAGTTATTTAATGGATACAGAGTTTCAGTTTTGCAGGATGAAAGGAGTTCTGGAGATGGATGATACTGGTGGTTGTACAGTGTGAAGGTACTTTATGCCACTGAACACTTAAAAATAGTTAAGATGGTAAATTTTATGTTATGTGCATTTTACTACCACCACCAACCACCACCAGAACAAAAAACCTAGGAACACAAAACAAAAACCAGGGCTTTTGATTCAAAATGCAGAGCTCATTCCCCACCCCCCCCACCCCCTCCACCCCACCCCCGCTCCCCTCCCAATAACAGGGCCCCTACAGAGGAGCCGCATATTAGGCCTCCTCTTCCAATGTGCTATCAAATTACAAAATTTGGAGAACTCTCCTTGGCTGAAACCCTGGGAAATCAGGAAACCCTTGCTTCTCCCAGACCTTTTTTCCTCTTGGTCAAAGCCCCTGTCTTTCCACAGAGCCAGGAATTCTTGGAAAGAGGACAAATCTTCCGTCTCAAAGAAATCACTCAGGTGAGCTATAATTATGATTTGCCAACATTGATTAGTACTGCCTCTGTGCCAGACACCTTTGCAGTGCTTTCCCATGTATTAACTCCTTACAACCCTTATATCAGTCCTGCAAGATAAGTAGATATCCCCATTTTACAGATGGGGAAGTTAGGGCTCAGAGAGGTTGGTGTTAACATGCCCGAGCTCATATACATAGTGTGTAGTAGAACCAGGATTTTTACTCAAGTCTTCTTGACCCTAGAACCTGCCTCTTACCCCCTGTGCTATCTACAGGAGGAAGGGAAATTGAAGATGTCTGCATAGGCTGTTTTTCCAATATGAGGATTGACGTATTTTTTCCCCCTCCTGAGATGCACTCCACTCTAGCCTTACCAGACGATGGGCCAACCTCTCATTTAAGTCTGTTCTTCCCTTTTCCTGTTTTCTGAGAGGCAGCGTGCGTTCTCCCTGGTGCATCATGAGCTCCTTTGGGGAGGACAGTATTCTCTTTAGCTAGGAGGCTGGCATTTGGGTCCTGTCCCTTGGCAGCGCCCATCTGCTCCAAGGACTTTCCTAAAGCCTTTATCCTGCTGGGTGGGAGCCTATTGCAGGTGCCGACCTCGTGGCCTCACGCTGGGAAGTAATATTTAGCTAGAGATGCCTTTTGTTTGCAAGGCTTAGGCAGCTCGATAGAAGCTCAACTTGGCACTTTCGGTCTACAAGGGATGTGCCAACAGGCTGGCAGAGACATCGATAATAATTTCAGTAAGTGTTTACTGAGTGTTTACTCTGTGCCTGGCATTGTGCTAAGCAGTTTGTATGGATCATCTCATTTGATCCTCCAGTCATTTAAATTAGGTACAGTCAGTTCTGTTATAATGCTTGTTTTGAAAAAGCAAATTTGTTCTGATGCAATTGATATATTAGGGAAAGATTTGAGCATGATAATTTTGCTTTCGATTATGCATGATTTTGTCCATGAGAAACACTAGGTGAAGGCAGAAAACCATAGCCAGCCGAACCAAGGTGTGTAGAAATACACAAAATGCACACATCTTCTACACGTGCCTGCTACATGAGTTACTATGTGTGTTATGAGCCACACCCATCTACATCTGGTGGTATACTTTCCATCCAGTTTCAGGTGATTTTTCTTTCACTACTTTGCATCAATGCAGAAGCTTCCCATGTCTACAAGCAAACTTTAGCTCTTTTTCAAGTGCTACACTTATTGTAGCATTTATGTATTTCTTAACCACTTGGCACATGTAAAACTGGTTCCTATTTTGTATTAGTGCCACTGATAAAGTTTTGGGGTGCCATGTCCCAACCCCATTTTCCCTATAAGCCCTGTGGTTTTTACTGTGGGGTTTTGCATAGCACAGAGACTTGTAGAAATGCCTGGGTGCTTCTAGCAGAATTGACTCTTGCCATTATTCCCATGTGACTGAAGAGGAATGTAAAGCTATTCTTGACAATATTTCTGACAGAAAGTATTTTGACAAAAATAATACTAATAATAAGTGGCAAAGCTAGGATTCAAAGCCCCGATTATCTTACCCCCATGTCTGTGTTCAAAACCCTTAAAGCATTAAAAAACAAACACACATTACCTGCTGTCTGTTCTGATCTCTGATTGTATCTGTAACAATCAGAGTAGACCACCTCTTCCCCCAACTGTCTCTCAGGCTCTGGTCCCTTAAGCCAAGAGCCGCTACAAATATGTTCATGCCCCTAAGGGATTTGAGCACAGTGGGTACCTGGCTCACAGGTGGGCTGTCCTTGCTCCTTTCTGCTTCTCATCCTGTTGTCCCTGCTGTCCCTGCTGCTTCCTTCCCAGGCTGGCTGGCACCTGACTCAGCAGCCACCCCTCTGCCCCGTCTTGCAATCTGGAGTTATTAGCATCAAAGAACAAAAGCAAACAGCATCAGGGCTTTGTTGGGGGGGCTCAGTCTTCTACAAAGGCGGATGAGTGGGCTCTGTGTTGGGGATGAAGCTAATACCACCTGGCCTTTTGTGGAGAGACAACTCTTCCTGTGTTTGAAGAGCTCAGCTACAGAGAGCCAGAAAGGGCCCCCGGATGTGGGAAACCAGCCTCTTTGGTGCTGGAAGTTTGCTTTATCTCTTAACTAAAAGAATCATTTCTGTATTTGGAGGGAAGAATCTTGTGCTCATTCTCCCCAGGTGCATGGAAGAACAGACTGGTAGGAGCCAAGGACTTTGCCTTCTTTTGGTTTCCTCCTGATGTTATAGTTGGGTATGATCCTCAGCTGAAGGCCTGCCCTGGTATTTGTGAACCTGGGGCAAGAATATACATGGAGGCCAGTGGCAGCCTCCCTTTTCTCTACCTCCAGCTCCATAAAGATGCTTGTGGACATTTTTCTGAAAACCCCAGCCTGTAGAAATCCACAGCTCCTGAAACAGCTTTCCCTTGGCCATTTCTTGACACTGGAATGTACACAGCAGGGGGCTGGTCTGCTTTGGGGAGAATGGCCTGGGGAAGAGGTACACGAAGGGGTAGTTTGGGCAAGGAATTCTGAGTGCTCGAGTGTGCTCTACAAGGGGGTTAGCTTCAGAGGCTGCTGGTTCTGGTGGGAGCATCCAGGTGGCCCTGTGGAGTCCTCAGGTCCTGGGGTGGGAGGTAGAGACCCCTCTAAAGCATGTAGCTTGGGGCAGGGGCTCCAGTTGCCCAGGCCTGTGGTCTTACTGTACTTGACCCCTACCCTCTGCCTTGGGCTGTGCCTTTTTCTCACTTCCGTGAGATGCCCAGCATTCTTACCCCTAATTTGTAGCTCAGTGGGTCAGATGGTACGTGACCCCATTTGTGCTTTTATTCAGAAATATATAGCCAGCCCTTATCTGATGTGCTACTCTGAGTATGGGAGGTATTAATGACAGAGCCTCCTCTCTGGCTTTTAGTTTCCTTGTCTATAAAATGGGATGAATAATGTTCCTACCTCTTAGAATTGTGATAAGAATTAAATAAGAATGTATATAAAGCACTTAGCATAGTGTCCAGCACACAGAATGATTGATGAATGTGAGCTTTATTATGAGTACTATTGCTTTGGGCCAGGGATATATGGACATTATCCCATTTTGCCCACACATCCACCCTCTGGCGTGTGATACTGGACACGGTAATTGGCCCAGGAACAGCTAACCCAATGAGAGCCTTCCCAGGGAATTTTACTAGAATCACCAGAAATAGACTGCTTTTTTCTCTGGTGCTGCCATATTCCATGTATGTTACCCAATGGAGACAACTCACCTGATATTGAGGCCAACACAGAAGAAAATGGTGTTCATTATAGTAAGGGGATTAAGACACCTAGAGTCCAATCCCGGCTCTGACCCCTGTCCATAGGCATGTACTCTAACTTCTCTGAGCCTCTATTTTCTCATGCGCAAATGGAGATGCCAATAGTATCTGCCTCAGTGAGTTAACTGAGATGATCTATTCACCATTCAGTACATACTGCTGAGCCCCTGTTGTAGGCCAGACCCTGCTTACACCCTTTGGACACAAGCAGTGAATGAAACAGACAATATTGCTCTCATGAAGCTTGTATTTTAAGGGGGATGTAAACAAAACATTAACCCATCCTGTGATGTCAAATAGTGATTAGTGCCATGAAGAAAGGAACATCAGGCGAAGTGTCTGAGGAGGGTCCCTATTTTAGAGAAGGTGGTTAAAGAAGGCATTTCTGAGGAAGTAATATTTGAGCTGATACCTGAGGAAAGTGAGGAAAGGTCTTTTATGTACCTGATGAAGACTGTTGGGGCAGGGGCTAGCAAATGCACGGGGTCTGGGCGGGGCCCGCTCAACTAGTATTGGTCACTTCTGTTGTGACAGGAGGGCTGAGGACTTGCTCACATAACCTGGCACCTTCTGTCACCTGTCCTCCAAGCTTTGGTGCTCACTCTGACCTTGGTGGTTAACAGGTGCTTGAGAAATACTCGGGAAAAAATCCTGATGAAAATGAATTCCAGCCCAGTCTGGAATGCCATGCTCAAACCAGGGATGGGGGAGTAAACCAGGAGGAGGATTTGAAAGCTGCTGACACCCTTCACCCACTCTCTTTGGCATCACAACCAGGGAAGGAGTAAATCAGGGCATCCCTGCCTCCATTCAGTACCCCATGGACTCAAATTGCCTATTCAACAGTAACTTCAGCCACAAGTGCGTACACTCAACATGGCTATTTTGAAGTTCAAAGCAAATGATTTCCTGCAGTTTGGGGAGATCCGGTTCTCTAACCATGGGGAAAAAGAAAGGATCCCCTGTCTGCTGCTGTTGTAATTGGGGAGGATGGCTGAGCTGGGGAGCCCTCCCACCTTGCCCTTCATTTGGACTGGATCATTTCAAGAGGCAGGAGTCCAAGATTCCCCCACTCACTACTTTCACCCCCATAGCCCCCATATTCCTGGAGGAGGTTTGGGGAGCATGGGGCGGGCTGCATAGCCAGCCTGCTGGAGGCGAGGCCCAGTCAAATCTTCTGGGACCCCACCTGGTGAACTCTGCCTTGGTTCTGACCTATTTTCTAGGAGAGAAAATAGAATATAGATTTAAATGCAGTGGAGCTCTGGAAAACTACAGGCCCAGCAGGGTGAGAAAATAAAACAGCAGGAGGGAGCTGAGGAAGTGCTGGCTCTGGTGAGGATGCCACCTCCCCTGGATCAGTCTCATCTGGTTGTCAACTGCCTTTTCTTCAGCAATTTGCCCTCACTTCTTATCTATTAAAAATTGATATATACACATAATTATATAGGTGTGTTTCTTCTGACCTGTCTTAGGGCCCAGCGCTGCTCCCCTATACCCAGACTCCACGCTGTATACCAGTAGCAGCCACGGACAGAGGGAGCTCTGGGGATGAACGCGGGGGCGACGCAGCAAGATGTGGAGTCAGAATACTCTCAGCTGCATCCTAGGGCAGCCTTCCTTGCTGTGTGACTATGGGAAAAGTTTTTAAAAATACCTTTGTCCTCTCATATATACGGGTAATACCATTATCAGCTAACATTAACTGAGGGCTTTGTATATACCAGGTACTGTTCTAAGCTCCTCATAACAACCACCAGAGGTAGGAACGATTATTACACCCATTTTACGGATAAGAAAATTGAAGCACACAAAGCTTAGGCAACTGGTACAGTCTACACAGCATACAGAGTCAGAGCCTGAATCCTGGCTGTCTAGCTGAGGACCGCCCCCACCCCCACCCTCCCTCTGTCAATTCTCATGACCTGGCTTGTATCACATGTCTGTTCTTGAAGCTAAGGTAGGGGTGGGGATCATCTTTACAAAGCCACACAGATTAAGGGTGGGAAACGTGGGTTCCCCAGAAGACAGCTGGGTTGTGTTACAAAAACGAGAAAAGGATGCTGGACGGACAGTAGAGCAGATGGATACTGTTGAGGTTCAGATCCCCCCCTCTTCCCAACGCTGCTGCCTCTGGCATTCATTCCGTTGGCTGGAATTCAATGCAGAGACTCAGGTGACGGACAGGGCACAGGTGATATTGTGTCTCTCTATTCCTCAAACTGGACAGAACACTCAGAACTGCCTCCAGCTCCATGCCACAGCCAGGAATTGAGCTTGGACCCTGACCCCCCACTAAAGGGGGATTTTCTTGGTGGTCTCGTTGCCCCTCCTTGGCCAGAAGAGAGGCTGGAGTTTTTAGATGCATTACCAGAACTGGGCCAAACTAAGGCTTCAGGAGGGAAAACAAAAGAAATAAGATGGAGTTTGTTTTGACCCTTTCTGCTCATCCAGAACGTTTTCACTCCCCCTTGCCCCACTTTCTGCTGAGGAGTGGGAGGGAAAGAGACCCAGAGCCGGGGAAGGCTGGAGCGGACATCTTCATTCACGAATAGAGGAGTTGAACCCAAATCATCAGAAGAAAAATGGTTTACTTCCTGTGGTCTCTTGGTGTTTCCAGGGAGCCATCTGGTCAGCATTTTTGGTAATTTTGTCTGCGGTAATTCAAAATGATAACAATCAGCACAGCTAACTTATGCAGTGTTTGCCTTGTACTGAGGTAAGTGCTTTATGAGTATTTAATCTCAGGTAATTAGCATTAACACTGCCATTATGGAGGCTCTGCTGTCTTCCCATTTTATAGTTGAGGACAGCAACTCAGAAGTTCAATGACTGACCCAAGGCCACTGAGCAGGCAGGGATTTGAACACAGACCAGTTGGCCTCCAAAATTTAAGACTGTACACACCATGTCCAAATGTGCAATTTAGTATCAAAAGAACTTTGGTGTTCCAAGGTATTCTGTCTCCCTTGAGTCCTGGTGCCCTCTTAAGATCCTGTTTCTATGAACAATGGTGTTGACACTCCCACCACACGTAAATAGTTTGCTATCCTGTTTAATGAAAGGGTATTTTGACGACCACTATTCCAGGCAATCCATCAGTCACAGTTACTGGCCCAGCTCAGTTATTTATGCAGCATGTTTTCCCTTCCCACCTCTTCTATTTTGCCTCTTTCCTTCCTCCCTGCTGCCACTCCACCCCTAAATATAACAACGCCAGACTATCTGAAAGGGGGTGTGGCCAAGGCATGATTCAGAGCTCACTACATGTCTCTGTGCAAATACAACTTGGAGGGAATACAGGACTTGTGCTGGAGAAATGCTCAGCTGTTGCTATGGGGTGCCCCTCCTGGATGCTGAGGTCCAGCTCTGTTAGGTCAGCACCCGGATGGATTGTCCTGAGCCAAGAGTTCCAGTTCCTTAAAAACTTGCGGAAGCTTTACAAATCTGATTGTAGCACATTAGAGGCACAAAGGGTAACCCACAACTCACTCATGTGTAGCTAGGAAGGTCTCACCCAGTGCCCCCATAACTCCATGTTAGCCCGTATGCCCTTGAGGGACCTGGGATTCAGTTGACTGAATGTCAAATGGGATGGCATTCAAGACATCTAGGCTCTTTTCTGGTCTCTGTCCCTGGACTCGCTGTGTGACTTTGGGCAAGATTTTCATCCTCTTTCATCCTCCGTCCTAACAAAAAATGAATTTAAACTAGATGATGCCTGTGGATATCCCAGATCTACCATTCAGTGATTCTAAGGGAGTCACGCAGGATGGCCTGGATGGCCAGTGGTTTCCTGAAGCAGCCCCCTGTACCTGCTCAGCTGTGGTACATCCTATTAGATCGCATCTAGGGGTTTTAACAAGGCTTTGGGCTGCTCTGGGTTTGGCTACCCTAGCATGATTGTTTCACATTTGAGAGGCAAGAGGAGGAGATTGTGTTCATGGAGATGATGGGAGTGTACTGTTCTTCATTTTTTGAAAGTTCATTGGCTTAATTCAAATGTCAACCATCCCAGGGCTCAATGTTTATTTGTAGCTGTCAAAGTGATTTCAAACGGCAATTCCTGTCATTAATGATGGGTGAAAAGCATGGAGAAAAATGAAAGGGGGAGGCAGAAGTTCCATTTGTATGGCAAATGGCCTACTCACACACAATCTCCTGTACACACACTGCTGTCTGTGATGAAGAATGGTCACTGGGAAACCTGGGGAGGGAGGGAATTATAAATGTTTTGTGATCTTGCGTCCTTCAGTCTTGTGTGGTGAATAATGCTGCAACCTGCTCTTAATTCTTATGCTTCTTTTTCTTCGTTCCTCAAGGGAGTGGTTCATTATTAGTTTTTCTCTCTGTGGGGAAACTTAGACTTCATGTCCAGTGCTCTGTACCTGGAGGTGAGGAGGATTTGCTTGGGTATGGGTATGCAGAAATCAACCAGAATATTTTAACTAATATTCTTGCAGGATTCCAGTCTGCTTGGCTCTTTGGTGCCCTATCTGATTCCAGGATGATGTCTTTCGGGACAGATGTGAAGCTCACCTCTCTTGGCTACATGCATAGTGAAAAGGGAGCTTGGCCCCTCGGCTTGCATGGGTGGTTTTTGGGTGAAGGTAGAACTAAGTGCTCAGAAGCTGAGCACCTTTGGGTCTTGCATGAACTTGATAGTCATGCAAGGGCACATTGCATTGTGTGTGTGTGCTGCTAACACATTTCTTCCTTTTTCTCCCCCTTCCTCTCCTCTCCCTTTCCCTTCCTTTGAAAATGCTGCCACAGATGTCAGTCAAGGTCCAGGTGAGTCTTTGTGTTCGCACAGCTGCTGTGGAAACTCCCCCTCTCCTAGGTTGTGCATGGTTTGACTCTGAGTGAGACCTTTTTCTAGGGATTCTAAACAGAACAGAAATCTAAGAACATTGCATTTTCATCAATGTAGATTAAGAAGAAGAAATGCCATGAATTGATATATTTATATTGGTTTCGAAAACCATTTTAAAACCAAGACAATATGATTCCTATGCTTATAAATCACTTCCTTCTGATTAATATTTCTGGGTGAATCAGAGAGGTGGAAAATGAGCATTTTTGGGGAAAAAATTTTAAAAGATATGCTTAAGATATGTATTTCCCAATTTAATGAGTGTTTTTGCCTTCCATGAATCTACTTATCTTCCACAGTTTCCTCTGGTTGAAAGTTGAAGATATGACATACTTAACATGGAAAATAGGAATTGGATGATACAAGGTTTCTTTCTTTTTAATCTAAGAAATGGCTTTTCTTTTCAACAATGAAATTAGCAATATTGTTTCCTGGTTATGTAGTTAATACATGCTCACTGTAAAAAATAAAAATAAAAAAGAAGAAATTTCTCTTTAAAAATGCATACTTATCCAGACTTCTAGTTTTAAGCATTGTGTGCATTGTGTACAGACACATATATATGTACACAGACATATGAAGGTACAACCATTTATAGATAAGAAGTGTCAGATGATTTCAAATGGTTTAGAGAGCATTATAAAGTGGCTAGTACTTGGAATTAGAAAGAATAATTAACCTTACCAAAGGAGAAGGGAATGTCATCTTTCTTGGATATTTTCATACACGTTTTCTTGTTTAGTCCTTTTAACATTTAATTCTTATAACATCAGTGCAAGATAGGTATTGTTATATCTGTTTTAATGTGAAGGAAACTGAGGGATGTACAGGTTAGCAGTTTGCCCAGGGTCATAGAGCTTGTCAGAGGTAGTGCTGGAATTTGAACTCGGGACTTCAGACTGCAGAGCCGATGAACACTCCATTGGAAAAATGCTGAAATTCCATCCCTGAAAGTTCTCAATGATTGAAGATCTCCTAAGTATTTCCTAATGTTTGGGGGTAATGTGACATTTCCATTATTAGCAGCCCTCTTTCCAAATGAATTTATCCTTTATTGTTTTTGTTTTTGAATATCTAAAAGAATCAACCAGGTTTACGTAGAGTCTCGGATTATTGATCTATATGGGATATTACACAACGTGAGAGGATAATAGGGTCATCCCTAGCTATACACAGGTTTTCCCTGTCTTTGTTTATTCAGCCCACTCCCCACCTTTGAAAATAACTGGTGTTTGAGCCAAAGCACAGGGACAGCATTTTCTAGGAAGATACCATTAATGCATTCTTTCTGTATTTTGGTTCAATCACTGAACAAGTACTTATGAGAACCTGCTATGTACCAGGCACTGTATAGGCACTAAGGATAAGACAGTGAACAGAACACAAGACAATCCCTGTCCTTATGGATCTTTTATACTAGTTGGAGGCAGACAGTGAACTAAAAAACTACATACACACATATACGTATTACATATAATGTGTGTATATATATTACATATCTGTTATATAATGGGGTTGTTGATAAGTGCTGTGGGGAAAATATGAAGCAGTTAAAAATGAAGTTGCTCATTTTTAGAGGGTGGGCAGGAAAGGCCTCTCTGCTTGGATGATATTTTCTGGTGTACCTCAAGAAGGTGAGGGAGCAAACCCAACACCTCAAGTTTTGTTTGTAAAAATACCACTTGGCTTAACCCCTCCTCTTCCTGGTTGTCAGCAGAGATGTGACCCAGGGTGCCCACTTTGATTTGTGTATTGTGTCCTGTATACGGGCTCCAGCTGAGGGAATGAGAGGGGGCTGAAATCCAGCCTGTGTTTCTCTGGGCAAACCTGTGCCTTGGCACTGCCTCTGACCTGGGAGCACCTTTTGCTAGTTCTCACGAAGGTGGCACCTTGGTCCCCGGTGAAACGGTGTGTTGGAGTGAAATGCGGTGGACATACAGTCTCTTCAGAGGGGTGCAGGTCAGTGGTGACCCTACTTTAGATAACAGCAGCTGCAACCAGCCCAACATAACACCATTCCAATTCCAAGGCAATTATTCTCTTAATGAGTCTCTGAGGTGTGTTGGCTGAGCCCCATTTTTCTGCTGGGGAAGTTGAGGCCAGGAGGTTAAGTGATTGAGTAGTAGGGCCAAGAGGCTATTCCAGCTCTTAGTTCTGCCTTTGAGGTGTCCAGAGCCGATTGCCAATCCTGTCACTCACTCACTGACCCCTTGCTTTTTTGTAGTTTCCGAGCCTGAAGCAAATGACTGGTTCAGAACCTTCCCTTGTGGCCTTGGAGGCTCCAAAACAAGAAGCCTTTAGTGGTTCTCTGATTTTTTCCTCTTCCCTTCAGGAAGACAAACTGGGTATTTAAGCTAATGTAACTATTTACCCAGGGGCTGATGAGAGACTATAAGGGACAATTGATTAATTGATTAATTTTACATGTTGAGGAGATTGCTTAGAAGTAACCCTACTGTGAAATGCAGATGGAGCTGGAGTCTGGCAGGCAGCACCTTTCCCAAAATCCAGGAGATGGACTGGGAATGCGGAGAGGGTGTTTTGGACACCCAGGAGAAAAGGGGCAGGAGGTACTTCCCTGGACTTCTGTGTGGGAAAATCCACCACCCTGTCCCCGTAGTCTGCAAAGGAAGTTCAGGGTAAAAAATAGCAATGGGTGCGCGTGGTGGGCCAGCCTGGAGATGGTGAGGGATGCTTGGCTCTGCTTTAACTCTTCCCATCAACACCTCCAAGGCAGGTGTCGGCATCCTTTCTGCAGACTAGCACAAGGGGCCTCAGAGAGGTTCAGTAACTGCCCTCAGTCTCTAGCTGCTAGTGCAAGACCAGGATCTCAGATCTGTCTGCCTCCAAAGTCTGCACTCTTTGTGCTGGGGGTGAGTCTACACGCCTAACTCTTCATGTAGTGCCAAGCACATAGTAGGACCTCAGACATTTACTGAGCAGAAAGTAGCTACAAGCACTGTGGGCATTGTGAGTCTGTGGGTCCTGAAATGCGTTGGAGCTCAAAGGGTATCCTAAGGAGTACAGCTGAGTTTTCAGAGGAAACTGAGGCCCAAGGATAGGAAGGGACATCTCTGAGGCCATGTATCCCATCTGTGGCCTCTGTCAGGTGCCTGGCAAATGCTCCTGGCCCTTTGCGATTTGTTGTTGGCCTCTCTGTGCTGCCCCAGGGCAGAAGTGCACAGTCCCAGCCCTGCCTATCATGCCATGCCCTCAGAAATCTCTCCCCTTCCAGTGTATTCCAGAATTTTCTCCCAAGGGGATGGAAGCCCTTTGGAGGTGAAGAAGAGGTAGAGGAGGAATCTGGGAGCAGGGGACAGTGCTAGGGCCTCTGGGTATAAGACCCTCTCCCCAGCGCTTCTCCCTCCAGCCAGGAGGGGCTGTCCATGGTGCTCCAATGACAGCCTCTCTCCTCAGAAGGGATAATTTCTCAGGCTCTGCCTGCTGATTAGAGCTGGAATTTAAATGAATAACTGTGACCTTGTGAAAGTGCCCTAGTTATTTGGAGGCCCAGTGAGGAAGTAGGCCTCCTGCCTCGGTCCAGCAGAGCTGCTGCAGGAGGAGGGGTTCCTGTCTGCCCAGAGGAGGCCTCCGGCTGCTGTGGCCAGAAGCAACTGACCGGCCTTTGCTGGACTTCCTCTGCCTCCTCTTGACCTCTGCCCCTTGGTGTCTTCCCCTTCAGTGTTAAGTCCTCTCAGGGCTGTCCTTGGAGAGGGGACCTGATTATTTGTCCAGAGCCCTGCCCTGTCTCCAGGGTCCAGCCCGAGCAATACTGTTCTGAACCTGAAGTCAGAATGCAGTGCCCGATGTGTCTGACTTGTGTTTATGGACACAACGGGTTTGCAGTAGAAGCTTGCTGCTCACAGGTGCCCACAGAACCTGCAGCCCAGCCCCACCCAGGAGCTTGTTAATGAAGGAGAATCTCACCCTGGATTCCTGAGGTAGAGCCTGCATTTTACCAAGACCTCCAGCAGTGTGCATGTTAAAGTTGGAGTCACACTGACTGAGATTCTGGGTCCTCCTCCCCTTCAGGGCCTTCAGGGCCATGTTTACTGAGCAAGGTGCCTTCCACCTTGCTAAATCCCTGCTCCACTGTTCTGCTGGGCACAGCATGAAATACCCACTTTCTGGATTGATGGAGTTAAGAGGAAGCATGAGATTAGGGAAGGGGAAGGGAATGAATATTTATTGGCCATTTGGCCTGTGCTGGGCACTATTCTGGCACTTCCTATATAGAAGTTTACATACTGTGTGGCAAGACAGCTTAGGATAGAGCAGGGTTCTGCAAACTGTAGCTCAATGGCCAAACTGGTTTTACATGGCCTTTGAGCTAAGGATGGTTTTTCGCTTTTTAAATGGTTAAAAACAGTCAAAAGAAGAAGAATTGGTGATGCAAGAAATTTGTGAAATTTGAGTTTTATTGGAACACAGGCAAACTTGTTCTAGAACTATGGCTGCTTACCAAGGCAGAGTGGAGAGGCTGTGACAGAGACCCTACAGCTTTCAAAGACTAAAAAATTTACCATACAGCCCTTTACAGAAGAAGTCTGCTGCTCCTGGGTAGAGCACAGACTCAGAGCCAGATACCTGTGTTGACCTCCTGGCCCTATCCCAGCATTATGGCCTCTTCCAGTTACTTTACCTTTGTGGGCTCTACTCTCCTCATCTGTAAAATGGGGACAGTAAGAACCTACCTCATGGGGCTGTTGTGAAGATTAAGTGACTCATGCATGTCAAGTCTTTAGAGCAGTGCCTGGCATATAGTAAGCAATGTACATGTTAGCTAGTATTATAACTTATCTCATTTGATCCTTTCTACACATGCTTCTATTTTATTGATGAAGACACTTGACTCAGATTGGTGTCAAAACAAAACAATACATTTCAGAGCCATGCTATTCACTGTTCAGAGCCAGGCTTCCAGGGCTGTGCTAGAGAGCCCCTCTAAATACACCCGCTATCTTCTCCCTTTTACACATTCTCTTCTGTCTGTTTTGATCTTTATCCTTTCAGTGAAGAAATCCCTCAAACTTAGATCCTGACCACCATTTCTCTAAAGCAAGGACTCCCAATAAGAAGGGAAAGGGGACCAATATTTCACAAGACCCACTGTGTGCCAGACACCTACCACTTCATGGATGAAGCCTTGGGCTCCAAAATGTCATAGCCTTTGCTTAAGGTCAAAAGCATGTACGGTAGGCAGCAGGATTTGAACACGTGTCTGGGATTTCTGCTCTGTTGTTCTGCTTCCTTTTGGCTCTGTCACTTTCGCTAGATGCTGTGTGGCCTTGGGTAGCCCATGTAACCTCTCTCTGGCCACTTTTCTTTAAAATGAAGCATTTGAATCAGATAACCTCTTAGATTCCTTCCATTCTGACCATCTATGATTAGGCCTTCTGACTGAGGTACCCTGGGGAAGAGCGATCAGAAAAATGGCCTCTCCCTCATTACCAAAGACTTACAGCTCTTAACTCTAGCAGTTCTATAGTATATTTGTTTTTTCTTTCCTATTTTGGGCAGTAGTCCCATTTGCTTTTCTCCCTTATTTATTAGGTAAAACCTCTAACATTTATTGAGGTTGTCTTTTGAGCCAGGCTCCAATATATTAAGTTTTTGCATGCATCATTTAATTCTTTTGAGATCCCAGGAGGTAGATTCTCTTATTAGACCCATTTCACTCATGAACAAACTGAGGCTCAGAGATATTAGCTCACTGATCCCATCCAGCAAAAAGTGGTGGAGCAGGATGCAAACCCTGGCATGTGTGGCCTTGGAGGTGTCTCCTGGGGAATTCCATCAGAATGTGTACTCCACAAGGGTACACTTCAGTTCCCCACTGTATGCTCTGGGCCTAGAACAGTGCCAATACATTAGAGACATGGAATAAATAGTTTCTTAATGAATAAATAATGCCTGGGGCTCAGCTCTTAGTTTGACCCCACACCCCTCTGAAGGAAAGCCTGTTTGCTTTTATTGGGGTTCCCTCTGAGATAGCAGATAATTGAGCCAATCTTTATTCAGTGCCCATCTTGGGCTCAGCTCCGTGGGGGATGCAGGCTGCAGTAAAATGCAGCCCTGCTGTGTGTAGTTGATTGGAAGGGGGCCCTCAGCTGGGCTAACGGTGCTCAGCTTTCAGCCAGTTGCCCGCTGGGTCCTGGGAAGACCCCCTTGGCTCCTGTAGCTGTTCTTGCTGAGTAAAGTGTGAGTGAGAACCTGCTTCCAGCCTGCCTCCAGCTTTGGCTAACTCAAGGAAGCAGATCACTGGGCCTTGATGCCTCTTTCCAGAGCCTTTTAAAGATGGCCTTCTTTACTGTCTTGCCAAGGCAGACTCCCTGGGGTGCTGGTTAGAGTCCCAGTTTGTTTCTTAGATCTGGAGAGCAAGGTCAGAGTTAGAGCTGGAAAGGCCAGTAGAGATCCTGTAATCTCATTACAGGTACTGCCTCCACCCCCTGACTCCACCCAATGTGTGGGGTGTATATTTGTTGCTCTGTGATGAGGGGATATTGGCAGCATTTAGGAGGAAGGGGCAATGAATGTTAGATGTGCCGTAATGTGTGGGAGTCTCATTCAAAGATTTGTGCTACTTAAAATGCCAGTGGTGAGATCATAGAGAAACTATTCTAGATCAATTCCCTCCTTGTGCAGGAGGGGAAACTGAGGCCATAGACTTTCTATGTAACTCAAGAAGTCATACATCTTGTTTACAGCAGCCTCATAGGTCCTCCCAGGCTGTAGACCCACCTTGGGAGGTCTGGTAAGGACCTGGGCTAAGCTTGTCAGTTTTGGGAGGTGAGGCCTTAGGAGGCATGGGGAGATGGAATGCAGCTGAGAGCGAAGGTCAGGGTTCCCCTGTGGGGCAACTTAGCTGACTGTTACCATGGAGGGGGGCAGCTGAGGACACATGGGGCCGGCAGTCTGCCAGTACTGCCAGTTTGTGGGGGAAATGGTGTTGGCAAGAGATGGTGGATGGGGCCGAGAGAGGGCCCAGCTATACCTGGCTCCTAAATGACAGCAATGCCCACCACCTCTGAGCGCTTCCTGTGAACTGCAAACTGTGCCAACG
Organism: Smutsia gigantea; assembly: GCA_032199065.1. Taxonomy (NCBI): domain Eukaryota; kingdom Metazoa; phylum Chordata; class Mammalia; order Pholidota; family Manidae; genus Smutsia; species Smutsia gigantea. Next base: position 226,285 of record JAVSCE010016590.1, read on the forward strand.
GCTGTCCATATATGGTTGCAGGGAATTGTCATAGTGATCCTGAGAAGATAATTACAAGTGAGAGGCAGATGTTTTAAGGAAAGAGGCACAGAAAAAGTTAATTGTCCAAAAATTCCATTGCTAGTAAGGGAATAGAGCTGAAATTTAAATCCAGCCTTTTGGATTATTTAGAGCAGTGGTTTGCAAAGTTGGGTAAGCATCAAAATCACCTGGAGAGCCAAGAAAGGAAATGCAGGCTCATCAAAACAAGACAGTTCTCCCAGTGATTGTGATGTGACCAAAGTTTGAGAACCAAAGTTTCAGATAAGTTATAAGTTTTAAAGGAAAGTGATCTGGAAGGTAAAGAGATTTGAAAGTTTCAGCATTAACCACTCTTTTATACCCTCCATATGTTAAGGGAGGTTGGTAGGTTGCAGGGGGCAGGTGGAAGGGGGATGGAAGGAATGATGCCCGCTTCGTCTGAGCTCCCGTGGGAACTTAGGTCATGGGCTGGGAGAGCCATCATCGTGATATATTATAGTCACCTGTATATTGTCCCCTGAGTAGCCCTTATCGCCCACTGTGGGCTCTTGAAGGACAGGAAGTGGCTTAGTCTTAGAGAACAGACTTATCTATGCCTGCATCCTTACTACCTGCCACGTTGTATGTGCTCATAAAACTTTGTTGTTAGAATCAGCAGTTCAGGGATGGAAAGGACCCAAAAGGTAGACATGGTTTTCTGTGCACCTAATTTTTGAATCTCTTCTATAAGGGTTATTCAAACTTGGCTTGAACCCCTACAGTGATGAGCACCTCATTGCTCCTTTAGGCTTTCCATTCCATTCTAACAGCATTGAATGTTCAAAAGCTCTTCCTTGTTCTGAGTCACTATAGCTTTCACCACCTGTACTGCTTCTAGCCCTTGGGGACACACAGAATAGATCTAATTACACTCCCAGTGTTTGAAGACAGGGCTTTTGTTTTTAAGGATTTTCTTTCCTAAAGGCTAAAACATCTCCAGTTTCTTTGGGCATTCTCTCATGAGGGCTTTAAGTTCTTTCATCTAGGTCATTGTTTTCTGAAAAATGACTTTTTTTTTTGCCATCTTTCCAGAGAAGGCTGCCCCCACCACATACAGTATTATGGACGTGTCCCAAACCAGTTCATTAGAGTCACACTGCTCTCTTTTTCTAGGCTCCCTAGATTTACTAATGGTGGCACCAAATACCTTAGCTTTCTTTTTGTAATGATTATAGTGTTAAGTTGAACTTAAAGTCACTGAAATCATCACTATTTTGGGTGCACTGCTCCTAAGCCATTTCTTTCCCCTTCCAGCACTGTGTGATGATTTGTTTGACTTAGAGTTGGGATCAGTCTTTGATTTTGTTCAAATCAGCCCTGGATTTTCTAAATCCAGCACACCATGGTCTATTGTGATACAGTTCCTTCATCTAGTATATCAGCTATCCTTTCTAGCTTCATGTCACTCATGAATGAAGAGCTATTTTAGAGAAGTTCATGACAGTTGGAATGTAAGGGCTTCCTCTCTTCTGGGAAGTCTTTTCTAAAATCCACAGTTCTTGATCCTTTAACCCTTAGGGTGACAAGGAGGGCTGCCTTCGTCTTTCTTCTTTGCATGGTATACATACATAGGGACCCTCCACCCCCCCACCCTTACCACCTAAAGAAGTGGAATAGACTGGGAAGATGCTTTCTTCTACCCTGTGGTTATACAATATAGAAGTTGGTGATTCATGGGTGACACTGGAAGAAATACTTTCTGCTCAGTCCAGCCACTAGGCTGGAAGAACAGAGTTGGTCTAGAGGCAAACTGTGAGTGGACTAGTAAGGTAGATCCTACAAAGGCATAATGGTGAGGGTGGAACATGGTGGCATCAGAAGCTGGGACTTGGGTGGCACACCTGCCTTGGAGAATGAGCAAAAAGCTGACTTCTGGAAACCATCATCGTCAGTCCAACTATTTAATTCATGCCCAGTACTGTGCAAGGCTTGTGATCTTCTGATCATTCTGACTGTCAGCTCATGATTGCTGTTGGGTGATACATTGAAGCTTTGGTGCCTTCCTTTCCGATTATGGGTGTTGGTCTTGGTATTGCTTTGAACCATTTACAGTTGTCAGTTTTGTAGGTCAGAACTAGTCAAATATCAGCAACTTCATATAATTTGACACGTAGTTGCTTGGCTTCTTTGTAGATCATCTTGACTATAGTCTTGGTTCTTAGAGGCATAAAGTCTTCAAGTTGGAGTGGATTTTTGGTAGTTTTCTCCAAAAACCCCACACTTAATTCTCTTCTGCAGCATTTTGGCAAATGACGCTCCCCCTGTTATTTGACTTTCTGTTCTTACTGAATGTGCTTGCTTCTTTAGCTTGCATGTGCAACTTTTAAATTGTCTCAAGGTATGCCTCATGTCTTTAGCTCTTTCTTGTTTGGGTTGTACATAGTGGTTCCTCCGGCCATTCTGCATGTGACGTTCTGTGGGTTCCTGCCATCCCGATTATTCTCCTTCTGATACACCCTCCCTGGTTAATGGCTATCTTAATATATGGTGCCATTCTCTGGACCAAAAAAACCTTAGGTTTGGTACAGTCAGCGCTGAGAAGTGGTGGATTTTGACTTAAAAAAAATTTTTTTTGAAAGGAATAGGATGGGTCGTGCTTAAGTGCCAGAATGTATATTTGTCCCTTAAAATTAATCTTCACCCACTCACATCCTTTTGGCCCCTGATTCTGATATCTAACAGATTAGCTGTTCCTTTCAGCTTTAATTCGTCCCAACACCCAGACACCATGCATGTGTGAATGTTCTCAGCCAAGTCACTGATCAAACTGTCGAGCAAGCCTGGGCTCTGTAGTGAACCACTGGTGAGCCTCTGACGGAAAAAGGGAACTGAAGTCCGTACAAGGTCAGAGCATTGCCTGGGGAAGAGCTGGTCTGAGGCACAACTGTGACAGTAGGTGAGGTTTCCTTTAGGCCCCGCCTCTTTCCTTTAAGCACTCTTCCGGCTATTCCACCCCGTCCCCTACAATTTCCCCCTGCCCACAGTGGCAGACTTTGTCACCCGGTGACCACCTGTCTCAGTACTTCCTTTACTCACATACCCCTCTGCTGCCCCTGTCTTTGAAGGATTAGCTTGACTTCCTGATGATCTCACACACAGGAGGTGCCAAAGCCTGGGAGCCTGGGTGTGCTCACGTGTGCATTTTAATGAGTGGGTTAGTGACCCTAAGAAATGACCCGGGGATGGAGATTGAGGAGAGGAAGGGAGAGGGTGGCCATTTAAAAGGGCTCCCTAGAGCTCTTTATATCCTCCTGGACCAGGGGCATAACTGAAGTTGAATTAATGTTCAGGCACTATTTTCTGCTCCTGAATTCTCCAAGACATGTCTCCTTCCTTCTCCACCTGCACTGAGTTAGGGTAGCTAGTGTCATGGTTACCATCACAGCCTGGAGGGTCCATCTGCTGGCTTAGAATCCTTATTACTTCACCCCACAACTAATTAGTGTGACTTTGGCTCTAAGCCTTGGTTTCCTTACCTATAACACGGAAATCACAGCAATGCCTTTCCCATAGAGCTATATTTAATGAGATGATACATAGCCATGCCTTGTCTATAGCAGAGTCAACAAATATTAGCTTCTGTGATAATTCTGTCTTTTTACCAAGTTAAATGAATTACTTCTCTTTTAAGTGTTTAAAATGCTGTGATGTATATTCCTTCTTTCTCCTCTTTCCCTAATTCCCAGTCACCCTATAGACACACTCACTTTTGGCCTCTGTCTTTTGTGGGCCCCACCTCCTACCACCTTCACCTCCTTAGTCCCTCCAGAAACATCCGGTGAACATTTCCATTAGTTTATGATTTTATGTAATTACTCTTTTAAAAAGTCCTTGTGCCTTCATAAGAATTCAACGTTGGCACTTGGCACTTGCAGCAATTAGTGACATTTAATTTCTCTGCTTCAGTATGGAAAATGAGATGATATATGTGGATTTTACACTGGGATAAAAGTTACCCTGAAAGTGAATGAAAGAAAAACCTTGGCAGAGATAACCTGCTCTTTTTTTTTTTTACCCCCCTTGAGTGACTTCCTTCCTCTCCTGAAATACTTTCCCCATTTCCCCAGACAAAGTGAAGGAAAGAAGGATGGATTGAAAGCCATCTGAGGTGGGTGGGATATTATAGGTTTGAGGGGGAGACAGTATAGCTTAAATGATGGAGGCCTTCAACTTCTGGCCTGGTTCCTGCACATTGCATCTTCCTCTTGCCTGTTTCAGTAAATGATTTCTGTTCTCTATTAGCCCTTCTCATGACAGGCTTCATAATGGCCACAGCCGCTTACAAATGACTTTGCTTTCACAGCCATTTCCATTCTCCCAAACTGCAAAAGCTCCTATCTCCATGGGGATTTTCCCAAAGGATGTAACATAGTTTAGAGGACCATACATATATTTTGCATATAATTTACATATGATTTGCAGTCTGTTTTAAGGCAGTTTCAACTTTGTATGTCTTACCTACTGATGATCTTTTTCTCCTCTTGTTCTTGAGTGTCCTGAGAGCCTGTGAACCACAGGCTCTCAGGGTTTAAGAAGATTCAAGAAGGGTGGGCTCTAGCACTACCAAGAGTAAGAGGAAGAGCGAAAAACATCAGACATCTTATGGGGATCCAGAATGGTCCTGGATCCAGTTAGGACAGAACTTTGTCAGGGTGTGACATCTAGGTAGGAGACACTTTAGTTGCTTTCGAATTTTTTGTAATTATTTTTAAAAAGGCCTTCTAGTTCCATAAGAATTCTGTGTTGGTAACTCTCAACATCCTGCCTATCAAAGGCTCATCCAGGCCTACCTCCTCTGCCCTACCCTTCATTAGGGGAACTTTTATGAGGCTGGCTTTTTAAAAAAATTGGAATAAAGTTAATATACAGTATCAGACTGGTTTCAGATGTACAACATAGTGACTCGATAATCATATAGATTACTAGATGCTTGCCCATAGTAAGTGTGTAGTTCCCTGTTACCATACCAAGATATTACAATATTATTGGTTATATTCTGTATGTTGTACTTCCATTCCTATGACAACTTATTTTACAATTTGCAATTTGTACCTCTTTATCCCCTTCACCTATTTCACCAATTCCCCCCACCCATCTCCCTATGGTAACCAACAGTCTGTTGCCCATACTTAAGGGTCTATTGCTTTTTTGTTTATTTGTTTTGTTTTTTAGATTGCACATACAAGTGATGTCTTATGGTATTTGTCTTTCTCTGCATTATTGCACTTAGCATATCCCTTATAGGTCTACTAGAGCTAGCTTTTGAGTCTTTAGTTGAGGATCTATTCAAATCCAGGGCCCATGGTGAGGCTGCTTGAGAAAGAGGTGGTCCCCTTTGCTTCCCTGAGCCCCCTGTTCCAGCCCATGTCTTCTTTTTCAGCAGCCCTTGTACATCAGACCCAGAATAAATGCCAGACTCCAAACCCAGCCAGGTGCTAATCCCAGGGCTAGCTGTGCTAGGCTCAGACCCTGTGTTCCTGAGATTGATGAGATGACTAGTCTTCATTTTTTCGCCTTCCCCATCAACCAAATGCATAACACACACCCAGCATAGATCCCTTTTCCTTCCTTACTGATTATATCTTCATCAGTTAAGATTTTTTTAGCATGATTTTCTGTATGTCTACTGCAAAGTCCTATAGTTCCTTTTTCCTTTTTTGAATGTATGATTTTACTTTAATGTTTAATATGTTTGAAAATAAAACAACTCCAGGATATCTGAATATTCTCCCATCCCTCCCAGGTGAAGACTCAGTGTTCTAGCCCTTTTTCCTTTGAGGATTCATTCACTTAAATGGGCATAGACTTTCTCTGCCATGACGGGAATCTTCCACCCTTATATTTGTCCTGACTTTCTGACAGACCTTAGTCCTACATTTTTAAATGCACCCTATACATTTTTGCTTGAGTGATTCTTCTGTTTCTTCAACTGATCATGTCTAAAACAGAACTCTAGAACAGTCCGCATTCCAAATCTACCTCACAACCCCATTCCACCTTCCTATATCTGACAATGCTTCACTTCTCCCATCCACTCCTCCCCTAGGTCACCTCATTGGTCACCCAAAGCCTGTTGAATCCTCTTTTCCTCTTTTGCTTCCTACTGTCACGATACCAATTTGGGCCCTTTGCCTATGACTTTTCTGCCTCCACCGCTTTTCCCTCTAATCCATCCTGTCCACACCGTTGCCAAAGCAATCTTCCTCAACATTCTTTTCCCCAGGTCATTCCTGTGCCCATGAACCCTTAATGTCTCCTATCAGCTGCAAGATCAAGTCTATTTTCTTTAGTCTTGAAACTCAAGGCCTTCATACAGTGGTTCCATACTCCGATCCTTACGATCACCTGTCACTTCTTCCTTACATGAGCTATTTGTGTGTGCTCATTGTTATTCGTAGACTATGGATTTCGTAAGTGCCATGTGCCTGGCAGTGTTGTAGGTACTTCTGAAAACTTGAACAGGAATGTCCTTACAAATGCACTCTGTGTTCTTGAGAACTCGTGGTATTACCTAGAATGTCCTCCATCTTTCTAAATCCTAAGCCAACTTCCAAGGCCTATTTCAAATTCCACTTTCCTCCAGAAACCTTTCTGTGTACCCAGAGCCCTCCTCTCAGCCCTACTGTCCTTATTGTCTGAATTCATCATTTGACACTTACCAATTACCCATTCATTCCTTCCTTATTCAATTACCAGAACAGGTGCTAAGCACTACTGTGTGTCAGGCACTTTGTTAGGTGTTGCCTTACACATCAGTGTATTTCTATAGCATAATAGTAATAACAATAACCTTTACCATAAAAAGTATCAGAAGACACTGATATAAAGAACCTGAGTACTTACCATGTGCAGACACAGCTTTATATATATTTATTTATTTAATCCTCAAACAACCTATGAATCTGGCATCATCATTCCAAATTTTACAGATAGAGAAATCAAGGCATAGGGATGTTTAGCATCTTTATTAGGTTCGCAAGATAGAAAGTAACAAAGGTAGGATTGAAATCTGCCTCTGAAGTCCTTTGATCTTAACCTCTATACCTGATTGCCTGGTACCAGTGTATATATCATGTGCTTGTTTATATAAATATAACCACAGAACACTTTCCCAGTTAGACTCTAAACTTCTAGAGGTCAGCTACCATCTACCATCCTTGTCTGTACCCCCATTACCTTATCCAGCCTTTGCATGTAGTAGGGCCTTGAATGACTTTGTTGATTCATTGTTGGTTCTTCTGTCACTTTTGGGGAGGCCTGAGATTTTTAGCAGCAAGTAGGATTTTTTTTGGGTGGATGTGAAGAGTAACAGAATTTCAGAAAATCTGGACACTCCCAAATTCTTGGTTTTCAGTTCTTAACACTGCAGACTTTGAGGGTAGGTTTGTGGTAGTGAAGACACTGATATAAAAACTCTTGAGAGTGGAATGAAATTCCCTTCTCAAAATGCAAAATAAAACTCAAACCATATTATGGTTACAGTTTCTCCCTGTTTCCTGTATAGGTTTTCATGTCCATTTTGCTCCATTACCTACAAAACCAGTTTTCACATCAGGACCCCAGATCTGCATTCCTGGTCTAATATTGTTGTTTAAGATTTTTATAAGTTGAAGAATATGAACATCTTTTTTTCCCCCCCGAGGTGCAGTATTGAACTACATGTGTAGCTTTAAGAAAACTTGGTAACTGCATATTTGAATTTAAAAAACACAGGGGGTGGGTTATTTGCATTTTAAAAGGATTCTTCCTTTTACAAAAGGATCCACTGCAGGGTTTCATTAAATATCCTATTTTTCTTAGTGCATTTATCATACAATTTGATTTACTGAAATTTGATTTACATGCTACTCTAAAGGGGTGGCTCTCAGGTTTTAATGAGCATGGGAATCACTTGGGCTGTTTATAGTTCAAATCTTTCCCCCCAAATTCAGATCTCTTCCCCAAGATCCTAATTCATTAGGCCTGGGGTGGTGGGTTCCAGGATATTCATTTTGACAAGCATCCCCAGGTGGTTGATGTAGGTGGTCAGTGAAACACACTTTGGGAAACACTGCTTTAAAGAATGGAGCACATAGATAGGGCCAAACTGTAGAGGCTTCCTCAGGGCCTTGAATACCCTGCTTACTCTTCCTTTGGTAAAATTTTAAAATATTATTTTGGGTCAAAAAAGGTTTATTCCACATCTCCTCATTCCTTCTCTTAGCTGCCAAACATCTTTAGTTGTAGGTGTAAAATGGTTGTCCTTTCATTTTTTAATTATAAAAAAATTGTTAATTTATCCCCACCGCCAGCTTATAATTAATATCTAACATTATGTAAGCCTAAGGTATACAACATGTTGATTTTGAACATTTATGTATTGCAAAATGATTACCACTGTAACATTAGCTCACACCTCCAGCCCATTTTATAATTATCATTTCTTTTTTTTGTGGTGAGAACATGTAAGATCTACTTTCTTAGAAACTTGCAAAGATATAATTCAGTATTACTGTCCTCTCATTTTTAACCCCCTATTTTGACTTTTAGGTATCTCCTTGGATCTTCCTTATTCTCATTTCTTGCTGCTTACACCCTTCTGTGAATAGTCACCTACAAAATTCACACACCTATTCTGCTCCCCATCACCTTTCCACAGACCCCACCTGCCTGCCCCAGGCCCTCCACCTTACTGCCCTTAATCTGGATGCTGAAGGCTATGGGTTGGTCCAGAAATATCAGGCATTTTAGGAACAGTTACTTGTGCCAAGGTTCCTCATAGCCAGATCTGAGGCCCTTTGTTCTCTCTCCTTATTATCCCCTCCAAAGAAAGACCAAAAATTAATTTTTTTAAACAAATAAATCATGAGAATGACTTGTTTTGGCATGATTCCATTCCTCTGTGAGTATTAATCCTAGGCCTCGAGAAATGAATGCCAGAAATGTACATTTAAAATATGATTATAGTTTAATGAAATTTCTTTTAAAAATAGACTCTATGACATTTATGGCACATGTATCTATGTATTTAATGTATCATTGATCTTTTAAAAGTCAGTTGCTTGACCCACATTTTGTCTCTGATTATTTTTCTAAATCTCTAGTAATCTCCAAAAACATTTAGAGATTTCCATAGGTTAGAGATTTTTCTCCTTTATTAATCCCCTATATCCCTGAATTTCACTTGGGGGTAAAGTTTCTCTGCGGTGATCTGGATTTTCACATATCTCCAGTAATGATAAAAGCAATCAAAGAGAAAATAACTGGTAGGGTTGTTTGCTGGTTGGAATCTTTTCTTTTAATAGATTTATCAGGATGTATGCATCCCTTGAAGTATCGAGCTCTTACTAGCCTGTTCAGCTTCCATAAGAAGGTAGCCAGAGGTTGTGATTTTTGTTTATTGGGATTTTGTGTCCCACCTTAGACCCATTTGGTGCTGGGCTAGGCCTCCCTGAACAAGGCTGAGGGACTTTCTAGGAAAAAGCTGGTAGTCCAGAAGCAGTGGAAGGAAGGGGCGTGGTTGTCACTGGGCTAAAATGTGGGTAATAGGGGAAATAGTTTCAGGTTGTCCAAGTAACTCTTGCAAGCAGGAATTCATTTGAATGTGTTCAGTATGATTCAATTTTTGTAGAAAAAATACTGTATCTAGAAAAAAAAGTTGGATGGTAATCTCTGGATGACAGGATTACAACAGTGTGTTTCCTTTTTTCTTTTCTGGATTTTCCAAAAATTCTACAGTGACCATGTATTATTATGAAAAGCAATTTAAAAGGAAGAAAGAAACCTACTTTGCCCGGCATCTGGAGTCTCTTTCCCAAGGGACCTAATCTTTACAATAGATTTCTTCCAAATCCTACTGATGGCATAGAACAATGGTGACAGCAGAGTTCTCCTGATGAGGTCCAGGGCAGTTCAGCAAACAGAAAGCCTGTCTTAAACTGGAGAGCTGGCTTTCTGCGTGCCTGCGTGAGGCTGGCAGGTCACTGTGCATAGCACGTCCCTCAGTGAGTGTATGGCCCTGCCACTCCTCCCTCTGCTCAAGAATTAAGAGCCGACTGCATTGCATTTGGGATTTTAACTTTGTCTTTTTTCTTTTTTCCTTGCCTTTCCCCCTTCTGCTGCCCTGTCCCCTTTTCCTCTTCAAGGCCTCTCCCACCTCATGATGAGTGAACAAGGTAGGTGCCCTGTGCTTGCAGAGCTGCAGCTGCCTGAACTGCTTGCCTGCCTGCCTCTGGCTGGTCACTCAGAGCCTCATCGTGGCCGCCAGGCCATTTGCTGCCTGTCCGTCCTGCTGTGGGCCAGGCTGGCAGCAGGACCACCCTGTGGTGGGGAGGGGGGCACCTTTCCCGATGCATTGTGGTCTACTGCCCCCATCCTCTGCTTGGCTTCTCCATCCTGCACCACCATTTGTCATCCTGGGCACGGTCCTGCAGGGCTGTTTCCCAGAGAGAAGCATGAAACAAGGCATGACGCGCGATCATGGGGGTGAATGAAGCTAATTTCGGAGCAGCAGAGCGGTTAACGTCCTCCTGCTCCTCGGCAGGCCGTGCTGGGGCCCTGGGTTGGGGGAGGGGAGCAGGGCTTCTCCCTAAATTTCACTCTGAGTCAGGGTTCGTTTTTTTTTTTTAATCTTCCCCTCCATCCCACTGCCCATCGTAATGACTTTCAGCCCCACACGGTCAAAGGAGGCCCTTGAGGGTTTGACTCTTTCAGTTTTATATAAAAGCAAAACCACCGAAAGAACGTGCTAATGTCCTCATGGCAGGATTCTAACTCATTATACGCCCTGAAGAAAACTGCATATAAAGATCTGTAAATTCAGCATCTGCAACCTAAAATATTCAAATATGCAGGGAATGAACTGTGCAGGAAATTCAGCTCAGCTAAGCACAGGGTGGGCTGTGAATGAAGCCTTTTTCTCCTAAATAAAAATTTTCCACATCATCAGCCTAAATCAGGATTCGAGAACTGAGCCTACTTGAACTTGTCTTTTCCTTCACTGTTCAATTGCTACTATTGTGTTTCTTCTGATGGGTTCGATGGGGCTCTGTAAGAGGCTGGGATGAAGCCCCCCTGTTCTCCTTGCGGCGAGTGCGGGAAGTTAATCACAAAGTGAATATGAGGAGGGGATTGGCTTGTTGACCTACTGTCCAGGTAGGTGGAGAGCTAAGTACATCTCTTCGATGCGGGAGGACCTGAGCACTATGAATTGTTGCAACTTGGTGGCCCAACTTTGATAACAAGTTATACCAGTAAAAGCAGGCTCTCAGAGTCCTGATGACCACATGCCCTTCTACATTTCTTATGTGATGTTCCCAGCTGCCTTTGAAGAGTCCTTCCAGCTTCTAGCTGGGAGGTCTGTGTGCATCATATGGCCGATGTCATAGAATAGAGTCCAGACTGATGAGCTAGGCTGAGGTAGACTTCTCTCACCTTAATTTGGCTTATTTCAGACCCGCTGATGCAGCCCAGGTATTTTGGAGGGCTGAATCCCAACACTGGTATGAAAAACATTTGCGGAATCTGTATTGTATACCTTACCCACTTTTCCACCCACTACTCAACTCCTCTTGGGCACCCAGGATTGATGAGTACATGAGTAAGGAATGCAGATACACCCATGCACATGTGCTCTAGGGGTAAGGCAGGTGTCTTCTAGAAAAAGAGTCTTTGGGCAATGAGATAATGACAGATGCAGATATTATGAATTCCTCTTTAGAGAGGGTTTTAGGAAAGGATGCAGAATTCTTCTGGGTGGTCAGTGCCACTGAGATGAAGTTGCGACTTGCACTTCAGTCTGTTTTCCAGCAGGTCCTTTGACTGCCTTCCTCCTCCTCCTCCTCCTCCTCTCATTCTTTTCAATTTCCCACCCCCTCGTCTGTCCTTGCCCTTGTGATGATTACCTAAAAAACAACTTTACTTCCCACCGGTGTTACCTTCCTCCCTTCTCATTCCTTCCACATGACAGAGATTTCTGTCTGGCTCCCACTGAGTCTCCAGAATTTATTTTTTATGCCCATGAATATGTGTGGAAATACTTATGTATGTTGTGTGTGCACCACCTATGCATGTAGGTTATCCTCTTGGTCCTCACGACGCATATTAGACGCTGGGAAAACATAAGAGAACGTAGCTTCTCCAAGATTTCCCCTAACCAATTTTAGATTGGTTACATCCGTGCAATTTCACATATGTGTGGCTATGCAGTGCTTCGCATGTGGACTTGGTTGGCTTTCTAAGGATGGGACAGAGGAGAAACTGAAGGGGGAAAGCTGAAACATGAAGCTGGTGGAAGCGGCCCTGCTGGTCACTCTGTCCCGGCATGTTTAGTCTTAATGGGGTGCATTTGTTTTGTGCAGCCTTCTCAAGATATCGCAGTGCTGGTATCTTGGTCTTTGTTATGTGTATTCCATATCTGTGTGTGTCTGTGGTGTGCTGATGTTTTACTTTCCCTGCTCTCTCCCTCTCTCTATCGCCGCGTCCATGGTGGACACCATGTGTCGTCTTCATACTTGGACCTCCCACTTCATTTCTGTAGGTAGAAGTAAAGGTAGAGATCATTTTATTTTTATCGTTATAACTATCAATCTGCCGTCTGAAATATTCATGGGTCCGAGGGGAATTGTCGATTCTGATGAATACAGTCCAGATTATAACTTAGTGCTTTTAACATCAACTAAAAAAAAACTCTGAAAAGCCAATGCTACCATTTCCCTTCAGCGCTCCTTGTGTTCGGTGGTTGGGGATCATTCTGAGTTGGCGTGCCTCCCTCTAAATCCAGGATGCATCTTATCTATAATGGTGTGCTCTTTCTAGCAGAAATGGGGGACTCTGAAAGGGGTGAGGCTGGTATATTTTACTTAAATGCAGGATTTTCTAAGATCCCCTGTAAGTGTATTGAGGGATCAGGGCAGATGTGCAATCATGTGCCATTGTTTCTGTGACTTGGGAATCACTCAGATCAGGGATGACATCTGTGAGGGATGATGGATGAGCAGGGGAGAGGACCGTAAATTGCTGGAAATTTTATTTCACATGAAATTGGAAGGATTTTTATTTATTGCTCTTTTATCTTCTGTGTTATCTCCTTTATCTTCCTGCAGTTTGGAGACTGGAAGCTTTCACACTGGGCTAAGGATGGTGGAACTGGGGGTGGGGAAGAACACAGGAATGATAGTGCATTACATTGTAAGGAGAAAGCCAGGACACTGGATTTTAACTCACCAAGTCAACCTTTTGCCCAGTAGGCAGGGAAAAGGAGAGGCACTGAGCGGATCCTTACTCCAGTGCTCTGACGTGCTTTTCAGCGCTTCACACCTTTGGTAGGACAGCTTAGTCATCTGTCCCTAATCAAAGCTGTCAGAGACCTGAGCCCAGAGAACCTGGCTCGCCAGCTCAGACTGGGCGGGCTGTTCAGGAGTGAAGGGAGAGGTTAAGTGATAAATTATAAACATGTATCTGCAACCAGCCTGCCCCTCATCTGTCCAGCCCCCATCTCTGTGAAGCTGTGTGCTGCCCCTTCCTGCAAAGATGGGCAAGTACCAGGAATAGGAGATGTGGATTCTGGTGTGGGGGTGTTGAAGAAAGAACGGGCTGACAAATCATTGAAAATGGTGATTTGATGGCTAGCCTGTGAACTGGCCATCTCTCATTTGAGTTTCACGCTTTTCTGGATTTTTAAAAAGTTAGTATGTATGGTTAGCTTGGAAGCAGTTCAGTCCTTTCCACTTTGGGGCTGGTTGATTGCTTATTCCTTTTATGCTGATCGCAGGTGGGATGATCCTCAGAAATCTGTCATGGGAACCCTTACCCCATTATGGGCTTGATATCTATTGGAGGGAGGTAGAAAAGGGGAAGAGAAGGAGGAACAGTGATGGAAAGGGTGCCTCTGAATGGCCCCTCCACTTTGCTACCTACCCTATTCAACCAGAGGCTGCCGCCAGTGATCTCCTGGCAGAGCCACCAAGCTTTGGCCAGGACTCAACTTTCTGCAGCACGTGGCTCTGTGTCACCTGCTCTTCCCTCCCCCAGCTTCTGATGATACATTAGAGTCAGTCTCCCTGTCTTCCTACCCTACCTCCACCGCTTTCCTTTTTCTCCCTCAGTCTCCTAAAACATCCTGTAAGGTGGGTGCACATAACTGTCTTATTTTCCTTCTCTGGCCCCTGCTGCTACCACCGAGTGTTTCCTATATGCCAACATTGTGCTACAGGCTTTGTACGCCTTATCACACTTCATCCTCACAATTGTTTTCTGAGGTAGGTGATGGTGTTATCCTTACTTTTTGGATAAAAAGGACAAGCCTCAGAGAGTTAAATGACTTAAATCAGATGAAACTGAGCCACTAACCACTACTCTGTATTATTGGTTTTGAATCCAAGGAGACCTCCATGTGTATGCCTCCCAGCTTCATCCCTGTCCCTGACCTGTCTCAAGTTCTAGCCTGGCACTGTGCGGTCTCTGTAACACATGTCCACGTAAATGACCCACCAGTACTGTTACCTTAGTATGTCCAAAGTCAACCTTTACACTCTGGCCACAAATCAGCTTCCCTTTGTACCCTCCCTATTTTTCCTAATGGTGCCCCCATCCTCCTTATCACCCACACTTGAATCCAGGGATTGCTGTCTGTCCTTCTTCCTGAACTTTTCTACTCCCAAGTGATCAGTTGCAAGAGCTTGTCGAGATTCTCCTGAGTGCCTCTTGCATCTCTACTGTCAACACTCTAGTTCGGTTCCCTGTGAGCCTTCATTAGGTTATTGCCCTACCCAGTCAATTCCCCTGCCTCAGCTCTCCTCCAGTCTGCCCAGTAATTGTGAACTCTGGAAACCCCACTGGCCACCAAATGTGTGCAGGACCAGCTATCTCACTTTCAAAGATGTCCCTAACATGGCCAGTTTGCTTTTAACCTTCTCCCCTATATTAGATGTAAAATTGCTGCCTAATAGGCTACCAGATAACCTTACTGGAACGTTCCTTGTCTCCTAAATTGACTTACTCTGTTTTTTCCCATAACAGCTCCTTCTTGCCTTTTTCCTGCCCACTGAAGTTGTCCATAGATTTCATTTCCTACTTGATGCTGTCCTAGAGTGCTCCATTCAGAGGTGAATGTATAAAGCTCTCCCTTCATGGATCTCTCTAATATTTTATATTAAAGTTATTTGGGAATTCCCTCCACTAAATTGCAAGTATGTTGAAGACAAACATATTTACTTGTTAATGTCCAAGTGTGTCTAGCATGGTAGGTTACATGTGGAACGGACTCAGATCTCTAATCCTTATACTGCTGTCAGTTATCTTCCTCAAAGTGAAAATAACACAAAAATAACGTGAAATTAGATCATGTAGCTCATCTGTTCAAAAGCTTTGATGGATTCTCATTGTACAATTGTCAATGTGCCTTCTCAGCTTTATTTTCTGGGATTCCCAGCCCACTCCACACTCTTCCCCTGCCAGCCCTGTCTCCTAAACTCAACAGCTCCGGCTGCCTGAATCCACATTATGGTTTCCCGCTTCTGGTCTTTTGTTCAAGCTCTACCCTCTTTCTTGAAAGTCCTTCAAACATCCTTCTCCCCTTCATCATCCTTTAAGGCCCAGGCCTCCTAGGACTGCCAGGCTTTGTGCTTCTCTTATAAAGTACCTATGCCAAACTGCCTTGAATCAGATTTACTCCTGTTTCAGTCATCCCTGCCCAAAAGGACAGTGGCTGTATCTTAGCCATTTCTGTCCCCCACACTGCACTTGGCTCAGTACTTTGTCTAGAGTTGTACACCCACCCATGCCCCTTAGCTCTGCCCTCATCACCCAGCAAACTGAGCGAAGGAGCCCCACTGGCCCATGGAATGAGGCCAGATGTCTGGCTCCAGTCCCCTCCTCCCCCAGGCCTTCTCTTGGCCCTGTGTGTGTGTGTGTGTGTGTGTGTGTGACAGAGGAAAATGGTCATAGATTACACCAGAATAAAAGTGGGAGTGGTCTTCAGATTTATTTTAGGAGCTTGTCAGAGAAAAGAATGCCTCAGGTTTGTCATTCTTTTAAAGCTCTGCAACCAAGCAGTAAACCCATAGTGGAAAGAACTGTGAAGTTAAATCTACAAGATTGAGCAGGGTGTTTAGGCTGTAAGGATAACCACCAAATTGAGGAGGCCATTGTCTGCTGATCCAAAAGCAAATATGACTTTACCTAGAAATGGCTGGCCGAAGGAGTTATTCAGCAACAAGCCTCAGTCAGCTTTTTTGACCTGATTTTGTTGGCCTTTGTTTTAGTGTTTGGAATGTGTTTTGGCGTGATCTCCCTTTTCTTGTCAGTATGAGGATTGACCGTTCTGGGTTAGATTATCAAGTACTTTCCCTTGAAATTGAAGTAGGAGTAGGTATTGCAGACTGTAATGCACACAGGGGCCTGATAGGTATCATCAAGGAGATTTCATGTTAAGAGAAATCCTAGTATAAGATCAAAAGAGGGAGGTGTGGGGCCTGTGGCAAACTAGAGAGCAAGCTCCTGTCATTCAAGATGGCAGCCTCTGCTCCAGCTGATTGCTGTCATTCAAGAATGCATGCCAGGGTCACTAGGCTGTCAAGATAAGCCAAAAGTGGATTTTATAAAAATGTCAGCTCATGGCATCTTTTTCCATATGTATGTATGAATACATGCCATGAACCACAAGTTTTTGACCTTTGGCTTAAGGAGGAAGAAGGAGTGAAATATTCCTCCAAGATTTCTTGCTGAATGGCAGTAGTGGGATATAATTACTGGTATCATGCTTGATCAATTTTCTTTTTGCCCATAGCAGTGGTCAGGGCACAGGAATCTCTCCTGACCTGACCACTACTGTTAGAGAGCCTGACCCATGAATTGGGTGCAGCTGGTTTTGCGGAGCAGGGTGGGCTTACTTGGGGACGTTATGAAGAAGGCTGAGAATGACCAGAAATAGAGGTGACCGACACCTTGAACAACTGCCAAGAACTGGCAGAAGTTTTAGATAGTAAGGAGGGGCTGCAGGGCATTTAATTCCTTTTTCCTTTTGCTCTGCAGAAGTCTTTATTTACTGGACTAGATGGTGTTGACCTTAAGATTTATTTTAATCCTTCAGAATTGAGAGACCCTGTCCGATTTATTTATGTATTTTTTTCCCATGTAGATTTGATCATTGGCCTTCTAATGCTGAATTAATCAACATTGGCCAAACTGGAAAGAGATAATCAAGCTACATGAGCTTGAACATGATTTCATGTAGATTGTATTTTGCTGGTAATAACATTAAGAAAACTGATTTGAGGAATTGAACCCCCTCTTGTCCCTGCTAGGACTCAAGAGCCCTGCAAATAAGTTACTGTTTTGATAGCCAACTGTTTATGCAAATTACTAAATGCAATGCCAGCTACTAATTATGAAAATAAACTCATCTGTGCTCTATAAATATCTAATTATAATAAAATAGGGGCAATATTATATTTCCATCTTTGCCTCATCTGTTTCTCATCCACCACTGATTTGTCCTTTTGACAGTGAATAAAATCACTTTGTTTTTTAAAGAAGACCGTTTTCCAATGTTTTTTTCTTCTAATGTTTTCAAAGTCTGCAGGGGTAAAATAGATTTATTTTAAACATAAATAGAAAAATTGCCTAATTTTAGTAGCTTTATATTTTTGAGAGTAATATCTTTAAAATGATGCTTTAAAAATATGAAAAGTGGTTTTGTTCTTTTCCTTTTCCTTGTTTAGAAATTTTCACAGGACACTGAAGACATTTTTTTAGGAACAGTTGTTTCTTGGAGCATTTCTTAAAATGTCTAAATGTGAACAGTATATTTATTAGTAAAATGTACAATGGCTCAATGGGATATTTCAATTCCAACTGACTATACATAAAGGAAAATATTTCTCAGATTTCTAAGCAACATGTCTATTTCCTTCTCAATTATCAATATATGGGTTTAGTGATCATGCACAAATTTAACATCTGTATATATATCATAAAACACTTTCTCCTTGAAGATCAATAGTGATCTCTGTATAGACTTTTGCTTACCAAGCCAAGTTGGTTAATCTTAGAGGATATGTAATTTTCAACTATTGATCTCTGTGTATACACATAAAGCTCGATTATGACAACACCTATAGGTAAAGGATGTTTTGAATTAAGTTGTATTATGTTTATTATGTATCTCATAAAGAATTCAAAAGAATAGTGTGATGGAAACATACTTAATAAGAGAGCAAGCAGAGTGCATTTCCTCAGGTGCTTAGGCATACATATGCCCTGGTCTGTCTCTCAGATGTTCAGGGCAGTATATGAGTGTCTGGGTATAGGTACAGTTTGTCTAGATACATATCAGTAGGTTTCTTCTGGCTAAGTATATTCTCATGTGTGGCTTCCATTTGTAGTATACTGAAATTTACACATTGCACGGTGATATGCCTATGAATTTAGCAGATTGTCTCCTTTAACATTTGAAAAACAATGTTTATTTGGCATTCAGCAAATATTGACAGGGCCAACAATGTGCCAGGCCAGTTGCTAAGTGTTTAGTACACAGGGCTGACCACGCACGTAAGGGCCTGACCCTCTGACACCCTGCTGATGGTCCACACGAGTTTGAAAACGGCTTTCAAATGTAACAGCCACCTCTCCTCCTAATATCTTAAATAAATTCTGTTTTCAATTTATTAATATATGTAGTTTAAAAATAAAGTTTATTAATTTATTTTAAAGGGAAAATGTCAGGTAGTAATTCAGCTAGTCAAGTCATGCTCTTGTTAAATTCTCAGAATCAGAAAAGGGAATATGCTTTGTGTGTGAAGATGCAGGGAATTTTTTCATTTATTCACTTGTTTATCGAGGGATAGCACACTCATGTAAAGTATGTAACGTCTACACTCTTAAGTATACGGCTTAAATATTTTTTAACCTGCACACATCATGTAGATATTATCCCGATTGAGATACAGAATGTATCCATCACCCCCATATGGTTCTGTCTTGCTGCCTTCCGCAATTTATTTTTAAATACATTTATTCTCCTTACTCTCTCTAAGACTGTGCGTATCCATGTAGTAATCAGCAGGCAGGCTCCAGAGTGCTTTAATTTTCATTAAGAAGGATTAACCTCCTGAGAGAAGGAGGCATGTGTTGTCTCTGTGTGTAAATAGAGGCAAAAATGTTGCCCTTTGGTGAGGTGTAACTTTGCCCTAGCTTTGGTGGTGTTCAGGTTTCCCTCTGCACAAAGAGAATAGCTAATTGATATCATTGGGGTTTTCTTTTTTCCTAAGGCATTTAGTGGCGAGTAGAACAGCAGAGGCAGAAAAGACCATATGCTTGTAAAAAGCCAGACTAATAACACTTTTTGATGGACGCCTGATTTTAAAAGTGCTGCATCTTTCATTAAAATTTACATGTAGAGTAAGGGCAGGCGGTGACATGAAAGCTAATGCAACTTGCGCATCTTGACATAATAACAATCACAAGAAACTGGAGATCCCAGATGGCAGCTTGGCCTTTGCCATCCTTTTAATAAGCTACTAACTGCTAATTATTTCACTCTTTGGGGCGAGTTAATTTACTGTTGACTCTTAAAGAGATACTGCTCATTTTTTCCCCCAAGCCACAGAAATCAGAGCCCTTTGACCTGGATCTGGGACCAATCCTCTCCGGCAGGTTGGAAGCTTTTTTTTTTAGCAAATTGTAACAATGATGGCAAGTATTGGGGTGGAAAATGTCACTTAATAAACAATATTTTCTTAGATTCTTTGAATATAGAACATTTAAAAAAATTCATTTTATTAAGGATCCATTGTGTATGTGCATGTGTGCGTAAGAGCAATAGATCAAGCATCCAATACAGGGAGACGATCTGAAATTTGGAGCCTATTTAAGAGTGAAAGAACAGCTGCCTTTTAAATGGTTGCTAATTCTGACAATTAATGCTGTTTTGTGAGTGTGCGATTTTCTGTGAGAGCGGTTAGGAGGGATGATGGTGTGTAATAGCTCATTTCCTAAGCTTTATGGTAATATAGCATAGTGAAGACAGGGGAACTGAAAGAGAACCAGGCCCACATGATCTGGAGCCCTTTTAAATGAAAAGCCTGCAAAACATGCTTTTTTTTCCTGGACTTCAACTTCCTTAGGATGATTTGCTATTTTAGCACAGATGCAGATTATTAACTAAGTGATGTGCGAGTGAGCTTGGATGCATTAGAAGTGTTTGTAAAAAAACCTTGTTTGCAACAAGCTGTCTGACAATCAAAATATTTACTTAAAGATAAGCTAATGATGGTGTCTTGCAAATGCCTGCTGATCCATTATTGAAATGAGAGTGGGTTCTTTGGTTTGATGCTATCCAAAAATAAATCTCAAATCTCAGATACTGGTGTGTGCATGTGTTTATGTGTGTGTGTATTACACTTCTCCCAAAACAAAATACAACATGTATCAAACAACAAACTAGGAAAATCTATCGACCCATTTTCGCGAGATATTTAAACTGAATTTACTGTGTTCCTATGATCAGTTGCTCCTTGTCATTGCTTTTAAGAATTGCTAACTGGTTTAAAACAGGCATTGAAAAAACACATTCTCCAGTTATTGGTGATATTGCTGAACATGAACTTGATAATGTGAGTTTTGTAGTGCAGTATATCTACAGTGGCTTGTGTGTCGTGCAGTTAATGAGACGATTGTGGAACTCAATCAAATACCAACTATTTACTTATTGTTTAAGTCCAGAGGAACCGGGAACATTTTAAGTGATACATTTCTTTAAAACTAATGCATCACCTGGTTTCAGAATAGCCTCAAGTACAAATGTGTGTGTGTGGATTTGGGGATGTTTTGTCATCTTTCAGAATCTGATGTTTTATAGCATGTTCAGTCAGAATGCCATCTTTGAAAATAATTTTGAGAAATGCTTATAATCTTTCAAGAAAAAAATAAGTGGGAAAAATATGCTCTTGATCATAGGTTAAAACAAAATTAAACAGATTTTTTTGATTGTAGGACTTCTCAGAGCCTTTGTTATGACAATGCAAATTATGAATCTCTAGGGAGAAAAATGTCATTTACAATGTTACCCAAATTTATTTGATGTGAAGTCCTTTTTTTTTGTTGTAATTTGCATTTGGAATGGAATAGCTAGAATTAAGACTTGTGTTCAGTTGAAAAACCTTGGACAAGATCATTCTGAAGTCTTTTCTAAGTCTAATATTCTAAGTTGTAATTTCTCTAGAGTTTGAAAGAGGCTTTTGGATTGGCTTCACTCAAGAATGCTTTTAACTACATTTTCTGTTTTGATTGGGAATAGTTTTTGGATGGGTTAGTTTCAATAGAGAAATTACTGCATCCTGGTAAAATGCATAACACAGATGTTAAAACAACTGCAGTTTTAAAGACACTAGTCTTGTTAAAACACTTCCAGTTTGTGTTACCTAAGTACTTAAGTGAATATCCATATACTGTGTATAAACAATCTTCTGATAATGACCTGCTTAACTCTAGGAACAGCTGATCTCAGCATAGATAAGAAAATTACTAGGAACTTTATCTGAGTCTTATTTGCTTTGAAATTTGGAGCAGGTTAGCAGTCTTCATGGTTATTTCTCCCCTGTATAGCTAAGGTCATTCATTTAGCATTCAGAGTTTGTCTATCAATGGCCTTTTTTTTCCAGACAGTGAGCATGTAGGTGGAAGAAATTCTTCCTGGGTAAGAATTGTACTTTGTTTAGAAATCATTGTCTCAGTTAAGGATTTTGTGGGCTCTCTTACTGCAAGGCTGTGGACTTTGTCCTATTTATGTGCTGTCTGTTCAGTATGAAGTGGCCGCCATTGATCCCTCTGTAGTAGGCCATTCGCCTGGGGCTATTAATCTGGTTGTGGAGATGTAGTTTGCTGAGCCAGCCAGACTTTCCCTTTTCCCCAAGGGACCAATACTAAGCATTTACAAATATCTTGGCAAAAATTGTTAGAGGTGAGATTCCCAGTTCTAAACAAATTGATACATGTGGCAATTGAGGCTGAAACACCAGATCCCAGGCATAGTCATTCTAATGCAGGGTCAGCACTTGGAATAAAAAGGGCACTGAAGTAAATATCCGAAGACCTAGTTCAGGGTGTTGGGGAAGAAAACATGGGAGATTAGAGCACTGATGTTAGTGCTTGACACTTAGAAGCTATATAACCTTGGTAAGCCTCATTATTCCGGTAAGTAAGAGGTAACAATAACACTATCCACTTCACAGGGCTACTGGGAGGACACTGAGATGCAGCTGCTGGGAACCCTTGAGACAATGTATATAAAAGGCTTATGTTAGAGTTTGGATCTATCATAGAAGACCATTAATTATCATTAACAATAAAGACTGGTTTTCATCATCATATATACATCTTGTCAATATCACCGTAGATCTGGGAACTTTGAATAAATTAATCTTTTTGACCTCACATGTCTTTACCTGTAAAATACCTACTTGGAAGGTTTCTTCTGGGTAATAATTGATATCATGCAGGTGAAAGTGCTGTGTGAACTTAAATAGCACCACACATATTAATGCACTAGTAGTACATGAGAATATAAGCTCCACAAAATCAGGGATAGTATCTGTGTTATTCACCATACTATATATCCATTGCCAAAAATGGTGCCTGCATCATAGTAGAAGTGGCTCAGTAAATATTATTGGATGTGCCCTAGGAATCAGCAAACTAATGACTTAGCAGAGTTCAGTAACATGGACAGACCCAAGCTTCCCTGTGATCCCATTATACTTCCAGTAGGAGGTCTTTGGGAACCTCCACTGCGAGAGGGAACCATTGACCTCTGCCTTCAGAACCTCCCGTGATTAAAGAAAAAAAAGAGTAATCTTGATAAAGCTTGTTTGTTCTTTAGATCTTTGATGGATGTGTTTGCTCTTGTTGTGTGCACAAAGAGCTATGGGATTTCCTTGTATTACTTGATGAAACTATATGAGCCATGAAGAAAATGAAAACCTTTAGCTAAGAGTTACTTTTAAAAAATGCTGATTTGCTTCCCCAAATCTTAGGAACATATAATTTCAGAGCTGAAAGGGAACTTAGAATTCCTTTAGTTCATTCAGTGTAATTTTGAGGATGATAAAACATGCTGAGGCAGGCACAAGTGCTGTGTTTGTTGTTACATTGATAATTCATAGTGTTGTCGGGAGTGGACCCGGACCTTCTGACTCCCAGTGCTATTTTCTTTCCCCTCCCACCAAGTTGCCACTAAGATGCATCTTCACTGCATGAGTGGCATTTGTTACAGATGGTCCACAGACTGCAGAGATCAGTACTGATAATGCCGCATAAGAAAGATTCTGGAAATAATCAGAGTGCAAGCATTCTAAACAAGGCTGTCTCTTCAATTATTTGCCTGTCCTGAGAACTGATTCAGCCCCAGCTTTGGAAGTTGCCAAGAGATTGCTCTGACTTTCAAGATTTTATAATGCTTTGTGTCACTTAGGAACTTGCCTTATCAACTACTTTGTCTTGGCTGCATTAAGATGGTGATGGCCATTTGTAAAAACGCTTTTGGGTGGGAAAAGGCTTTTGAACCCATTTGTACTTTTCTTTTTACTGTCCCATGTTGACAGTTTATAGCAGAGTAGATGCCTGTAAGGAAATTCACTTGGAACTAATTTTCACACTGTTACTTAGTAGTTTTTCTACTTCCTTTCTTCCTTTTAGAGCAATTCAGTAGTTTTATTTGCAACTTTTTTTAACTAAAAAGGAAAATTCTTTTTTTTTTTTTTTTGCAAGTAAGAATGTATTTATCTCGAAGCTAATACCATTCCTTAATTTTCTTTTAAAAATAATTTTCTCCTGTGGGGTTCCCAGTGGGTCTGATGGGTTAGGCTGAGTGCTCCTCCTCAAAGCAGCTTTGGGAGATGTTGGTCGAGGCAGGAAATCGATTCTTAAGTCGTTGTAAAATTGCCTTTCTGCAGGCGGTTTTGATCACAGGGGCTCTCAAGTGTCCAAGTCATTTGGAGAACTAGATGGACAAAATGCATGAGCACTAAGCCTTTTTTCCCAGGATAGAATAAATAACTGTGTTTTCTACTATGTGTTCAGCTTTGATAGTGATTTGTTAAAAGGAAAAAAGAAAGGCAATGATATTAAATATTTACAAGAGTGATTTAGTTGTATTATCTTGTGCTCTGCATCTCTGTTTAATAGTGAAATCAGCTGCTGTTGAAATAAATGTCATTAAACCAGTGGTAGTGTGAAGGTCACTGACTAGGCACGGTTAAAGTAATCTGCGGAGAATAATGGTTTTTGTCAAGTTTACAGATCCCTTCCTGTTTTTATCAGCTTCCCTTGAAAAATAATAGGAAAAAATACATTTGAGGATTCACAGGCTTGGTTTCTCTCTTGCATCCTTTATGCCCTCTCTCTCACCAACCTGGTAGCTGGAAGCCTTTTATGCATTTTTTGTTTCATCCACTTAGTGGACAGAGACAGGACTGTTCTCCCTTGAGGTGAGTGGTTACATTTCCGTTTACTGGCTCTTCCGTCAGCTCTTGCTTGGCAGTTTGTTTTAGAGGGGAAGACTGGTGCCTTTTCTTTCTTGGAAATGGTTTGTCTGAAATGATCCTTACATTTCTCTACAAATTCCTCTTCTACCTAAATTACAAAAAAAATTTTTTAAACTTTATTTCTCATATTACTTTAAAGAAATAGCTGAATGATGATATGACATTATTCCCATTTTTACAAACAAGAAAAGAGAAGTCCAAGTTTATAAAACTAGTTATAGAACTAGCAGCAGAACCAAGATAAACTTACTTTTACCCAATCCCAAAGCCTGAACTGATTCTACATTACCATACTACCACTTCAGTTAATTTTATTAAACCTCAGTTTTCTCTCCTGTAAAATGGGGATAATGACATCTTATTATAATATATTCCTAAAATGCATATAAGCAATATTACATATACTGTATTATAAATAATACATTTTTATATTTTTGGTAAAATTGAGAGGTAAATGAACTAACATATACAAAGGGCATACATAACAAGATGTCTGGCTCTTGGTATGATTTTCATAAATAATATGTTCCCTCCACTCTTGACAGTAACAGTAAAGTTTAATTGAATTTAATAAGCACTAAGCACAAGGAATACACAGAAATGAATAAAACACTTTGTTCTTAAGTAGCTCACAATATAGTAGGAGGAAATATATAATGAATTCCAAAAGTATTCTTCTTTTTTTTTCTCTTGTCTTGGGCTTTGTCTGTACTGAATGCTACTTAAAATGTGAGAGCCTTTTTCTGGGGGCAAGCAGTTTCCTGCAGGGTTGAGATATTGTACTGACAAGCTGTGGCAGCTATTTGTGGCTTGTTTCCCAACGAGTCTGTGTTTACTTGATCCTCAAGTCCAGAGAGTACCTTAGATTGGGAAAAAGTAAAACAGAGAGGTCCAGAAAGTCATGGTGTGTATTAGGATTGACAAAATGCTATGACAAACAACTCCCCAAACCCAGGAGCTTAATACTAGCAAAAGTTTCTTCTATCGCAGTTTGTGGTGCAGATTGGTGGGTGGTGGAGGAGGGATCTCTGCTTCTCCGCACAATCTTTCAGGCACCCAGGCACCTTCTATCCTGTGGCTTTGTCATTTTCTAGAACCTTGTCCTTCACTGCATTCAACTGGCAGATGGAGAGAGAGAGAGATCGTGTGACTTTCTTCTTAAAAAGCATCAAGCCTGGAAGTAGTGTGTGCCACTTACTATTGGCAGAACTGAATCACGTGATTCCATCCAGTGGCAAAGGAGGTTAAGGAATGTGATTTATCTGTGTGTCCAGGAGAAAAGGGAAAGGGGTTAGATGGATATGAGGGCAGTCTCTGCCCCAGTGGGTCTTGCTTCATCCTGCTTCATGCCTATTAGCCTTCTTCAGCTTACCTTCCTTCAAACATGCCCCCTCCATGGTTTCTTTGAGCTAGAGGATCCCTGCTTATTCCCTTAAAAAAAAAATACACATGCATGTATTTCATTTTAAATAAAACCCTTCAAAGTTACAGTCATGTTTCTCAAAGTCGTAAGCATCATCCAGGGAACTTGTGAAACTAGAGACTTTCAAGTCTTGCCTCAGAGCAACAGAATCTGCAGGTCTGAGTTATTCTTATGATCCGGCAAATCTGAGACACACCATGTTATAGCAAGTTCTAAGGAATGAAGCAAACCAAAAAGGAAGCGTATGAGATTCTATTAAAAGCACTCTGTTCTATTGCACGTAGTTTAAAATAATTTCACATTTATCTTAGTTTATAAACCTATTTGTTATGCATGAATTTTTGTTGTAATGTTTAAGGGAGTTAATCTCAATCTTGCATCCATAAACCAAAAGCTGGAAGTGTGGCTGGGATCTTAGTTTGAGTTGCTGGAGTATGGCAAGATGCCTGATTCAATAGGATTTTGTTTTATTCTGATCACTGGATAGGAACATCTCAGCATCTTTTTTTTGCCTCTTTGTCACATAACAAGTGACACCCTTGATTAAGAGAAGTTCTTGTTGCATTAAGACAACAAATACGAGTCTATGTTTGATAGGCCTGCTTATTATTTATGACTGACTTGTGAGTAGTTAAATGATGCAACTCACTTTAATTTTTAGATTTGTATTATCTTTTTAGGCTTGTAATTAGAGATTGTATTATCCCATACTGTAGTGTGTATATGGGAACAATTAAAATCATGATATTTGGAAAGGTACCCCCTTCCTGTAAATCTGTACCCTTATCCCTCATAGAGAGTGGTTGGCTGTGGTGTACTTCTGGAATGAATGTCAGAGTGTGGGTAATTCTGGGCTTGGGACTCTTCTTCCTATTTTATCTGCCTCTTTTTGTGTTTTTGTGTGAAAGTCTGTGATTACTATTGAGTTTTTCTTAAATGCCAGCAATTATCTCACAGGTGGGGGGATTAGGAAAGAGCCCAGAAAATTGCACTGGGATTAGAATAAAGGCTCCCTCCACCCGTTTTAAATATAGTGAAGGAGGGAGTGGAGACATGGAGGGGGTAGGCAGAACTTGGGGGAAGAGGGGCGGACAATTGGATTCTGATATTTAAATCCCTAGATGGAGTGAAGGAAGAAACTCCGGACAAAAGAGGAATTAAAAACCTCAGCTGGTTTGGGGTTATTGTTACAGAGAGCTGGGGATGCAGGAAGGGAGGACAGCCCCATTTCTTGTCCTCTGCAGCTTGTTTTAAACAGCCTCTTCATCTGAGATTTTTTTTTTTTTGGCCTGACAATATATTTTTCCAGGAGAAGGGAGCTGGGAGGGTCTAATATATATGCCCAGGCCAAGAGAATATTGGTGAGGCATTATCCTTCTTTCCAGTAGGGAATGATTTATTTACTTGGTATGTCAGTTAGGAAGCTTTCAGCTGCAAAGAACAGAACTTTCGGCTTAACTGCCTTAAAGAACAAAGGGAATTTATGGGCTCTGTTCTTGAAAAGTCTAGTAACTCAAACCATATGACCAAGACCTAGTGTCTCACTTCACCCATTTTTTTGGTTCACCTTTCATGGTGTTGGCTCTGTTCTCGGCAGGCTGCCTCCCTCATGATCCCTAGATGGCTGATGGCCATTCCTGGGGTGATTGGCTTTTTGGTTCATGTAAGTGAAGAAGAACTCTCTTCTCCAGCAATTTAACAAAAATCCTGGGGCTTCCGATTACCTGGACCAACTTAAGTCCCAAGTTTATCTGTGAACCAATCGCTGTAATCAGAGGGATGGGTTTTGCTGGTATTGTAGGCCTGCCTCATATGCTCAAATTCCAGAATTAAGGGCAAGTGTTGGCTTTTTCTGCAGCACACGGGATTTAGGGCAGGGTGGGTGTGCTGGATATCTGACCCAAAATTTCAGGACTAGGGAATTGGGTATTGGGTAGCAGAAGCCAACTGCAACTAAATAGAAGAATTTCAAAAATCTGAAGTCAAACCCAACTAAGACTTTAATGAGGACTCAGGAAACGTTGGGTATGTATCTTTCATCCTCAAAATCTGGCTGTCAAGTGGCCGTATTTCATGAGGAGTGGAGGTTAACAGGGGTGTGTACCAACAAAGGCTCCATTTGGAGCTGAGAACTGGGCGGGGAAGGCCATTTTTGTTCCTGGCATCTGTGTAGTCAGGAAGTCAGGATCTTGGGATCTTAGTCGATTGATATGGAAAGAAGCAGGGGAAAATGTCCACAGTAATGGAGTGCATGTCAGGCCAAACCTGCTTCTGGTGCAGACTGCTCTGATGGAATCTTTTCCTTCTGCCTTGATCTCAGGCCTCTGCTTAGGTCACCTGATGTGGATTGCTATTGATGGATAGCTGAGCGAGGCAGCCCTCTAGTCTCAAGTGTGTTTTTAACAGAGTGGCTCTCAGTAAATATCTCTTTCTCAAATGCCTTGCCTCATTCATGGAGTCTTTCTTTTTAGCTGTTGCTTAATCAGCTGCTGCCCCTTAGCACACTGACCTAATTCTCAGCCACACATTTCCTCTAGGCTTTGGAGGCAGTGCCTCCCCAGTGCCTGCTAATGTTAGCTCCACTTTGACCTGTGGCCACCACTCTCATCACCTTACACCCCAGTGTAGCAGGGGCCTTTGGCCATAGGGGCTGTCAGTGTGGCAGGAAAACAGGATGAGTCTTAAGGTACAGTAGCTGGAAGGATGTGGTTATTATGGCCTCCAAACCAAGCACCACCACGAGGGCAAAGCCCCCTCTTTAATGGACTGCTGTCCCTTAGCAACAACATGGCATTTGACCTTTCTCAGACTGCCTTCTAGGGCTTCTCACAATTTAATGTGTGTGTGCATCATCATCTGGATGTTTTATTAAAATGAAGGTTCTGATTGGGTGGTGTCAGGGTGGAGCCTGAGATGCTGCATTTCTAACCACCTTCCAGGGCCCATGGTGCTGCTGGTGTGTGGACCACACTTTGGAGGAGCAAGTCTTTAAGGCCATCACCTTACATGATCTTGCAAGCGAGGTCACGTGGTTCTTTAAAAAGTCAGAATGCAGAGGAGGAGAGCAGCACGCCTTTGGAAGTAGATGGGGACCTGGGACTCAAGTTCTCAGGAATCAGCTGTTACCTTTAGGCAGCCAAGCAGCTGCCTGGTAAAACTCAAGCCTTTTCATCCTCTTTGGATGGTAGAAGTGGCGTGGTAATCTTTGCTTCTGTCTCCATGTCTGTATGGGTTATGAATGACATTGGCTCATGTCTTTGGAGCTTGGGAAACATTCAACCATAGCATTTGTGATGGGCACACAAGTGCTATCTTATCATTTCCACAGGGAGAGGAACATAGGGAATGGCAGCCTATAATTCAGTTTCCACCAGACTCTACTTCAAGCTCCTAAAAAAAGCCTGCTTCTGTAATAAATCGGCTCTGGGACACATTTCTGGGAGTCTAAGCTCCCATTCTGTGCTGGTTATAATTATCAATAGGAAGGAACATCATATGTGCCCTAGCCTCAAGTCCTCCCATTTGCCCGAAGTCCCAAGAGCTTCCCCTTACACCCAAACGGCTGCAGATATTCTTGGCAACGTGGGGCTGAGCCGCAGTCCTGCACATGGGCTGTCCTCTGGGTGTGATCTCAGCCAAGCTTGTTCCCCCAGTGCAGTTTTGGTCTGGCCCTCCCTGTGTCCTGTTCCACCTTATTTGATCTCACTCACCCTATTCTCTGCTTGTATAATCCCCCAGCAGGAATCAGATCTAAACAAAAACATTAAGGAGAAAATGCTTAAGAAATATAATATGAAGATACAACAAAGCAGGATATTTAACTCTCTAGTTGACTCCAGTGTTCTATCTGGATGAGTGGAAGGAGGAGAAAAGCTGGGGACGGCTGCTGGAGGAACTGGGGTGAACTAGGAGGCTCTTACAACCATTTGCCTGTGCCTGTGTTGGCTGGTGGACTGAGGATGAAGCTTGGCTCAATTTCCAGCTGGCAGGTGCCAGGGTTCAGGTGTTTACCTGGTGTCTTCAGGGATGCTGCATCAACAGCAGTACGAGGAGCTGGTTATTCAGTCCACTCTGAGAAAGGTCCAAGTGTGGGTCTTCCAGCTTCCCTGGGGACTGATCCAGTAGCAGGGGAGTCAGACACACACCGCTTGGGAAAGGGAGCTCTTACAGGGATTCTGGTTGTTATTTTAGTTACAGATGGAAGTGTTTGAAACTTAAATCTGAATTTAGGCAGCAGGAGGAGAAATATGGATGGAAATGAATTTTTATTCCATTGCTGAGGTCCCAGAAGCATGAGGTGGGCATTAATCTCCTTTGCACAGGAGACTCTGAGCCGGTTTGAGGTCGTCTGTGCGAGATCTGACCTTATCTGCTCCTGGCCAGACACCACAGCTTCAATTAATTTGCCTCAAGAATAATCCAAATAAGACTCTTTCCTTGCTTTCATGAAGCGAATGTGAATACTTACCTGGCAAGTGGACAGAGGAGCTGAAAATGCTTGTGTCTGTGATTTCTTTTAATCCCATAATTTCCCAGTAGGTCTGAAGGGAAAGAGAAAAGCAGGCGAGAACTGACTCATGCTGCCGGTCTGTGTGTGTCTGGGATGTGGTGTGGATCTCCTGTGTGATGTGCTCGAGCTGAATGTGCAGCAGCCATTGAGTTTGTGCAGTCACCAGTGAGGGAATCCCCTGTTGTTCCCGTTTCATGGACGGGGAAGTTGAGGTTTAAAGTGATTCAGCATCTCACCTAAGGTTGTCACCAAGCTTTGAAGTATCTTTACTGGGATTCAAGTCTAGGGTGCTATCATACTCCATCTTGCTTTCTTTCCACAGCCCCGAGGATGCAGATACACTAATAACATTTAAAAATTTTCCCAAGGTTAGGAAGGGATAAACAAATAGGTCATGGCAATACAACCACCAGTAAAGACAGACAAAACCTGCTCCCCATAAAGAACCCTAGGTTTCCCCATTCACACCCTCCTGTTTTGTCTCTGTGTCTTTCTGGGTTCATAAGTATTTGTAAGTATAAACTTTATTTTCCTCTTTTTCTCTTCTTGTCCCCAGCTCTTTAGTGAGCACAATGAGTTTTATTAAAAGTTTCTCCCTCGGCTCTCTGTTAGATTTAGCTTATTGTCCTTGCTACAACATTTCTGAGACAGTTGCCCAAAGCAGGGCAAGGCAGGTCTCTGTGCTCTGTGCATGCCTGTCTTCAGGCAGCAAGGCAGGATCCTCGGTTCCATGGCAGAGAGAGGGGAGGAGGAAACAGCAATATGTCTTCTCTCTACAGTTTTGAAATTTCAGGGTCCCTGAAGCAATGTAGACAGATGTATGCATTTAACAGTGCTTTGTGCCTTCATGGTTTCTGTGGACTTCAAACCATTGCTGGCACCCCCTTCCAAATCCATTTGTTGAGTGTCTGTCACGTGCTGGGTGTCAGAGAATTAGAGATCATGGGCCTGTAGGAGTGGCCCTACCTGAAGGGTGCCTGAGTACAGCTAAGAGAGCACTCTGCAAGCGTGTCAGGTGGGGACTTCTGGTATACCCAGTCTACCTTTGTTCACCTTAAGTGAGCATCAAGTCAAAGCCCTGTTTCCTCCACACTTCTCAGTTTGTACCACACTACTTCAATCTGCAGAGCAGCCTTGCTTGACTTTCTTTTAATTGGCTCTTGAGCCTTGCTTTAAAGCAAACTGAACCCTATTACTGAGCCTCTGGGGGTTATTGGGGGCTGGGGCTTAGCGTGACTGTGATAGGCCTGGCCCTTCCTTCTGAATGCTTATAACCCTCTGGGGAAGACAGCTGTCAAACAGGTAATTGTGGAAGCTGTGGGTGTTGGGGAAAACAGCCCCGGAGTGCACTAGGGAAGGGAGCAGGGGTTGTGCTCCCCCAGCTGTTTGGAGGGGAGTCATCATTTCCCCTAGACTCTGTCTCTGTGTGCTCCCCTTTGCAAATTTTGGAGCCCATGCACTCCAACAGCTGTATTGCATTCTGTTGTGTAGCCTCGTTAAATTTCTCTTTGTTCTCTGATTGTCGTTGTCACGTTGCCTGCTTTGATACACTATCTTTTGTAGGACTGAAGACAAATCTTCCCTAAACTCTGTACTCTATATGTCACTCTTCCAACGAAAAACTTTCAATGCCCCCCTTACAGAATAAAGTTCAAACTCCTTAGCCTGGCATTTGGTGTGCCACATTTTGGCTCCATCCCGTTTAATGAAACCCTTTGCCAGAGCCAGGCTCTGCTAATTCACGATCCTCTAATATCCCAGGTGCAGTCTTACCTCTGGGGCTCTGCTTACTCTGCTCCCTTCATCCTAGATCTCTTCTCCCCAGTTCTAGCCATCTGTTGAAGTTTAAATTTCACTTCCTCTGGGACCCTTCGCCTGACCATCTTAGTTCTTCAGAATGTCATAGAGCTTTCTAGAGCCACTCACTGGCCACTTATCCCATATTGTCCCTTCCTATAGTTCCTCTGTCTCTTTCTTCATGTCGGTCCAACCAGTTGGTAAACTCACCTCATTTTTCTACTCCTTGAGAAATGACCACCCTGATGCCTCTACAGATAGATGCTTGCTGGTTAGGGATAGTAGAGTGGCTGTATCTGACTAACTAATATCTCACAGAGTTTCTCACAGTGCCAGACACAAATACATAACCAAGAGATGGGGGATAAATAGGAAAAGAACTTGAGGAAATAAATGTGAATCAAAAATTTTATATTCCTTCCCAAGTTTCAACCTATGAATGTAATCAAGGTACTAGTTTTGTTTTCATGAAGGATGAAGTAGGGTGTTAGAGCAGATAGAGAAGTTGAGAGCAGGGCAAAAGAGAAGAGTAAAACAGAAGGAGGGGAGTAGAAAAGAATGAAGGGAAAGCCCAAATCGAAGAGCCATGTGTGTAGACAGAGGAACCCTGGGTTTCAGTCTTGACTGCATTTCTGGCTGTGCAGCTTGGGTAAGTACCAGCATACAGAGAGACTCATCTATCGAGGGGGTATCAGGACCCCATCTTGCCTGTCCCTGCTCTGTTGGAAGATCACATGAAAGCAACTTATAAACTGTAAAGTACACTGTGAATGGAAAACAGTATTGTTACTTTAAAGGGCACCACATCACCTGCCGTCTGAATCCTTCCCAAGCCACACCATGGCAGGGGTAGATCGATGGGTAGGTCTGTTGTGACAGGAGGGAAGAGGCCAGACTGGAAGGAGCCTGTGGTCAAATCGTGCTGCCCCCCGCAGAAGTGCCCCATCTGTGCAAATGCTCTCATGTCCAGGAAGTGCTTCTCCAGGCCTGGGGAAGGGTTAAGTGTGCGGGCTCTGGCCTTGCCTGTGACAGGTACAAGTGGGAGGCCAGTCCTAGGATGCAGAAGGGTCCCAGTTGCCGTGGTAACTGTAGATAGGTCATGGAGTGTCATCAGTATGAGCATCAGAACTAGTAGAAGACCTCGGTTGTAGTCCCAGCTGTGAACGGTTTCTAGAAATGTAGGATCAGTGCATCGAGTGCCAGAGATGGAGGGCTTTTCGGCCATCATCCTGCTCCATCCTTGTGACAACACTAGGGCCTGGGTGCTGCTGGTACTCTCCTACTAGAGATGAAGGAACAGGTTCAGGGATGTTAATAAACTAGCTCAAGGTAAACAACTATGAGAAACAGGAGCTGACATTGGCACTCAGACCTCTCTGTCAATCCTGAGCTGTTGACTACTATGCTCTGCCACCTGCAACCTCTCAGAACCTCTGTTTCCTCATCTGTGCCATGGGGATAATGGTATCTCCCCTGCTCACCACTAGGGTGAGGGTCTGGTGGGAGAATGAATACAGGACTGTGTGCCCTGCAAAGTGTAGATGGTCAATGCAGGTATGCACTGAGCACCTACTGCATGCCCAGCATTTCTGTGGGTGCTGGGTTACAGGGGACAGAACAGCCAAGGTATCTGCTCACACTGAGGTACATTCTAGTCAGAACCTGTTAATAAAGGGAGCTGTCAGAAAATAGGACAGGAAGGAAACAATGTGGCGATCTAAGAACCACTGTGTTTTCAGAAAGGAAAACGTCATGTTAATGAGCAGCCATTGCCCTTTAAATCCACCTTCATTCTCAAGTATAAATAACGAAACCAAATTGAGAGATTAGGCCATGTGGGAAATTTACAAAGACAGTTAAACAGAAAAGCCAAGAGAGTGCATTTATAAAAGAACAAATCATGTCAGGACATTTTGATCCATATAAAAAAGCAAATCACAGTTCTGGAAGGTGAGAAGGATGTAGTGGATGCAATATATATAGATTTTAGTAAAATGTCTTGAAGGAGAAACGGCCTGGAATCTTGCTTGAGAAATTAATTCAAATTGGCCAGGGTGGAAGCCATTGCCACTCAGAGTGAGAACTAGCTGGGACATGGGAGCGAAGGGCGCGTTGACAAACGACCATAGCTCTCGGGGTGTGATGGGGTCAGGTGAGAAGACCCAATTTAGCCATCATCACTTAATGATCTGGAAGAATGGGTGAGCTCCCGGTCATGATGCTCATACATGGTGCTAAATTGGAAGGTGTCACTGTGATGGCTCGGAAAGGAAGCACAGAATAAGAGGACAGCAGTCAAGGTCAGGAGGCCAAGAGCATGCAGGCAGGGGGGAGGGTGCAGGCAAGGACAAATGGAGGGAACTTCCTTGAGGACAATCGGAAAGCCTTAAAAAATGTATCTAGTAGAATCAGGACAGGAAGGAGAGACAGAGGTCCAAAGATTTATCCTTCTGTGATTTGAGCAGAGCCTGAGGAGTGGCCAGGAGGCATGTTTTAGGGATCACAAAGGCACTGAGCCATGGTGGGCACTTGAACACCCATGGCCCTGTCAGACTGAGCCCCTTCTTTCATCTTTAATGGCATAGTCTTAAAGGCAGAACTACTCTGCTTTCAGAGGGTCATTGACCTACTTGAGAGCAGGGCTGTCATGACACACTGTGCACATTTGTATACTGACTCTATCACTTTATCTGCAAAATGGGAAAATAGTAGTACTTACTTTAGGGTTTATGCAGGTTAGATAAGTGGAATGGGCCAGCATTATGCCTGGTATGTAGTAAGTGCTTGATTAAATATTCCTTATTATTGTCATTATTTTCATCATCATCATCCTTATTGCCCTGTGTGCATAGTCTATATCTGGGGTGGAATATACCAACTGAAATAGATAATGGCCTTTATGGTTAAAGTTGGGGAAGAGAGATCCAGAGAACCAGTTTGAAAACAGAATAAAGTCAGGGGATCTAGATTCCTTCCAAAGCTCTGTGGTAGATGATTTTGAAAGAGTCACCTTACCTCTTTGCTGCTGTTTCCACGTCTACAAACACCTGGGGCTGAACCTGGTTGTCTCTGAGGTCCCTTTAAGCTCAAAATTTTGTGAGGCTATACAAAAATTGAAAGTGAGTTGGACTTTGTGTTATTCAAGTTGTCAGCATATATTCTAAGACATATCATTCTATGGATCTATTCTCTACCAGCAACTGCCACCCATGGGTAAGCTGACTGACTCATATACTTTCAGGATTCAAAGTCCTGTATCCCAGGAACACCTTAGTCCCAGGCAAACCAGGACAGTTGGTCAGCTTGCTTATGGGATGGTTGTCAGACTGTAGGACTGTAGGAGTGTTGCATGGCAGTCCAGATATGCATCTACAATACAAGTCCTATTGAGCTCATGGGAACCGTCTTTAGGAACCCATCAACATTTTTTCCTGGGGAATTGTCTTGGCTTCGGCTACCAACAAAGAATACCATAGACTGGGTGGCTTACAGAGTAGAAGATTCTCTCTCACATTCTGGAGGCTAGAAGGTCCAAGATCAAAGTGCAGAGCAATTCAGCTCCTGGTGGAGACAACTGGTTGGAGGCTGCCTTCTTGCTGTGTTCTCAATGGCACAGAGAGATCATTTCTCTTGTCTCTTCTTCTAAGGGTACTAACCCCATCATGGGAACTTCACCCTCATGATCTAATTACCTCCCAAAGGCCCTGCCTCCAAGTATGTTCACACTGCAGGCTAGGGCTTCCACATGATTTTCTGCTTGTGTATGTGTGTATGGGGGTGGCCACAAACATTCACTCCATAGCAGGAATGGGCTATCAGGGGAGCTTTGATAACATAGCATTTTTATTCAGTGTCATGCATGGGATGTGCCAAAGGCTTCCAGCAGCCACTTCTCATATCTACATTGACCCATCCCACTTAATGCTTTACTCAGGGTTCTTCTTGGATGCTTCTAGCCTTGACATATGGATTGAAAGGAGTGTAGTAAGTCCTAGCAGGGCACCACTTCACAGGCTCAGTAAACGTGAAGGTCCTTGGTGGAAACAGTATACTGAAAAGAAGTGCTCGTCTTGTTTTCCAGAGCTCTGTCTGGAACAGCATGTTCAACTTTTGGATTCTCCAGGCACCAGAAAGGTGACAGATTGAAGGGTGCTATGAGGGAGTCATCCAAATGATTGACAAGCTAGACGAATTAATAGGTAAGAAGAAAAAGCAGAACAAAAGACCGTGCATCAGGTGGGTGCACCTGTATGCGTGCAGTGCAAGAGGTGGAAAGTAGCACACCCAGGAGGAAAGAGAGGGTGGAGGCTGGGCATATGAAGAGGAACGTTGGCGAAGGCAAAACTACTCTAATGTTACATACTTAATTCAGCAGATATTTACTTAGCATCTGCCTACTCTGTGCCATGATCTGATTTAGGTGTGTGGGGAGCACACAAAGATGATTATCATCCTGTCTTTGTTCTACAGAGAAGATGGGTAGTGTGTATAGCCACGAAGAACAAGGGCTTACATACTAGCCATGTGCCTTGGGTAAGTCACAAAACCTTTCTGTGCCTTAGTTTCATAATCTATAGAATGGCCATATGTTGGTGTGTTTGAAGAACATCAAGGATGCCAGTAAGGCTGCAGCGAAATGAATGAAGGAAGGGTGGCAGCTGATGGTGCCAGAGAGGAAGCAGGATGTGTCAGCCAGGGCTCAACCAGAGAAGCAGACCCCTAGGAGATAGAGATTATTTATCTGTGGATTTACTACAGGGATTCGGCCATTGCAGGTCCAGCACCGCTGCACACCAATGAGGCAAATCAACAGATCAGCAACACTGCGTATGGGCTGCAACATGGTTACTGGTTTTTTTCTACTCTGCAGATCTCCCAACAACCTCCCTCAGGGCTCATCCTGAGTGGAAAGATATAAGAAAGGGAATTCTGGGAAACCTAGCTTAGCCTGGCCAAGCTGACACATTACCAAGCCACCACATGGGATGGGATGGATGGGTAGGTGGGGGCTTCTAAGAAGTCTAGGAAAAAATTCCTCATGAGTCTCTGTTGATTAGTCACCCAAAGAACAATGACTCTTCCATTAATGTTATTTCTCAGGGTGAGGTCCCTTCGATTTTCCAGCAGTTATCCAAGTGTCCAGATGGTAACTAATAAGGAAGGAGATTTGATTCACATTCCCTGGGGTAAAAGACTTCAGTTGTGTCAGTCATCATTAACCACAGCATCACATACAGCTACATGATGCAGTAGAATTTGACTGACGTAATTATTCCATGTAATAGAATTCAAACATTAAGGGTTTGGCTCTGGGGAATAAAAAAAAAGTTAATTGAAAATGGGGAGACAACTATCCAGCTGAATTTGACCATTCATTTGTTTAGTCATTCATTCCACAAATGTGCTAGGCACAGGCACAAAAATGGGCTAAGTTTGGAGGGGATGCATACATTCTGTAAGCACTGGTTGAACTTGCACTGTCCTAAACACCAGGCATACAGAGATGGACCTCGATGTCAAGAATTTTCCAGATATGTACATTTAACCCAGTGTAAGTAGATACATGCACAGGGATGGAGTTGCTGCCAACAGAAAGGGTGTACATCTCTCCAGGCAAAGCAGAAAGGCTTCGAGACAGCATCATTTCTTACCTGCATATGAGATGACATCCTCACTCACAAATCGCTCATGGTGTAGTTGAGGAGTTGACACATATACGAGGCAAAGTACTGTCTTACAACTACAAGCCTGGGCTACAGAGGAAGCACAGCAGGCATTTGGGTTGGGGTGAGAATTCCACCACATGGCCGAGTGTTGAAAACCAGAAATCTTTTTGTGCTCATCCCAGAAGCTGCACAGCTTCTAGAAACTTGTCTTTTCACAGGAAATATCCTTCTCAGAAATAGTTTGTTTGGTAGGAGGCCTATTCTCTGGCAATCTTTGCTTTTGTCTACAGAGTGTTAAAATAAGAGAGCTTCTGATTCAGGGGAGTTATAAAAATAATATAGTAATTACAAAGTTCACTTTCGTGACTCACTTTGCTCTAAATCATGGCACTCTACAGGGAAACCTTCTTAGAGTTAAAATCCCACTTGCTGTTTATATTTTAAAAGTGTCAATGGATCCAAAATTTTGAGGTTGAATCATTCGGCATCATGGAATCTGGCAGAGGGGGTGGGTGCCAGGATGATGACAGTTTTCAATGTTTGTGTATGTCTCTTTAAAAAAGTAGGAAATATATTGGCCGATTTGTCATGGCTACATCATGTGTACCTTGTTGTGGATTTGTATTTATTTTTCTCATCCTGCTCCTAATTGTCCTTTCCAGAATGGAGGCTTCCACTGCCTTTTGGCTTCATTAACGGCTTTCATTTTCATTAAGAGCTTTGCGCTAATGGACTGTTATAAATGCATAGTTGTTTCTTGTAGTCACCGCCAAATGGCTGTCATCCTACTGACAGTTTCGTGCATTAGGCCAGAAAGAAGGGGGAAAAGGCCAGTGGGAGTGAGTGAGATGAATCCAAACAGAAGATCTACCTACATCTGTCCTTGAGCTTCTTTAAGGAAGTTGGGATTGGCACCTGGGATTCTATGAGTGTTTCTATTTGTTTTAGTGCCTTGTGGTTGACAAAATGGGGTGAAGGAAGAGAATAGGAAGCTTGTTTTTCATAATATTTTGGAATTTGAGGGTTGTTAGGAATCAGGCTTGCAGAGGCCTCCTAAAAAGGAACACTGATGAAGATCAGATTTCATCAACCTTGTTCCAAATACACACAAAATGGCCATTATTGTTATAACATCAAAATGATAGATGTTCATTGGGCTCTACTAGGTGTGCTGTCTGCCATATGCAATGGAAGGCCCAATACTGATGAATGGCTGCAGAATTTGATTTGTTTAAAGAGGAGGCTGGTCTGTGCTCTCCCAGTCTCATAACTTTATGAGCATTAGAATCTAGATGCCCACCCTCATCCTCTTTCCTGTTCTCTTTCTCATCCTCCCTTCTCCAAAACACCAGACCCTTCTTCCTCTCACTTCTCATAGAACAAGCCCACCCAGTGTTAGGTGGCCATGGTAAACTCTTCTACTCCAATCCCTTTGCAACACAAATTTATCTCAGATGATATGTAATGAATAAAATAAGTGCAATGAACAAAAAATATTCCTCCAAAATATTGCATTAGTCTCGGAGCTGGTCTACGACTCAGGTTTTTAATTTTCAAATCTCTGCTCTTTCCACATCATAATTTTTCTGCTTTAAATAAGACACTCTGTGAGTAAAGTCATCATTGCATAATGATGTACTTGTGTTTTGTTTGAATTTGGCACATCTGTTGCACTTTATAGGCTGGAGCAAAGATCAGCCAACATTTTAATGGGCTCATACCTAAAATCAAGTCTTTATGTTAATGAATTATTAAAATCTTTGCAATTAGATATTTTTATTATGTCCTTAATACAGATGTTAGTATTATGGAATTAATATATTTGCAAATGAAACAACATACAGGTTTACAAGAAGTTCTCCCTTCCTCCTAAGTATATACCCATTTCCCCTCATTAAATAAAAGATATCAATAAGTTTCCTAACATTTTTCAGTTTTATGTTGTCATATATTTTAAATGTTAGAGCCAACTTCTGTTTGCTTTTGTGGTGATCATGCAAATTCTAATGGGTGAGGGCTCTGGTTCTTATATTTTATGCAGGGTATTTGGTTCATCATGAACCTGTAATGTCAAATAATAACCACAAGGATTTACAAAGCCCAGTTTGAGAAAGGTCACCAAAATGTATAAGTTGACTTTGAGAGTAGATATTGTAGGCTTGAAATGAGGATGATTAAATCTTAAACCTTCACTAAAGTTTGGAAAAGCCTGGCTGGATTTGAGATTTAAACACCCTAGGATGATCCGTCTCCTTTTTCCATCATGCCCTTAAACTTATTTCCCAGTTCAGCTACTGTCTTTAAAAGTACTATTTTTTTCTTAAAGGAACAAAAGTTTGACTTCCTCATATTTAAAACATATATAGTAGGGTTAAAGAAAGATACAGTGGACAAAAGGTCACATTTGCAAATGCTCCAAGACTCCAAGATGCAGAATATCCTGGGAGTAGACAGCGGGCTGCATGTGGCACTCCCAACAGCAACACAACAGGCCACGAGATTACCAATCTTTGAAAAAGCATTATTCCCAGAAAAGGCCAATTACAGCTGAATACAATCCAGAAAATTGTGTTTCAAGGCTACTTCCTGGAACAGTAGTGCAGAGTTCCAGGATTTGTGGACTGAGGAGGAAGTGCTGTTTACTTCCAGGGAAATAGGTGAGTGGAGATTTGAAGGCACCTGCAGGGCGATGGCTGGTATGCTAGAGATTGGAAAGCATGCAGAGCACAAACTATTGGTGTATAATGTATATGAACATAAGTGCTTGATTACTCCATATAAAAATAAGTTTATCTGGAGATCTAGAATTTCACTGAATACCATCAGTATTCAGTTCTACAGGCTACCTTAAAGCACATTATTTAATTGTGGCCAGCCAGGCCAGTGAGAAGGAAAATCATGACATAGCTGCATGTTAACTATCTCTGGAGTTTGATGTTGAGAAATGATTAGGAACTTTCAAACTAAGCTGACTTGAAGTCAGAACCGTAACTCTTTTCTTATCAGCTCTATGTCTGGGTAAGTTATTTAACCTCTCTGAGCCTTAATTTCTTCTTCAAAATGGGGGTAATAATGAAGAACTCACCACAGAGTTTTAGAAGTAAATGAATTAGTGTATGTAAAGCAGGTAGC
Source organism: Smutsia gigantea (assembly GCA_032199065.1). Lineage (NCBI taxonomy): Eukaryota > Metazoa > Chordata > Mammalia > Pholidota > Manidae > Smutsia > Smutsia gigantea. The sequence goes on from JAVSCE010016590.1 coordinate 267,391, forward strand.
AGAATACTTGGCACAAGGCAGGCTCTCAATAAATGTTTTTTTGTTTTATTTATTTTCAATTCCTTTTCTTTTCCCCCATCACTATTTTCTTCTCTGCCTCAGGCCCCTATTCTTGCAACAGTTTCTTAGAGTTGTGCTCTCAGTATGCTCACATTACTCCTTTTATGGAGCTGGCTGACAAAGGCTGTAGTATTATCTAACCCAAGCCTAATACCTATTATTTATTGGAGGCAACTTTGGAGAATTGAAAAGTTATTGCCGCCTAAAGGAATGAATCTCTAATGGTGAAAATTCTGTTCCCTGGCTTGCAGGCATGGGAGTCTATTTTGTCTGGGGCCAGTCCCATCCTGGTATCACAAGTTATAAATTTATGAACATTTTTACCCTTTTCTTCATATTCCCTTTGTCTACTTACTTGTAAAGCCAAGCTGGCTATGAAATAGAGGGTTCCCCGGGACTGCTGTAATCAGAAGTAAGAATAACTTAGTCACCATGCCAGTGGCCTGTGTGCCAGTGAGATCATTTGCAGCTTCATTAGTAAGTTCACTGTGCTGGGCCTTGTAGAGATCATGCTTCTCGATCTGGTCCCTGGATAAATTTGCAAGGGCAAATCTGCTTGTTTGCTGGAGAGCATCCAGACTTGAGACAGGACTATTTTCCTCTGGATTGTTAGGCATTAGATTGGCAGGGTCTTGGACTCTGCTAAATTCTCCAGGTCTGGAGGGAGGCTGGTCATCTAGCCAAGTGCAGGAGGAAGGGATTGTTGGGGAGCATGTGGTAAGGGGTGGCCTATGAGGTCAGTGCCTTGAGAGATTTGCACTGTGATTTACAAGTCCAAATTCAACAGAGATGTATTGAGAGCCTACTATGTTCCAGGCCCCATTCCAAGAATTAGGAGTGTGTCGGAAAATTGAGACTAGCAAAAACATGCCTGCCCTTGTCTAATGGGGGATGCAGGAGTACCGTAGATCAGTGGAAGATGGATTAGGAGTGTGTGAGGAATGAAACACAATTTTTACATAAGGTGGTTAAAGAGACCTCACTGAGAATATGATATTTGAGTGAAGACTACATAGGGATAAACATATAGAATTGGAGTTGGGGTAGAGTGATCCAGATTGAGGGAATAATTTTGCAAAGGCTCTGAGGTAAAAGCCTTCCAGACATGTTTAGGAATAATCTGGAGGCCTGTGTGCCCGAAAGAAGAAAGAGAGAAATAGGGAATAGGTCAGGATGTAGAGGGGTACCTACCTTACAAGCCTTTAAAGGCCATCGTGAGGACTGGCTTTTCATCTAAGAGAAATGGGGAGTCAGTGGAAGGTTTTGAACAGAGAATCTCTCCTATTGTAATAGGATCCTTCAGGCTGCTGTGCAGAAAATAAGTCTCAGGGGGGCTAGGATGGAAATAAGGGAACCCCTTGGGAGGCTCCCACATGGAGGTGAGGGTGGTTTGAGCCAGGATAGTAGCAGCACAGAGGATGAGAGTGGTCATATTCTGGGTTTATTTGGAAGGTAGAACCAACGAGGTTTGCTGCTGGATTGGAAATGGGGTCTGAGAAGAGAGGGACCAGTGACAACTCCAAGGCATTGTTATAACATCAAAACGATAGATGTTCATTGGGCTCTACTTGGTGTGCTGTCTGCCATATGCAATGGAAGGCCCAATACTGATGAATGGCTGCAGTCTTCAGCCACAGGAAGGAAGGTGTTTTCCTTGACCAAGATGGGGACATGGGGAACAGACAGTTTCAGAGGAAGGAGATGGAGCTAGTTGAGTCATGCTAAGTCTGAGATGCCCAAATTTGGATTTGACATCCAAGGGCAGATGTCAAGCAGTGATTGGGTTTGAGGTTGACATTCAGGGAAGAGGGTTGGGCTTGAGATACAAATCTAAGAGTTAATAGTATATGGATGGCAAATAAAGGCAGGACGTGTTCCAGAATTTGTTTGGTGAGATTGTCCTCCTTTGAGAGATTTCATATTACCCTGGGGTGGGTTTGGGTGTAGCCTGCAGTCGTGGTTGACATCTTCTTTGTCCATCTCCCTGAGGTTTATATGCGGTTGGATTCAGGTGTGTGGGGAGTGGAAGACCTGCTCCCCAAGGAGGGTAGATGATGGTCCACGTGGATGTTAAGGAGAACATGTTAGAATTTCTATTTATCTTTGTAAATTGTTTGTGTGTGTTTTATAATGTGCTTACTATGTGGTTATAATTTATAAAATAAGTTTACGTTTATTGAGAATGTGTGTTTAAAAATATCTAACTAACAAGGTGAGAGATTAAGGAAGTTTACAGACCATGGCCTGGATGATGGAGAGAGGGAATGTTTGTTAATTTAGAGCCTTTAAGGGAGACAGAGAAGAACCGGGGAGGCCTGTTTCTTTGTCCCTGTTGGAGTGAGATGGACACCCAGCTTGCCCAATGTAGAAAAGATCCTTATTTTAGGGGCCATTCAGATTCTTCCAACATTGGTGAAGTACCTACCAGGGCCAGAGAGAGCAGTGGATATTTTCACCAATATCATATCCTCAGAGCAACCCTGGGAGAACCAGAGAATCACTCCCCACAAAGGAACAGGAAAGGAGGTGAGTTGACAGTGGGCACAGGTGGGAGCCTTCTCAGGGCTCCCCTGGCCCATGGACAGCGCTTCCTCAGATCAACAGGGAGGGGTCCTCCCAGGCTGTCACCTCAAGACCAGTGTTTTCTAGACCACCATCTACGATGGAGTTCTTGATTTGAAACAACTCAACTCCTTGCTCTCTAAATTCCTTTTGCATTTTGGAAGATATTCTTCTAATCTCCACTCTACACTTGAAATGATAGAAATAACTAGGCAGTGCCAAGTGGTGGGCAGTGGCTTCCTTGGGAGGGACAAAGACTTGCATTTAAAAAAGTCTGTGTCTCTGTCTTTTAGGCTTTTATAGAAAAGCCATGTCTGTGGACTTCAGGCCCTTGGTCAGCTCTTTTCCATATTAGTTCTCTTTTCATACGCTGACATCTTATTTCTCAAGCTAGACTGTAAAAACCTTGAGGGTAAGAACTCTGTCTGAGCTACCTCGGGCTCCCTTTCTATCATGCTCACCTTCTAGCACTTTGTACCTTGTGGGTCTTAATAATTAACTTACTGGCTGATGACTAATATCGTTAGTTCAAAAGCCTCAACTCATGAATAAAATAAAATGAGAGCATTAATTAAACAGTTTACAATAGCAGAAAGGAAGGCACCCACAGCCTGCACACCCCTTCCCCAGCCCCCCACCTTTAGTTTGCTATGTTTGAAGGGGAGATGTTGCAGGAGGCTCTTGGGTCTACTGAGGTCCCCAGATCACGATGGAAATTATTTTGCAGACCAAAGGCTCTCTCCATGGAAAACCCCGGAAAATGTAAATCTGGGAACTGTTGGGGGAAACGCAGGCAATCAGGTGAGGCTAATGGGCAAGAGTGTGAGTCTGGAGAGAGTGTTGCTAAGGTAACCAGAACCCCAGCTCTGCTAGTTTGGCCGGTTCACAAAATCCTTCCCACTTTCCATTTTAAAAAGGGACCCCACAAAGTAGACTCTGGAGAATGTGCTTTGGAGCGATGTTTCTCAAAATCTGGAGTGTCTCAGAATCACTGGGGAAGCATGTTAAATTCATATTCCCGGGCTCCCTCCCCCAGAGTGTCTGATTCGATAGGTCTGGTGTGGGGACCCAGTACCTGCATTGAATACAGTGCATTTATTTATTTATTTTATATAAATAAATGTGGTGGTTTGAGGGACCACACTTGAGATAATTACCATGTTTTTCCTTGGAGTTGTGGGTAAGGCTTAGGTCTGGGTTCTTTGAATTGGGCTGACTGGCTCTAATGTGTTAATTATCCCTTTGTCAGTAGCTGCCTTTTTCATGAGTCTTTGGTCCTTAGCTGACTTTAAGCTGTGCCCACTTTCCCAGGCCTGAGTTTGGACGGGTATTTTAAAAGGCAAGAGTAGACTTACATATATTGTCATTAGTAAGTGTTTGCAGAGCACCTGCTTTGTTACAAGGGGCTGTTCTAGGCACGTGGAGTAAGTAGGGGTGAATAAGACCAAGACCCTGCTCTTCTGAAGCTTCTGTTCTAGGAGGCTTCCGGGTGTATAGTCATGGTCCCGGTAGGAGTCCTGTCTCTGAAGCTCTAAGGTGATTTCAGGCTTCAGGTTAGCAAGTGTGTGCTTGGCCCTTGTGTGGAGGTCCTTCTGCTGCTTAGAAAGGAAGAGCCTGTAGAGGCTGAGTGACGTGTCTGAAGTGACTCAGTAACAGAGGTACAGCAGGTAGGGTGACTTTTCAGTTCCTGGCTATGGTAAACACTTTAATTAACATAAACTTAATTAATGTTCTAAAGGGTAAATATTGACATAGGACCACCCGAGCATACTTATCTGCCTTCCTATGAGAGCATTTTTTGAGTAGGTGGCCAGGGGACAGCATCCCGTTGGAAACCATGCCGTGGGATAATGGCTTTCTGCTAGGGTTAAGATGAGTCATTTAGCCCTATGTGCCATCCTCTTTCTGTGTGTACATTTCAGTGGTGTTCGGGTTATGTATGTGTTTATAGCTCAGGTCCTGCTCCAATGTTCTAGAATATTTAATTTCCCAGAACATTCTAGAATTCAGTCTAAGCCCTGACCTGTTCAAGTGCATGTGGTATCTGCCTTAGTGGTTTCTTGAGATGTGACATTGTATCTTGCTGTAATTTTCCCTTCTGGTCTGCTCTGCCTTCATAGCAATGGACGTAGTTGGGAGTGGAGAGCAAAGGACCAATGGAAGAGGGAAATGGTGGGTTCCCTGATTGTGCAGAGGAAGGTGCATGACCTCTGTCTATGACCTTGAGCGCAAGGATACCATCCATTTTCACTTCCTCTACATTCTGGTGTCTTGGAGCCAAGTGCTGGTCCCTCATCCTGGTCACGGGTCTCGTTGGGTTGTACATATCAATGATAATTAGTGAAGGAGGCAATGCGGAGAGCAGGGATAGAGGGAAGGTGAAGCGGCTCTGGGGACACAAATGCTGATCTGGGCTTAGGAACAGCTTCCCACCTCCATCATCAGCAGGAGAAGCCAGGCAGTCTTTAAGTGACTGGTGGCTGTGTGCCGGCACATAGGGCCTGCCCTAGAGTTGCAAAGGCTGTGCAACCCTGTGTCTTGGCAGCGCTGGAAATTTTCTCTAAACACTTAAGGTCTAAATAAAATCTTTCTCTCTCAAGCATCCTAATTTTCTACACTTCTAGAGTTCCCCAAAGGCCACGGTGTGTACTATTGATATTATTCTCCCTGGAGGTTAGAGTCTTTATTTTTTTAACTTCCTTTGTTCACAGCGTTGAAGTTGACTAGATGAATAAGGAATATTTGGGGCAATGAAGTGTGTAGGAAGATGGGCTCACAGTCAAAGCCTGAGATCCCGAGGGTCATTTCTGACCCAGCTGAGGCTTTTCTGGAACTTGGTGACTTCAGAGTACCCAGTGGGGAGGTGAATGGATGGGTAAACGCCAGGGGTGGGTGAAGTGTGGGGCAGGTATTGTATATTGTTATTTCCCTTTGGTGATTAGACTGTTATTGCTAAGAGTGAGCCAGACCTTTCTGCCCCCAAAGAATAAATCAGTCCCAGCAGAGTAAATGTCGTCCACAGACATATCTGTGACTCCCACCAGCGCTGCCCTTTAAGCAGCTTCTCTGTAGGTTTCCCTTAAAGCTGCACTACCCAATACGGCAGCCTCTAGCCAAAGGTGGCTATTTAGATTTCAATTAATTAGAATGAAAGAAATGTGAATTTCAGTTCCCAGGCTCACTGGTCACATTTCAGGTGCTTGTAAGCACGCGTGGCTAGTGGCCGGGGCAAAGGCAGTGTAGTACTGTGGGACACACTATCGTCGCAGACATTCCTATAGGACAGAGCCGCCTCATAGGCTCGGGGGACTAGAACCCCTGGGGCCTGTGTTTGCAGTGGGGGAAATGAGAATCTTTCTTTTCAGTGGACCCTGTAGTTGCTACACGTCCAGGGCCACCTGATGGCCGGCCCAGGAGTGGAAATGACAGACTTACAGGGCACAGGGTGGCACAGAACTTGTTGGGGCTCTAAAAATGGTTAAAATAAGCTACGTTGGAAGTGTGAGGATCCATCAACTTGGGGGTGAATTAGACTGAAAAAGAAATGGGAGCAGAATCTAGGCCCAGACAAATGCAGATGTTGGGACTTTTAGGTTAAAATCTTGAACTTCACGGTTGAACGCTTGAAGGGGCTTTTGCAGTGGTTTTAAATGCCTTATTTTAGAGATGAAGAAATTCCATTTTTGAAAGGTTGAGTAATTGTGCAAGGTGGTAGTTAGGCCAAGGCTGGGATCTATAGCTCTTGACTTTGAATTCTTTGCTTTTTGTATTGGGCCACACTGCCTCTCAAGAAAAAGGAAAGGTTATGGCCTGATTGGCCAAAAGGAGTTACTTTTCTCATCTGATAAGGACACCTATCAGGGCAGATAGACTCCTTGTCTGGGATCTTTGGTCTCACCAAAGCTTGCGACACTCTAATTGTAGGAGTTGAAGAAGAGAGGGAAGTATTATTCTTGACTCTTTACCACCTACTAGGCACTGTGCCAAGTCTTTAAGATACATTGCCATATAGGAAACAATATTGTTTTCTCATTTTATCTGTCAGGTGAAGAAACTGAGGCTCAGAGAAATTTAGAATCTTGAAACTCTTAAAGTTCTTAAGCAGCTGGAATACAAATTTAGGACCATGCTATTCCAAAGCCTGGTCTTTGCACCATTTCAGAGTACTGTAGCAAGCAGACTCAGTCACTGGTCACAGGGCAAGAGACCCAGGACTCCTGGGAGGAGGTGGGTGTGTGGCCTGGCCTGTGTCTGAGGATGAGTTTGGAAAGGTTGTCAGTAGACCCTGGGTGGCTCTGTCACTCCTTCTTAGACATCGGATTCTTACAGCCATGTATGTGAGGAGAATAAAATAGCTTTGGGTGGGGTGGACAAATGGGACTGTCCATTTCTTTGGAGTTAAGAAGGGAGTGCCTCTTTTAAAATGCTGGCAGAGAGGAACACTCAGCTGATCCTGGCTCCTTATACACATGGGCCCCTGAGATCAGCTCCCCTGATGCTGAGATTTATGCAGCCATGTTGGCTCCAAATGTCAGTGCCGGGGAATTGCTTAATGAGGAAGGTAAGGGGCACTTTTCTGGAGTTTCTGAAGAAAGGAAACATAGACAGAGAGCAGGGAGATGGAGAAGTGCCCAGAAAGCGAGGTGGAAGGGAGATTTTAGACTCCACCTTTTAACCCAGAATCATCAGTGACTGAGAAGAACAACAGGTTGTGTTCTGCCAACAGCTTAAATTCAGAGGCAGAGGCGGGTGAAGAAAGAGATGGCAGAAAAGAATGCTGTTCATAGCTCAGAAAGCAGGTCTCATCCAATGGATTGTACTGGTTTTGGGGAGACAAGCATGCCCTGGAAATACCAGCTCATCAAAAGCTTGGCTGGCAGCTACCAGTCCAAGGGGGAACTGAGAAAAACAGCCACTAACGTGGACAAATAGTGTCCTCCAAGTTGTGAATGGAGGAAAGAAGGGCCATTTTGTCCCGGCAGGACCTGGCTTTTAGGCCTTTAGGTTTGAAGATGGCCATTACCGGATACAGCCTAGGAAGGGACCCTTGGGAATGGAGCCAAATGTATAATCTGGGGCAGAGGAGGTGTATCAGTTATTTATTGCTGTGTAACAAAAAGATTGCTTATGACGACAATCTGTTGTTTCTCATGGTTCTGTGGGTTGACCAGCAATGCTGCCTCAAGTACTGTTGTTGGGGCCATTTAAGTAGCTGCATTCATCTGGGAGACAGGCTGTGCTAGAAGATCAAGACGGTCTCTCACACCTGGGCCTTGGTGCTTCTCCACGTGGCTTCCTGTCTTCCAGGGCCTCTTCATTTGGCCGCTCTGTCCCGCAGGAGAGCCTGGACTTTCTTGCAGCATGGTGGCTTCACTCAAGGAAAATGAACGTGGAAATTGTCAGGCTTCTTAAGTGCTAGGCCTATAACTGGTGCACCATTACTGATGCCACGTCCTGTAGGTTAAAGCAAATCTCAAGGCAGCCCAGATTATGGGCAGGGAAAATAGACCACATCTGTTGATGGAAGAAGTGGCATATACACATAGGGATGAGACAAATTATTGGCAGCCATATTAGTAGGAAAATTGCCATAGGAGGTATGTTGTCATGATAAAAGAAATATATATTTGGTCTTTATTCCTGGTTCCTGGCACTAGAGTTTCATAAAACCCTAGGAATTTCCTGAAGGAGGAGTGAGAAGAGGAGCATCTTTTGTTACTCATAATAAGCCCCTGTCAAAATACCTGAGTTTATGTCAATGAAATAGCGCTTGATGGGCCCCTAGATAGCTTCAGGGTAGGTGCTGGGCGTTAGAGGAACCAATTAGGTGTTGGAGGGTTGGAACTTTGAGCCCCATTCCCCAACCTCCAGGAAGGGGAGAGGGGAAGGAGATTGACTTAATCACCAATGGCCAATGATTCAGTCTCCATAATGGAACCTTCGTAAAAACCCTAAATGGCAGGTTTGGGGAGCGCCCTGTTGGTGAACACACTGAGGTGGTGAAACGGTATGTACTCCGCCTCTCATAACATGCCCTGTGCATCTCATCCATTTGGCTTCTCCTGAGTTGCAGCCATTATGAATACACCAATAATAGTAAGGAGAGTGTTTCCCTGCACCCTGTGAACTGTTCCAGCAAATCATTGAACTCCCAATTTATATATTGTAATATCTAGCACACAAAAGTAGAGGATGCCCAGTTAAATTTGAATTTCAGATTACAAGTCTTTTTTTTCTATTATACATATATCCCATGGAATACCTGATACATGCTTATCCCAAAAAAGTATTTGTTGCTTTTTTAGAGATTCAAATTACACTTGACAGTTTATATTCTATCTCACACTCTACCCTCTGGTGATAGTGGCTCTCCAAGGAAGACGTTCTGTTGGGGCATGGGTGAGTCTGTAACAGTGAATTAGTGTCCAGGTTGTAGTCCAGTGGCTGGATATATATATATTTTTTAATATAATTTATTTTATTATCATTAATTTACAATTACATGTGCAATATTACGATTATTAAACTACCCCTTCATCAGGTCCCCCCCACCAACCCCATTACAGTCACTGTCCATCAGCGTAGTGAGATGCTATAGAATCACTACTTGTCTTCTCTGAGTTGTACTGCCCTCCCCGTGCCCCCCCAACATTACATCTGCTAATCGTAATGCCCCTTTTTCCCTCTTATCCCTCCCTTCCGCCCATTTTCCCCAGTCCCTTTCCCTTTGGTAACTATTAGTCCGTTCTTGGGTTCTGTGAGTCTGCTGCTGTTTTGTTCCTTCAGTATTTTTTCGTTGTTCTTATACTCCACATATGAGTGAAATCATTTGATACTTGTCTTTTTCGGCTTGGCTTATTTCACTGAGCATAATACCCTCTAGCTCCATCCATGTTGTTGCAAATGGTAGGATTTGTTTTCTTCTTATGGCTGATAATATTCCATTGTGTATATGTACCACATCTTCTTTATCCATTCATCTACTGATGGACACTTAGGTTGCTTCCATTTCTTGGCTATTGTAAATAGTGCTGCAATAAACATAGGGGTGCATCTGTCCTTTCAAATTGGGCTGCTGCATTCTTAGGGTAAATTCCTAGGAGTGGAATTCCTGGGTCAAATGGTATTTCTATTTTGAGTTTTTTGAGGAACCTCCATACTGCTTTCCACAATGGTTGAACTAATTTGCAGTCCCACCAGCAGTGTAGGAGGGTTCCCTTTTCTCCACATCCTCGCCAACATTTGTTGTTGTTGTGTTTTGGATGTTGGCCATCCTCACTGGTGTGAGGTGATATCTCATTGTGTTTTAATCTGCATTTCTCTGATGATTAGTGATGTGGAGCATCTTTTCATGTGCCTGTTGGCCATCTGAATTTCTTCTTTGGAGAAGTGTCTATTCATGTCCTCTGCCCATTTCTTAATTGGATTATTTGCTTTCTGTTTGTTAAGGTGCATGAGTTCTTATATATTTTGGATGTCAACCCTTTATCAGATACGTTTTTTATGAATATATTCTCCCATACTGTAGGATGTCTTTTGTTCTACTGATGGTGTCCTTTGCTGTACAGAAGCTTTTCAGCTTGATATAGTCCCACTTGTTCATTTTTGCTTTTGTTTCCTTGCCCGGGAGATATGTTCATGAAGAAGTCACTCATGCTTATGTCCAAGAGATTTTTGCCTATTTTTTTTTATAAGAGTTTTATGGTTTCATGACTTACATTCAGGTCTTTGATCCACCTTGAGTTTACCTTTGTGTATGGGGCTAGACAGTAGTCCAGTTTCATTCTGTTACATGTAGCTGTCCAGTTTTTCCAACACCAGCTGCTGAAGAGGCTGTCATCTCCCATTGTATATCCAAGGCACTTTTATCAAATATTAATTGACTGTATATGTTTGTGTTAATGTTTGGATTTTCTATTCTTTTCCACTGGTCTGTGGGTCTGTTTTTGTGCCAATACCAAATTGTCTTGATTACTGTGGCTTTGTAGTAGAGCTTGAAGTCAGGAGTGTAATTCCCCCTGTTTTATTCCTCCTTCTCAGGATTGCTTTGGCTATTCGGGGTCTTTTGTGGTTCCATATGAATTTTAGAATTATTTGTTCCAGTTCATTGAAGAAAGCTGTTGGTAGTTTGATAGGGATTGCATTGAATCTGTAGATTGCTTTAGGTAGTATAACCATTTTGACAATATTTATTCTTCCTAGCCAAGAGCATGGGATGCATTTCCATTTGTTAGTGTCCTCTTTAATTTCTCTTAGGAGTGTCTTGTAGTTTTCAGGGTACAGGTCTTTCACTTCCTTCATTAGGTTTATTCCTAGGTATTTTATTCTTTTTGATAAAATTGTGAATGGAATTGTTTTTCTGATTTCTCTTTCTGTTAGTTCATCATTAGTGTATAGGAAAGCAACAGATTTCTGTGTGTTAATTTTGTATCCTGCAACTTTGCTGAATTCAGATATTAGTTCTAGTAGTTTTGGAATGGAATCTTAGGGTTTTTTATGTACAGTATCATGTCATCTGCAAATAGTGACAATTTGACTTCTTCTTTACCAACCTGGATGCCTTGTATGTCTTTGTTTTGTCTGATTGCTGTGGCTAGGACCTCCAGTACTATGTTGAATAACAGTGGAGAGAGTGGGCATCCTTGTCTTGTTCCCGATCTTCGATGAAAAGCTTTCAGCGTCTTGCCGTTAAGTATGATGTTAGCTGTGGGTTTGTCATATATAGCCTTTATGGTGTTGAGGTACTTGCCGTCTATACCCATTTTGTTGAGAGTTTTAATCAGGAATGGATGCTGAATTTTGTCAAATACTTTTTCAGCATCTATGGAGATGATCATGTGGTTTTTGTTCTTCTTTTTGTTGATGTGGTGGATGATGTTGATGGATTTTCGAATGTTGTACCATCCTTGCATCCCTGGGATGAATCCCACTTGATCATGGTGTATGATCCTCTTGATGTATTTTTGAATCTGGTTTGCTAATATTTTGTTGAGTATTTTTGCATCCACGTTCATCAGGGATATTGGTCTGTAATTTTCTTTTTTGGTGAGGTCTTTGCCAGGTTTTGGTATTAGAGTGATGCTGGCTTCATAGAATGAGTTTGGAAGTATTCCCTCCTCTTCTATTTTTTGGAAAACTTTAAGGAGAATCGGTGTTATTTCTTCTGTATATGTCTGGTAGAATTCAGAGGTGAATCCATCAGGCCCAGGGGTTTTGTTCTTGGGTAGTTTTTTGATTACCAATTCGATTTCGTCACTGGTGATTGGTCTGTTTAGTTTTTCTGTTTCTTGCTTGGTCAGTCTTGGAAGGTTGTATTTTTCTAAGAAATTGTCCATTTCTTCTATGTTTTCCAGCTTGTTAGCATATAGATTCTCATAATATTCTCTTATGAGTCTTTGTATTTCTGTTGGGTCCGTCGTGATTTTTCCTTTCTCATTTCTGATTGTGTTTATGTGTGTAGATTCTCTTTTTCTCTTAATGAGTCTAGCTAGGGGTTTATCTATTTTGTTTATTTTTTCAAAGAACCAGCTCTTGGTTTTATTGATTTTTCTATTGTTTTATTCTTCTCAATTTTATTTATTTCTTCTCTGATCTTTATTATGTCCCTCCTTCTGGTGACTTTGGGTCTCATTTGTTCTTCTTTTTCCAATTTCAGTAATTGTGTCTTTAGACTATTCATTTGGGAATGTTCTTCCTTCTTAAATAGGCCTGGATTGCAATATACTTTCCTCTTAGAACTGCCTTTGCTGCCTCCCACAGAAGTTGTGGCTTTGTGTTGTTGTTGTCATTAGTCTCCATATATTCTTTGATTTCTGTTTTGATTTGGTCGTTAACTCACTGATTAATTAGGAGAATGTTGTTAAGTCTCCATGTATTTGTGTGCCTTTTTGATTTTTCTTTCTAAAATTTATTTCTAGTTTTATACCTTTGTGATCTGAGAAGTTGGTTGGTAGGATTTCAATATTTTTGAATTTACTGAGGTTCTTTTTGTGGCCTAGTAGGTGGTCTATTCTGGAAAATGTTCCATGTGCACTTGAGAAGAATGTGTATCCTGTTGCTTTTGGGTGTAGAGTTCTGTAGATGTCTGTTAGGTCCATCTGTTCTAGTGTGTTGTTCAGTGCCTCTGTGTCTTTACTTATTTTCTGTCCAGTTGATCTGTCCTTTGTAGTGAGTGGTGTGTTGAAGCATCCTAAAATGAATGCATTGCTGTCTATTTCCTCCTTTAATTCTGTTAGTATTTGTTTCACATATGCTGGCTCTCCTGTGTTGGGTGCATATATATTTAACATGCTTACATCCTCTTGTTGGACTGACCCCTTTATCACTGTGTAATGTCCTTCTATCTCTTGCTACTTTCTTCGTTTTGAAGTCTATTTTGTCTGATACAAGTACTGCAACACCTGCTTTTTTCTTTTGTTGTTTGCATGAAATATCTTTTTCCATCCCTTCACTTTTAGTCTGTGTATATCTTTGGGTTTGAGGTGAGTCTCTTGTAAGCAGCATATAGATGATGGGTCTTGCTTATTTATCCATTCTGTTACTCTGTGTCTTTTGATTGGTGCATTCAGTCCATTTACATTTAGGGTGATTATTGATAGATATGTACTTATTGCCATTGCTGGCTTTAGATTCGTGGTTACCAAGGGTTCAAGGGTTGCTTCTTTACTATCTAACAATCTAACTTAACTTTCTTGTTAAGTTATTGTAAACACAGTCTGATGTTTCTTTATTTCTCTCCCTTCTTATTCCTCCTCCTCCATTCTATCTATAATAGGTGTTTTATTCTTTGCCTTTAGTTGGTATTTGGATGGTCTGCTTTCTTTGTTATGATTTTTTTTTCTCTGGTGACATCTTTTTAGCCTTCGGTGTGCTTCCATCTAGAGCAGTCCATTTAAGATATCCTGTAGTGGTGGTTTATGAGAGGCAAACTCTCTTAACTTTCATTTATCTGGAAATTGTTTAATCCCTCCATCATATTTAAATGATAATCGTGCTGGATACAATATTCTTGGTTCGAGGCCCTTCTGTTTCATAACGTTAAATATATCATGCCATTCTCTTCTGGCCTGTAAGGTTTCTGTTGAGAAGTCTGATGATAGTCTGATGGGTTTTCCTTTGTAGGTGATCTTTTTTCTCTCTCTAGCTGCCTTTAACCCTGTCTTTATCTCTTTGATCTTTGCCATCTTAATTATTATGTGTCTTGGTGTTGTCTTCCTTGGGTCCCTTGTGTTGGGAGATCTATGAGCTTCGGTGGACTGCGAGACTACTTCCTTCCCAGCGAGGGAAAGTTTTCAGCAATTATTTCTTCAAAGACACTTTCTATCCCTTTTTCTCTCTCTTCTTCCTCAGGTACTCCTATAATGCGAATATTGTTCCGTTTGGATTGGTCACACAGTTCTCTTAATATTCTTTCATTCCTAGAAATCCTTTTATCTCTCTCTGCCTCAGGTGCTCTGTATTCCTGTTCTCTGTTTTCTATTCCATTAACAGTCTCTCGCATCTCATCCATTCTGCTGTTAAGCCCGTCGATCGCTTGTCTGATTTCTGTATTGTCTTTCCTCAGTTCCCTCACTTCCTCCCTCAGCTCTTGCACATTTCTCTGTAGGTCCATCAGCATGGTTATGACTTTTATTCTGAATTCTTTTTCAGGGAGGCTGTGCATTTCCATCCCTTCAGACTCCCTCTCTGGGGTTGTCTGGTTGATTTTGGTCTGAACCATATTCCTCTGTCTTTTCATGGCTGTATAATTTGGTCACTGATAGTTGCCACGTATGTCAGCTGGGCTCTTTAAGACTTTAAAAAGAGAAGAAAAAAAAGAGAAAAAAAGAAAAAAAAGAAAAAAAAGAAAGAAAGAAAAAAGAAAAAAAGAAAGAAAAGAAAAAACAAAAACAAAACAAAAAACAAAACAAAACAAAAAAAACAACAAAAAAATGCCCACCGGACGTAGATTCTGTGGGAATGCTCTAGGTGGCGCTATTGCCCCACTATTCCACAGCTGTGACTGTGCCGCTCCGCAGGGCCCTTTATCGCTCTGGCAGGGGTGGGAACGAATAGGAGGCTGTTGATCTCAGTGAGAAGTGTTAAGTATGGCTACGCTTCCTCAGTCGCCAGCTAAGGCGTCTGAAACTCCCCAGGACTCCCAGCCTGCTGGGCTGAGTGTGCTGGGGCGATCCGGCTCCTCCGCTGGGCTCCTGTCTCTTTAAGACCGCTGAGGAAAGCGCGCACTTTTTTTTTCCTTCCCGAGCCGGCTGCAAGCCCCCTGGCGCGTTCCCCGCTCAGATCCTGCCCCTCTGTCTCTCCAATCTCCGCTGCACTGCGCAATGTGGGTCAGCGCTCCCCGCGCAGATCACCGGGGCTGGCTACTTCGCGGGGTGCACTTCCACTCCCTCCCGGCTCTGAATCCTCTCCTCCCGCCGGTGCGCTGGGGTGGGGGAGGGCTCGGGTCCCGCCGGGTCGCGGCTCCGTATCTTACCCGCCTCTTGGGGTGCCGAGTCCTCTCGGGTGTAGCTGCACGCTGTGCGCTTTCCTGTGTATTCTCGTCTCTCTTTTAGGAATAGATGTATTTTCTGTGTTTTCGTAGAAAAATATAGTGTTGGGAGGAGATTTCTGCCGCCCTGCTCACACCGCCATCTTCCCGGAAGTCCTGGATATTTTGGAAAAGCCCTCTAGGTCAGTGCTTCTCAAGCTTTAATATGCATGTGAATCACCTGGGTGTTTTGTTAAAATGCAGAATCTGATTTAGAAAGCTTGGGGTAAGATTCCAGATTCTGCCTTTCTAACAAGTTCCAGGTGAGCCATGTGCCGGTCCATGGACCACACTTAGAATAGCAACAAGGTTGGTTTGCAAAGGGCCAAAGGCAAACACTTTGGGCTTTGCAGACCTAGAATCTCTGTTCCAATTTCTCAACTCTGGTGTTACAGGAAAGCAGCCATAGGGAATATGTAAACAAGGGAGCATGGCTGTTTCCCAATAAAGTTTTATTTACAAAAATAACAGTGGCTAGCACTTCGGCTATGGCAGATTATAATTTGATGACCCTTGAGCATGAGGATTTGGAGGTGCTTAACGAGAATCCCAGGAAGGGAAGGGAAGACTTGCATCCCTTGTACTAGATGTCTGTGATTTCAGGAGTTCAGAAAGCACTGCTCTAAATCCTTACTCTCAAGTACAAATCTCTCTCTACTCATAATTACTTCAAGTCTTCAACCAATATTTGGTTCTCTACTGAAATGCAAATTCCCTAAACTAGGAATCCTTTTAGGTTGCTAAATAGCCTTTACATCCCAAACAAATGTACTTCAGATCCCTCTCAAAGGGGAATAGAAGAGGACCCTGGAAACAATAAAATTGAGGCTATAACTCACTTATACTTTTACTTAAGGTAGGACAGCTGGTCCTTAGCTTTCTCTCTACCTTTAAAGTATGGTTGCCCATGCCAATATTGAAAATACTCATCTTACTAAGAAGTACTCAGGTGTGTGAAACAGAAGTCACTTGATCACCTGTCCTGTTTGCCTGGGACAGAGGGATTTCCTGGCATGTGGGACTTTTGGTGCTGAAACCAGAACAGTTCCAGGCAAACCAGGGTAGAGTGAGGGGGAAAGTCAGTGAGCTGTCACACAATCAGTTTCTACCATAATGATTTGGTGACCACACAATATGTCTCCACTGAACGCAAAGGTGGTTAGAAGAGTCTCAAAGCAATACCCATTTTATTGTACTTGAATTTGAAATAGTACACACTGCTGCAGGTGACACAAACAGGGTCACTGACTTCTCTACAGGTTGGGGAATGCTTCTTAGGGCCACGTTTCATGGCACTCTACACAATGAGGTGCTCAAGTTGGGCTGCTTGCTGATGGTGCCAGTAGTTTGAATGGTGATAGAATAAGAATAATGATTATAAATAACAGCTAACATTTATTGGATGCTTAATATATTTCAGGTAAATTATGTGTTTCACATTTATTATGTTATTAAATGCTCTCACAAGAATCCTGTGAGCCAGGTAGTGTACTTTCTCAGTTTTACAGATAATTTAATTGTGGTTTACAGGGCTGTGTTGAGTTGTCCAGAGTCACATGGCTAATATACTGGAGCTCAACCCCTCTAGATTGTTAATTATTCAGAAGCCCATGGCACCAAAGCCTTTGCTGGTATTTTCCAAGCCTCTAGGAGCCCTTTCCTTGTTCAGTGCTGTAAGTGTCCCCTGGCACAGGGGGACACTTGTATTTTTGATAGGATATTTTGCTTCAATGAGCCTGTTTCTAATATGCTTAAAAAAGGGGGCTATTAATAACACTTAGATTATCTATTTCTTTCCTAATTTCCTCCTCTCCTCTCCCGCCCTTTTATATCACAGCAATAATTTTCATTCCACAGGACAATTCTCTACCACCGAAGAAAGTTTGGTGTAGTTCAGTGGTTCTCCAAGTGTGGTCACTGGAGCAGCAATATCCCTGGGGAACTGTGAGAAAAAGCCCCACTCTGAACCAGAAACTCTGGGATGGGGCCCCGCCATCTGTTGCACAGTAAAGTTCAAGGACATTGGTGTAGAAAAGAACTTGGGGTCTCAAGTCAGCAGAACCAGATTGATTTGGTTTTTGCCATTTGGGTGATGCACTCACCACCCCCTTCCATCCCTTACCTTTCTGAGCTTTCCTTTCCTCTTCTTTACAGTGGGACATCATAATCTCACAGTTCTATTTAGGGCGAGGTCAAATTAAAGAATAGTGGAAAAATGCATTTTAAACATTAAAGCATCACTGTTATTACTATCTGCCCAAGGGGGCCCTCTTCCTCACAGCCCATGCTTTCCTTTCCTGCTGAGACATAACCCCGTAGAAACTGATTTTTGGCTGAGAAAGGGTACAGCAATATTTACGTAGCAGGTCACTATTTTTAGAGTACTTTCAAATGATTTTATTTAATTCTTATACCAGTTCTGTGAGATGGAATCATAAGGATGCAGAGGCCAAGTGTTAGTGATGCGCCTACGTTGCCACAGCAAGTTTGTGATGAAGCTGAGGCTTAAATTCAGTTTCTTGATTCAAAACCCAATGCTTCCCACTGGATCACTCCGGCTAAAGCCAAAGATACAATGTAGGCAACTGTCGGCACAAAACATCTTCCAGCCAGCCATTTTTCACCTTGGCTGCACGTTACAATCAACTGGGGAGATTTTAAAAGTCCCCAGATTATTCCAAATATCTGTGTGTAGAACCCCAGCATGAAGCTATCCGGGAGGTTCAAGCAGTGGAGATGAGCACACAGCTATAAACTCCCTGGAAGTTCTAGCAGGCAGGATGCTTGACTCAGCAGCTGTTAGAATCACTGAGGAACCCTAAAAATACCTTCACCCAGCCCCATTCCAGATCACAGAATTGGGAGCTCTAGGGTTGGTGGCTACTATTATTTTTAACTCTGCAGATGGTAGCCAGGGTTGAGGACCACAGCATTATGCCATCTCTTTGGCTCCAGGCAGGCTCACGAGCCAGTCCTGTGGATCCCACCCCTCTCTCCTTCCAGCCTCATCCCTGGGCCAAGAAGTTTGTATTAAAAACATGGACAAATGCTGCGTGGTTCACTGCTTGTCCTGCTTGTGGTTCTGCGTTCTTTTCATCATTCGCAACCAGGAGCAGCTGGTGGGCGAGGTTTACCTGGGAACCACACCCAACAGTCCTGCCTCTGGGCCTCTTGGAGTCTCTCAACCAGCGTGTGCCAACCATACCAACCAGCGTTTACCTCCAGATTACTGCATCTAGGATTCTCTCCCGTGGCAAAGTTTCTTAAAGAGGGAGCCAAAGCCAGAGGAAGGGATGCAGACTTCATTAAAATTCCTTTGGGGCTTATCCACTGACTGACAGCTCGTGCTCATTAATACAACCCAGCAAGCATCACCTGTTCCTCCTGCACATGAGGCTCATACCCAGGAGCCAGGCCGGCCACAGCCTTCAGGATGGTGGAAGTTATGCGCCAGTGTGGCTACTTTTACCTGAGGCTTTTGGGGGCCCTACGGTAACTGAACCTTCTGATATGGGGGCTGAGTCAGCTCTGCCACGTTAAGTCCACGCCTCACCGAATGGTGGTACAGGGAGAGAGCTCCGCTGGCCATCCTGCCCACTGTGTCCCTCAGACAGCGTGCCCCAACGTCTGGTCCTCTCGGGCCTCGTGGAGATGCTGGTTACCAAGGTAGGTTCCCACGTCCCACCCCGCTCTCAGATCTCTAGATCTGAGAATCCTAATCGAGCTCCCAGGCTTTTCCTGTACCTTCTGAAGTGTGAGAGCCACAGCACTGACTCGCTGGCGACGTTTAGAAAGCCCAGGCCCACCAGTTCTCGGGAATAAACGAGTGAGACCTTTGGACTGTGGGGCACCGGGCTGGGAGGGAACGGCTCAGGTCGGTCAGAGAAAAGGGGAGGGTGGCAGTGCGATGGGGCATGTGTGCGCGCTCCGGCCCAGTCCTGGGGGCAGCGGTCTGTTTGCTGCTTAGGTATTCAGAGCCAATTGCTTTCATCGTTCCTCACTTTATTAGCTTTTGCCAAGTTGTTCAGCTTTTACTAAGGGCACCCGGGTTTATGGCAGCAATATTTCTCACAGTATCAGAGATAAAATATCAAGCTAATAACAGACTCCCTGCTAATGTAAATTGCACGAGGAAGGCAATCTTGTTTGGGAGGAAGTCCTACCAGAGAATGCTTAGCCTTGAGATTTTGAGAAAGCAGTCGGTGGGATTGGATGCACTTTGTGCTTGCTAAGAAGATGAAATAAATGATTTGCGATAAGTGGTCACAGCTGCAGAAAAGAGCATTTTCCTACACCTGTCTCTTCCTGAGGGACTAGGGCCTCCCAGGGGCTGAGGCAGAGGGCCAGAGGCTTAGCTGTGGGATTTGGAGAGAGACTTCTCTGCTCTGCTCTTCCCTCTCATTTTATTGCCTTGGTGCAAGAAACCAGTTGGTTTCCTCACGTGTTATAAAGGGGAACCCAGTATGGCATGATGGGGGACCTGGAGGTTCTCCTGGCCGTCTCTCTGCTTTCCCTCTCCTCTCAGTCACATTCAGGCACCTGCTGCGCAGACTGACTGTTGTCACTTGTTGCAGGGAGTTTCAACAAGACATGGGGCTCGGGGATGGGGACCGGGACTTGAAAGGATGTTGGGGAGCAAAGTGTTGCTCTTCTGTGCCGTCAGGTCCTTGGGGACAGGTCCTGAGTGTCCTGCTTATTCTCTAACTGCAGCGCCTGGGTGGGTGTGTCACACAGGCACTTCTGAGGCGGTGGGGGTCTTTCCGTAGAGGAAGCTGTTAAAGGCTGTGGTTCCATCCTTCAAGTTCTGAGAGCTTAAGAGGTGACTCTCAGGGAAGAAGAGGCCTTGGTGCTGGCTCGGTAACAAGGCTCTGCAGTGGCTGACGCACGCTGAGATCTGAAGCAGGGACAGTGCAGAGAAGGGACATGATCTGATGCGTTATTGCCCCAGGGCCCCTGGCTGGTTCTCAGCTGCAGCCTTGAGCTCTGCTTTTGCCATCTTGGGGTCACGAGAGTCAGGTGTCATCTGCCCAACACCAAATAATTGGGCTAATTCTAATATTTTTATCTGTTCCCAAAATCCGGGTTCTACCTTGAGGGCCTCTCTCCCCACCTGGGTACCTGGCCCAGACCTGCCTCAGAAACTCACATATTTTGCTCTTCCCATTGGGGAAAAATTGGAGGGAAATATGAGAAGCTATGTGGGTCAAAGTCAGCACCAGAAATAATCTCATTCACTCCTTGAGACAGCTGCAGTAGTCCTGAGGAATTAGGAGGGTGGGTATCACAGCCTCTACTTTCTAGATGAGGAAGCAGCTCAGAGAAGTTAAGTGGCTTAGCCATGTTCATACATTACAGCTGGGGTGAGATGCAGTCATCTGACTTAAATCTGTGATGCACCCAACAACCATCCTCACCTGGGGAAGCCTTACACCATTACTGCATCATCTACACATGCTCAGATAACTGCCCAGACCACCCAACCCAGCAGACCCCATGCCATGACATGGGGTTGGGACATGGACAGCCCTAGGACACAATGCCACCGAGTGGACAGGGGACAGTGAGATCCTTCATCTGGGACCAGTGGGAGGGAGTGGAAGAGGCTGGCTGGCATGTGGACAAGGGCTTACCCACTGGAGGTGAGAAGAGAAGCGGTCACACGTTTGTGCAGGGCAGGATGGAGGGCTTTGCTGGCAGTGGAGGGTGATGGATGGCGTGGGAGAGTGCATGTGGCGTGAGCGGTAATGGGATAGAGGGGGCACATTATGGCAATTACGATTTGAATAAGTTATCAATGGAAAGAAGTAAAGGAATAGAAAGCTGTTTTATTAACCCCCTGAAGTTACATTCACAGCATTTTGAAAAAGTTTATGAATTGCTGTGAATTACGAGCTCAGTGACAAATGCCGATGCTAGCAGAGTCCCTGACTGCAGCTTCTGTAGCAGGCAATGTTTTATGGGGATGATTTAAAACAACAGTCTTACGTCTTTTAAAACATCAAAGGAAGAAGAGAAAGAAAGAGCCCAGGGAGCCTAGTGAATCTACCTGTCCATGAGCAAACTTTGCTATAAATCCTACCTCTGCTTTCTCAGTTTTATCTGTTTTCTTTTGATACTGTACATGTCCGCAGGCACACTGCCAGGGGCTAACGTCCTGTGTGTTATTCCACGGAATGTTTTACCAAGTCGCTTCCTGATGAGAATAGAGCCCCCAGCAGAGATAAGACTTTCTTAGCTGTTGCCGGGCTGAAATCGGCCCCCACCCTCCCAATATTTCTATTTCTAGACAACAAAAGGTAAGGTATGAGCCACACATCTCTTCTTTAGGACTCCAAAGGGCTGTGCTGACTCTGTCGTGTGCTGACTCTGTTCACGTGCTTTCTGACCAGACGACCAGCTGGGGCCCCTGTCCCTGGGGCACAGGAGACAGCGTTCAGCTTGGAGCCAGGAGCCCTTGGTTGTATTTGAGACCTGCTGCAGGCTGGCTCTGGACTTAGTCTGTCAAAAGCCCATGATTTCCTCACTGTTAAATCAGGTAGAAATGCCAGACCTCTCTGGCTTCTAAGCTTGGGTGGTAGGAAGTAAGAGAGGGGAGTATTAAAGGAGGGTGGGATAGTTGCAGAAAGGTTTGGTGAAGGGTCTGGGATGCTAAGTGTTTCCATATATTATTTGTTTCATAATTCTGTGGGATAGGTGTTATCCCCACTTTAGAGATTAGGAAACTGAGATTCTGAGAGGTGAAGGAAATCACTCTAGGGAAGACATGTTGGCAGTGTTTTGAACCTAGATGCGTTTGGCTCCAAAGCTCATGTTTTCCACCTCACCAGGTCCTCTGAGTTTACCTTGTACAGAGCCGCTCAGCAGCAGCATGACCTGCAAACAGGTTGAAATTCTACTTTTTGGCTTCTCCTGGGCCGGTGCCTTCAGAGGCTGCAGTTTAACCAGATAGCCACGTGGGCGCTACGCCTGTTAAAAACTGAGAAGCACCGAGGCCAGTAGGGCAGAACAGAGGTGGAAGCAAAGCAACAGGAGGGGTTGTGTGCTCACTGTATGGCGAGGGAAGAATTTGTAAGCAGGTGCCAAGGGAGGACAGGGCATGCTGGCCTGGGCTCTGGGAGTCTGCCTTATCTGTGGGCTTCGGTAAAGGAGCCTCTTCACGCTCCATCATGTAGCGGTCAGTCAGGAGAGTCTGGGGAATGAGGGAGAAGAGGTTCTGGGTGAGGAATGGAGTGGCACACATGTCCTCTCTCTAGTCATGTGGTCAGTGCACTGTTGTGGCGCCCACATGGGATGTGGAGGCCCAAAAGCCCTGTATGAATCTGACTCCTCCATGTTATTGTCCAGGCTGACATTAGACATGCCTGTACCTCAGTTTCCTTTTGTATCAAATGTGGTCCAGCTCAGTATCTGTTCAACACATGTTCTGTGAAGCCCACTGCCCAGCCCATTAGGTGTGGCCTGGAAGTTTGCTCAGGGAACAAGGGAGAAACTGAAGTCTTTTCTTCAGCCTCCACTCTTCCCCATGTAGTTCTTGCTGATGGGAAGCTGTTAGCTTGGAGTGGGGGCTGCGTGTCATTCTGCAGGGCAGTGCTTCTCAAAGTATGGTCCCCGGACCAATAACATCAGTGTCACCTGGGAACTTGTTGAAATGCAGAATCTCAGGCCCCTACCCTTGACATGCTGGATCAGAAACTTTGCAGTGTGACCTAACACACCGTGTGTGCACAAGCTCTTGGGTGATTTGAGAACCACCTCTTTAGTGGCTTAGGGATCAGACATGTGAGAAGTGCCAGGTGGTGGTGGGCTATTGTGTGTTCTCAACTCTAGAGTGTCCTCTGTGGCAGACCCCAAGTGCTCCAGTGGGCACTGAGGCCATGTAACAATTAAATGATCACTTAAAGGCGGTCACTGTGCAGAGGGCACACAGGCAGCCAATTCATTAACTGAGATCAAGTTCTTGCAAATTAAAAAATGTTAATGATCAGTTTTGAAGCATTGAGAGCCTATCAGGGACCACATGCCTGGAATGAGCATTTACCATATGGTGCCTTTGGAAGCTAATACTGATTCTCATTATTTTAAACGATTACAAACATTGCAGGTGTTTTGTAATAATCTTCATTGTCTAATTAGAACATGCATGAAACGAGCTCATTCCTCCTGCTAACGAATATTGATTTGAACAGCAGAGCCCTGGTGCAGGGGAAGGATTGGGACTGTCTGGCCAAGGTGCCCACCAGTGCCAACTCCCTTCCTCCCTGAATTTTTAGGCCTGGGGATGCAGGGCCTTTAGATAGGCAGGCACCTGTGGGGGCCCTAACCTGATTTGGGCCTGCCCCCACTTCACTGTGTACTCCCATCAGGACAGTAAACTGGGAAATTTGGAATGAGAATCAGTATTTTTGTGGCTTTTTCTTCTGTTCTCATTCCCCATTCTCTTCTTTCCAAATTTCTACCTCTTATTCATTTTTAAGCAACTCTATATATCTAAATGCTTTGAGGAAAATCTGCTGGAATTGGCATTATTCATTCTAGGTTACAGTTACAGTTATAGATGTCAGGTTGCTCCACAACTTAGTATTATCTCTCCAACAAGACCAGCAGCTCGTTGAAGACGAGGTTTAAGTCCTGTACTTACTTTGTGTACCCCCCTGCCCCCCAAAGGCCTAGTAAGTTCATTATAAGCATGCAACAAAGGAGGGCTCCTGTTATTAGGGTTATTTCAGGTCTTTGTTGAATGAATGAATGAAACAACTCTTAGGGTGATACTTTGTGCTAAGTGAGTGTTTTGTATATGCAAGCATATTTTAATTTATTCACTTGATGAAATTTACTGAGTACTAATTTTAGCACAAAGACAAGCTTTCTGAGCCGTGGCTCCTGCAGATGGAAGTTTGCAGTCTCCCTGGGGAGAGGGTGGTTAGAATGTGGTGTGCTGGTTGCAGAAATGGCTTGACCAAGGCACTCTGGGAGGCTGGCGAAATAGCTCCCGATACAGGCAAGAGGTGATTCCTGAACCAGTGTTGAAGGGCAAGCTAGAATTAAGCAGAAAGTTCAGCACCCTATAAAGGCATGTGGGGGTTGGGACTCTGGGACAGTGCAGGGTGTGCATGTGGGCAAGCTGGGACTGTGGCATTTGGGGCCAGAGAAGAGAGCAGAGGATGGGTTATGGAGGACTTTGTCTACCATGCATACAAGCTGGATATTATTCTGAAGGCAAAGGGTCTGTATTAAGAGAGATTTGCATTTCATGTTACAATTTTTTAAGATTTATATTTCAGGAAAATCACCCTGGTAACACTATAGAGGTGGAAACTGGAGGCAGAGAGATCATAATGGCCTGTCTGAGAAGGGATGAGAGTCTGAGCTTAGGCAGGGAGATGGAGGAAACAGATTGTAGACATATTTAGGGTGTGAGGCTTATATTTAATGTGAGCACGCTATTTTCTTTTACTTCCTTAGTTTTAAACAAATTAAAATAGAAAACTCTGGAAAATAATATAAACACCTGTGTGCCCATTACCCAGCATGAACAAATATTTACATTTTGTCATAGTTGCTTTAGTTCTGTTTTATTATTACCCAAATTTTAAAAGTTACAGGCAAAGTTTCTCTGCTTGTTCCATCTGCCCTCCTGCCAGAGGCATCCATTGTTAAAAACCTGGTACATATCCTTCTAGTCCAGGCTTTTCTACTGTAGCTCATACTTTCATATTCATGACACTATGTAGTATTTATGGAAATGGTTACCATAGTTTTCTGCAAATTGTTTTACTTAGCTTTGATACATTTAGCTTTCGTTTAGCCATTTTGTCTGATGGTTAGCATTCTATCATATGATATGTCCTATTTATCCATTCTCATATTGGAGAACAATTTGATTGCTTGCAGTTATTAGCTTTGGCGAACATTTCAGCTAGTGTGAATATTTTGCACACTTCTGTGCACAGGTATGAGGCTTTTTCTAGGATGTATACTAGAAATTGAATTGCTGGTCTGAATGAATATGCATTTTCAAATTTAGCACATATTGCCAAAGACTCTTTGATTCAGTTGGACCAACTGAAACTCCCATCAACAGTGGATATTCTGTTTCTCCATCTCCTCTCCAACACTTGCTGTTAAGGGCCATAGTGAGTTTTGCCTCTATGATGTAAGTGATTTTTCTTTGCATCTCTTTGATTACCAGAGATACTGAGTAACTTTTCATATGTGTATTGGGCTGAAGGTTTCCTTTTCTGCTGGTTACTTGTTCATAGTATTTACTCATCTTTTGGGTTGCAATTTTTTAACTGTATGTCTAGAGGTAGATTTGCTAGAGTTCTTTATATATTTTGGATACCAATCCTTTCTCTGTATATACATATACACACATACATATATAAAATATAAAATATAAAATACAGATATGCATACGTGTGTGTATATATATATGTATAAATAATGTCTTCTCCCATTTTATCTCTTGTTTTTTTAACTTTGTTTATGGTATCTTTTGCCAAAAAGAGGTTTTAAAAAATTGAAGTCAAAATTATTAATTTGGCTCTCCATGAGTTGTATTTTTTATGTCTTGATTAAAAAGTATTTTCCTATTCCAGTGTCATAAAGCTAGTAGGTATTACCCTATGTTTTCTCCTAATAGTCTTGAAGTTTTGCTTCTGACCTTTAGGTCTTTAATGCAACAAGAGTATACCTTTTGTGTATGGTACAAGATGTAGGGAATATGATTCCATTTATTCATTATCTTCCTTTAAAAGCCAATTACCCTACAACATTTATGCGGTAATCCATCCTTTACCCACAGACTTATAATGCTCCCTTTATTATAACCCTAGATACTTTATAGTTCCTAGTTTCTTTGAGGGCTTGCTTTTCTGTCCATTGGTCTATGTATTTACCCCTGAGCAGACATCACAGTGGTTTAATAAGCCGTCACTTCAACCATCCTCACCCACATCCAGCACTGTCAGTTATGATCTCTCAGTGATTCTAGAAAGCTCCAGTGAAATCTAAGATACCATGATCTGTGCTTGGGGAAACCTGGTCTCCTGGCTGGGATTTTTGGGGGGCATTTACCATTCACACTGTCCACTGGCTTTGTGTGACAATCAGAGAAGCAAAAAAAAATAGCGAAGCCCTGGCTTTTCTGTCATCTTAGAAAATGGTCTTGAGATAAAAGAGGGCGTGAGGACATAATCAGAAAAAGACTCAGAGATTGCAGGCCACTGCAACATCTCAGACCTACATGTAAACAGGGAGCACACAGCTGGCAGCCACGCCAGCCCTTGGAGAACTTGCTGTCCTCAGGAAGGCTCTGTGAGGCTCTGCGAGTTAGGTGCCACCTTTCTCTAACTAAGGGAGAGAAGAAAGTTTGGCCTCCTCAAACCTGCATGTGACTACACACCATCTTGGTTTGCGCTGGCCACTCCTTCCTTAAGAGGGCTGGCTAGAGCCGTGCCTTTTCTGCTGGCATCCTGCTCCTCCCAACACGGGGGCCAAGTGCTGGGCCGTTGGAGGGAAGAGGTGATCTGGATGGGTGTTTGTGACTTCCTCAAGGTTATCCCCAGGGAGGACAGATCCTACCCTCTGTCAAAAGAGTAAAATCCTAGATTCTTAGGATTGGAAGGACCTGCCAGATGATCTTGCCCATCATGTTTATTTTGTATTTGTAGATGAGGAGACTGAGGTGGCCAGGGGCTCAGTAGCCTAGACCAGGTTACAGTGCTGGGGAAACGCAGGGTAGGCATGAGGATGCAGTTCTGGGTTCCCACTCAAGTTTACTGTTAATTCTGTTCATTCTGCTGTTCTACTTGACTAGAAACAAAAAAAAAAGATTTTGAGGGAAAAAAAAATCTGCAAAACTCTTCTTATGTGTGTCCCTTCTCCTAATGGCCTTGAGAGTATGGAGAAGTCTATTCTGTTGGACCAAGGGAGGGCCTGCAGTTCCAGAAATGTTTGTATCTGGAAATAAGCAATTTCTACATCCTCAGAGGTGGGTCCCAGGGGAGGTACAGATTGAAATCCAGAGGGGAAACCTGCAATAATCTTGAACTTTTGGTTTCTCATACACACAAAAAAAAGCATTTGGAGTCTACTGTGGGCATTTATGGAGGTAAAAACCACACTTTATAGTTATATTCCTTAAAAAGGTCATTTGTAAATCAGACCTTAAAAAAGAAAGTCCTTTTATTCCTACTGACCTGCACTATTATTTGAAAAGTCTTCTTGCTTCATTTCTGATTGATATTAACTTGTTAATGATTATTCACACTATAGCTTTAGGTTCTTTTATTTTAGCAATGCCATTTAATAGTCACATACATAAAGAAACTCTGGGAAATCTGTCTTATGTGGGAGGCATCATTTGAAATAAGAATAATAATTCAATTTATGTCTATATCTTCCAAAGGGGGGAACCCCTGTAGCCTTGTGGAGTTTGGAAGAGAAAGGGGCATAGCTCCCCATCTGTTGTATGCTCTTGGTCAAAGCAGCCACAGAACCCAGAGTCAAGGGCAGAGAACAGACACCTGCCACTTGATGGGAGAGACATTGAAGAATGTATGATTGCCATACTTACTTTCCCACCTGTTTTCATCTGAAACCTGGAGTGGACACTTGCCCCAGGCTGTTGCCCCAGCCTCTCCTGTATGTGCCCCAGTTACTACAACCACGCTACCCATCTCTGAGAGCTTCAGGCGTCTGGCATGCCTCTTTCTGGCCCCCACCCAGCAGTGTGCTTAGAACTCAGTCAAGACAGTTGTAATCTCAAATGACCACTGGGACAGTTTTTAAAGGAATTGTTCCTCAGCCACTGCAGTGCTTTTGGATGCACGAAGGGTTCTAGGACCAGGTTTCCCTGTTTCTTGTTACCCTTGTTAGATCTTACACTGCCTTTTGGCATCCAGTGGTAGGAAGGAAGGATGTTTTGTTTTGTTTTTAGTCTCACTGTGCCTAAAAGATGAGTGTCTGCTAAGCATTCTCTATTTACAGCAGATGACCATTGTGAGATAAACATTTAACAACCGGTAACAAGGTCTATGAACTTAGGGAACAAGAAAAATCTCTGGAGAGGCTTTTAGTTGAGTAAGATGTCAGTGCAAAGTAAGAGGACAGGGGTAGTGGTTACTGAGGGGCAGAGGGAATCCACTCTTCATGGTGAGACACTGATGGTCAGCACACAAGTCCCAGGGGATGACATGGAGCAAGGTGAACTAGATAAACCGGGAGACGTTACCTGGAACTAAGGGAAGCAGTAAAAGAGGCTGCAACCACCGTTCAAGTAGGAGCTCTTCTTCCTTTTCAGAAATGATCCATCAGGCTGACATCTTGTCTTGCCTGGATCATGATGGTAGCCTCCTAATTGGTTTCCTTGTATCCTTAATTAATGTTTTCAAATTAAAACTTGTCATGTTACCTCCACCTTTCTCCTCTGGTTATAGCTTCCAAAACTCTTAGGATAAAAATAAAACTGCTAACAGGGCCACTAACAAGACTTAAATGATCTGGCTCCTGCCTATCTCACCAGCCCCATCCCTCTTCCCCCAATCTCTCAATATATTCCCCTTTGCTTTCTGGTCTCTAACCACACTGGCATTTTTTTTTCAGGCCACATGTGAACTCATTTCTTCAGCTACAGCAGCTTTACCTATGCTGTTCCTTCTGTTTGGAGGGCTTTCCCCTTGCTCTGTCTTTGACATCCCACAAATTAATCACTCCTCTATCATTAATACATGATTGGTGAGGAGGAGTAAGCCGTTCAGAGAATGACACAATCACACTAGGCAAGGGCCTGGCAAAGTTCTCTTCTCTGGCTGCTCTCCCCACCGGGCAGCCATGGGGCACCTTCATCCCCACGCAGCATTGAGATTCGTTCCATTTGTGGTAGAAATCAGCCAAATCTTGTGGTAACCCTTCTCCTAAAGGCAACCCTGGAAACCAGTGGTAGAGAAACTGAACTGAATCCTGGAGAGTATGCTTGAGAAAGGAGAGGAGAATAAACATAAAGGCTAAGGGAAAGGGCGGTTGTTAGCAGAAATCCCTCCCTCTGTCCTGGGCTGAGCGGGCCTTGTCTTGTCTCAGATGGTCTTAGCTTTCAAGCCTTAGAAAGTCCCTTCGTCCTAACTCCTTTGACTTTACTTAGGTAGGATTTGTCCTGGGTCACCAAGGGAATTAGTAAGAGAGGTGGGACTCAGATTCAAGCTTCTCCAAGGGCCTAGAGCTGTGTTAATATGAAGGTCACAGGGAAAACTCCGTGGGTTTGGCATGGTGGTGGACAGTGTCTCTTGAAGAGAGGAGCCTTCAAAAGACAACTAGTTCAGTTCTCTTGGTAAGGAACATGTGCAAATCAAGGGTGGATAGACTATTTCAAGTCTAGGCCTTGCCTTAAAAGTCTTCAAGGCACCAGATTTATGTGTTCCTTTCTTCACCTTAGAAAGGGAAAAGCCTGGGCCCCCTCCCAGGTCTTTGGTGACTCTCGTACCCCTCTGGACCCTGCCTCCCCTCCCAAATTCTCTGCTTTTCACTCACCCTGTCTCCCTCCAAGTGGAAACTCATTCCTCAGGGTAATCAATGTCCCTCTCAGCCAGAACCCCGTTACCAGGGAAACCATTCCAGGCAGCCGACTATGGCTCATTGAGATGCAGCTGCAGAGCCCAGGCCCCGTCAGGGCAACTTATCAGAGTGGGCAGTTTTGGGCAACTCTGGAGTGCTTTGTACCATGTGGGACATGGTAATTATGTATTTGTGGCATTCATTACATGCCAGTTTAATTGTCACGGATTCATTGTTGTTTTTTACATTTCTATTTTTTTTTTCTAGACCACTCAGCAAAGAAGGGAATTGGTGCCATAGGGCAGGTTTCTTTCTGGAAGAGACACTCACTTGGGTGGAGAAATAAATTCAGTGACTTAATGCCATCTGATTGGTCAGGAAGTTTTCCCTGAATGGTAGGGTTACAACTCCAACATGGCTGCTCTGGGCCATCATCAAGGGCCTAAAACTGCATCCATGTGAATATCAACAATGAAAGGTGTGTGGGTTTGGCATGGTGGTGTACGGTTTCCCTCGAAGAGATGGGCCTTAAAAAGCCATGAAGGGCATGGTCTCCTTTCCCTTTAGGCTTCATTTCCATGCTGGTTAATTTCTCCCTGTGGGACTATAGTTTTTGAAGTTGGACTTCTTTTCTAAAATTACATCTTTGCACTGTCCCTTGCTCATGATAGCTTGGAAGTATGGCTTCTATTATTTAAGCATAGCCAATATAGGAGGCTTCCTCCACAGGCACAGGATAATTCAAGTGGGTAATTTTAATCATATTACCAAACAGTTTTCACCAAGGAGCTGGATGTTAGATTTCTTGAGACAGCCGACTCTTCAAGAGAGTCTCCAGTATGGTGGATATGGTCAATTTACGTGCAGTTTTCCTGGCTTTTCATCAATTGTATGATGAGAATGGCAATAATAGCAATAGCTTACCTGGGTTAAGTGCTTATGGTGTGACAGCTCGTCTCAGATAAAAATCATCTTCAGTCCTCACTTAGGGCATGACTGCTGCACAGCACACCAGGCAGAATGCAGAGGGGGTCTCTGCTCGAGTTAGTCCTCGAGTTAGGTGAGATGAGGCCGTTGAGAGTATAAGATGGAAAACATGGGTTCTAGTCTTGGCTCCATTCTCACTGACTTGTGCAACCTAGAGCTACTGACTTAAGTTCTTTGAACTGCGGTTTCATTTTGGGTAAAGTGGGAGAGGGGGTCGTGTGTTTTGTGAAGGGCTGTGGGGTGGTAAATTCCATGGTAGCTAAGCTAATGTTTCCCGAGTGCTTACCATCTCTTAAGCACTGTTTTAAGTGCCATACCTGGATAATCTTAACTTAATCTTCATAGCAATCCTATGGTATTTTATTAGCTCCATTTTTCTGGTGAGGAAACTGAGGCATAGAATGGTGACATAACTGTTAGGGGGTGGAGCCGGGATTCTGACTCATGAACTCTACCTCCAGAGCATTCCCTGTCAGTCTGCTGCTGAAAGGATCAGAATGACAGACCTTCATCCTTGCTGTTATCCTGAGGGACCACCACTGGAGATCTCCATAATTCGCCACAGCCTGTACTGCTTGTCTAAAGACCACTGTGAAGGAATTGACTTCTTAATGCATTTTGCGTCTTAGAACCCTGTGTGGAAGCCCCACCTCTCCTCTCTTCCCCACAACAGCTCTTCTCCTTAGATGGCTGGTTTGTGTCTAAGAACACTCGAGTAGCTATGTGTCTGGCTGGGGGCTGCCCAGCTATGCTGCTTGGGTGATCATCCTCATTTGATCCCGTCTCCGGGAATAAGTCCCAAGCTTTGGATTTGGTGAGGGTTAGATTCTCCTGCCTTAGCGGAGCATTCCATACAAAGCTTACTGTTGCTTGAAGGACCTTGTGTCATGCATTATTCAGAAGGGTGGATGAGTTCTGGGCCAGTGTCCAGACCTTAGAAGAAATCACCTGGGAGAGCCAAGAAAATTCAGGCAGGGGCCTTAAAGGAATTTAGCATGGTTTCCATTGCTCAAGTTGCCTTTTATTTTTGGCTTGTATGGCAATATGTGTATTTATTATAGAAAGAGATTTGCATTCTTTTCTTTTATACTAATAATGTAAGCCAGTTATAGGAATGGGTAGGAGGAGGAATGTGGTTCAGTAGTGTGTAAGTGGGACCGCAGTCCATTTTGTGGGACCATTGTATTTTTTTCCAGATATAATTTCATGTTTAAGGAAAATGATTTCTAAAGCTGGAATTAAGTCAGATTCTGTGACAAGTAAGCAGCGGTTCTCAACCTTGGCTGCCTATTGGAGTCAACGCAGAGCTTTACGAAATTCTGATATGTGGTTTTCATCCCCCGCGCTTCTGGTTTTAATTGGTCTCAGATATGGCCTGGGCACTGGAATTTGTAAAGGCTCCCCAGGTGATTCTAATGTGCAGCCAGGCAGTGCCAGCTTCATGGGAGAGCAAACTGTGCAGTCACGCAGGGCCTGGTACTTAGAAGGGCTCCACGCCTCCTGGTTGAATGCTCTGCTGTTGCCATCTTGGAATTCTCCATAATTTCTGAGCAACGGGTGCCACGGTTTTATTTTGTACTGAGTCCTATAAATTATGTAGCTAGTTTTGCAGGTAGAGAGTCTCTGGGCTAACAACCCCACATAAAAGAAAATTCCAAATGCACCAGCTGATGGTCCTCTAGGAGCAACATGTCAGTCAAGCATGGCACTAGTACCCATGAGGGTTTGGACATGTCTTAATAACATTGTGTCCTACGGGTCTTTTTTGCTTTTCAACAGACTTTGAAAAACTGTTTGTAGGATAGTTATTAACCTTGCTATCCTGTACTGGTTAGGAAGTACCACTTGTGCTACTAGACACAGTGCCAGGAGGCCTGGCGTAAGCCCATCTTTCTAGGAGGCTTCTCTTGCAATGGGGGCTTTGGCAGGCAGACTCACTGCGGTTGCCATGCACCCTCCTGCCTTTTCTAGAATCTTGTTCCACCATCTATTTCCCATGGTCTTTCTTAAATTTTTAATCTCTCATTTTCTTCTGGCACTCTCCCCTCTCCTAAAAATAACTTTTCTCAAAGCACTACCCTTCACCAAAAAGCTTTTTGGAAGAGGAACCACCCTTCACTGGCTCCATATCCTCATAACTGTTCCTTAACTCCTTGTAACTTAGCTTCTCCCACCCCAGTGTCCCAAAAGGCTTTTGGCCAGGGTACTAGTTCTTCCCTCATCCCTGAAATTGCTTCATCTCGCTTCTCATCCTGAACTTTTCTGGTGAACTTGACAGTATCAAAAGATATTTCCACCTTCTTACGAATGCAGGTTCACAGGCCCCACCAAGATTACTGAATCAGAAACTCTTGGGAAAAGGGTCCAACAATTATTTAAAAAATCTCTTCTGGTGATTTCTATGCATGCTAATGTTTGAAATCACTGCTTTATAGATATGTATTGAACTAACTGCATCTGAGCACTTGTAAGACTTAATGTGCCACCATTAGTTTGTAACTTCAGGTATTTGCTTTATGTCTGAATAACACAGTGCTGAAGGGTGGTTGAGATTAATGATTAATAGCATGGGCTCTAGAATCACTCTAGAGCTCTGAACTGGAACTCCTGCTGCACGCACTTCCTGTGGGACCTTGGGTGCCTCAGTGTCTTCATCTCTCTAATGGGATTATAATAACACCCACCTCGTAGGGTTGTGGTGTGACAGGTGTAAGATTTAGGTGTAATACACTTAAGGTACTAAGAACTATACCTGC
The DNA here is from genome assembly GCA_032199065.1 of Smutsia gigantea. NCBI lineage: Eukaryota > Metazoa > Chordata > Mammalia > Pholidota > Manidae > Smutsia > Smutsia gigantea. The sequence continues at coordinate 300,832 of JAVSCE010016590.1, forward strand.
ATATGGTAAGCATTCAACAAAAGTTAGCTTTTAGATTGTATATGTGTGGTTTTTTAATAATATTCATATTTAAATTTTATTTTCTTCCAAAGCTAAGGTTGAAATGATCTACAGGGCAACTCCAAACTGATGAGTTTGTATCTTTGGCAGCTTTCCATGTGGTTAATCGCTCCTGGTATAGTTACTAGCAAAGTTGTCCTTTCCTTCCTGGTTTAAAGCATAGTCCTCAGCCACATTTTTCTTCTCGGGTCCCTCAGTCCACTTGAGGTATATGTCATTCTCCCATCAGTGGTAATGATTTCATGCAACAGGGGTTCTCAGCTGGTGGCCCTCAGGCAGTGGAGACTCACTGATTTATTGTCATCAATGCTCTTACTTCTAGTCTGGCAGTACTGAGTTAATTTTAACATGGCCAGCGAGAAAGCATTCAGGGAAAGGAATAAGCCTGTTGAAGTTGTAGAGTACTGGTTCTCAACATTAGAATCACTTGAGTATTGAAAAAACAGAAATCGATAGTGCCCACGTCTTACCCCAGATCAATTAAATACAAATCTCTGGCCATGAGGCCTGGCATTAGTGTATTTCAAAAGCTTGCTGGGTGAATCTAATGTGCTACCAGAGTTGAAAATTATTGATGGCAATTGAGTAAGACACGGGACTCAATATTGGGAGGAAAGGGATGGACTAGTTTCTTGGGAAAAGGAATAAGCCCTCATATCTGTTGATTCAGCTTACTTGGATAAAGTGGCTCAAATATATTGAAAGAGAACAGCCTATAAGAGGCCAAAAGGGAGATGGAGATGGACTGGATGATTTAATGGGTCGTCTCTCCTGTAGTTAATTTCTCTAGGTCTCTTGTGCTTTATTGATTTTGTAAATCGCTATTGTCACACCTGCCCCTTCTGCCTGTGGGAACTGGTGGGTCTTAAAAATTGAATTTGGGCAGGGGGGTAGATTAATCAATATCAAGATTTATTGACTTGGGACATTTATATTAGTGAAGTCAGGATTAATTTGAATCTAATACTTGATTAAGTGGCATTTGGTATTATCTACAAGATATTTTGCAAATATTTTCTATTATGGATTTGGTACAGCTCTTACCACCATTTCCTGAAATGACTCCCCTTTATGAAGCTATTACAATTTATATTATAATAACAACCAAGTCAAGATGCTTTTCAAAGACTAAGTCACGATTGTAGGAAGAAACTCTAGTTTATGCTTGCACATTACATCTTTTAGATTTCCCTTTTGAAACACATTTATTTGTTCCATTTTGGGGTTAATTTTTCAGCTAGCTTATTTTCAGGAACAGGAACTAGAGATACATGTGTTATAAAAATTCTGTTCTTTGTGGAAAATTTGCCTGTTGCTTTAAAAAAGTCAGCAACTACTTTGTTTAATTAAATAATTAATGCCTGTCTTTTACCAAGAAGGATTTACTCTTTTTCTCAAAGGGCATACCTGAGAACACTTCAAACACAACCTGTTTTTGAACAGGGCATTTTTCATATCGTTATGCATGAGCAGAGATTACTGTTAAGAAGGAAAGAATTTTGAGTTGTCTAGTTCTGGTAACAGTGAGGCACTCAATCATTGACTTACTGTATCTCTTCTGGTGCTCATGTAAAAAAAATTTTTTTAACATGTTTGTAAGAATTATGGTCTTGTTTTGTGGGGTGCAAGGTGGATCAAAGCTCATGATTCTGTACACATGACTTTGGACTTGTTGAATAGCGTATAAGACCCTCTGAAATGGTGAAAAGATGCTTTATGCATATGGGGGATTGTGCAGTGGGAGACATTGATGAGGGGGGCCTTCTGGTTATTTCTCTAAGGACAGAGATTAGTGAAATATGAGCTATGGAGAGCCAGGTTACTTAGGCATGGTTTGAGGCCACAGCTATTGCATGACAAAGGTTAGATGGGTTCTCCTGGCTTGGACCAAGTGGGTCCTATTTTATTGGTAAAAAAGTAAGATCTCCTTGTCAAAATTTCCAGGCCTGCTATTTCCTCTTTGCTCTCTACCCGCTTCATTTAGGGTGTCCTTGAGTCAGTGGGGTCACCCTGCTGCCCACTGCCCTCCTCCAGTGTGGCCAGTGCTTGTTGCTTTGTCTTCACTGCTCATCACCGGCGGCTTCTTGGCAAGGTCTTGCAGGCCAGGAGCATCTACTCTGCATGACCCACTGCAGAGCACTTTAACCTCTGATGTTGATAAGCGCTTGCCAAGCCTAGCTCTTAAGTACTTGGCAAATGTTAGCTATGCCTCATGTATTTCCTTTTAAAGATGGGCTAAACAAGGACAAGGAGAGTGAATGATAACGGTAGTGAAGAAGATAACTATTTATTGAGAACCTATTATGTGCCAAATCCTGGATTGTATCAGGCACAGCTGCTGTCTATCTATTAAATCTTCATGAGCATAACAAAAGTGGCTTCAAGGTCCCTACTTATGATAAAACTGAGACCCATACAGGCTGATTAAATGACCTCAAAGATAATCAGCATCAGAGCTTCTACCTGAACTCAGTCCTGACTTCAAGCTCCACTGCAGTACTTTGCCTAGGTCAAGGGTTCAGCCCCTGGTGAGGTGCTCTCTGCTTGACTGGAGAGTCTGCTGTGTGTTCTACACTTTGAGTGCCCAGGGAGCCTTTCTGCTCCATTTATCTACTGTGAGTTTATCCTCTCAAGGCTATGGATTAAAGGAATAAAAATCTAAGATCTTTCAGGGTTTTTCTTGTCCTGTGTTGTCCTAAGCTGCTCTGTTTCCTGGAAGACAGCATCAGATAACAAGCTCATTGTTTTTGAGAACCTCCTTTCTCAAATTCTTGCCAAGTTTCCTTGTATGGAGCTCTCATGCAGCCCACTCAAGCCAGAGCTATTAGAAGCCCCTTATCCCACAGTTCTTTACTTTTTAAATAGTCCTTTCATAGCCCCTGAGCAATAGGGCAAGTGTCACTGTTTCCCATAGATACAGAGATGGAGCCCAAAGGGCCATGCTGACTTCATTGAAGAGACAGCCAGGTGGGACCTGGATATTATAACTCATAGCCCCCAGGCCTTGTCACCATATTACACTGCCTGCCAGTCACCTTTTTAGCCATATGCATTTACTGGGGTGGATAAGATGGGATTTTGTTTCTTCTATAATTTGTCTTAGGGCAAATCAAAGAAAGCTTGGCTAATATCTAGCAGTGTCACTGAGGAAAGAGACCAGGGCTTCACCCCATATTATGTGGGAGAATTCTGGCCTTGGGGTAGTGGGGGCTCCAGTGAGTGAGAGCTGATGTGGAGAGACATCAGCTACCTTACTCTGTGCATAGCATGGACTTCAAACACCCAGAGTAATAGGATATGGTTGTCTCAAACTCTTGACAGAAGAGTGTCCTCAAAAATAGAGAGTGCCAATTGTAGGGTTCATAAGTGCTAAAACTTCTATTTATTTTATAATGAAAAAGGAAAAATTTAAGTTTATTGTATTTTTAATGTGTGGATTGATACTAGCATCCTCAAATGTCTGGTACCAGAGGACTGCATGTATCAGACAGTATTTATATATCCTGAAGGAAGGTTTTCCATATAGATATCTTAAAGGAAAGTTTGAATTTGTGCTTTTAAATGTTCACTTTTCCTCAGCAAACTGGGATATATCACATTTTAGTTGTGCCTGGTAAAGTGAATTTATGGATTATATGATCTAGTTTTTATAAAACCAACCTTCACAAAATAGACAAGTATTTTATGTAAACTCCTTTAAGAAGACCTTGGATTGAAAATAATATGAATATTACAAGTGAGCAACAACAACAAAAGGCAGAATTGTCACCTCCACTCCTAATCTGAACCCTTTTTCAGCCTTATTATGACATAAAAACAATAAAAGTATAATCAAGACTGACACAAAGCGCCCCCCAAAATCATCATGAAGTCCATTTGAATGTAGATTTGTTTCCATCATTGTAAATAAAAAACCTTTCCCTAAGCCCAAGTGTGCCTTGAAATGTTGTTTAGTCATACAATGGAACCATTATGATTAGCAAGAAATTTAAAAATATTTTTATTTTATCTGTATTTCTTTACAAATATTATATTTTGAGGTAGGTTTTATTTATAATGTTACAGATTTTGTATATAATTTATACATATGCATTCACACGTATACATACATATATATGATGCATGATCAAACAGTTTTTAGCTGATTTATTTGTGTTTTAGTCAGGGGAAAATAGCTGTTGTATGAAACAACTCCAAGATATGTTGGCTTAGGAAAATAAAGGTTTATTTCTTGCTTATGTCTAGGTCTAATGTAGGTCTGCTGAGTAGGGCAAAGCCCTACTCCACACAGACTTTCAGGGACCCTGGCATCTTCCACCAGCTGCCTCTGTCATGCATCCAGCTGGCAAATGAAAGAAGAGAGTATGTAAGATTAGGCTTTTGTAGGTCTGATTTAGAAGTGACACATCATTTCCACCCATACTCCATCAGTTGTAACTCAGTCATAAGTCAACTGCCAACTGCAGGGGAAGCTAGAAAATGTCATCTGGGTCTGAGTCCATTATGTGAAGAAAAACTGTTTGGAAAAAAGTAGAACTACTAGCCAGAGGAACTATGATCATCTTAATCACAGTAGATTAAAAAAGTATGAAGACCACTGTGCTCATAGACATTGGACACCCGCAAAAATCGAGTATCATGGTTAGAATTTGATGTATTAGAGTTTACTCATCAATACAGTGATGTTTATTGAACGTTATGTGCTAGGCACTGTTCTTAGTTCTGGGGATGTAGCAGTGGACAAAACAGACAAAAATTTCTTCTGCCGAGAAGCTTACATTTGAGAGGGGGTCCTGAACAAGAGAGGCTCAGTGAGCGTGTGGGAGCAGTGCAGAGTGGAGAAAAGAGTCAGAGGTGGAAAGGTCAGTGGTTTAGAACTGTGGACTCAGACAGATCTGGCTTTATATCCTGGTCATGAGTCACCTCCTTACCATGTCTTCCTTAGCTAGTTACCTAACCTCTAGAACCTCAGTTTCCTCCTCTGTAAATGGGGACAACAATAGGGCTTAACATAATTAAATAAGAGACTAAACATAAAGCAGTTAGTGGTGGACTCTAACACAGAGGAAGCTCTCCCTAAGTGGTAGCTATGAAAATACTGCCAGTAAAATAGTAACAATTATTAGGAAGGAGGATTCCATTACCTGTACAAGTTACCTGGGCTAATGATTTGCCAGAACAAGTTAGGTCTGAGAGAAATCTCTTTCTCCTTTTGCTACCCTGCTGGTTATCAGGTCATTGTTATACCTAACATTTAATGTTTTTTTAATTTTAATGTATTTAAGAAAAAATTATGTATTAAAATTAATGTCTATCTGTTGTTGAAAATATTGAAACTATGGGAAAGGAACAAGGCAGTTGGTAATCACCCATAATACTACTATTCAGACACCAACCCCTTTTATCATGTTGGTATATTTCCTTCCTCTCTTTTTTCTACCTGGGCTGAAGCTCAGGAAGACAGAATGAGGTCCTCAGCTTGGCACCTGCTATTCAGGATTGGCAGTCAGAACTGTCTCTTGCCCTGCTGTAGTGGTTCACAGGAGAGGTTCTCTGTAGCAGCAGCGACAGCTCTTCAACCAACCCACTGGGCTCTTTCCACGGTCTGATTCTCATTCCTGATGCTCTCCAACTGTACAATGTCAGCTCCTTTATGTGAAATGTGCTAGAAACTTCTCTTCCCTGAATACTCACCAGCATTCTTCTTTATATTGCTATACTGTACTTCTGAGCAGTTGGTGGTACCAGGTGTACTTATAAAAATACACATATCTCAAAAGACAGAGGTGGTTTCCTAGCTTTTTCTTGCTTAGTCTATCAGGGTCTAAGACCTGCCTTGGTTCCTGAAAGTTACTAACCTCCATGGGCTAAACAAAACCTATCAATAAATCAATCATTCTCTATCCTTTGAGGAATGAAGAGGCTCAAGATTTATGGTGTTCTAGTAGGTACCTCAGTCTCATTCTCCAGTAGTACATGTTGTAGGCTTACAATTCACAACCAGCAATCATTTATTTGTGCATCAGCTACTCTGTGCTGGCCCTGTATGTGAGCTCCTTTCATATTTGACATAGGGACCATTATTTCTTAAACAGAGACCAAAGGTTAGAGGACTTAGTTCAGTTGAAACCAATTCTGCCTTAGGAGGAAGGGTTTTTCTGGAATAAGAAAAGAATATGCTGGCATCTGTGCATTTGGAACTTCCTGGCATTTTTCTGAATCTGGTCCTGGTTTCATTTGGATTTTCTCTGAGTCAAAGTTTATTTTTGCTTCTCAAAGCCTTTCTTCCAAGGTCCAGATAATGCAAATTATTAATGTAAATAAAGCTGTGGGGGAAAGCTGGGTACTTATGACAACATTAAAGACAAATATTTCCTTTATTCCTATTTCTAAGTAGGTTTTCAACAAAAGTCTGGGAATGATTTTAAAAGGTCTTGTAAGTAAGTATTGCTTACAAACAATTGACATGCTAATGAGTAGCCTCTTCTGTCTGTTCATTGAGGTTGGTACTCCCAAAATTTTAGTAGGTATTGTCTTGGCACTTTTAGCTATGGGAAGGGAAGAAAATTACTGTTTAAAATACCATTATTTAGCCTTGTTGCTAAATAAGTTGGCCTGCCTTGTCCCCTATCTTATTAAAGTTGCTTGAGGATTTTATAATTGGACATGCAAAGTGCAACAAGTTTCACACATATAATCTCGGGGAAAAACTCAAGAGTACTTACAAAACAATGTAGAAAAACACCACCAGTTACTAGGGGACAGACTCTGCCTAGCCCAGCACCAGTTTATGACCAGAGGTGTCGAATTAACCACTGGTGCCCTGGTGGGACTTAGTTTCTATTCCATTCACATACTTTCTAAAACAGGGTGTAAAAAATTGGAGGTGTAAAGATGCCATCTGCTATGGATTTAGATCACAGGGAACCGTTGTGAGTTCCCAAGCCCCTAAAAATAGATTTCTGAGGTTTTAGGGAGTCCTCGGAAAGACTTATAATATTGTCGTAGGAGGTTACATCCCGGCCACTAGAACCCTTAGTTGAGCTGTAAATGGTGGCAGGGTTATAGAGTGAACATGATTTGTCTATGTTCTATCCCTTACCTGGGTTTACATGCTGTTCTCCCAGGATGCACCGGCACTATAGGTGAGCAGAAACACCAAACTGGGAGTCAGAGGACACTGGCTCCAGCTCTAGCTCCAGAAGGTTCTGGGACCCCTGGATCAATCACTTAATCTGCTCTGCATCTAAATGTATCCACCTGTGAAATGGAACTGATAAAGTTCACTCTTCATCCCTACTTTATAGATGAGAAAACTGAGGCTCAGAGAGGTTAAATTATATGTCTGACATCACACAGCTATTAAAGGATAGACCTATCAGATGCAATAGTGCTTTATAGTTGATAGAGGCTTATGCAAAAGGAAATGCTATTATTATATGTGTGAAGGCAGTCTTCAGAATCCCTGCTAGAATAGACTTCTTTATACATAGCCTCCCTTTTCACTTTTGGGGTTTGATTTCCTCATTCACAGGGCCTGGCATCCAGTGCTGTTTGCATCATTTTACCTTCGTTCATCCCACTCCCTTAGCTGTCCTCTCTTGGATCTGCAGTTGTGGGCAGTTTTTGGTTTCTAGTCATATTAATGAACCCATTCTCTGTGTTCCTTAAAGTATGTCTCCCTAACCATCTCTCTGCTTTTCTGATATTTTAAGTAGGTTAATATATTGATAGTAAATTAATAGTCCAAGGTAGGCCATTTTATTTTATTTTTATTTATTTATTTATTTTTATCAAGGTATTATTGATATACACTCTTATGAAGGTTTCACATGAAAAAACAATGTGGTTGCTACATTTACCCATATTACCAAGTTCCCACCCATACCCCAATGCAGTCACTGTCCATCAGTGTAGTAAGATTAGGCCATTTTATTTTAACAGGTGTTTATTGGCAATGCTTTGACTCAGAGTTCAAGACAGAGCTGTGTGTGTTTGGAAAGCCAAGATTTTTTTTTGACTCTGCAGTTTATAAGCTAGTATAGCTTCTGGTAGAGAAGATGGCTTCATTTTGCTGTAGGGTTTAGTTAAGTGTAAGTGATGGTGTTATGGGGCTATTTTAAAGATGTGTAAGTAAAAGCCAAAGACACTGTTAAAAGGGTGAGACCCAGTAATTCCAACTAGCAAATTTTAAGCACTAATTGGAGAAGGGTTCTATGTACTCATTATCCTGATTAAAAAAAAGTTCACCCTGTGAATCTGCTCATGTTAAATATCACTGAAAAGAGAAGCTTAGTGTATTTAGGGTCACCTTTTTTCCCCTAATTGCTCATTTGTTACCAGGCTAGCCAGTGCTACTTTTTGAGGATCTCTTGTAGCCATTCCCACCTCTTCCCCATCCACAATGCCAAGGCTGAGATCATGCCATCATCCTGCCTATGTCTCCTGTTCTTCTGACCAGTTTCCTTTTCTCTAATTCCTCCTTGCTCCAGTCATTCCAACTCATGATCACGACTCCAGCTTAGTTTTCCTGTCTCAACTCTTGATATTCTGCCAATGTAGCCCATGTTCTAACCACATAGAACTAACTGGTTCTATCATGATTTTACCAGTACACTTTTCTTCTGTACTGCACATAACATTCCCTCTTCCTTTATCCCCTTCTGTTTTGTAGCTGCTTCCTCATCCTTCCAGATATTGGTTAAATGCTACCTCCTTGGGATGTTTTCCCTGAAATAGTTAAGTGGTTATTACAATTTTCATTCCATTTGTTATGACACTTACCATGCTGTATTGTGATCATTTGCTTTATTTATCTTTACTTACCTGTAGACTCCAAGTTTTCCCTAGTACTTTTCACAGTGCTTAAAAAAAAAAGTCTTGTGGATGAATGAATAAATAAGCAAATGAATGAGTGATGAACAAACCTCAAATTTACACCATCCTCATACTTTGAACAACATCAATTGCCATACTAAGTTTAAAGTCTATAATCTCCATATAAGAAGAAAGCAGCGGAAAAGTGAGAATCACTGGTCTATCACTATTTTCTAGAGATGTCTAAGACTGGAATTAACTGTAAACTTTGGAAACAATGTTTGCAAGCCTGAAAGTAAAGGTCTTGATGGATGAAGACTCCTCTATGTTGTACTGTAGGTAGTGGAAAGGGCATTGGTCAATAAAAGAATGAATCTGACAAACATCAGAGTATCTACTTCTGATACCAATGTTTATACAGAAAGTAGATCGTCCTGATATCCAGAGCTTATACTCACTCCATCTGGGAAGTCGTATTTACAAAAATGACTAATACTTATACAGTGCTTAGTATGTGTCAGGTATTGTTCTAAGCTATAATTACGTTAACACATTTGGTCCTCACTGAAACCATAGAAGATAGACACTAGTAGTACCCTCCACTTTACAGGAAATGGGGGCACGGTGGGTGGCTGGTGTAAAGTCCATGGAGAGTGATGACCAGGCATTTTGGCTTCAGAGTCTGTTTCTTAATACTGTGACATATGCACAGTGACATAAGTGCACTCTACAGAAATACAGAACAATGTGAGAAAGTGTGGCATAGAGGGAAGTATATTTTCTACGGAGTCTGTCTTGGATTTGATTTCTGGTTTTATCACTTGCACAATGTTGGTGCTGTGCATGTTATTCGGCTTCTTTGAGATTCTCTAAAAATTAAGGCTATGAGGAAGGTATGTTGAAAACGTTGTGCATCGCTGTTTACATATAGTAGGTGTTCCAGTATTTGTTTTTTTTTCTCTTTCTCTTTCCTCTTGCATAAAATTAGGTACACTATGTGTGTCATAAAAAAATAAATGTCAGTGTATCATAACGACTTAAGAAGAGGCCATTTGGGATGATTAGGGCAGGAAGCTTGAGGAGAATAATGAATCCGTTTTGGGTTAACACACCAAAGGCTCTATCAAATATTCATGGCACCACCATGGCTCTGGGCTTCCTGAAAAGGAGGTATCTAAACTGATATGCAGTTCCAAGACCCAGATAATCTTGTCCTGTTTAAACCTTGAACTTTAACCTTTGTAGTAGCTCAAGTATATTAAACATTGGAGGTCAGGGATGCCAAGTCCAGAGGAAAAGGGAAGCTTTCACAGTGGAGATGTGATGTTTTCTGAGGTCAGAGGGGACTGTAGCTGTCAGCGTGTTGGGGGCGGGAGGGCTGATATGGGGGACACACTGTTTACAGTGTAGCCGCCTTAGGCGGTAGGCCGTGAAGCAGGTAGCCACAGAGGAAACCCACACACTACAGCAGCAGCCCACAGGAGACTGTCTTTTGCTTGGTTCTTAATGTCCTCGTTTTCAGCTAATGAGTAGCTATTCCACCTGTGTGGAGATAGCTTAGTGCAAAACAGCTGTTTTAAATGTGTAAACACTCACCGGAAATGTGTAAACCAGGGACAAAGCCATGTGGTTGTATACCCTCTCTGTGGTGCTTTTGAATTACAGCTGTTTATGGAGATAGCACTTGTATTATGTGTATCTCCTGGATGGAGTAGAGATTAAAAAGTGCCCATTCTTCCCTTAGTGCTGTGATGTGACAGTCCAGGAAGGACTGCTGGATGTGTGGGGGTGCAGCGGGGGGAGGAACAGTGGTGTGAAGGCAATGCCAGGTGAGAGAGGATGGCTGGCGCTATCTGCAAATGAGATGCAGTCCTCCCAGATTCCTGGCAGAGCTATTGAAATGGAAATTGATGGAAAAGTAGGGAGAACTCATCACCCTCCTTTGCTGTGTTATCTCCTTGGGAGGGAAAAGACCTGCATTTTATTGATTTTTAGCTTATATTTGAAGGAGACTGCTAACTGAAGCTGCCAGAATAATATTTGCAATATTCTTATTTTTAAAAATTTTGGCTTTGAATGTATGCCATTACTCAATGTTAAGAATTTTATTCAGTGTTAGGAGTTGTTGAACTTTTATAAGTTTGTTTGAAATGTAGAAGATGGGCAGTTTGAACCCCATGTAACATGAAAGTAGGGTGGTAAAAAATTGATCCCTAGTGGGTCCTAAGGCTTCCCACATACTCATGTTTAGTCATAGTGGGCATTAGAATTACATAATAATACTATAAATATTAAATATTGAGGTCTTGGATTCTTTGATCACATACCAGGTTAGACAGACAACTTCTAAAGTGCCATAGGTTGACCCAGAGTGTTTATGTGCCTAACGGGATTTTGTTGCCAGGAAATCTTTAGTATGAATTTTATGGTTGTTTATTACTTAAAATAGGAATCATTAGTGGTTGTTAAAAGTAAGGATTAGTGAGAGGATGTTGAATTAGACCTACAAGTTTGCTGTTCTCTACATCTTGTCATAGTGTTCTTTTAATTATGTCATGTAACACAGTTCATAATTATTTTTAATGCTTCTAAAAAAATCCATGTTGACTAAAAAGCAGTTTCTATAAAAACTGTGCTACAACCAGTATAGTGTTATAAGATGCCTATTTGAGATACGTTTTATAATCACAGTCACTACCAATTAGTAGTTGCTCAAATTGAAGTTATAGTATCTGTGAGGAAATAGCCTTAAACACACTAATCATTTAAAACTCAGAGCCATATTGGGAAAAATCTTTATTTCCCATCCTGGTTTCTAAAGAAATCTAACTGTCCTTGAGTTGAAATTGTAGCACACTCTTAAGTAAAAATCAATTATTTCATTTTTCATACTAGCAGGGACTTAAGCCTTTTGATAGATTTATGTTTCTTAAACTCTCTGTAATTAACCTTCTTAAACTAAGCCTCTACCTTAGTGATACTGTCTATGGTGTCTTCTGCAGTTGTACAAAGTGAAAGCCTAGCTCTGTCTCTCTTAAAATATGTTCCAGTTGTGGGGTTGGAAGGAGCCAGTCCCAATTACCAGAGTTGGGATTCCTTTTCTAACTGACCCAAATTTCAGTTTTTGGAAACTTACTATATTTCATTGTTGAAGAATATCTAAGTATTAGAAAAATTTTCTTTATAGTGGGGGAAAATTTATCTCTTTGTGTGTTGACTACAGGTAGGGGTGCCATTTGGAATAATATGGGACCTAGTTATCTATTCTACCTTCCAATGAACAAAGCTTTAAATATTTGAAGAGTGATCACCAGTTTAGACAACCAACTTCTAAAGTGCTGTAGGTTGAGCCAGAGTGTTTATGTGCGTAATAGGCCTTTGACGCCAAGGAAATCTTTAGTATGAGTTTTACGGTTGTTTACTACTTAAAATAGGAATCATTAACTAGTGGTTGTTAAAAATCAGGGTTAGTGAGAGCCATCCTTCAGTATGTTCATCTCCGGTCCCTCAGTTCTTCAGCATTTTTATGATTATAGATGTTTCACGTCCTATTCTGAACACGTTCTAATTTGTTAGTGTTCTTATTAAGATGTTTCAGGACATGGTTCATCCATTCATTACATACCTATTAAGCTCCTATTATGTGACAGAAATTGGGGATATCATGATGAATAAGGCAACACCTCTATCCTCAAAGGTTTGGGTAATAAGTAAACTAATAAATATATAATGTATTTCCAGGTAATGTTAAGTGCTTTAGAGAAAACTACAGTAAAAGAAAGTATTGGCAACAGTGGAGGATTATTTTAGGTGAGTAGATATTTTGAATAGGTAGGGCAGTCAGGGAAGATCTCTCTGAGTAAGTGGCATTTGACCTGAGACCTGAATTCCATGCAATATATATGTAGTAGTCTTGAGGAAGGATGTTCCAGGTGGGGAAACACCAATTGCAAAAGCTCTGAGGTGGGAATGATGTGATAAAAGTTATTAATGGATAGCTTTTTCCCCTTCCCGTGACTGACAGAGGAACCCTTTAAAGCTAAATCTACATGGTTCAATCTCAGTGCAAATTCTCTTTTCTGCTCAACTTCTCCCCTCCTACTAGATACACACTTATGAGCATGTGCACACATATACACATATATACTCATTCTCCTAAAGATAATATCACCTCGGCTAGATTAGCTCTTAGGAATTTTATGTTACAGAATTGAAAGACTGAAGAGAGAGAGAGAATTAGAGTGGCAGGAGGAAAATATGTATGCTGAGCCAGGGAGGCATCCTTGGCAATTGCAAACTCAAATTCTTACAGAGCTAAGGGTAACATAAATGAGTGACACAGGTTGAGTGTTAATACAACAAAGAGTCAGGGCTCCAACTGTGGCATACCTCTTATAAACAGGGCAGCTCCTACTCTGCTAGACAATGTTATTGGAATACATAATGCAAACCCAGTATTGCCATATGTCCGAATTTTTCAAGAACAGTAACAGATCTGCTTTTTATATGAGCTTTTCTAATTTTAAAAACATCACCGTAGGGGCTTCCACTTCTAGGAAGATGGGGTAGACATACGTTCCCCTATTCTATCCATTAACTAAAACCTCTGGACATGTATGTAAAATATAAGAAGACTCTGAAAGGTGGAATGAAAAAGACAGACCAACTAAGGACTTTTGGATCCAAGGAAATATACTATCATGAGTTACCTGTGTTTTCTTTTACCTCCTCTATTCCAGATTTGAGCTGAAGAAGCTGAAAAGCCTGAAAAACCAATGTGCATAAATAAAAGAGCCCCAAGAAAAGTCTACTTTTCCCAGCCCCCAAGTAGGAAAGGGGAAACCTAGCAAGACAATTTTAGAATTAACTGCTCTGTTTCAGCCAGATAGCACAAAAATATTTAATGAAATTATATAATAAACACAGGAAGGTAAAAGAAGGTAAGGATTCTATGCTTCATTTGAATTGGTAACATAATAACACTAGTAGATTGTGAAAAGTTATTGTATACATAATGTAATACTTAGGGAAATGACTTATGAAAGCTACACAAAGAATAGACTCCAAAAGGCAATAGGTAACTCAAAGTATAATTCTAAAAAATGTTTAAGTAATCAACAGAAAGGCAAGAAAAAGAAAACAGAGAAATGAAAATCAGAATAAGCAATAAAGTGATAGACTTAAACTGTAACATATCAATAATTACATTTAATGTAAATGAATATAAGTTGTCTAATAAGCCAGTTTAAAGAGTTTGCCAGGATGGGTTGAAAATGACCCACCTTTTTGCTATCTATAAGAAACTGACTTTACTTTTTATTTATTTATTTTGCTATTATTAATGTACAATTACCTGAGCAATATTATGGTTACTAACTCCCCCTATCATCAGGTCCCCACCACATACCCCATTACAGTCACTGTCCATCAGCATACTAAAGTGCTATAGAATCACTTCTTGTCTTCTCTGTGTTATACTGCCTTCCCAGTATACCCCCGTTCCCGCTACATTATGTGTGCTAATTGTAATAGCCCTTTTCCCCCACTTATCCCTCCCTTCCGACCCATCTTCCTCAGTCCCTTTCCCTTTATTAACTGTGAGTCCATTCTTGGGTTCTGTGAGACTGCTGCTGTTTTGTTCCTTCAGTTTTTCCTTTGTTCTTATACTCCACAGATGAGTGAAATCATATGATACTTGTTTTTCTCTTCCTGGCTTATTTCACTGAGCATAATACCCCCTAGCTCATCCATGTTATTGCAAATGGTAGGATTTGTTTTCTTCTTATGGCTGAATAATATTCCATTGTGTATATGTACCACTTCTTTATCCATTCATCTACTGATGGACACTTAGGTTGTCTCCATTTCTTGACTATTGTAAATACTGCTGCGATAAACATAGGGGTGCATCTGTCTTTTTGAAACTGGGCTGCTGCATTCTTAAAGTAAATTCCTAGAGTGGAATTCCTGGGTCAAATGGTATTTCTATTTTGAGTTTTTTGAGGAACCTCCATACTGTTTTCCACAATGGTTGAACTAGTTTACATTCCCACCAGCAGTGTAGGAGGGTTCCCTTTTCTCCACATCCTCGCCAACATTTGTTGTTCTTTGTGTTTTGGATGTTGGACATCCTAACTGGTGTGAAGTGATATCTCATTGTGGTTTTCATTTGCATTTCTCTGATGATTAGCGATGTGGAGCATCTTTTCATGTGCCTGTTGACCATCTGAACTTCTTCTTTGGAGAAGTGTTTGTTCAGTTCCTCTGCCCATTTTTTAGTTGGCTTATTGGCTTTTTGTTTGTTGAGGTGCATGAGCTCTTTATATAATTTGGATGTCAACCCCTTAATCGGATATGTCATTTATGAATATATTCTCTCATACTGTAGGATGTATTTTTTTTCTACTGACGGTGTCCTTTGCTGTACAGAAGCCTTTTAGTTTGATATATTCCCACTTGTTCATTTTTGCTTTTGTTTCCCTTGCCCGGGGAGATATGTTCATGAAGAAGTTGCTCATGTTTATGTTCAAGAGATTTTTGCTTATGTTTTTTTCTAAGAGTTTTATAGTTTCATGACTTATATTCAGGACTTTGATCCATTTTGAGTTTAGTTTAGTTTTGTGTATAGGGTTAGACAATAATCCAGTTTCATTCTTTTTTTTTTTTTTAGATCACAACCCATTTTTTTAATAATTTATTTTGGTATCATTAATCTACAATTACATGTGCAATATTATGGTGATTAAACTACCCCTTCATCAGGTCCCCCCCACCAGCCCCATTACAGTCACTGTCCATCAGCGTAGTGAGATGTTACAGAATCACTACTTGTCTTCTCTGAGTTGTACTGCCCTCCCCGTGCCCCCCCAACATTACATCTGCTAATCGTAATGCCCCTTTTTCCCTCTTATCCCTCCCTTCCCGCCCATTTTCCCCAGTCCCTTTCCCTTTGGTAACTATTAGTCCGTTCTTGGGTTCTGTGAGTCTGCTGCTGTTTTGTTCCTTCAGTTTTTTTCTTTGTTCTTATACTCCACATATGAGTGAAATCATTTGATACTTGTCTTTTTCGGCTTGGCTTATTTCACTGAGCATAATACCCTCTAGCTCCATCCATGTTGTTGCAAATGGTAGGATTTGTTTTCTTCTTATGGCTGAATAATATTCCATTGTGTATATATACCACTTCTTTATCCATTCATCTACTGATGGACACTTAGGTTGCTTCCATTTCTTGGCTATTGTAAATAGTGCTGCGATAAACATAGGGGTGCATCTGTCTTTTTGAAACTGGGCTGCTGCATTCTTAGGGTAAATTCCTAGAGTGGGATTCCTGGGTCAAATGGTATTTCTATTTTGAGTTTTTTGAGGAACCTCCATACTGCTTTCCACAATGGCTGAACTAATTTGCATTCCAACCAGCAGTGTACTAGGGTTCGCCATTCTCCACATCCTCGCCAACATTTGTTGTTGTTTGTGTTTTGGATGTTGGCTATCCTCACTGGTGTGAAGTGATATCTCATTGTGGTTTTAATCTGCAGTTCTCTGATGATTAGTGATGTGGAGCATCTTTCATGTACCTGTTGGCCATCTGAGTTTCTTCTTTGGAGAAGTGTCTATTCATGTCCTCTGCCCATTTTTTAATTGGATTATTTACTTTATGTTTGTTGAGGTGCGTTAGTTCTTTATATATTTTGGACGTCAACCCCTTATCGGATATGTCATTTATGAATATATTCTCTCATACTGTAGGATGTATTTTTGTTCTACTGATGGTGTCCTTTGCTGTACAGAAGCTTTTCAGCTTGATATAGTCCCGCTTATTCATTTTTGCTTTTGTTTCCCTTGCTTGGGGAGATATGTTCACAAAGAAGTTGCTCATGTTTATGTCCAAGAAATTTTTGCCTATATTTTTTTCCAAGAGTTTTATGGTTTCATGACTTACATTCAGGTCTTTGATCCATTTTGAGTTGACTTTTGTATATGGGGTTAGACAGTAATCCAGTTTCATTCTCTTACACATAGCTGTCCAGTTTTTCCAACACCAGCTGCTGAAGAGGCTGTCATTTCCCCATTGTATATCCAAGGCTCCTTTATCAAATATTAATTGACTGTATATGTTTGGGTTAATGTTTGGATTTTCTATTCTGTTCCACTGGTCTGTGGGTCTGTTTTTGTGCCAATACCAAATTGTCTTGATTACTGTGGCTTTGTAGTAGAGCTTGAAGTCAGGGAGTGTAATTCCCCTGTTTTATTCCTCCTTCTCAGGATTGCTTTGGCTATTCGGGGTCTTTTGTGGTTCCATATGAATTTTAGAATTATTTGTTCCAGTTCATTGAAGAAAGCTGTTGGTATTTGATAGGGATGGTGTTGAATCTATAGATTGCTTTACGTAGTATAGCCATTTTGACAATATTTATTCTTCCTAGCCAAGAGCATGGGATGCATTTCCATTTGTTAGTGTCCTCTTTAATTTCTCTTAGGAGTGTCTTGTAGTTTTCAGAGTACAGGTCTTTCACTTCCTTCGTTAGGTTTATTCCTAGGTATTTTATTCTTTTTGATGCAATTGTGAATGGAATTGTTTTTCTGATTTCTCTTTCTGTTAGTTCATCATTAGTGTATAGGAAAGCAACAGATTTCTGTGTGTTAATTTTGTATCCTGCAACTTTGCTGAATTCAGATATTAGTTCTAGCAGTTTTGGAGTGGAGCCTTTACGGTTTTTTATGTACAATATCATGTCATCTGCAAATAGTGACAATTTGACTTCTTCTTTACCAATCTGGATGCCTCATATTTCTTTGTTTTGTCTGATTGCCATGGCTAGGACCTCCAGTATTATGTTGAATAACAGTGGAGAGAGTGGGCATCCCTGTCTTGTTCCTGATCTTAGATGAAAAGCTTTCAGCTTCTCACTGTTAAGTATGATGTTAGCTGTGGGTTTGTCATATATGGCCTTTATGATGTTGAGGTACTTGCCGTCTATACCCATTTTGTTAAGAGTTTTAATCATGAATGGATGCTGAATTTTGTCAAATGCTTTTTCAGCATCTATGGAGATGATCATGTGGTTTTTGTTCTTCTTTTTGTTGATGTGGTGGATGATGTTGATGGATTTTCGAATGTTGTACCATCCTTGCATCCCTGGGATGAATCCCACTTGATCATGGTGTATGATCCTCTTGATGTATTTTTGAATTCGGTTTGCTAATATTTTGTTGAGTATTTTTGCATCTACGTTCATCAGGGATATTGGTCTGTAATTTTCTTTTTGGTGAGGTCTTTGCCCGGTTTTGGTATTAGAGTGATGCTGGCTTCATAGAATGAGTTTGGAAGTATTCCCTCCTCTTCTATTTTTTGGAAAACTTTAAGGAGAATTGGTGTTATTTCTTCTCTGTATGTCTGGTAGAATTCAGAGGTGAATCCATCTGGTCCGGGGTTTTGTTCTTGGGTAGTTTTTTGATTACCGCTTCAATTTCATTGCTGGTGATTGATCTGTTTAGTTTTTCTGTTTCTTCTTTGGTCAGTTTTGGGAGGTTGTATTTTTCTAAGAAGTTGTCCATTTCTTCTAGGTTTTCCAGTCCGTTAGCATATAGATTCTCTTAATATTCTCTTATAATTCTTTGTATTTCTGTGGGGTCCATCATTATTTTTCCTTTGTCATTTCTGATTGTGTTTATGTGTGTAGATTCTCTTTTTCTCTTAATGAGTGTGGCTAGGGGTTATCTATTTTGTTTATTTTTTCAAAGAACCAGCTCTTGGTTTCATTGATTTTTTCTATTGTTTTATTCTTCTCAATTTTATTTATTTCTTCTCTGATCTTTATTATGTCCCTCCTTCTGGTGACTTTGGGCCTTATTTGTTCTTCTTTTTCCAATTTCAGTAATTGTGTCTTTAGGTTATTCATTTGGGAATGTTGTTCCTTCTTTAAACAGGCCTGGATTGCAATATACTTTCCTCTTAGAACTGCCTTTGCTGCGTCCCACAGAAGTTGTGGCTTTGTGTTGTTGTTGTCATTAGTCTCCATATATTCTTTGATTTCTGTTTTGATTTGGCCATTAACTCATTGATTAATTAGGACAATGTTGTTAAGTCTCCATGTGTTTGTGAGCCTTTTTGGAGTCTTTCTAAAATTTATTTCTAGTTTTATACCTTTGTGATCTGAGAAGTTGGTTGGTAGAATTTCAGTATTTTTGACTTTATTGAGGTTCTTTTTGTGGCCTAGTATGTGGTCTATTCTGGAAAATGTTCCATGGGCACTTGATAATAATGTGTATCCTGTTGCTTTTGGGTGTAGAGTTCTGTAGATGTCTGTTAGGTCCATCTGTTTTAGTGTGTTGTTCAGTGCCTCTGTGTCTTTACTTATTTTCTGTCTGGTTGATCTGTCCTTTGGAGTGAGTGATGTGTTGAAGTCACCTAAAATGAATGCATTGCTGTCTATTTCCTCCTTTAATTCTGTTAGTATTTGTTTCACATATGTTGGCACTCCCGTGTTGGGTGCATATATATTTATAATGGTTATATCCTCTTGTTGGATTGAACCCTTTATCATTATGTAATGTCCTTCTTTATCTTTTGCTACTTTCTTCGTTTTGAAGTCTTTTGTCTGATACAAGTACTGCAACACCTGCTTTTTTCTCCTTGTTGTTTGCATGAAATATCTTTTTCCATCCCTTCATTTTTAGTCTGTGAATGTCTTTGGGTTTGAGGTGAGTGTCTTGTAGGCAGCATATAGATGGGTCTTGCTCATTTATCCATTCTGCTATTCTGCGTCTTTTGATTGGTGCATTCAGTCCATTTAAATTTAGGGTGTTTATCGATAGATGTGTATTCATTGCCATTGCTGGCTTTAGATTTGTGGTTACCGAAGTTTCAAGGGTAGCTTCTTTACTATCTAGCAGTCTAACTTAACTTTCTTGTTAAGTTATTGTAAACACAGTCTGATGATTCTTTATTTCTCTCCCTTCTTATTCCTCCTCCTCCATTCTATCTATAATAGGTGTTTTATTCTTTGCCTTTAGTTAGTATTTGGATGGTCTGCTTTCTTTGCTGTGATTTTATTTTCTCTGGTGACATCTTTTTAGCCTTAGGAGTGCTTTCCTCTAGAGCAGTTCCTTGAAGATGTCCTGTAGAGGTGGTTTATGTGAGGCAAATTCTCTCAGCTTTTGCTTGTCTGGAAATTGTTTAATCCCTCCATCATATTTAAATGATAATCGTGCTGGATACAATATTCTTGGTTCGAGGCCCTTCTGTTTTATTACATTAAATATATCATGCCATTCTCTTCTGTCCTGTAAGGTTTCTGTTGAGAAGTCTGATGGTAGTCTGATGGGTTTTTCTTTGTAGGTGATCTTTTTTCTCTCTCTAGCTGCCTTTACTACTCTGTCCTTATCTTTGATCTTTGCCATCTTAATTATTATTGTCTTGGTATTGTCTTCCTTGGGTCCCTTGTGTTGGAAGATCTGTGGGCTTCTGTGGACTGTAAGACTATTTCCTTCCCCAGCCTGGGGAAGTTTTCAGTAATTATTTCTTCAAAGACACTTTCTATCCCTTTACTCTCTCTTCTTCCTCTGGTACTCCTATAAGGCGAGTATTGTTCCGTTTGGATTGGTCACACAGTTCTCTTAATAATCTTTCATTCCTAGAGATCCTTTTATCTCTCTCTGCCTCAGCTTCTCTGTATTCCTGTTCTCTGATTTCTATTCCATTAACAGTCTCTTGCATCTCATTCAGTCTGCTGTTAAGCCTGTCGATCACTTGTCTGATTTCTGCATTGTCTTTCCTCACTTCCCCTCACTTCCTCCCTCAGCTCTTGCACATTTCTCTGTAGATCCATCAGCATGGTATGACTTTTATTCTGAATTCTTTTTCAGGAAGATTGTGCATTTCCATCCATTCAGGCTCCCTCTCTGGTGTTGTCTGGGTGAGCTTTGTCTGTACTATATTCCTCTGTCTTTTCATGGCGATAGAAGCGGTTGCTCGCAGGTGCCACATATGTCAGCTGGGCTCTTTACAACTTTAAAAAAAAAGAAGGAAAAGAAAGAAAAGAGAAAAAAAGAAGGAAGAGAAAGAAAAGAGAAAAAAGGAAGAAAAAAAAGAAAGAAAAAAAAAGCCCACCAGGGGTAGATTCTGTATGGATGCTGTAGGTGGTGCTGTTGCTCCACTCTTCTGCATCTGCGCCCGCACCGCTCTGCTGGGCCTTATGCAGTTCTGGCCGGGGCGGGAACGAATGGGAGGCTATTGTTCTCTGTGTGAAGTTTCAGTATGTCTACTTTTTCCCAGTCGCCAGCCAAGGGGTCCGAAATTCCTCAGGACTCCCAGCCTGGTGTGCTGAGTATGCTGGGACGATCATAAGACCACTGAAAAAAGTGCCCACTTTTCTTTTGTCCCGGGAGTCGGCTGCAAGGACCTGGGCACGTTTCCAGCTCAAAACGTGCACCTTCTGCCTCTCCTATCTCCGCTACAGCACGCGATGTGTGTCAGCGCTCCCGGCACAGATCAGCAGGGCTGGTTATTTCGCAGGCCTGTACTTCCACTCCCTCCCAGCTCTGAATCCTCTCCTCCCGCCTGTGTGCTGGGGTGGGGGAGTGCTTGGGTCCCGCCGGGACGCGGCTCCGTATCTTATCCACTTCACGGGGTGCCGAGTCCTCTCAGGTGCAGATGCAGGCTGTGCGCTGTCCTGTGTATTCTGGTCTGTCTTTTAGGAATAGTTGTATTTGCTGTATTTTCATAGATATATATGGTTTGGGAGGAGATTTCTGCTACCCTGCTCACGCCGCCATCTTCCTGGAACTCTCCCTAGTTTCATTCTCTTACATGCAGCTGTCCAGTTTTGCCAGCACCAGCTGTTGAAGAGGCTGTCATTTCCTCATTGTACGTCCATGGCTCCTTTGTCATATATTAATTGACCATATATGCTTGGGTTTATATCTGGGCTCTCTAGTCTGTTCCATTGGTCTATGGGTCTCTTCTTGTGCCAGTACCAAATTGTCTTGATTACTGTGGCTTTGTAGTAGAGCTTGAAGATGGGGAGCATAATCCCCCAAGCTTTATTCTTCCTTCTCAGGATTGCTTTGGTTATTCAGGGTCTTTTGTGGTTCCATATGAATTTTTGAATGATTTGCTCTAGTTCATTGAAGAATGCTGTTGGTATTTTGCTAGGGATTGCATTGAATCTGTAGATTGCTTTAGGCAGGATGGCCATTTTGACAATATTAATTCTTCCTATCCGTGAGGATGGGATGTGTTTCCGTTTCTTTGTGTTGTCTGATTGCTGTGACTAGGAACTCTAGAACTATGTTGAATAAAAGTGGGGAGAGTGGGCATCCTTGTCTTGTTTCTGATTTTAAAGGAAAAGCTTTCAGCTTCTCGCTGTTAAGTATAATGTTGGCTGTGGGTTTGTCATATATGGCCTTTATGATGTTGAGGTACTTGCCCTCTATACCCATTTTATTGAGAGTTTTTATCATGAATGGATGTTGAATTTTGTCAAAAGCTTTTTCGGCATCTATGGAGATGATTATGTGGTTTTTGTCCTCCTTTTTTTGGTGTAGTGGATGATGTTGATGGATTTTCGAATGTTGTACCGTCCTTGCATCCCTGGGATGAATCCCACTTGATCATGATGGATGATCTTTTTGATGTATTTTTGAATTAGGTTTGCTAATATTTTGTTGAGTATTTTTGCATCTATGTTCTCCAGGGATATTGGTCTGTAATTTTCTTTTTTTGTGGTGTCTTTGCCTGGTTTTGGTATTAGAGTGATGTTGGCCTCATAGAATGAGTTTGGGAGTATTTCCTCCTCTTCTACTTTTTGGAAAACTTTAAGGAGGATGGGTATTAGGTCTTCACTAAATGTTTGTTAAAGTTCAGTAGTGGAACCATCTGGTACAGGGGTTTTGTTCTTAGGTAGTTTTTTGATTACCAATTCAATTTCTTTCCTGGTAATTGGTCTATTCAGATTTTCTGTTTCTTTCTGGGTCAGCCTTGGAAGGTTATATTTTTTTAGAAAGTTGTCCATTTCTTCTAGGTTATCCAGTTTGTTACCATGTAAGTTTTCATAATATTCTCTCATAATTATTTGTATATCTGTGGTGCCCATAGTGATTTTTCCTTTCTGATTTCTGAATCTGTTTCTATGTATAGACTCTCTTTTTTTCTTGATAAGTCTGCCTAGGGGTTTATCTATTTTATTTATTTTCTCAAAGAACCAGCTCCTGCTTTCATTGATTCTTTCTGTTGTTTTATTCTTCTCAGTTTTATTTATTCCTGCTTTAATCTTTATTATTTCTCTTCTTCTACTGACTTTGGGCCTCATTTGTTCTTCCTTTTCTAGTTTCATTAATTGTGAGTTTAGACTGTTCATTTGGGATTGTTCTTCTTTCCTGAGGTAGGCCTGTACTGCAATATATTTCCCTTTTAGCATGGCCTTTGCTGCATCCCACAGACTTTGCAGTGTTGTATTATTGTTGTCACTTGTCTCCATATATTGCTTGATCTCTGTTTTTATTTGGTCCTTGATCCATTGATTATTTAGGAGCATGTTATTATGCCTCCTTGTGTTTGTGGGCTTTTTCATTTTCTTTGAGTAATTTATTTGTAGTTTCCTTTGTGATCTGAGAAGCTGGTTGGTAAAATTTCAATCTTTTTGAATTTACTGAGGCTCTTTTTGTAGCCTAGTATATGATCTATTTTTGAAAATGTTCCATGTGCACTTGAGAAGAATGTGTATCCTGTTGCTTTTGGATTGAGTGTTCTGTAGATGTCTGTTAGGTCCATCTGTTCTAATATGTTGTTCAGTGCATCTGTCTTGTTATTTATTTTCTGTCTGGTTGATCTGTCCTTTGGAGTGAGTGGTGGGTTGAAGTCTCCCAAAGTGAATGCATTGCATTCTATTTGCCCCTTTAATTCTGTTAGTGTTTGTTTCACATATGTAGGTGATCATGTGTTAGGTGTATAGATATTTATAATAGTTATATCCTCTTTTTGGACTGACCCTTTTATCATTATGTAATGTCCTTTTTTGTCTCTTGTGACTTTCTTTGTTTTGAAGTCTATTTTGTCTTGTGCAAGTACTGCAACTCCTGCTTTTTTCTCCCTATTAATTGCATGAAATATCTTTTTCCATCCCTTTACTTTCAGTCTGTGTATATCTTTGGGTTTGAAGTGAGTCTCTTGTGGGCAACATATAGATGGGTCTTGTTTTTTTATCCATTCAGTGGTTCTATGTCTTTTGATTGGTGCATTCAGACCATTTACATTTAGGGTGATAATTGATAGGTATGTACTTATTGCCATTACAGGCTCTAGATTTGTGGCTACCAAAGGTTCAAGGGTAATTCCCTTACTATCTAACAGTCTAATTTAACTCACTTGATATGCTATTACAAACACAGCCTAAAGATTTGTTTTTTTTTCCTTTTCCTCCTCCATTTTTTGTATGTTATGAATCATATTCTGTACTCTTTGTCTATCCCTTGGGTGACATCTGTTTAGTCTTAGGAATACTTCCATCTATAGGAGTCCTCCAAAATGCACTGTAGAGGTCGTTTGTGAAAGGTAAATTCTCTCAGATTTGCTTATCTGAAAACTGTTTAATCCCTCCTCCAAATTTAAATGATTACCTTGCTGGGTAGAGTATTCTTGGTTCAAGGCCCTTCTGCTTCATTGCATTAAATAGATCATGCCACTCCCTTCTGGCCTTAAGGTTTCTGTTGAGAAATCTGATGATAGCCTGATGGGTTTTCCTTTGTATGTGATCTTTTTTCTGTCTCTAGCTGTTTTAAAAGTCTGTCTTTATCCTTGATCTTTGCCATTTTAATTATTATATGTCTTGATGTTGTCTTCCTTGGGTCCCTTGTGTTGGGAGATCTGTGCATCTCCATGGCTTGAGAGACTATCTCCTTCCCCAGAGTGGGGAAATTTTCAGCAATTACATCCTCAATGACACCTTCTATTCCTTTTTCTCTTTATTCTTCTTCTGGTACCCCTATAATGCAAATACTGTTCCGTTTGGATTGGTCTCACAGTTCTCTCAATATTCTTTCATTCTTAAGAGATTCTTTTTTCTCTTTGTGCCTCAGCTTCTTTGTATTCATCTTCTCTCATTTCTATTCCATTTACCGTCTCTTCTACTACATCTAATCTGCTTTTAAATCCCTCCATTGTATGTTTCATTTCAGATATGGAATTTCTTAATGATTGAATCTCTGTCTTAAATTTGTTCCTGAGTTCTTCAATATTTTTCTGTACCTCCATACACATTTTTATGATTTTTATTTTGACCTCTCTTTCAGAAAGATTTGTAAGTTCAGTTTCATTTGGCCCTTTTTCTGGGGTTTGTGAGATTTTGGTCTGAACCATGTTCTTTTGATATTTCATATTTCTGTGTGGTGCCCTCTAGTGTCCAGAAGCTCCAGTCTCTGGAGCTGCTCAGCCCCTAGAGTGAGGTTCAGGGTCATAGGGGAGCTGAGCTGGTGCCTGGGGGGAGGAAAGGTCTGTTTCATGATTCCTGTCTGCCCTGCCTGTCTCCTGTATCAGAGCCAGTGGGCCAATCACACAGGTGTAAGCCTCTGTGCTTTGTGTCTCTAGCTGTTGTAGGTGGGGCCTCCCTCTGGCTGGCCTGATGCCAGAGCAGTGACTGCGGGTTTGTGAGCCGGTGCTGTCAGGCCAGGAGGAAAGCTCTTTAGGCTGCTTATCACTGTGAGGGGCCTTGGAGCTGTGTATCCAGCCAGAGGGATGGAGTGCCTGAATCTTCCCAAAGTTCCCAACCTGCTGGGCAATGTGAGTCCAGACAATCATCTCCCCCTCTGCCTTCTTCCGTGCAAGACGCTCCATGCAAACCCCACCCCCTCAGCAGCCCTCTTGCTGCTAGGAAGCCTGTCAGACCACCTGTCTTTCCCTTGTCCCAGAGCAGCTGGGTGTGGATCCCATACTCCACAACCAGCCAGAATCTGTCTCTCAAGCATTCCACGTGTCCCAGCTCCCCATCCTCCAGAGCACCACACAATGTAGGTTTCTGCTTGCAAAGCAGGTCTCCAGGGCTAGGTGTTCAGCAGTCCCAGGATTCCACCCCCTCCCCTGCTCCATTTCTCTTCTTCCTGCTGGTGAGCTGGGGTGGGGGAAGGGCTTGGGTCCCGCTGGATCAAGGCTTTCATACATTACCCTGTTTTGTGAGGTCTGCTCTGTTCATGAGTTCTGTATGCAGTCTTGTACAGCCTTCTTTCCAGTTGCTGTTTTAGGGTTAGTTGTATTAACTGTATTTTCATAATATCTGTGGTTTTGGGAGGAGTTCTCTGTCTCACTTCTTATGCCGCCATCTTGAATCTCTAAGAAATTGACTTTTTATAATAATAATATTCTCATATAATAATATAGGAGGATGAAAGGAACATGATGGGAAAAGATATACCATGCCAACATTAATTGAAAGAATGTAGCAGTGGCTATATTAATATCAGATAAATTGGACATGAGAGCAAAGAAATAAAGAGGGACATTATTTCATGATAAAAGAGACACACCAAGAATACATAGTTATCCTAAATGTGTCGGCACCAAACAACAGAGCAGCAAAATATGTGAAGCAAAAGTTGAAAGAACTGAAAGGAGAACTAGACAAATCCACAGTTATAGTTGGAGACCGCCCACTGCTCTCAACAACTAACAGAACAGCTACACAGGAAATCAAGGATATATGTATTAGTCTACCAGGGCCACCGTAGCAATGCCATAGATTGGATGGCCTAAACAATAGAAATTAAGTTCTGAAGTCAGA
The DNA here is from genome assembly GCA_032199065.1 of Smutsia gigantea. NCBI lineage: Eukaryota > Metazoa > Chordata > Mammalia > Pholidota > Manidae > Smutsia > Smutsia gigantea. Next base: position 327,480 of record JAVSCE010016590.1, read on the forward strand.
AGTCGAAGATAAAGGTCTCTGCAGGGTTGGTTTCCCCTGAGGCTTCTCTCCTTGGCTTGCAAATGGCCACCTTCTCACTGTGTCCCCACACGGCCTTTCCTCTGTGCACAAGCATCCCTGTGTCCCTACCTCTCTTAAGGATACCAGTCTTATTGGATTAGGCCTCACTCTTAGGACCTCATTTAACCTTAATTACCTCTTTGAAAGTCCTATTTTCAAACATAGTCATGTTGGGGGTTTGAGCTTCAATACATCAATTTTCTTTTATGTGGGGAGGGACAGTTCAGTCCATAACAATATAGAAAACTCAACACCACCATCAACCAATAGGATATAATTGGCATTTATAGAGCATTCCACCCAACAATAGGAGAATGAACATTTTGTCCCCCAAGTGTCTATAGGATATATACCAAGATAGATTACATCCTGGGCAAAAACTGGAGATAATTTAGATATCCTTCAGGGAATGAATGATTAAACAAACTGTGGTACATTCATACCAGGGAATATTTTCCAGCAATAAAAAGGAACAAAATATTGATACATGAAACAACCTGAGTGTATCTCCAGAAAATTATGCTGGGTGGAAAAAGCCAATCCTCAAAGGTTACATATGGTATGATTCCATTTATATAACATTCTTTAAATTACAAAATATGGAAATGCGGAACAGATTATTAGTTTCCAACAGCCAGGGATCAGGGAGAGAAGAGCAAATGTGGCTATGAAAGAATCCTTGTGGTGATGGAAATGCCCTGTATCTTGACTGTATCAATGTTAGTATTCTGTTATGATATTATACTACAGATTTTGCAAGATGTTACCATTGAGGCAAACTGGGTAACAGATACTTGGGATCTCTATTATTTCTTACAACATGCATGTAAATATGTAACAGGCTCAAAATAAAAGTTTAATTAAAAAATTACTGTCAGCCAAGCAGAACATGTGTTCAGGCCAGATAGTGCCTATTCACTACTGCTCTGCACCCCTTGATCTACATAATGAAGTACAGTGAGGACAGAGAGAGGGGTGAAGAGAAATGTTGGGTAAACTGAAATGGGAGGGATTTGTGGGCTGGTAGATAGATATACTCCAGAACAGTCATGGGACCTGTGAAAGTAGATTGAAGATAGGGATTTTTGCAATGTATTTGGGTAACCTTTCTTGTTTTTAAGAAGTTATGGGAAAAAAATTAACCAATGCTTTTCTTTAACTGTGATATTGCAGTGAGATTGAGCCATGGAAGATCTAGCTTTATACTGTTACAAGTGAACATTAGAAAATCTTGTGGTTACAGTTAATCCTGGGAAGAGCCTGAAGTATGTGTAAATAGATTGGAGGGTCAAGGAGAAATGGCTAAATGTATATCTACTAACAGTAGTGGACGTTGCTTGCCTTGCAGACCCTTGCTGTCTGTTTTCTATTGGCATGTAGTTATCGTTGTTGGTGTCTTTTCCTAGTAAGGAGGAACTTGGTTCTAAGGAGGCCCCTAATCTCCCTCATTGTTTCCAGTTTGTACCTAGAATTCTAAGAAGAGTGTTAAGGATATATATGGAGACATTGTCTCCTGAGACCCTTGAGGCTGGATGGAGGGATTTGATGAGGGGCTGCAAGGCCTCGGTGACCTCTCTGACTTAAGGGCACACTGCAAAAGGAGGGTGAGGGCCTATCTCTGTCTGCTTATTATGGCCAGTCTGGATGTTCTTATGCCATGTAAGCCATTCGTTCTGGGCAGAGGGTGAATGGGCTCAGGTGCATGGAATTGAAAGGTAATGAGGATGATTAATCAAATTCCTTCCAGTAAAGGGTGCCATGTGCCAGACTCTGTCCTGGACAACCCTTCTACATGTGTATCAGGGACCAGGCTCACCCTCAGGTGTCTGGTATCTGAGAGTAACATCTGTGCTTGGAGTAAACTGGGAGTGACTGGAGGCCACTTTTGGCGTGGTCTCAGTGCTTCATCAGGCTGCTCTGCCAAGGTTGGTTCACAATCTCCTCTGGTCATACTCATTTAGTTATGGAAAACAGGGTGAACATGAGTAATGGGATGTGCAGTTAGCTGTTGGGACAGCTTGTCCCCGTGGTAAGCCTCCATATGCTAACTAAAAAAGCCTTATGTGGCTTAAAACCAGTGTAGAGAAAAACCTGGAGAACAAATCACTCTGTTGTTGGCATTTTTATTTATCTAATTATATCTAACTATTTATCTGTCTTTAATCTACTTTTAGATAAACAAATAGGAATGAGGAGCTGATCTGAGAAGACCTGGGCATTGAATATTTAGGATTCCATGATAAATTCTCTATAGTAGGTATAATAATCTGTTTTGGGTCACAAATCTTCATCTACAATATAAAATAAAATCTAGTAAGATATATACAGTTAAATCTTTTCACTTTGAGGTCAGGAGTTTGTGAGTTCTATTCCTGACTCTGCAACTAACGGATTAGTCATGCTTTGGGGGAAATTTTCCTCACCAGCAAAGTAGGGAATATAAAGGCAACCTGAAAGGCACGTAGGTGGAAGAAAATGATGTCTGGCACATAGTAGGTGCTCAGCAAATGTTATTTCTTGCCTTTGCCCAACTTCCTACTTCAAAAATTTTTATGTTTTGACCTTACAAAATTCCCTAATAAGGAGCCTTTTCCAGTGTGGGTTTATTTTTCCTAACTGAGGGAATGTTGTGTTCCACATAGGCTCTACATGGCAAAAAGCCAACTGGCTTAATAGGCCCTGTGGTACAGAGGAAAGAGAAGTAGATCAGCAGTAAGGAGTACCAGGCTCTTGCACATGTTCTGTGTATGAGAAAGCGCTGTCTGTCTTAAACCAAACATTGATTTATTGGAAGAGGACAGAAATCCCTGGGATCCTAGAGGAGTGGGCACTGAAAACAGGTAGGAACCAAGGGAGCTTTGGTGGACTAGGCAGCTGGAACAACCTGGCCAGGCCTCTGCCATTCTGGACATACTGGAGAATCATTTGCTCTAGACTCAGAATTGGGTGACGAGCATCCAGTTTGTTGAGTTCATGCATGACGTGCCTTGGCTGCTTGAGCATAGGAAGAGGGAGATTATCCCTAGTTCTGCTTTCAAAGCATACTAGGCACGGCAGGGATTCCTTCCACAATGGGATGGCATGGAATGTTGGATAATCATCTGCCCCAAATGACAAATATACCCTATGCTCTGATATCAATTAGCTGTTCGATTATGGGAGGTCATTTCATACTCCTGACCCTCAGTTTATTAATCTGTAGAGAGGTCTAGACCATATAGGTGATTTTCAACTTTTCTTTCTTAAACAGCATTTGATCAGTTTTATCAAATGATACCTTATTTTGATACCTAAGTGGTGAATTATGTAAAAGTAGACCTGCTCTGGTAGGGGGAGGGGGGCGGGGGGAAGAAGATGGGGTGCTCATTCCCTATCCACCACCCCTCTGCCCTGCCACGGCCCTCCCAAGTCTTGTAAGCTCCTTGGGTACTTTACGGATCTTCTGGGGTTTCTATGGAGCACAGTTTGAAAACAACCAAATTCTTCAATTTGCTCAGTCTCTTTCAAGTGTAACATTGGGTGATTCAATAATTCCAGGGTTTAGAATGCTGCTAATTTTACCTGTATTTGTCAACACCCACTCTAGGAGAGGGAGGTTAAGACTTTGGTTATTTTGGGTCAGCATTTAACAAATTAGGCAGTTTGATTAAACCTGATTTTCTTTTGTTGTCAAAAAATTTAAACCAGGGAAGTGAAACATTGTAGAAGCCCTAACGTTTTCTGTTTTCTTGTCACTGTTATTAGCCAATGGTTGTCCCATGTGCAAACTGACTAGAAGAATCTGCAAAAGTACTGAGGAGAAATTTCACTCAGGTCAAACAAGGACTTCTTCACTAAAAACACAATTCTTTACATACACCTTGTAGTTTCACCCCCACATAGAAAAAGTAATAGCAGGAAAGAAGCAAAATGCTAATAGGGGATACCTTTGGGTATTGGAATTAAGAGTAGTTTTGATATATTTTATTTCTCCCTCTTTTCTGAACTTTAGGCAACACACGTGCATATAACTTTGCTAATCATAAAAAGTTATTAAAAATGAACAAATTTCTTTCAAAAGTAATTAAGTTAATTAAAACAATTATTAAGTCAGCACAAAAACTGAAATTAGCAGTGTTAAAAAATAGCATTTTATTGACTTGAAACTCAATGAGCCAGCACAGTCATAAATTTAAGGACTCAACATTTCTTGAATTTAAAAAGGGGGCCCTCCTATTTTTTTTAAATGGTGAATGTGCCTTATTCCTCCAGGTACAGAAGACCAGTGATTGGAAAACAGTCTGTGTATGAGGCAGCTGGTTGCCATTCTTCTGGTCACCCACACAGAGGAGTCACCCTTTTGGATACTAATGTCTGGCTATGTACAAATGTTTAGATCAGTGGCAGATTCATCTCAGACATCTAAGAATCAATCTTCTTATTTCTTGATACCATATGCTAGACTGTCTTGTAAGACCTACAAGGTAGGGCACTCTTTGTCCCTTCCATTTACCTTGGTCTTGGCCTAATGACACCCACAAGGACCTCTTGATAAATGCTATGAGATCCCTCAGGCCTGTCTGTGACAATCATTAAAACGCACCTTGACCTTAAACGCCTGTGAAAATCAAGGAGGGAGAATAACAAACAGAGAAAACGCCTGCATTTTATTCCTTTTTCTCCTCTAAGGAACTCTTGATAATTAGGTTTCACTACACCAGCAAAAGAAAAACACTAAAATTCCCATTTTCAGTATCTGTCTCCTTAGGGAGAGATGGAAAGATAAAAGATGGATAGATAGCTGGGGCAGACAGAAATGGTTATAGTAGTCAGATCTATATTCAGTTTATTATGTTTGATTTTCAGTTAATTGAGTGTTGTGCCTTAAAATGGTCTTTTCCTTCCTCTTCCTCTTTGCTGTAATTCAAAAGGAGATGAAAGGCAAAGAAAAATCCGTTTTAAACTTTGCTTTCTGAAGTTGTTCCATGGTCTCAGTGGTCATCGCTTCAAACCAGCACCAAGTAGTCACATGCAGTGGGCTTCATCGTGGCCCCTGTGAGGAAGGTCCTTTGGGTGGAGGGAGGCACAGGAAGTGGGAAAGGGTAGCCTAGAGCAGCTCCCCCAGGGACTGGAAGGCATGCTGTAGTTTTCCGTGGGCCTTGGTTTAATGTCAGATCCCGTGCTCCTGCACGTCACGATGATGCCTTACATCTGTTTACAACACACATTTGTTTCTCATATATAATGCTCATTTACCTGCAAGGTAGAAATGGTTTTTCTTGCTTTATGGATGAACACCCTAAAGCCTAGAATATATAGGTGACCAGTATCACAAAACTAGCAAGTGGCAGACTCAGACCTTGAGTCCTGGACTTTGGATTCTAAAGACAGTGCATGTCTGTTCCAGCCCTTAGCCATGATGGCCTGTTTTTGAGGTTCTCTGTCATGCTCACCCCAGGATCCCAGTACTGATGCAGTGCTTTATGTGTAATAAATGTCAGTAAAATGGCATTTTCTCCTTTAAGTCCTTTCTAACTTCATGCTGAAGGAAGTAATGATTTACTTAGTTTGGAGAATATTTTTCATCCTCATCAGAAAAGAGGTACCAGATTATTTGATTTCATTGAGGTTAGCTTTATGAACTCCTTTTTAAGTTATGCAAGGAGTGGGGTTATGAGACAAGATGATCTTGACTATCTAATAGGAAAACATTCAGTGAGAAGACTTCATGTGACCTTGAAGTGACCTTAAGGGACAGCCTTGTAGAGTCTCTTCTCCTTTATAAAGGGCTTGAATACCTGCCCTTCATTCCTCATGGAGTTGTTTAAAGTATCTCAAATTATGGAAGTAAGTGACCCCCTATAGATCTTAGTGCATGTGCAGTGTGATTACTTCAGGGACTAGGGCTCCCGGCCGACACCCAGCTGGCTGGCTGCAGTGGCTTCTCTCCATTTAAATGGGAACTGAGGTAATCAGTCTGTGAACAAAGAGTTCCTGGGCACTTCTTGGACAGACTAGTCTTTCTTGCCATCTTCCATCCATATCTCTCCCATTCTCCTTATTTCCAGATCATCTCTGACCCAGTCAGGGCTCTCAAACAGTGATGTGGAGCATGCCAGCGAGCTGCAGCCTACTTTCTTAAGGTCTTATATATTATATAATATTATGTGTTATAATATAGTCTTATGCATTTTGTTGCTGATGCAAACTATTTGGCCTTTTGAGTAAAAAGCAGTTAACATGTGGATATCACAGCCAGAACTGTGTTCTTAGGTCAGTGGACAGTTATGTGGTAGGGTAGAGTAGGTTTCTAGGGCTTTTCTCCTCATCAAAGTGTAATTGACTCTCAAAACATAGCTCACTCCAGTACCTTTCCAAGGAAAATACCACTGATCTCAAATGAGTGCAAATACATGTCAGCCCAGGGTCACATACTCTCACGTGTGACCTCATGAATAATTGACCAAGTGTAGAAAATAATATAGTTTTATTAGAACACAGCTGTACCCATTTGTTCCCACCTTGTTTCTGGCTTTTTTTTTAAGTTGAGGTAAAACTGACATCACATTATATTCAGGTTTCAGGTGTACAATGTAACGAGTCCATATTTGTATATACTGCAAAATGATCACCACAGTATGTCCGGTTAATATCTGTCTCATGTGCAGTTACACATTTTTAATCTTGTGATGAGAACTTTCAAGAGCCATTCTGCTACTTTTGTTTCTGGCCCCTTTTGCTCTCTAATGACAGAGCTGAGTCGTTGTGATAGAGATCATGTGGCCCACAAAAGCCTAAAATATTTACTATCTGACTTTTTACAACAGGAGTTTGCTGACTCTTGTAGAACACTTAGAAAATACGGAGAAATGTAAAGAAGGAAAAATGATCCCTAACCTCTCATCCCAGAAATAACGCCTGCTGTGTTTTTCAGTCTGTACTTAATTTTTCTCTTGGTCATTAAATTTTTGGAAATTCTAATTTTAATGGCTGAATAATATTCTTTAGTATTAATGGAATTTAATATATCAAACACAATTGATTTAACTTAATTCAACTTATTTTTTTTTTTCTATTATAAATAATTCTGTGATGTATATCTGAGTACGTAAATCTTTAGCTTCTTAGCCTCAAGTCCTAGTAGTGAGATTATTGTGATAAATAGGATAAAATGTTTGAGGTCCTTGATGCATATTGAAACACAGCCTTCCAGAGAGATTAGGCCAGTTCCACTCTTAACTAGCCTGTGGAGCGTGGAAGCCAATATTTGCCTCAGTAAGCCTTTATCAGTATTGAGGGCTATGATATTATCTTTGAAATATTTTATTATTAATGACTTAAACATTTTATCCTTTTTATTTATTATTCTATGAAATGTTTGTCATAGACATATTTTTCCATTGAAGATTTAAGTTTTTCCCTTATTTTTTGATGGGCTTTTTATGGATTAATGCTATCACTTGGTATTATAAATATTTTTTCTTTTAATTTTATTTCTTAATTTTATGATGTTCTTTAAAGGGGAGAAATATTTTTTTTCCTGCAATAAAAAATATTGATTTTTTTTCACTTTGATTTCTCCAATTGCTTTTTCCGTGTTCAGAAAGCCTTTCCCATTCAGAGATTAGATAAATACTTATTTGCATTTTCTTACTGTTTTCTAATTTACTTTCTAATCTTTATGAAATTTATTTTTGGCATAGAGTATTCAACTGAATTACCTCTTTTTGTTTTTCAAATTGCAAACTTTCCCAACATAATTTATTAAATAATTCATCTTATCCCTTACTGATTTGTGGATTCCTGTATTACATAACTTTTTGTGTATACTAGGCTCTCTGCTGTGCTCAGTTAATCTTTCAGTGATGTTTGTGCCAGTTTTACACTGTTGTTTTCTATCTTTGTAGTACAGACTAATGCTTGGTAGGGCAAATCCTCCTTTATCATTCTATAGTTCTGTACATACTCTTCAAAAACTGTAAGTGCTCATGGGGCTTTACTGTTGAGCATCTAGAATAGAGATTGTTAAACTATGGCCCACAATCCTAATGTGGCCCACCACGTGTTTTTGGAAATAAAATTTGGTTGGAACATAGTCACACTCGTGTACATACTATCTATTTCATTCTTTGTTATGATGGCAGAGTTCAGTAGTTGTGAGAGAGATTATATGAAACACAAAGCCTAACATATTTACTATCTGGCCCTTTGCAGAAAGTTTGCTAACTTCTGGTCCAAAAGATTTGGTTAGGAATTCATATACATAAGAAACCAGTGCCAAGGTCTAGACCCAATTTCTTGGGACACATCACAAATTCCAAGTGGGACTTTGGATTTTGCTCCAGTTTATTGTATCTCTGTCTTTACTTCCATCATAAGGAGGAAGTCAAGATAGAGCTAACACTCTCTTGTCTGCAGCTGGCATTCCCATTGATTATATTGCTATACTGACAGCAAGAATTTCTTCACAATCTGACTTCTCTTAATAACCCTGGATACTTCTATTGTGGGATATCAATATCTAATGTTAACCTAAATAAAATAATGCCATGTAAATTGACTACTTGAAAGATATCACACCTGGTGAAAGGAATATTTTAGATAATCCACTGCTCTGATGGCCTCATCACTATTCTTCTCCATTTGCCCAGACATGCAAAAGTTGGCTGTAGGTCTAGATTAGATGAGAGCTCAAGATGGGAGAGTTCAAGGTCTTTGATGGAAGGAGCAAGAGGAATGAGCTCACGAAAGGCAACAAGGATCACTTAGAAGGTTAATTCTTAAGTGCGTGGGTGCAGCTAAAAGATCCTGCATGATCCTTCTCTGTGGCAGTAGGGGGCCATGTGCTCAGAGTGCTTGAGGTGTGCTAAAGTGGGATCTCTATGGATTTTTAAAAATTGAATAGCAATACCTCCGCAAGGACACAATACAGAAGCCTTTGGTTGTTTATTTTTATGACAGTTTTGAAACTCTGGCTTGTCTCAGTGGGAAGCACTAGCCTTCTCTTTGTGTAGTCTGGAGTGGGCTTGTATGCACTCAGCAGTATGCTGTGAAGGATTGTTGTAGCTGGTCAGAGTTCCATGAAAGACTGACAAGAATGCCCAAGAAGTTACGTATGCACATGTACACGTGAGTGTGTGCATGAGTTCATACACAGAAGAGGAAGAAAATAGAAAAGGAAAGAAAAAGGAATTTTTTTAAAGGTCACATGTATTTTCTAGTACAGTCCCAGAATCATGTAAAGAAAAAAATGTATTGGTGTGGGTTGATGTAGAAATAACTATATGCACAAGAATCAAGAACTGAAACAAATTCTTTTAAATATTATTTTTCACTTTGTTGGAATGGAAGGTTGGGATATGGCTTCTCCAGCCTTAAGGCATTTCCTTCCTTCAGTCTGTACAAGGCTTGATTCAATAGGGATGTGACAACTCCTTTACTAAAAGGCAGAAATCGAGGACATGGGGCAGCTAAGAGAGAGGAAAGATTGAATGGAAACAAAGAGGAAAAGAAAGACCAATGAGAATGGACTGAGAACAAAAGTGCTGCAGAAACCCACTAATGAGAAATGTGGTTTGATATGATCTTTCAAAGGAAATTTGTGCTTAGAAAAAGTCACTGGCTGACAAATATGTCAAGATATGCAACAGAGACTGGTCATGATTTAGGTATACAGGGCTCCCCTGGGGGATGTTACAGTTGTGAGGTTTGGCATTGTTGAATATCTGTGCTCAGTGACATGCACGTCATCTTATTTATGCCATTGGTTGTCGTTACAATGCATGCACACTCCTCAGAGTTCAAAAACCCTGAGAGCTAGTAAGAATTCATAGAGGCCAATTTACCACCCAGTGTAGAAATTCCATCATGTGATACCTCTGACAGACTGGAATTACCAAATTCTTAGATTTTGAAAGAAGCTTAAACCTTACCATAGTGACTAAGATTGTGGGTGTTGGGGTCAGAGACTCTAGCTTTGCATGTGTGTTGCATCATGTCCTGGCTATGCCCTTGGAAGGTTAGTTTTACCGTCTAAGCCTAAATGAGCCTATATAGTGAGGATGATAATAGCATCTACCATTTCGGAATGTGGTGAGGATTAAGTGAGATGATATAAATCATCAAACATAGGGCTGCACACATGGTAAGTGCTCAGTAAATGTTCTCTATTACTGATTTATTATAATTATTGCCACCTTTGGGATTTTTTTAGATTATCTTTATTATCTCTTATGTTTTCTTCATGTTACAAACAAGGATTAATCTGAAGAAAGCAGTCAACTCCATTAATGAATTTCAACAAAAAGACCTTGAATTGAGAGGAGTCCAGTGAAAGGGTTCAATGCCAGTACCTCTTTGAAAGTTGGTTGAGTGTATTTTGGGCACTGTCTCCTTCAGACCAAACTGTATCACACAGGATAAAAGAATACTGTGGTAAATGTTGGTACCCCAAGCTTTGAAAGGAGGTGATTTAATTTTGGGAGTGAGGCTAACTAAATATTACAGCAATTTTATTTACTGAAAGAATAATTTTAAGTCCTAGAGTGTTGTAAAGTGGGTGAAAAGAAGGGAGATTTGACTGGCCAGTTTACCTTTAAGAATCTGAGGCATAGTGATGAGTTAGAAGAGAGGAAGTTGTGTTTCACAGAGCCCTCGGTTTTTCACTATCTGCTAGAAAAGACAATACCATTCCTTAATGATTGTGCTTTCAAATAGGGGCAAGGCTTATTTCAGATCCAGAGAGTTCCATGGAAAAGATCCAACTAGTTAAATAATTTGAGAATATATGTGAACTTTTTTTGTACTTCTTTAAACTTAAACTTTTTATTTTGAGATAATTGTATATTCACATACTCACTTGCATTTGTAAGAAATAGTGCAAAGAGATCCTGAGTACCTGTCACATTGTTTCCCCCCATGGTAACGTCTTGAAAAACTATTATACAATGTCACAACCAGGATGTTGACATTGATATAGTCAAGTTTCAGAATATTTCCACCACTATAATGATCTTTCAAATTATCCTTTCATAGCCAAACTCATTTCCTCTATACCTCACTCCCTCCTTAATCCTGGCAACTAATCTCAAATGGAGAACTCATTTGTTCTCCATTTGTATAATTTTGCCATTTCAAGAATATATATAAATGGGATAATATATAAATTAAATATATATAAATAGAATATTGCGGAACTTTTGGGATTAGCTTTATTCACTCAGCAAAATGTATACCATGGCTTGTTTAATCATTCACTTTTGAAGGATATCTCTGTTGTTTCCAGATCTGGATATTATGAAAAGAGCTGCTATAAATGTTTGTGCACAGACTTTTGTGTGAATATACATTTTCATCTTGTTGGGATAATACTTATTAGTGAAGTGGCTAGGCAATTGCATGTTTAGGCTTTTATGAAATAGCCAAAGTGTTTTACAGAGTGGCTGTGTGATTTTACATCTCCACTTGTAATGTCTGTATGCTCCACATCAACACGGTGTTGTCACTTTTTTAGTTTAGCCATTCTGACAGGTGTGTAGTGATATCTCATCGTGGTGTTCATTTGCATTTCCCTAATCACTAATGATGTTGAATGTTTTTTCATGTGCTTATTTGCCATCTGTATACCCTCTTCAGTAAAACATCTCTTCAGGTCTCTTGCCTATTTTCTAAATGGATTTTTTTTTTTTACCATTGAGTTTTGAGATTTCTTTACATATTATAGGTACTAGTCCTTTGTTAGATATGTAGTTTACAAATATTTCTTCCTACTCTGTAACTTGTCTTTTTATCCTCTCACACGGTCTTGCACAGAACAAGAGTTTATAGTTTTGATGAAGGCCAGTTCATCAAATTTTCTTTTTATGAATTGTGCTTTTGGTGTTGTCTAAAAACTCTTTGAAGGGCCCTATATCCTGAAGATTTTCTCCTATATATTTTAATAAAAAAGTTATACTTTTACATTTTACCTTAAGTCCATGATCTATTTTGAGATAATTTTGTGTAAAGTATGAAACTTAAGTTGAGATTTAGTTTTTGTATGAACATGGGGATGTACAGTTGTTTCAGCACCATTTGTTGAAAATGGTATTTTTCCTCCATTGTACTGCTTTTGCATCTTTGTCAAAAATCAGTTGAGCATATTTATATAGGTATATTTATGGGTTCTTTATTCTGTTCCATTGGTCTGTATGTCTATCTCTCCATCAATACCATACAGTCTTGATTACTCTAGCTCTATAAGTTTTGAAGTTGGGTAGACTGATTACTCCCACTTCATCCTTTTGCAATATTATTTTATCAATTCTAGTTCCTTTCTCATTCCAAATAAATTTTAAAATAATTTTGGTTACATCTACCAAAAAAATATTGATGGATTTCAACAGAAGTCATGTTAAACCTGTGTATCAATCAGGGAGAATTGAAATCTTTACTATGTTAGGTTTCTAATCCATGAACATAGTATGTCTCTTAATTTATTAAGAACTTTGATTTTTTCAACAGCATTGCATAGTTTTCAGCATATAAGTCCTGTGAGATTTATACCTAAATACTTAATTTTTTTTGAACAACTGTAAATGGTATTCTTTTTGACCTTTGTTCCCACATGTTAGAATATACAAATTTGATAGGTTTTTTTTTGTATGTTTATCTTGTATCCTGTTACCCACGTTTGTGTATAAGTGGTGTGTGTGTGTGTAGAGTCCTTGAGATGGCTACATATATAATCATGCCATCTGCAAATAGGAAGTTTTGTTTCTTCCTTCAATTCTGTATGCATTTTCTTTTCTTGCCTTATTTCACTGGCAATAATTTTTAACACCACGTTGAATAAGAATGATGATAATGAAGATTATGTCTTTTTGGTGGGTTGATAATTTTTTTCACTATATAATAATCTCTATATATGGTAATTATTTTGCTCTGATGTTTATTTGGTATTAATAAAGCCAACTCCTGCTTTCATTTGGTTAATGTTTGCATGACATGTTTTTCCATTATTTTATTTTTGTCTATATCATATTGAAAGAGAGTTTCTTGTAGATAGGCATGTAGTTGGGTCATGTTTTTAATTCATCTGGCTATTTTGTTAGTTCATATATTTAGACATTTAATGTCATTATGTTAGGGATTAAGTTTCCCATTTTATTATTGTATTTGTTCTGTTTTTCATTTCTTTTCTCTTTTTCTGCCTTCCTGTTGGTTAAATGAAGATTTTCTTAGAGTTAGTACTTTGCTTTATCTATATTGTTTTGAATGTATTTCTTTGTATAGCTTTGTTTAGTGGTTGCTCTGGGCACCACATCCACATACAATCATAGCCTACTGGTGTCATCATTTTTACAGTTTGTGTGAAATGTGGAAACCTCACATAAACATTTCTTTATGTACTTTCTTTCTCCCCATTTATAACATTAAATATTTTGTCTATATGCATTTAGAACCACATCAGATGGATTTATAATTTTTACTTTAATTGTCAGACATAACTTGCAAAAATCAAGAGGAGATAAAAAAGTCTACTTTATCTATATTTTTTGCCTACTGTCTTGCTCCTTCCTTCCTTAAATTTTAAGACTCTTTTTCGTATTGTTTCCTGTATTTATAGAACATCCATGAGCCATTATTTTAGGGAAGGTGATCTGGTAACAAATTCTTTCAATTTTCTTTCATCTGAAACTATCTTGATGTCCCCTTATTCCTGAAGGACATTTTCACTAGGTATAGATTCTAGGTTGATAATTGTTTTCTTTCAGCATTTGAAAATTGTGCTACCTCTTGCTGGCTTCTGTGGTTTCTGATGAGGAATCCACTGTCATTTAAATTTTTTTTCCATTATTGATAAAATGCCATTTTTCTCTGGCTATTTTCAGGATTTTTTGTCTTTCATTTTGGATGTTTGACTGTGATGTGTTGTCATATCTTGGGCTGCCATAACAAAATACCATAGACTTGATAGCTTAAACAAAAATAAATTTTCTCACAGTTCTGGAGGCTGGACGTCTGAGATCAGGGTGTTAGCATGGTTGGGTTCTGATGAGAACTCTCTTCTTGGCTTGCAGATGGCCTCCTTCTTGCTCTGTCCTCACATGGCAGAGGCACAGAGACATTTCTCTTCTTCTCCTAATAAGGCCACTAATCCTATTGGATTATGACCTGATTTAACCTTAATTATGTTTCTAAAAGCCCTTTCTCCAATTATAGTCACATTGGAGTATAGGGCTTTAACATAGGAATTTGGGGGGACACCATTCAGTCTATTGCATATGTCATACTATGGATTTTTTTTGTAGTTAATCTGCTTGCAGTTTATTCATCTTCTTGAACCTGAAAGTTGATATCTTTTACCAGATTTGTGGAGTTTTAAGTCATTTCTTTGAGTACTTTTTCAGCCTTGTTTCCTTTTTCCTCTCTTCCTGGGATTTCAATGACATAAATGTTACATCTTTTGCTGTAGTCCACAGGTCTCTAAGGCTCTATTCATTTCTTCCTCTCTGTCCAGATTAGGTGATTCCTATTGTTTTATCTTCCTGTTTTTCTGTCTGTGTCCTTCATTCTGCTGTTTTGCCCATCCACTGAGCTTTTTGTTTTGATTATTATATTTTTCAGTTCTAAAATGTCCATTTTGTTCTTATTTATATTGTTTCTTTATTTGCTGATACTTTTATTTCTTTGCTGAGACTCTTTATTTTTTCTTTGCTGAGACTTTTTATTTTGTTTCAAGTATGTTCATAATTGCTCACTGGAACAATTTGACGATGGTGCTTTGAAAATCTTTGTCAGATAATTCTAACATCTCTGGCATCTTACCATTGGCATCCATTGACTTCTCTGATTTTTCAGTTTGAGGTCATCTTGGTTCTTGCTCTGACTTGTGATCCTGAAGTGAACTCTGAAAATTTTGGTTAGTATGTTAGTATGTAGATCTTATTTAAGCTTTCTGTTTTACCTGGCTTTTTCTGAGACTGTTCTATCAAGGAAAGGGATGGGGAGCCCCCTCCTTACTGCATGGACCTGATAGAAATCTAGGTTCGCTATTTGCCACTGATGCCCAAGGATGGGGCTTGTTATTCCTGGGCAGAGTTTGGAGATCCAGCTTCGCAAGAGGCCTCCACAGATACCTCCCTGTCTGGGAGTGGTAGGGAGGCCTGGCCGCTGCTCCCCATGAGGCCTCCACTGATACCATCGTGGTAGGGAGGAGTGCTCATCATGCTAGGTGGTGGTAAAAGGCCTCCTCTGACACAAGCCCAGAAAGGAAGGAGAGTGGTGCCTTGTTACTGCCAGGTGGGAATAATAATAATAATAAATTCCAGGTTCTCCCTGTGGTCTCAATTGACAGGCAGATGGGGGAGGTTGTTATCACGTGGCAGAGATAAAAGTGTTGACTCCCTCTAGGCATTCTCTGACACAAATAGGTAGGAAAGTTAGAAAGCCTCATTACAGCCTGGCAAGGACGGTAGGGTCCAACACTTGGTCTGTGCTGGTCTGGGTAGGGGTGGAATGAGATTTCTTCCTTGTGGTGTTTGGCTGGACTGTAAAAATTTTTCTGCATTCCTAGATCTTTCCTGATTCTTTGGCTAGAGATAGCTGACTTTTGATGGCGCTTTTTCTCACTTGTACCCTATGGTGTTTCCATGTCCAGTTTCTCTAGCATCTAGTCTGAGATATATGAGGCAAAAAGAAAGCCCAGGGAACTCACTGCTATGTCGATTTTTAGGTTCCAAGGTCCCTAGTCAGGCTACCTCCTCTTCAACTTTCAGAATCTTATTGTGTTTGCTTTATATACAATGTCTAGGGTTTTCAGTTGCACTTAATAGAAGGAATAGAAGCAGGTACATTTACTCCATCTTCCCTGAAGTGGAAGTCTGTGCTTTGTTCTGAGAACACCAGGGCACTTGAAAACTGTATGAAAACTGGTGGATAGTTTAGTGGTCAACTACAGGCATACCTCAGAAATATTGCGGGTTTGGTTCCAGACCACCACAGTGAACCAAGCATTGCAATAAAGTGAGTCAAATGAATTTTTTGGTCTCTTGCTGCATATACAAGTTATGTTTACAATCTACTGTATTCTCTATTAAGTGTACAATAGCATTATGCCTAAAAAACAATGTATGGCCTTAATTTTAAAATACTGTTAAAAAATTCTGTCTGAACTTTCAGTGAGTTGTAATCTTTTTGCTGGTTGAGGGTCTTGCCTCAGAGTAGATGTCTGCTGACTGATCAGGGTGGTGGTTGCCTAAGGTTGGGATGGCTGTGAAAATGTCTTAAAACAGCAATGGAATTTGCTGTGTTGATTGACTTCCTTTCACAAAGATTTCTCTGTATCACGTGATGTTGTTTGGTAGCATTTTATTTACCATAGAACTTCTTTCAAAATTGGGGTCAGTCCTCTCAAACCCTGCTGCTGCTTTATCAACTAAGTTTATGTAATATTCTAAATCCTATGTTGTCATTTCAACAATCTTTATAACATCTTCACCAGGATTAGATTCCATCTCAAGAAACCACTTTCTTCTCTCATGCATAAGAAGCAACTCCTTATCCACTCAAGTTTAATCATGGTACTGCAGCAATTCAGTCACATCTTCAGAATCCACTCCTAATTCTAGTTCTCCTGAGTGGGGAAAATGGAAGTTCCTGTGGCCAGGATTCTCACCCAACCCTGGTCGGCTTGCTCATTACACATGTGTGGGCAATACCTATTGACTCTATATAAAGAGCTCTGCCCAGTGCTCTGGGCTGCACAGCTGCAGGAGAGCAGAGACTGGAGTGGTGACAGCACTGATGACAGGGACTGAGACGGCTGCAGGGGCAGAGAGGCTCAGAGGCAGAGACCGGCTTGCTGCATGCAGACTTGCTTTAAGTGGACAGAATTCTAGTACTTGAACTGCCACCATTGGAATAAAGTTGGGTATAAATCCTTTCACCCCAAGAATGTTCCATTGTCATTTTTCAGTCTCACCGAATCAAAGGTGAACTTGCCCAGGGCTGAAATGTGTTGGCAACACATCTTGCTATTTCCACATCTGTGGTTACTTCCTCCAGACCCCTCAAAGTCATCCATGAGGATTGAAATCAAATTCCAAATTCCTATTAAAATTGATATTTTGACCTCTTCCCATGAATCACAAATATTCTTAATGGCATCTAGAATGGTGACTCCTTTCTAGGTTTTTTTCAGTTTACTTTGCCCAGATCCATCAGAGGAATCAGTGTCTATAGCAGCTATAGCCTTACAAAATGTATTTCTTAAACAATACAACTTGATCCATGGGCTACAGAATGGATGTTGTGTTAGCAGCATGAAACAACATTGATCTCATAGTACATCACTATCAGAACTCTAGGGTGACAAGGCACATTGTTAATGAGCAGAAATATTTTGAAAAGAATTTTTTTTTTCTGAGCAGGTCTCAATAGCATACTTAACTATTAATAAATCATGTTGTAAATAGATTTTCTGTCCTCCAGGCTTTGTTGTTCCATTTATAGGGCACAGGCAGAGTAGATTTGGCATAATTCTGAAGGGCCGTAGGATTTTTGGAATGGTCAATGAGCAATGGCTTCAACTTAAGGTCACCAGCTGTATTAACCCCTAATGAGAGTCAGGCTGTCCTTTGAAGCTTTGAAGCCAGACATTGACTTCTCCTCTCTAGCTATGAAAGTCCTACATGGCATCTTCTTCCAGTAGAAGGCTGTTTCATCTATACTGAAAAATCTGTTGTTTAATGTAGTCACCTTCATTCATATCTAGCTAAAATGCTACTTTGCCTTGCACTTTTCAGTTATGGAGATGGCTTCTTTCCTTAAACTTCATGAACCAGCCTCTGCTAGTTTCAGACTTTCCTTCTGCAGCTTCCTCACCACTCTCAGCCTTCATAGAATTGAAGAGAGTCAGAGCCTTGCTCTGGGTTAGGCTTTGGCTTAAGGGAATGTTGTGGTTTGATCATCTACCCAGATCACACAAAGTTTCTCCATATCAGAAATAAGGCTCTTTCATGTTCTTATCATTCATGTGTTCACTGGAGTAGCACTTTTAATTTCTTTCAAGAACTTTTCTTTTGCATTCACAACTAGGCTGTTTGGCACAAGAAGTCTAGCTTTCATCCTAGCTTGGCTTTCAGCATACCTTTCTCACTACACGTAATCATTTCTAGCTTTTGATTTAAAGTGGGAGACATGTAGCACTTCCTTTCACTTGAACACTTAGATGTCATTGTAGGATTATTAATTGGCCTAATTTCAATATTGTTGTGTCTTGGGGAATAGGGAGGCCCTAGGAGAGAGAGAGAGATGGGCAATGTGTAGTTGGTGGGGCACTGAGAACACACACAACATTTATTTAGTTCATTGTGTTCTATAGGTGTGGTTTGTGGTGCCCCAAAACAATTACAATAGTAACTTCAAAGATCCTTGGTAACAGATCACCATAACAAATATAATAATGAAAAAGTTTGAAATATTATGAGAATTACCAAAATAGGACAGATGCAAACTGAGCAAACACTGTTGAAAAAAATGGCACCAATAAGATTTACTCAGTGCAGGGTTGCCACAAACCCTAAACCTGAGAAGCAAAATAAAATGAAGTACAATTAAGAGGTATGGCAGCATAGGCTGACTTTAGGGAGATGGAGTTAAGGCTCCCTGGGAGCTGTCCAAGGTACTGGACTCTCCTTAAAGTTCTCTGACTGAGTGGATACACATTTTCCATCTCTCTGTCCTACTGCTTCTAATGGCCTTCAACCTTTTTTCTGTTGTCACTTATTTTGGTACCAGCCTCCAACTACGCTGCCCTACCCTGTCATGTTCAACTTGTAACTGTTGCCTTGTGAACTCCTGCTGAGCTGGGCCTTAATAACTAGCCATGCATTTGGCTATTTTTGACAGTAATTTGTATCCGCTATCACTCTAGCCATCCCCTAGTGTGCTTTTACATACAGTGGTAGTAGTATACACAGCAATCTAACTCCTTTCAAGTTCCTGGACGCCATACCGACAATGTGCATGTGTGTGTGTTGCAGGGTGGGGGGTGGGTGGTGAAGTGGGGGCAAGGCAGGTATTCCCATGCACTGTAGGGTGTCTGAGAACTCAGTTCTGATGCTGTTTGCCTGGAGACAATACCGGATTCTACAGGTTAAGGGTCTCATCCTACAAGACTGCCCTCCTCCTGTAACTCCAGACACTAGTCACCAGTCTCAAGTCCCAGGCAGTTACCTGTGCTTCTGACCAATGGGCTACAGATTGGAAGTTCCAAAGACCTCCCCGTATGGTTTTATTAATTTGCTAGAGTAGCTCACAGAACTCAGGAAAACACTTACATTTACCAGTTTGACAAAGGATATTGTAAAGGATACAAGTTAACAACCAGATGAAGAGATACACAGGGCAAGGTCCCAGATAATGGAGCTTCTATCCTTGTGGAGCTTGGGGTCTGGCTTATTGGCATGTGGAAGCTTTCTGGCTCCCCAACCTTAGGAGCTCTCTGCAACAGAGAAGCAGGATCCAGGAGAGCCATATGCTTCTCTTAGGGGATTTTGTGAGGGCCTCACTGCATAGTGATTGACTTAATCATCGGCCATTGGCTGATTCAAACTTCACTCCTGCCCATGGGTGGGGGTCCAAGAATTTCTATTAACATGACAAGACATCCATTTCACCTTTAAGGTTCTGAAGTGTTTTCAGGAACTGGGCCAAATATGCCAAAAATAACTCAGCGCACCTAGTCTGGCCAGATCCTTGGGAGGCTCACAGAACCATCATGGTCTTCCATTGCTTGTGTCAGTGTTACCTCTAGCCAGTGAATTGCCTGGTTTGTGGAACAGTAGAACAAGTGTTCTGAAAAAATGCAAAGCAGAAGAGGGGCCCTTTTCTCAAGATGCTAATAGTTTCAGAGGGAAACCAGAATGAATTAAAGTGAGGGGAAATTTTCTGCGTTCATTGTTATTTATTTTTAAGGTATAGGAACAGAAAATAAAATAAATGTCTATTTTGACTTTTGTTCTCCTTTTTCCTCAATTTTGAGTATTTTCAAAGAAATAACTGAAAAATATTTCACTTTATACTACTAGGAATAGAGAATGGGGATGATGCAGCCATGGCAGAAAAGGACATTTTTCTCCTTTAAGGGAAAATTATCTCAGAAATAGAAAAAAATATAGCAGTCTTCTATTATGAGCTGACCTTGGAGGCAAGATGTAGTAGTTATTCCCTCCATCCATTCCATTCCTAATGAAATAGGTAAAAGGCAGAAAGACGAAGTCTGAACATTTCATAATGCCTCTAAAAAAAAGTTTGTGCCATCTTCCTTTATCTGATGGTATCTTTACTGGTTGTGTTTTTAGGACTTAACACCCTCCCACCCCCTACTAGGTAAGAGTTGTCCCTTCCATTTTTGGGTCTTATGGGAATCTTTCATAGAAATTTTACCTAGCTGTCAGTCTGTTAACTCTCAAATATTTTGTTTGCTTCATGGGATCATATACATTGGAAAAGACAGTACAAAGACACATGGACCTATGAATCCTCAAAGGCTAGGATTCCAGTGAACAGGTGAAAGGTTTTGAAGGCCTTTGCCTACTCATTCCTTGGGCTGTGCATGATGGCTTACAGATTTAAATTAAACCTCATAATTCCATAAGTTATGGGTTTAGTATGTAAATGTTGGTCTCTGTCTTTAAGGTGAAGATTCCATCTCCACTGTACTCTCCTTCAAATGTTTGTGATGAAAGGCAGACAGTATATCCCTTTGCTCGCATAAATAGATCCGGCAATGCACCACCTTCTAATTTGTGTGAAGCTAATGGACCCACGTGAGGATTAAATCTACAACTCACACTTAGGTCCTCAATCTAACCAGATGAACTAGCAGCATAGTCCAAAAGGCACTAACAGACACAGTGACATATTAATTTATAAGTATCTAGTTTGGGTAATTTTTAATGCCTTGAGCAGATCAAGGTAGTAAGTTGCAGAGCCTGGATTTCATCACGGGTTTGCTCAATTCCAAAGCCACACAACTTTAAAGAGTGAGTTATTGTACTTTTTAAAATGGTGTTTCAGTGTAGTGAGTGATGAATGGCTGAGTGGATGATGAATTGTTCTGACTGATGTGGTTTATTATACATTATATCTTGTGTGCCACCGACCTGCTTAGGGTCTATGCACATTCTTCTGCATATTGATAAGATGAGGGAAATGGCACTTTCTATCTGCCCTGAAGATATTATGAGCCTTAATAAGCTAACATCTATGAAGAAAAGGTCTACAGATATACCTTTATCATTTGATAACAAGAAAAGTCTGAAGCAGTGAAAAATCAGAGTAAGCGATTACTTAGAATTTTAGAAAATCACATTCAAGAACATTCAGTAATGAGAACAATGATTTATTAAGTGGATTTATGGGTCTTTTTTATTGAGTATGTAATAATTCTTAGGAAATTTATATTTACATGAATTGTAAGCAAGCTGTGCTGCCCAAGTGCTTAAAAGCATTGTGTTCTTTTAAGAAATTTCATAATTCTTTTTGAGATCTTGGGCCTGTGATGATATTCCTTAATAGACCCTTGTATAGCAGAAGCATACCGTTAAGGTGAATTATGCATAAATGGTCACAGATTTCAAATGTGAAAGATAGAAATATTTTAGAGTTTACTCTGAATGCCTACCCAATGTGGCAGAACAGAGCAACTAAAGTCACTTGTTCTGAAGTTAGATGGGTCTGGATTCCAGTCCTGAAATCACCCATAATCATGTGGCTGTGGGCAGGTCCCTTAAGATCTCCATCGCTGGGTAATCTCATATCTAAAATGGGGACAATATCAATTACACATATCTCAGGAAATTATTGGGATATAAAATGAGATAATGCATGAAAAGTGCTGTGAACAGCACCTACAACATAAAAAAGGCTAACTGCTTCTATTATTATTATTATTATTATTATTATTATTATTGTTAACACTATTGCTAAGAAATAATACAAAATGATGCTCTTTCCCTGTAAGAGGTTTGGGCAATAGCAGTAGGTATTTCTTAGCACCACAAGGTGACGAATCCATATGTAGCATCCTACCTCCTAATTTTTGCTTCTTGTCTAAGGTAGAGCAAAGAAATGACAGATTTAATCCAAAATATCCTTAGGTTGCTCAGCTGGCCCTGGGATTAGGTTAGGGATTTAGGACTGCTATGCCATAGGTCAGAAACAAGGGGCTTTCAAGACCCTTGCATTTATTCCAGAGTATCCCAAACGTTTGCAGCTGCCTTGAAATTCTGAACCAGCCAATAAGAAGAAAGGCCCCCAGGGAACTGTTTGCTGTAGAAAGAATGCTGGCTATAGCACAGAGAAGACAAGTAGTGACTCTTTAGCATCTTACTATGCTGATGGACAGTGACTGTAATGGGGTATGTGGTGGGGACTTGATAATGGGGGGAATCTAGTAACCACGATGTTGCTCATGTGACTGTATATTAATGATACCAAAAAAAAAAAAAAGGAATGCTGGCTTTTGCCCTGACTTTTCTTCTGATCACTACAGTAACAACTTAGCTTCATAATGTCTTTGCTAGTCATGCATCCTGATCAAAGCAGTTATTTAAAGGTTGTGGCTAATAGGAGAGTAGATACCCCCGGTATTTCCCAGAACCGAGCTTGTATTCTGGGAATCTCAGGTCCACGTGACTGCCTGGTTGGTGATTCAAACTGAGCAAGGAGATTGGTTTGGTATGACACTATCTGCAGATTCAAATAAATCCCTTGAGAGAGGATGAGGCTGCTGGGAGTCCCCTTGTCTGGCTGGAGCTCCTAAAGTATGCACAAACACCATGTCCCAGGCCCCAGATGTGTGCAGGTTTCTAATCGCCAGTGCTGCACTAAGATTTGAAGGGTGAGAGAGTTGCAAAATCATGAACACTGAGGGCGGTGTTAAGAAGGCAGCTTCCTGCACACTGTTGTAGGTGTTAGTGAGATTATCAATTGCCCCGGGAGAGACACAGGACTGGAGGATGTAGAGAATGTGGTGGTCCCTCTCTTCGCTGTTTCTGCTCCCTGAGGTGGTGCTTTCCCAGAGATATGCACCCTGCACTTCTATTTCTGCAGTGAAATTAACTCAAGCTTGACAGGTAAGTCTTTCAGGTCACCTTTTAAAAAATAAGGTATGTGAGCTTTGGTGGGGGTGGGGTGTGTCCCATTCTCTTACATCGGACATGTTTTATTGGTGCAAAAGTGGTATTTGGAAGCTTAAATGTGGAAGAGAGGTTTGAAGCAGCCAGACAAACTACGTGGCCCTGGGGGAAATGTGGGGGCATGAACAAAGGAAGGGAGGGGTACTCAGGCATTTTCTCCCTAATAAATCTCCCATTTCTCTTGGAAATTTTGCCCCTAGCCTGGTGCCTGGCTCCAGAACAGAGTATTTGGCATGAGTTAAAGCTCTGATCTTCCCTATTTTCCTTTTTTAGTTACCACATCATGGGAGCAGGCAAACAGAAGCAGGGTTGCATGTTGTCAATACAGGCTGCAGAAGTCAGTAAGTAGCCAGACAGGGAGTGAAATTGGAGGAGGCAGCTATAGATTTCTTAGGTTATTTCTTGTGACTTTTTCAGAACTTGTGTGATTCAGGCTTGTCAGATACTATTTTGAGCTGGGCTGAGACTAACACATTCTCCTGGTGCACCAGATGTTGTCTGCAGCCTTCCAATTTCCAGAGGCACCTGGGCTGACCTTCTTGGGGGCACAGGAATGTCCAGGTAGGGGATAGGAATGAGGAAGTAGGAAATTACAATGGGGAAAGTAAATGTTCTATTGCTCTGGAGTTTGGTAGAAATCATAATATAACCCTGGAGAGAATTATTGTGATGGTAGAAATAGGCTTTAAGAATGAGGGACTGTGCCTCATTCAATCTTATGTGTGGATCAGAGTGGATACTCAGTAAATATATGTTGATTGACTATTAGTACCAAAATGTGTACTTTTTGGGTGTCTCAGATTGATATGCTGGGTTCTGCTTAGCATGACAAGATAGAGTAATGAGAGGGTAATGTTGATGGTGGGTAAATTATGAAGAGATGAGTTCTGTTGGATAGTAGAAATAATATCCTTAAGTAGAATTTCTGGACAGGAATGCACAAACACAGAGGCTGCCTACCTACCTACCTACCTACCTACCTACCTATCTACCTACCTATCTATCTATCTACCTACCTACCTATCTACCTACCTACCTACCTACATACCTACCTACTCACCTAGTCCCCCCCAAACTGTATTTATTAACCAGCTGGTTCCAAAAGAATTTCAGGCAGCTTGTAAGACAGACTTTATGCAAATTAGCATCATTAGAGATACAAATGACAAATGACAAGCCTTCATCCAAAGGTTAGTCTCCTGAGATTCTGCAGTGACATGGCCTACAGATGACTGAAATGTAAGAGTAAACGTGATTTTTAATTTAATCTTTACTTCAACCTCCTCTTCCACCAACCTCATCCTTGACACTGCAAATGTGGAGGAGAGTAGACAGATGCTCTGGCCCTACTCTCTGGAGGTCCCGTGCGGGAGACCTAGCAAAGGGCAGGTGACAGTTGCACAAACCATTGAGTAGGACAGGGAGGGCTGGCTGGACATTTTGCCTTTGGGAGGTGGCAGATACCTGGGTGGTCTTTCTCCATTCCTGAGGCTGGGCTGTTCTTTCATAGCCACAGGAAGCTTTGCTTACTTTTTCCCCCCCTGTTTGAACTGAAATTGGGAAGAACATGGCCTCCCTTCCCATCCTGCTTAATAAAATATTCCATTATTTTCTTGGCTACTGAAATATTCTATTATTGCTGATCACTTCCTTCTCAGCTCAGTATGTTTGTCACTGGCCGCAGTTTATATAAAAATGCCACTGGATGCCTGGAGCTTGAATCGCCTTTAGAGTAGGTGCAGGAGACATGGGGGGGATTCAGGTATGCTGATCAGTTCCTGCAAGTGCCAGGGCTGGGAGCCTGGTGAGGAGCTAAGCAGACTGTGGATAAATCTTTACGTGCTGGGCCGACTTGGCTCAGCTAATACTCCCAGGTTCTGACCTGGAGCTTGGGGAGGGGATACATTCATTCACTTGGCCTGAACAGAAATATTGACTTCATGTCCACTGCGTGTAGGATATAGAGTTCTTGGTGTACTTGGGG
Source organism: Smutsia gigantea (assembly GCA_032199065.1). Taxonomy (NCBI): domain Eukaryota; kingdom Metazoa; phylum Chordata; class Mammalia; order Pholidota; family Manidae; genus Smutsia; species Smutsia gigantea. The sequence goes on from JAVSCE010016590.1 coordinate 352,689, forward strand.
CTCAAGCACGGGGGTCTGTTTCCACCAAGAAGTCCATTCTGCTACCCATGAACCAGGTGCTATTCCATTGTCTCATTTATTTCTCTTGGGAGGGAAGAGTTTTATCCCATTTCATGAATGAGGAAACTGAGACCCACGTATTGAGGCCCTTGCCTAAGAATGCACAGCTAGTGAGTAGATGAATCATGACTGAAACTCTGTTTACTTCAAAGTATGAGCTTGTTCCAATGGCACTGTACATTGTAAGGAAAAACATGTTCACAAAAGATCCTTTTATAAGACACGTTATGGGATGGACAGTTTGCTTAGGGAAGGCCCATGGGGGAGTAGAAAATAAGCAGGCCTTGAAGGATGAGCAGATGACAGAGAAGCCCAACCCAAACTGACTTACACAAGGAGAGTTTATTGACTTATGTAATTGAGAAGATCAGATAATGTCGCTGAGATCTGGATTCTTCTCTGTGTGCTCTTGCTTCCTGCTTTAAAGTGTTGGTTTTATCCTTAGGATCTGCCCATTACCCTCGGGACCCTCCACCTGGCAGTGGGATGACTGAGGAATTTCAGTTCCCCATGCAGTTCTGAGCTCACTTTCTCTCATTGGACCCAACTGTGGCTGGGGGAAGATGGGGTAGCAGGCCATTTGGCACCTCCCCCCAGGGTGCATAGGCAAAACTGGCAGAGAGGCAAACTCCCCAGATGACATCTGGGTGGGGGTAGAGGGAGTGGGTGTGTGGCAGCCTGGCAGCATCCTCTGCAGGGGATTTAGAGAGGCAAGGGAAGCAGAAATATTCACAGCATGAACAGTAGAGGCAACTAGGGGTGGGTGGGTCTGGGTCAGGAGTCAAGATACCAGCCTTGCAACTCTGCCTTTGCCAGTTCTGACTTCTTCCCATGCCTTCTGGCCCTGGGAACCACAGTGCTGCAGCTTGACAGCTGCCTCCTAGACTCTTAGAATAATGAGGCAGAAGTGAGGGTACTCAGTGGAGGGGCGTCATATCAGAGGAAATGGTGGTGGTCCTTCCCCTGGTTGCTCCCAAGATCCCCCATCTCTGTTCTGAGGCTGCACAAATCCTGCACCCTAATGGTCCATCGATGTTAGTTTCTGGCCACCCCCTCCAGTATAAGTTGGGTCTTAAGGTCACCAGGGGCTCAGGGATAAGGATAAAGCAGGGTGCAAGGAGATAGAAGGTCTCAGGGATTAGAAGCCTGTTGAGTGGTCCTAGGAGGACACAACATTTGTTGTTTCACTGACTCTGTACCAACCAATGTCTAGGTTTGCTCAAAGGGCCTATGCATCTAGGGGCAGAAACTGAACTCATGAGCAGGAAGTTCAGTGCTTGGCCTGTCCAAAGATAGAGCTTGTATGTTTTTTTTTTTCTTTCTCAGAGAAGAAGGATGGGTAATGAGAAAGAATACTATCCTAGGAGGAATCAGGAGGCATGAATTTGGTCTGGGCCCTGCATCTACTCTTCCTTGTTTGACTTTTTTACAAGTTACTTTCATTTCTGAGTCCCAGTCTTACCTGTAAAGTGGCGGGTCAGAATTCCTTCCAGGTTTGTGAGGATCCAGCAGGAAAGTAGGCAGTAGCATGCCTGAGCCTAGTAAGCCTCCCGTGGAATTTTTCTTCTCTTCCTTCCTCAGAGTTATTTTACATTCAAGCTTTGTTATTTCAGCAGAGAAATCTGGGGTTATGCTTTGGAAGGCCACTTCTGCCCGTGTTTGAATTAAATTGGGTTTAGCAAGTGCAGAGGGCTGCAGAAGAGACTTGATAGTTGGTACAATTACAGCTGGGATTTGGAGGGGCCTTGGGAGTCCAGAGCATTGACTCTTCGAGCTCCGCACTGCAATCATCCTTTTAGCTTTCCCCCATCCATGCTCCATTCCTCTGTGAGAGGTGCCACACCACACCCAGTTACACTTGGCAATAATCCCAGCTTCCATGCTTTTGCCTCTCAGTTTTCTAATGCTCATCTTCTCTGTTGCCTTTACACATCCCATCAGTCAACCAAGTCCTATTGATTTTACATCCAAATCTGTCTTAAACCTACACCATCCTGTTCATCCCCCGTGTTCCATTGCTGCCTCATCCCTCACTGAACTCTTAAAATTGCTGCTTCGTTGTGCATAGCATAAAGAGGTGCTCGACAAATGGTTGTTGAATGAATGAGGAATGAGATAATGAGTCAGGTGAAATTCGCTGCAACATTTAGGCCCTGAGTTCCCACACCTCTCCTGTTTTTAAGAGAGGTATGGGTTGTATTTCTAGGAACATTTATGGGAAAGAGGTCCTTTTGCCTCCAATTTACCGTATGTCTGAAGTCATCTATTTCCATTTTATGGAGATGTTTAACAAGTACATGCCAACCAAGGTGCCTGATTCCACAGGGAAGATCATCCACAAGCCCTCCCGCGTCCTGAGGGAGATGCTATGTCCTTCCCTACTCCTCTGAGGTCTCACTTCACCAGCCCCATTTAGCCCGCCTCTGGGAAACCTGATCTAAGCCTGTGCAATGCTAAAAGTGCCCATGTAACAGCTTGGCGGGGAGGAGAGGCAATTTACTTACCCAATTGAATTACTTGTTTACATTCCTGATCTCCCAAGCATATGTCAGAACAAGAAGATAATAGAAGAAATTGTTAACACTGCATGGGACTAGTGCATCCACATGAAAATGCTTTCTTTCTTTGGTCGTGAATCTCCTTCTCTGTTAGAACTACTTTCCTCCCCTCATTGGCCCTGCAACAAATTTTCCTTTACAGTATCTTTGCTCAAGATTCTTTCCCTCTGAAAACAGAAACACCTGGGTGACAGCTCAAAACTCTCTACTGGTTTAATGGCAGCCTAGGGACAGAAGAACAAGCTTATTTTATAGGTGCCTCTGAGGAGCTAACTTTGGGATGTGCAAGCCAAGTATCTGCTCAGAAAATTCTCATGAGTGTGACAGTTCTGAAGGCAGGAAGGAGAGAGAATTCCTCCGGGGTCTCACCTCTGAATGCTGGAGAAATGAAGGAGCGCATCAAGCCAGAGTCCTAAGTCAGGTGGAGGGTGTAGGTTTCTGGGGGAGTGGGACAGGGATCCCATGCCAGGCTGACAGCTGTTCCTGAATGGTTGTACCACCCAAATTGTTTCACAGCTACTAATAGAAACTATCCAAGTGAGTACGGATCACTTGTACTAGAGGTCCCTTCATAATGCCGTGGGATGAAACGCACATACATGAATCTCTTCATAGCACCCCTGCCAAGGGCTGTTCCAGAAACATTTCTGGAGCTGGGCACTGGGCTGGTTGCTATAAATACAAAGAAAAGTAAGTCATAGCATCTACCACCCAAGAGGGTACAATCTGGATAGTAATTCCATCCTGAGAATAACGAGAACAGGAGCTAATGTGGATGGTGCCTACTCTACGCCAGGCACTGTTCTATGTGCTCTGCATGCTTGGATCATTGCATTATCACAGCAGCTCTATGAGACTCTTATCCCTATTTTAGAGGTATGGAATTAGGGACACCGGGTCATTAAGTGCCTTGCCTAATATGTACAAGACTCTATAAGAGCAGAGAGAAAAGATGTGCAATCATGAACATCTCTGCTGGTTGGAGACTCACCCACTCCCTAAATGGCCCCTTGAGCTTCTCTTGAATTCTGCATCAACCTTTCCCTCTTAACCAGATTCAGTTATTCCTGTCAAGGGACACAAGTCCCTAACATCTTCATATGAGCTTAGCCTTCAACTATTTGGCACCTGAGATGAGAAAGGGCAGGACCTGAGGAGGCAGGGGATATTCAAGATTATTTGGGATTTTCTGTTTGATTTTCCTAGAGTCAGCTCTGGTCAAGAGGCTGAAAAGCAATAGTTTGTATATTAATAAAGTGGTGGAGAGATGAATGGAGATTACTGGGAAAGGAGACCTCAATCTCTATTAGTTTCACTAGACATGGGGACCCTGAGACCTTTTTTATTGGTGATTTATTATCACAACCATTTTGATTATAGGTGACTGGAAACCCAGACCAAACTTCTCCAAGCCAAAAGGGAATTTCAGTGGAGTCCCTAAGGGGAAAGTCTTGGAGTTGTTCTGGTTTGAGGTTCAGCTTGATGCAGAGTCCCATGATGTTGCCAGGTTTCATGTTCTTATCTTTCAGCTTAGTTCTGTTCTCCTCTCACCTCATGATCACAGGATTAATGCAGTAGCTTCAAACCTCACTCTGCTATTAGCTTCTTTTAGGGGTGGGAGGGGGGTGGTCTAGGAGCTCCTTTCCTGAATAATCAGAAGAAGAATCCTAGGGTTATTTTTTTTTTTGACCCTGCTAAATTGCCTGCTTATTCCTGGAGCAGTCGCTGTGCAAAAGAAAAGGATTAGTTTGGTCCAGTTGTTATAAGGATGGAATAAGAGTGGGGAACCAGTGGATCCCCAAGGAAATGCAGTTTACCCTGGAGAAAGGTGATGACATCCTTTACTAGAAACTTCTCAAGTCATGATTTACAGCTCCTTCAGACAGTATTTTCTCTCCAGGGCAGGCAGCATCCACAAGACCCACACCTCCTTGTTCTCCTCCCTACCAATCGATGTGTGTGTTCTGTTCCCAGCAGTGTGCCAAAGTGGTTCAACGGCATGAGACATAGGAAGGAGTGGCTAAAGAGACTCTAAGGCATAAATTGGCTTTTTCAATGGCCCCGTACTTCCTTCACTCCTGAGTCAGGGTTCTTATTCAGAGCAGAGAGGCCCAGAACATCTCTTGTCCTACAGATGGTGCTGGCTGGGTATCAGCATATGGGGAGATATGTGGGTGGGAGCAGCTGATGTCAGGAAGGCTGAGTTGGAACATTGGATTTGCATCAAGAGAAAAGTCTTGAGGCTTTAGTTGATGAAGAGACACCTCCTGAGCTGAAAGATATGAAATTCTGGCAGCCTCTCCGTAAGGTGACCAAAAAGAGGCCCACTGCTGAAATGATTAGCACTCCACTGGACAAAGTCTTGAGGGGTAAGATATGGGTTGCTTGAAGGAGAGTCAGGGCCTCCTGCCATGGGGGCTTTCGTCAGTGGCATCCCTTCCTTGGCCCTGGGAAAGGCAGTGTGGCAGAGAAAGCTTCCACTACTTCCCTGTGTGACTTTGGACAATTCACTTAATCTCACTGAGTCTAGATTTCCTGATCTGTAAATGGGCATCATAATATACTTACTCCATTAAGAAGTTGTTAAAATTAAATGAAATAATGTCATGTAAAAGAGAGCACAAGTTTGGTTCATGGTAGACAAATTTAACTAACAGGAGTTTCAGTGTTTTTCTTCCTGTCTGCATGTTCCAGATATTCAACCACTTGGAGGTTTTTCTTTCAGTTCAACACATGACTTCATGACACTAAGCCTGTCAGTAATGAGTGACTGAAGGTAACTGGTCATTAATGTGTTTCTTCTTGATTTAGTATTTTTTGAGGCCTTGCACCAGACCACAGAAAAATGGAGATTTTTCTAAGGGATGACACAACCCTTGCTTTCATGCTGCTGTGATTTGCTTATAGAAGAGACGACCACATTCATGGACCTCAAATGTCCTTTTCTAACTCTGAGATTGTAGGTGATTTCGCTTTCATTTGGAAAATAACCCTGGTCATTGCTAGTGATGTGGCCTGAAGCAGGTCATGTAACCCCTTTATTCCTCAATTTCTTAATTTTTGAATGGAGCTAATTCCAATCCCCCCATCCTAGGATAGTTGTGAGATTTAAATGGACAATGTATGTAACTGCTAAGCCCAGGGTGGTAGGATATCAGGGCCGCTCACAGATATCCAGGCCTCTTCTCATTTGGGTCATTGTAGGCTGATACTTCCCGGATCTCTTATTGGGTGGGGCCATGTGACTCGGGCCAGCCGATGAGTTGTGGGCCCAGATTCGGTCAGTAAATTCTGGATCTTAACTGCTGATAGGGGATTTTTGGCACGGCCGCCTTAACATTTGGGATGGTGGTTGTTCAATGTGCCTGGCCCTACTGCCCGCTCCCCGCCACCGACGTAAAATGGACATACAGTATGAGCAGGAATGATTTCTGGTGTATTGAGGCACTGAGGTTTTGGGGGTGTTTTTTTCCTAGCCTATGCTGATTGATAGAGTGTTTGGCCCAAGATAATAGCTGGTATTACTTGGGCACTTGCTATGTGCCAGGCATGGGTTAGTTCACCCTCTGCAGCAATATTCTAGAAAGATGTGGCCTTATTACTACATACATAATACAGGGAAACGAAGGTCAGGAATGTTAAGTAAATTGCCCAGGGTCACCTAGCTAGTGAGTAGAAGAGCACGGGTTTAAACCCACGTTGCCTGACTTCAGAGCCCCTTGTGCTCCTAATTGCTATTCTGCAGACTCCATGGACCAAGACTGTGGTTTCCCGGTGCGATCAACCAATATTAATTCTGCCTTCCCTTCCCTTGAACTGCATCCCCTGTAGTTTCGTTTGGAAATGATTTCCTCTTGCTGGCTGCTACTCTTCAGAGTGGCCGTGAGGTTGGGAAATCAGCAGAGTGGCCTGTTGTGGTTATCTGACTATAAAGTTGTCACAGGAAGTCTCTCGTTTTCTTTGCTTGGCTAGACCACTTTTTGGTTTTGAACACAAAATCTTTTATATGAGGACAAGAGACCTCTTAAGAGTATGCAAGGCATTTTTTTTCTACCTTTACTTAAAGGCATCAAAATGATCATCTTGAGTCAGGCTTCCTAGAAGGAGAGCCTGAGAATGGGAATCCTTGTTGATGTGATTTATTGGGAAAGTGCTCTTGGAAGAAAACCTGTAAGGAATTCTGAAGAAAAAAAAAAAGATCTGTAAGGAAGTGAGGCAGGCGAGATAGGGCAGGGGAGAAGCTAGGCGACTATGTGGTGCAGCCTCAGCCTGACCCCATGGGGGGCTGTTGATACAACGAGTACCACTGAGCTTGTCCTGCACTGAGGCAAGGGAGCTGAGTTTTTAGTCCCCTGTATCAGTTGGTCATTGGCATGTAATCTCCCAGGTATCTCCAGGTAAAGTAGTTCCCATTGGCTAAAATAATCCTCCAGAGAAGGATGCAAGTCTGAGCCAATTAGCAGGCAACACCTGCAGTGGTGGGGGATGGGTGCACCTGCCAGGTAAATGCATCTGGGAGATGCAGCAAGAGCATCTACTACAGAGTTTGTAGCCCACCCTTTGCAGATCTGTGCTTTTCTGGGGAGTGATAGGGTCATGCTAAGGGGAGGCAGTGAAATGTGTGACACAGTAGTGGAATGTGACCTTTCTTTTTGTTGACATCCAATTGGTGTGTGTGTGTGACTATGGGGACAGGGCAGGCATAGAACTCTATCCTGACCTTTGGACCTGGAACTGATACATTTTGTTTGGTTGCCTGGAAAAGTTTTCTGTTTACTTTCTACATTTTTAAATGGGCAAGGTGGCTGCCAAAAATGTTTTGGCAATTCTTGAGGTGTCTTCCTTCCTATAGTGAAATTTCCTGGTGAAAGAATCAGCTTCAACCTGGTAGGCCCAGAATCAGCAACTCAGCCTAATAATATTTATACTACCACCCACACCTCCTACGGAATCTATTAAGTGCCTACTATTTGCCAGGGACTTATTGTATTACTATTTGATCTAATCCTCTCAGTGACACTGCAAGACAGGAATCATAGGATTCATTTTATGGTCCAGAACAGTAAATATCAGGGAAGGTCAGAAATTTGTCCAAAGACACACTGTTACAACAGTTTGCCTAAAAGTAGTAAAGAAAATAAATCAATCCATTGGATAATGCCCACCCACATTGGCGAGGGTGGTTCTCTTTACTCAGTCTACTGAGTCAAATGCTATTCTCTTTTGGAAACACCATCATAAGTACACAAATAATGTTTTACCTGCTATCTGGGCATTGCTTAGGACAGTGAAGTTGGCACATAAAATTAACAATCACAGCAGCCATGTTTGGAGACTCTCTCATGGCAACATTCATTTGAGACCTTGCTATCCTGGCAAGGTGCATCTTGTGGGCTGTAGTATTTACTGTGGAGGCTGATATCCTGTAGATTGGGTGAGTGGTTTTGGAGACAGTCTCACAGAAGACCTGGGGCTTCAGTTGGACCCTGAATGAAGGATGGGAAATTGCTATGGAATGAAAAGGACAGGTGTATTGTTTTGATTTTTCATCCACATAAACCAGAACAAACTCAGTATCAAGTTGGGGACCCTGATTTTAACTGTCAAATTTATCTGGAGTTGTCAGATGGGATAATTTAACCCTCAGATGAGGGTGATTTATCCTGTGTATTGTAATCAGATAGTCATCTAAGTCGCTCTCCGTGAGCTCTGGAAAATCACTTTTAGCACATATTGAAAGTGACAATACTGTACTTTATCACTGAATTGCCATCTACAGTAATAACTAGTGCATGCATTGGCTTTGGCTCCTGCACTGAACTACACTCACTTGGAGGCACATAGATCCAGATAGCAGGAGTTTTCACTTCATTTGCTTGTCCATAGTCAGGACCAAGAGGCTGGTGGGGAAACTGTACTGTTGCAACCTCTGCAGATTAATCCACTTCAGAGATACCTTGTAAAGTGTGAAACTTGTCTTCAGTGGAGTTGGGGTCAATATGAACTAGTAATTCTATTAGGTGAATGATAACTGCTTTGATGATTAAAGGCAAGGATCTTAATTAAACAGAGAAATAACTGGTCGGGAATCAGCACTTAAATTATGTGCTTTGTATCTGGTCTTAATCACCAGTCTCCTCAAAACCATTCTGCCCAGTAGCCCCCGCAGTGCTCTTGCCTGAGGTGCAAAGACAACCGTGCCAGCCCCTTGCTTGAAACCATCATAGCTTACCATTGCCTGTGGAATGTCGTCCACATTCTTTAGCATAGCCTACAAGGCTCTCCATGGCCTGGCTCCTGCTCAGCTGTCTAGCCTCATCTTGCACTGCTCCCCATCTTGAACTTTCTGTTCTACCCACACACACGGTGTTCTGCACCATTGTTCAGGTCCTTTTCTCTGCCTGAAATACTTGCCCAGCTGCCCCACACTACCTCCTTTGCCTAACCAGCTCCCCCATGGAAGATGCACTGCAAACATCCCCTCCTGGAAGCATCCACACCTGCTTGCAAGCTGTGCTGTGACACTCTGGGTGTCTCACTCCCCTCATCATTTCACTTGTTACATGGTCATGACTTATTTTTGCCTCTAGCTTTGCCACTAGACACCCCATGAGCTCTTTGAAGGCAGGAACTCATTTTAATAATGTTGGTATCTCAACCAACCAGCACATGGCTGATTGGCCCAGAGGTGATGCTCAGTAAATATTTGTGAAATTAATGGATTTGTGAAAATGCTTCTTTGGGTTGTCACAGAAACACATGAGCAATGGAGACATAGAATTTTCATCCTGAACCTGAGCTTCCCTTTTGTTGTGGGGTTTCCTGTTTTTGTGTTATACATATCTGGACTGGAATTAATGTGAGGATTCACTGCAAAAAGGTGAAATTTATGTGACTTTGGGATGAAAGCCTGGGAAAGGGCACAGAGATATATTAGTCTGGTAGGGCTTGGAGGTGTTTTTACATTTGGCATTAAGTGAGAAATTAAGCAAGTCTTCACACCTATGAATTCGAGTTCTATTGTATTTCTGGAGGCCTTCTTATGTTAGAAATAAGGTTGGGTGGTCATTTCATTTGTGTTGGTGGATTTGGGGATGCCAGATCTCACTGAGGGTCCCAGACCATTCGCCTTCAGTTCCCTGTTCTTCAACCTGCCCTTATAAAAATTATGAATCTGATAGTATGTTCCGGATGGTGTAGGAGAGGGAGAATGCATTCCCACATTTCTAGCTGAAGTACACAAGTTCCTTTGAGAGAAGTGAAAGGTCTCTGAGCCCAGGAAGTGGATCTCCCCTTTGATACTGCAATCTGTAGTCAGGTCGGGCAGGAAATTCCACGCAGGCTTGGAGACAGGTGTCAGTGTGTGCTTTACAAGGAAACGAGGCAAGTGCAGGAGGAACAAGGTAGTAGGGATCTTCAAAAATACAGCTTCATACTCTTCATTGCCATACAAATTAGGCACACAGAATTGTCCAAGGTTGTGTAGCTAATAAATAAAGATACTGGGATTTGAACCCAGGCAGCCTAACACAGCACTATAGTCCTAAACTTGGCCCCATATTATTTTCCAAATAATAGTAATAACAGTAATAAGTGTGGCTAATGTTTATTGGGTGCTCACTCTGTACTGGACACCCAGCCAAGCTCTTCATGGACAGCCTCATTTACACTTCAGCACAACCTTTGGGGTGGGATACGCTTCTTATCCTCATTTCAGAGGTGGAGTAACTGAGACTTAGGGAGAGATTCAGTCATGTGTCTGAGTCACACAGCTAGTTCATGATGGAGTCTGGTTTCATGCTCAAGTTCTCTGTCTACTGAGACCTTAGTCCCATTTTTAATTTTGGTTCAGAAATGTTCTCTGCCCCTTCAATCCTGATGTCCTTTTCACCAGCCAGTTTTCATCTCCTGCCTGAGGATGGGACATAAGGAGAGTTTGCAACTTCTTTGAAGGCAAAGGCTATATAGCAATGAAGAGTATGGTGGATTCTGTTAGGAGGTGTGGGCTCCAAAAACAGTAGTGGGAAAGAACAGTTAAGAGAGGTTATCAGGGGACAGTTCTGGAATTAGGATGAATGGGAACCTATTTTATTCTACTGTGTTTGAAGCTAGAATGCCATGTCATGACACTGACCTGCAATAGTAACTTCATATTGGGGATGAAGGAAAACTGACCCTCTGTAGGTTTTTAGAGCCATTGGTAGTCAGGAATTTAGGTGTGTGTATGCATTTGTATATATATATATATTATATATATATATATATATACAAATACATGTGTATTCCCCCCCCAACACACACACAAAGTTCTGACTACCAATGGTACCAATACACAGTTTTGGGGGTAGGAGGGGTATCTGCTGTGTGCAGAACACTCAACATGCTTTTGGGTAAAGGAGATTTTTAAAAAGATGAAATAGTGCCATTTTCCCTAAGCACACCTGGACGTCTAAGCAGAGAGGTAAGGAAGATGAGTATGTGGACAATGTTTTCATAGATTAGCTTGGTTGGTTAGTTAATTTTCAACCGTATGAAATTACAGAATCTACAAATATTTTTTTTCAAGCAAAAGAACCTTGACATAGTGAAATTCTCATTTCCATGCTACAGACGAGGCATAATCTTTGCACAGGTAAAGTAATAGTTTGCAATATACCCATTTGCAACCAATGATTCATGTCTTTACATATGAGTGTCAAACTACGGAAGTATTATTATTAATAAAGTTAAGAGGATCTTATTGGGAGGGATGCAATAACACTTACCTGTCCTTTTCATTGTTTCTCTATCTGGGTCACCACAAAACTAATGTGGTCATTTTCCACCTCTAGGTAAAACACTTATACTGCTCACCTGAAGCTGCTGTCATATGTTACACTTGGGAGCAAATGTACAGCTTCAGGGTGTGAATGGAAGAGTAGTATGTAGGCAAAGGAAGAGCTAAGAACTAGATTAAGAAGGGATATTCTCACCTAAAAACTATGAATATCAAGATCACACATAGGTCCACCTCAATTTAAGAAATGCCCCATGGACCTGGAAAATGATCAATGAAACATCCTGGACTGGCTAGAAGAGCGCTGATGGCTTAAGTGCTGAGAAGCCCCAGGCAAGGTTTCAGCTTTCATGCCATCTGGTCACTCTGACTTTGGTCCACTGCAGTAGGCAGAACCTCTAGGTCGTTCTCAGGACCTTCGAAATGGGCTCTTGAATGGGGATCCTGGTGATGGAGAGTGGAGGCATCAGGAGAGAGTACCCTTCCCGTCCATGAGGCAAAGACCCACTGTGCAGGGCTGATGAAATGGGAAGGAGGGCACAGCATGGGGACCTGGTGCTCCCACCTTTAGGCATTGTCCTTAGGGAATGTGATCACACTTCAGGTGCTAGAGAATTATTACTGCATCATTCGAAATAGTGACCAGTTAAAAATATCCCACTGGCCCAACAAGAAGGACTTAAATAGTTAAAAAAATTACGATGTCCAATATTTGGACTATTAAGAATATTTTTCAGCCATTAAAAACCATGTTTTTGAAGAGTATTTGATAACATGTATATCAATAGATTACATATAGATCAATAGATATAGATATATTTAGATATAAAAATGCAAACTCGTTCTTTCTATTAAGTATGATCATGGTTTTAAAAACTATCTACTATCCCTAGAAAATCTCTAAAGAAACATACATTTTTCAGTGGTGGTCTCTGGGTACCAGATGATTTGAATTTTCCTATCTGAACCTCTCTGGACAAGTTCTTTTCTACAGTTGTATATTACTTTTCCAACCATAAAGCAGCATACACACCTGCTGTTTCTCCTGTGCATGCAGAATTTCAGTGGGACAGGACAAGGGCTTCATCCTGGATGCCCCTTGGTTAGTTGGCTTATAGAGGGTAAGCCTTACCTTTGAATCTGGGGTTGACAAGAGGCCATGCCTTCCTCATAGAGGATGGGAGTGACCCCTGCTGTCAGAAAGCAAAGGGCTGTAGCCAGTCCCAGGGCTCCACCCCCATTGCTTCATCTTGCCCTGGGTTAACTCTTTCTCACCCTACAAGGCTTGACTCAGCTGGTGTTCCTGGGTAATCTTCCTGGGACTGGGGCCCCAGTTTTCCCTTTTGAATGTCCTTGCAGCACTTCAGAGTTCTTAATCATTGCTGCAATTTTATATCCACTTGTAAGGTTATTAGGTGAATGTGTATACCCTCTCTGAATCTTGTGTTTTGTCATATTTGATTGTCCCCTGTTAATGGTACATAGTAGTCACTCACAAATGTTTGTTAAATGAATAAATAAACTTCAGTGCAGAGGTTTTGAATCAGCTGGTGGGGAGACATCTAATATTTTGAGGTGGATTGGAGAGATGATGGTGTTGAGAGAAAGCTTCCTAGCAGAGTCACTATGCCTTTTTTTTCCCCTGGCAAAGAGGATATGATGCAGTACACCAGAAAGCTAAAGCTTTGCATTCTAATGTGGGGCAATCAATCAAGAAATCAGTCCACACCTATTTATGCAGTGCAGACCATGTGCCCAGCACAATGCTAGAGGCACTGAGACTTTGGGCAAGTAGCTTTGCCTCTTTTCTTCAGTTCATTAAATGGGGTTATTAAGACCTGCACTAGACTTGCAGGAGGAGGGGAGTAGGAGGGGGGTGGGTGGGTAAACTGATCAATGATTGCCGTGACTGCAAAAGGGTGTAAAAAGCCAATGGCATTTGAACTCCAGCATTTTCACTGTGGGGTCCAACAGCCTGAAACCCAGAATTAATGTTCCCCAGGAAAGATGTGGATAGGAAAATGCCTCTGACAATTATTGCAAAGGTGTCATCTTAAAAACAAACAAAAATCACAAGATGCCTACCCAAACTTGGGGGCATGAAATAAAAAAGCAGAGTGTGCCCAAGTGGAATAATTGTGGAGTTAGTGGTTAGTGACTCTGAATTGTGTCGATTTAGCAGGTTTCCACCTTCTATGGGGGAGGGACATGGTGGAGGGAGAGGAGGGGATTTGGTCTAGCTTAACTAGCCTTTCCTTCTTGATATGTGACAAAATAGCTATCCTAACTGCTGTTTTCTAAAAATGCAAGAGGAGAAGTTCTTTTTAGTTACACTTATGTGGAAACCGAGGACAGGAAGAGGAGACAGACCTGGACTACTAGGGGAAAGACTATGTGGGCTACAGACACATTCAGACTCAAAAACCAACAGCTCATGTCCAGCCTCTGGCCTAATCTTTTTTTCTCCTCCAGGAATCAATGATGGAACTTCACATTTGGGCTGGGGGACAAATCAGCCCATGTTTATAGCCTACTAGGAGCTCTTTTTACTCTCTGCCCCCTCTCCCTGCAAGGTTTGGGAAGTTTGAGCAGAGTTGTTTTCAGAAAGACAGGGCCTCAACAATATAGAATTTGTACTAATCTGATCCTTGAGGGGCTAGAGTTTGTCCACATAATGGAGGTGGGAATTAAGGGAAGGGAAGGAGAAGTTTGTTAATTAAGACTAAAGGCAAACAAACTGTTTGCCAGCCTAGCAGCCTAGTTACAACTGATTCTCATTCCTGGTGCAAACATTTATAGGTTTGCCCAGACCTCTTTCTTGCTCCCTGCCTCCACACACTCATTTTCTGTGCTAGACAGTAATAAGTCTGCATTTATTCTTAAATGTTCTTTAATGCCCACTTCATTACGGCAGTCCAGTTAGGGCCCATTAGCAAGGTTTTACTTATTTTGTTGGAGGAAAAGGCATATGAACAGTGAGATGAAGGTTTTCTGCTTAAGGAAATACTTTCCCCCAGGGGCCTGAATACATGAACAAGCATGTGCAAAACCCTCAGGCTAGGGTGTCAGAGCATCCTAAGCAAGTTCCAGGAAAGGTGATTAGAAGTCTAGGTTCAAGAAAGAAATGCATCCCATGGGGGCTGCTGAGCAGAACTAAAGGCCCTTCTTTGGATGAGGGGTCCTGTACTGCAGTAGAGGACGGAGCATTCTTCTCCCAGATTTATCTCCTGCAGTCTTGCTACCATCTAGTTGTTTTGCTATCATGTTGTCATTGCATCTGTCCTGCAGGGAACACTTTCAAGGAAAGTCTATCTAGATGCTTTCTTTCCTTGTCAGTCTTCATGTCTGACTATTCGGAATTAGGGTCTAGTGTCTACCCTTGGAGCCTGGGCCTTTTCCGTTTACATCTCCAGCTCTTTAGCAAGGGGGTCTGTCCTCCTCTCTTCATCCACATGGGCCCCAAAGGGGATCAGGGAGTGCCTGGGCAGACTGTTGGAACAAAGTTCCTGTCATCCTTCCATGGTGGGTTTTCTTTCAGTAACGGGTGTAGTTTATTTATAGAGGGACATTCATAGTGCGAGAGGAAATGTCCTACGGACCATTTATCAAGAAATCAGTCTTTGTAATCTGATTCACCAGCAGAGCAAAAGGAAAGTACCTGGGCTGGTGATTCAGGGATTACTTCTGGGGACAAGTAGGATGAGGCATTGAGAGTTGGTAGGGTTTCAGTCACCATGGTTGACTCAATAGATGAGCCGAGAATCTGCAGGCAGTAAAATCTGTGTGCTGTCCCAATCCTCCCAATAAAACGCTGGGATGCTCACTGCTATTATCATGATACAATGGGGAAACTGAGGCTAAGAGAAGTAAACAGCTTTGTCCAATTCTAAAATAAAAAGTAGAGTAACGTCTAGATTTGGGGAGCAGTAGTCTAATGCCATAGCTGTGTTAACACTCTGGAATCCTTGCCACCTGGAATACCAGCTGGTCCCCCGATTGCTCATCGTCTCAGGTCCCTGGCTTATTTGACAATCTCCATCTACTGGTTGGCCTGAATGGCAGACTTGGAAGTTTATCAGAAGTCTCATCGTGATGATTTGGTGGGTCTGGAAGAAGATGTCTTGAGCAAAAAGACCCAGTATCCATTGTACCTAGGAGGAGGCTGCCTGTTTCTGCCCCTTCCTAGATCTTTGACTTACCCAAGCTACTTACTTTTTGGAAGTCTCCTTTGTAGGTTAAGATTAGGCTGTACCTCATCCTGGGTTGTAAGGATTAAAGAGAGGAGTACAGGAAAGGTACTTGGTAAACAGTTAAGAGTTTTAGAAACATGTTTATGAATTTTAGCTAAGGCCCCTGATAGTATGGCCCAGAAATCCCAGTAGCCTGGGGCAGTGTTTCCCAAGCTCTAGTGTCTGTAGGGATGACCTGGGGAGAGGTATTAAAAGAAAAGCTGCTCAGATCCCACCCCAAGTGAGTCAGGTTGGGCCAGGTAATGCTGATGCAAAGGTCCAGAGACCACCACAGAGAAGCACGGGCTCAGAAGCCAGCCGAGCCCTCCCCACACCTTGACTAGACCTTCCACATTCCTTCAGTGTCTTCTTACTCTGAGAGGCGAGTGTTAGAAACCTTCTCAGCAATGCAGTAAAGGCTTTATGAAGTCCGTGAGTAATAATTTCATCATTGCAGAAGCAGCCCCCAAAACCGTATGTTTACTCCCCCTCCCCTGTTTCTTATCTTGGTTCCCAGCCCCTCCTCCTCCATCCAGCATCTATCTGCACCATAGTCCATGGCATTTTTGAACCTCAAGGCTCCTGTCTGGCTCATTATTCTTTTAGCTGAGGAACTGCAGCACCTAATTAATAGGAAATTAGCTGTGAATGTAACATTTGGCTTGTAGTCAAGGCCCAAGAAGTTATAAATATCTACCATGTGAGTGGCCTGGGTACCTGATTCCTGGCAGCTCTAGAATTGGCACTTCCTGTGCTGTTCCAGGAAGTGGCGTCATAGGTCAGGGGCAGCAGGGAACCAGGGGTCACTCGCCTTGAGAGCCAAGGGGACCATCCTGGGGAACACAGGGGCCTGTCTGCCCATCTCATTTCTCAAACTGCACATTTACTCTCCTCAAAATGTCTCTTCAAAGGCCAGGCCAGAGAGGAA
Source organism: Smutsia gigantea (assembly GCA_032199065.1). Classification (NCBI taxonomy): domain Eukaryota; kingdom Metazoa; phylum Chordata; class Mammalia; order Pholidota; family Manidae; genus Smutsia; species Smutsia gigantea. The sequence goes on from JAVSCE010016590.1 coordinate 369,240, forward strand.
GCAGAAGGGAATTGTTAACAGGGGCCGGAGAAGACTTGGAAGAGGGCTACGGGGTCCTGTCCAGGGTGTTGCAAGCACTGTTTCCCCAGAGACACTGTTCGTCTGCTGCTGTTCCAGACGCTCCCCTTGGACTTCTTCCAGAGGCATGTGAGTTCCCGCCTCATGTAATACCCTGATAGTAGGGACTTAGTTCCTTGAAGGCCATGCCACTGCCACCCACAGGGTACAGACTAGGGAACAGAGGTCCACAGGGCTTAAAGATCTTGCCTAAACAAACAGGGGCAGAGCTGGGATATGAAAAACAATTTCCTAAGTCCCAAGTCTGATGGACTTTTTGCAGGATCTCAGAGCTGCCTAACTGCTCCAGAAGGAGAGTCATCTTGGGAGGAGAAAACTATTTTTAAAAGCACCAGTGAAGAAAAGATATAGGAGTAGAGGGAGCGCAACAGGCTCAAGGTCAAGGTAGGGAGCACCTGTAGGGGTTTTACAGGAGGAAGCATCACCCAGGGGATCAGAGCTGTTTTCTCTAGATTCACCTGATGTAAGTTATCTCACTGTTCTTTTTCTCAACTGCCCTGGCACAGAAATAGGAATTGAGCAAACTGTCTTTTTTCCCTCCTGAGAGTTTAAAAACTGCTGATAGGAGGACCTGTTCAAATTCTCTTCATTATGAGCCAAACCATGGGGGTGAGAGAAGGGAGGCTCTGGGTTCTGTGAAAAAGCAGGAGGTGCAGGAGGAAAAACTGTGCGACTACATTAGGGAGCAGAAAACCCAGAGTAAGTGCAATATTTAGCTAGCTTTATTTAAGAGATCGATCGAAGCCTCTTTAACACAGGCGTCTACCTGAGAGCGATATAATGAATCTGGCATTTATGTGTCTCTGGAAGGAGGCTTCTGAAAGAGGAGGAAAATATAAAAGAAACTGCATCTTTGGGTAGGCCCCAGAAGAGGCTGCTCTGAAGGAGGAAAATAACTCATGGATGATGACACAGAGAAGAAGATAAACAGAGACTGCATGTTGTTTACACTAAGGGAGGACAGAGTCTCCCCTAGAAAGAAAGTGTGCCTCTAGCCTTACTCAGGAAAGGGAGTTATAAATCAAAGGCCAGGTGGAGAATACAGGTGTCACTGCTGCCCTGAAAGAGAAATAATATATCTTCCTCTTCCCACTTCTACCCACTAGCCAGGGGCATATCCTGACCCTCCACTGAGGTTTCCTGTCCTCTGGGTGATGTTATCAGTTCTTTACCCTCCAAGCCAGTGTTCTGCTGCAAAATGGCTTTGGAGTCAGACAGTTGAGCTCAAACATCACATCCTCCACTTAGGAGTTTCCTTACCTCTATATGCCTTCAGTTTTTTATTGCACAAAAATATGGGGTAATATCTATTTGAGAGGATTTTTAAGAGGATTAAATAAGGGTCAAAACAACTAATATATCACATGATCACCAGTTGAGTCTTCATAGCAATTATTGCCATTATGGTAATAAAAATGAGAAAGTCAAGAGTAATACTTGGTACTTATTTATCATTCAGTAATCAGTTTTGGTTCTTTTCCAAGGTCCTATCAGCAATAACATTAGGAAAAGATGTTTGATGTTTTGTCTCCCTCATCACTTTCACCTTCCTCCAACCAATTATAAGCCACAACGTAGGCCAAAGCCAACCTCCACCTTATACCCAGATCCGACCCCTATCCGAGCCCCAACACTATACCAAGTCGTGTGACCACCAGCTTCCTTCCCATCCCTATCCCAACTGCATTAGTTGGGCTTCCCCAGAGAAACAGAACCAATAGGACATAGAGACACAGAGAAAGAGACTTGTTACAAGGAATTGGCTTATGTGATGATGGAGGCTGGCAAGTCCCAAGATCTGTAGGGTGATTTGGCACGCTGGAGACTTAGGAGAGCCCATCGTTGGTTCCAGGCTGAGTCTGAAGCCCTGAAATCCAGAAGAGCTGATGGTGTAATTTGAAGGCCAGCAGGCTTGAAACCAGGAAGAGCTGATGTCTCACTTAAGAGTCTGAAGTTAAGAAAAGCGAATGTCCTGGTTCAAAGGCCATCAGGTAGAAAGGATTCCCTCTTAACTTAGGGGAGAGTCCGGGTTTTGTTCTATTCAGGCCTTCAACAGATTGGATGAGGCCCACCTACATTAAAGAAGACAATCTGCTTCACGCAGTCTACTGATTTAAATGTTAATCTCATCCAAAACCACCCTCTAAGAAATATCTAGAACGATGTTTGACAACATATCTGGATACAATATGACCCAGTCAAGTTGACACATAAAATGAACCATTATGCCAGCCTCATCCCCACCCCATCTTCAACCATTACTCCATGTCCAAAGCTAAACTCAACTCCACCCTCATTACTATTAAATATTGCAATGCAGTGTTCATGCATCAGTTTTCATCTTTGTAGTGGGGATACAAATCCTACTCTAGTTGCCAAAACTTGCTGATCAGTGTGATGAAATCACAGCATAAAGAAACTCAACTTGATGATGTATGTTTGGAATATGGAATTGAAGGGAAAGGGGATTGGCAAATAGATCCTCACTCAGATGGTGACCCAATATGATTAGTATCTGCTTTTGGCATGAGGAACTGTTCAGACACACAGAGAAACTTCCATTTCTTGGTGCTGACACCATGCCCTATTCTCTTGGCTAAACGCTATTATGGTAGGGTCTATGTGAATTTGGGATGGCTGGGGACAGAGGCACTCTGGACATGTCTTATTGTGAAGAATATAGGTTTGTAGACCAATGTGAGATGAAAAATTCATCATCAATATTTCCACTCATATAGATAACTTAGGTTTCTGCCAAATTCTTCTCTCAGATTTATTCCATGTGGTAAAAAAGAAAGCCTGGTTTCTAGGAAAATTTGTATAGCATCAAGTGTCAGAACTGAAAGGGATAATTATCTAGCCCAGCAGTTCTCAACTTCAAAGTCACTGAAGCCTGGGTCTCTTCATGTACCAACTGATCCATCTCAGAGATAAGCCCTGGACATTGGTATTTTTAGATGTATACTTCTAGCAGTACCATTGCCAAGTGGTTCCACCAATCTGGCCTCAAACCCTCATTTTAAAGATGGAAAAAGTGAGGCTCAGAGAAGCTGAGGCTTTTATAAATTCAGGTTATCTAGGGGCAAGGCCAGTACCCAAAGTCTCATGACTCCTTGTCCAATGCTCTTGTCCGAACATTAGAACTTCACTCAACTTGTTTCCTCAGGTTTATATCCAAAGAAAAATAAATCCATCTAGCACCCTCATGGTGAGTGGTACTCTAGCTCTGCCCAGGTGCAGCTCTTCCTGCCACACCAGCTTAAAGGCTGTCATCCCCCTACAGTGGATAGCTCTTGTTCAGAGAGATAGGTGTACTGTGGTGGAAACAATTCTTTACTAACCTATTTGGCACAGTGAAGAAATAAATCCCGATCCACCAACTTTGGCCAGATAGCTGGAGGTTATACTCATCTGGTACTGACCTTGGAAGGATGGATTGCAGTTTGAGAAGTCAGTTTTCCTGTTGTTTTTCCCCTTCTGGGCACTTAGAGTTCATGTGCACCGAGGAGAGTACTGGAAGTTGCAGGTACAATGCTTTTAGCATCTGCTCCATCCCCCTGTCTTAGTGTTCAGCTCACTTCTTTTCCAATTTTTAAAAGATTTTTTAGATTTTTAGTGAACTTATACTAAATGAATTATTATTATAAAATAGGTGAATGAAACCCATCTTAAGTCTGGATTTGATGTATTTAGAAAACATGGAAGCCTCTGGAACAGACCAGCAAGGCAGCAGGGACATTTGTCCTGAGTGGTAGTTCTTCTTCATTACATGGAGGGCACACAGGGGGTTCTGCATTCATGTATTCATTCAAATAACATTTATACGTTCCTCCTGGGTCCAGGAATTTGATTGTCCCTAAGGGAAAACCAGGGTGAATCAGACTCAGCACTTGATCTCAAGAAGCTTCCATCTAATGGGTAGAATGAGTACCCTTGAAATCCTGTACCATAAATGGTGTGGTGTTCCTTAAAGGTGCTACAGCAGGTGTTCAAGGGTGAGTGAGATTACTTCTACCTGAGGGTAGAGGAAGTTTCTATTAATGATGTGACAATTTAGCTGAGCCTTGGAAAATTGATGGGATTTACACAGAAATAAGTGTAAGTCACGTGGGCAAGAGAACAGCATGGGCACAGAGAACAAAGGGGTGGGGAAAGGATATATATCGGGGTGTGTTTGTTTTTAGTATGGGAAGCAGGGGAGAATCATCTGAAAATTGTTAACTGTAGAATGCATGGATTTCTGGGAGTTGAAATGGGCTTTAGAGGTTGTCTGGTCCACTTCTTTATTTTACACAATTGACAATAATAACAACAACAAGGGTAACCACAGCAATATTTGACCTTGTCTCTCACTTCATGCTTTCTACAGGCAGTTGGTGAGCTACATGCTTTATGTGGGTTTCCTCCTTTTCATGGATTTATGTTGCTTTTTCATAATATATCTTGGAGATTAGTGCTATTATTTTTATGCCCACTTTATAAATGAGGAAACTAAAGCTCAGAGGTCAGTAGGCCAGTAAGGGGCAGAATCTGGATTGAACTCAAAGCTACATTTTTCCAACTACAAGGATTCTACTGAGGGTATTCACAGACAGTGGTGGTGCCCTAATAGGGGAAGAAGAGATGTGGAATTCACCTGGTTGTGTTAAGATTGAGGCACTCATGGGACCTCATGGAGGAGAAGTGAGTTTGGAGCATAAGGAAGACATAATAGAAAAGGAGTTGGCATGTTCAGAACAGCAGTCAAGTTGACTCACCCAGTGGAATTTCCAGATGGGAATTCTAGCAGCTCTTCTGCAAGGCTGCTCCTTAGTGCATGTAGTTTTGCCAGGCCCATCTTCCAAAGCCACATTCAGGGTTTTCTTTTTTTGACATGTCTCAGCTCCTGTCTCCTCCATGTATGCCTGCAACGCTGTCCCTATTTTTCTGAAGGGACTTTGCAACTTGCTGTCCTGTTGCTGGCTGCCAGGGTTTGTCTCTGAGAGGTAGCAAGTTGTTCAGCATTAGGTGGAATAAGTACTCCTCACCCTGTGACCCCAATAGTGAAAGAAACCTCATTTGTAGGGGGAACCAAAGATGGTGAGAATGTGTGTGAGGAAGGACAGAGTTTTTTTTTCAGCAGGTGGGAAGACCAGAGGGAAGCAGGGAGCTTCAGCAGCCTGAGAAAGCTCTTGAAAAGACGTTAAATAAAGAAGTTCAATGAAACTCCTACTGCCTCTAATTCCAAGTCCCTTGTCCTTTCCTAACTTTGCCTGGCAGTACTGCAACTGTTAGAATGGGGAATGTCTGACCAGTGGGAAAACTGAGGCAGGAAAGAGCAGAGAAGTCTTAGGCACAAGTCCTTGCAGTCTATGGTATGGCTAAGAGCCCACAGTTCACATTATCCTGTAAGAAAAACCCTCAGGGAAGGGAGCTGAGGGTTGCAGTCTGAGCCATCTATTGCTGCTGTAAGAAATGACCACAACCTTAATGGCTTAAGCAGCTCCATTTACTAGCTCAGAATCCTGTAGGTCAGAAGTGCAGGCAGCTTTGGACAGGTCTTCTGCTTAGGGTCTCAGAAGGCTGAAAGCAAGGTGTTGGCTGGAGGGCTCTTACTTGTAGATGCTGAGAACAGCCTACTTCCAACCTCATGCCCAGAGTAATGACAGTGATTTAGTTCTAATTTAGCTCCTTGCAGTGGTAGGACTGAAGCCCCCATTTCTTTGCTTGCTGTCAGCCTAGGGCGCCTCTCAGCTCCTGAAGGTTGCCTGCATTCCTTGTCCCACGGCGTCCTCCATCTTCATGGCCAGCAGTGGGGCATCACGTTCCACCTGGGCTGCAACTCTCTGACTTCCTCTTCATTACCAACTGGAGAAAACTCTCTGCTTTTAAAGGACTTATGCAGTCAGATTGGCCCACCCGTGTAATCTCCCTTTTTCTAGGGCTGCCATAAGAAAGTACTGCAAACTGGGTGGCTTAAACAACACAATTTTATTGTTTCACAGTTCTGGAGGCTGGAGGTCAGAAATCAAGGTGTTGGCAGAGTTGGGCTGTTCTGTGGGCTGTGAGGAAGCGATCTGTTCCAGGCTTCTCTACTTGGCTGGTTCACATGGTGTGTTTCCCGTATGCATCTCTGTGTGCAAATTTCCCCCTTTTTGTAAGAACACCAGTCCTGTTGGATTTGGGCTCACCCTAACAGCCTCATCATAATTCATTAGATCTGCAATAACCTTATTTCCAAATAAGGGCACATTCTGAGATACTGGGGGCTAGGACTTCAACATGTGAATTTGGGGGAGACCCAATTCAACTCATAATGCCATCTAACAAAACAGTCATGACAGTGATACTCATCCTATTCACGGGTTCTGCCCACACCCAAAGGAAACAGGATTAAACAAGGATGAGGATCATTCCTAGGATTTCCCTTGTCATGGAGTCCCTAAACCATGAGAGCTGCTCAGTGGTGGGGATATGGACAGCTGTGATGAATCAGAAGGAGGTCACTGGTGGCTGTGATAAGAGCCGTTTCACCGGAATGGAGAGAATGCAGGCCATGAGCAAGGGGCTGTGAATGAACAGGGTTGCAGAGAAAAGGCAGAGACTGCTGCACTCAAGAAGCAGCTGCGACCAAGAGGAGGCCAGGGTGAGAAGAGAGGAAAATGGGGCTGGATAGCAACTGCATTCAAATGGAAGGGACCCAGGCTTGTCTGCTTGTTGTTTGGAAATAACTGCCACAGAGGCACTTGTGGCTGGCTAAACCCTCCAGCCGTTTCTGGTTGTCCACGTGCCTCCCTCTATGGAAACCTGACTTACTACCCTGTAGAGATTTTGGAGAACACCACGTATTATTACATGGCCTTTGCAAAGAGGTACGGGTGCAATCTGGCTGAGTTATAGTCACTTTGGAGACCCATGTTTGCTTACTTGTGGCCTTGTAAATATCAGTCTTAATATCACAGGAATGCATTTCTATTTGGTCTCCACTTTCCAGATTCTTTAAAAATTTTATGTGATTTTCTTGGAAGGATGGGTTTGATAGAACATAGTACTAGCTGCCATTGATTCAGAGTCTATTATGAGAAGTAAGCTCATGCCTGCATTTCACATGTGGGGAAACTGAGTCTCAGAAGGGCTTTGGGGCTGTGGCCAAGATAACAGAACTAGTAAGTAGTCTGCCTCCCACATCTTTGGCTTAGTCACTATACTCACATCAAACTCTCTTCTAAAAGTTTGGCAAGTTTCTTCTTTGTGAGGAATTTCACTATTTCTCCAGGATGCACTCAGAGCAGTAAATATTCTGTAGTGTTCACCTTTTGTTCCTCTCCCCAGTCCCAAACTCCTGAGCTTTCCAGCTCAGCTATTGAAGAAATTACTCAATGAAAAATTTTCATCTCTACCCAGGATAACTCGCTGCTGAGCAAGGAACAATACAGAATCATTTCAGCTTGTGTGACTTTTTCCAAAGGTCACATGCGCTGGCGCCCAGGGATCTGGGATGGAGTAGCCAAGGCACAGCAGCACGCTTACTTTTCCTCCTGGGTGCACATCATCATGGAAGTGTTTGCGAGACTCCATTTGCTGACACGCAGTAGTCTGTGCCTCAAAATGAGAGCCCTGTTCCCATTACCAAGGAGAATTGTAGCTCTTAGAAAGTATCTCAGAGGACCAGCACAGGAATAGGAACCTAGAGCAATCAGAATTCAGGGTTCGTGGAGTGGAAAAAACAGCAGGCATGGCCACTAGACTCTGCCGGCTTGCGAAGCAATGAATTGTGCTGGGGTGAGAGCGCATTGGGGAAAGCGATGGAGAGAGAATCATGCGTTGACTGAGCTTTGGAGGAAGGGCAGGAATTTGTCAGGTGAGTGGGAAGCAGAAGTGGTGAGTGGGAGAGGAGTGCATCTCAGGTAAAGGCAAGCTACAGAGATGTAAGGGTTAATGCTGTTGTGCCAAGTGGCTCAAGTATAAATGATATTAATAATGATACCACACTCCCATAATAATAAACACAAGCATTTATGTGTTACCTTCTGTATGCCAAGGTACAATAATTATATTCCAAGTACGTAAATTATATTAACTCATATATTCCTAAAAGCAGTCCTTTGAAGTGGATACTACTATTATCCTTGTTTTATAGATGAGGAAACTGAGGCACAGGGAGGCAGATGATCATTCCAAAGGACCTTCTACTGGCAGAGTCAGGGTTTGATTCCAGCAGTCTGCCTCTAAAGCAGTGCTGCCGATAGAGTCTCTGTAACGATGGGAATGTTCTAAATCGTGCTTCCAGTATGGCAGCCACTAACTACATGTGGCTATTGAGCACATGAAATGTGGCAAGTGTGACTGGGGAAATGAATTTTACATTTTATTTAATTTTGGTCATTATACTCAAATGTAAGTAGGCACATGTGGCTAGTGACTACTGTGTTGGACAAGGCAGCTTGCTGGAGTCTCCTTAACCAAAACACCCTGCTGCCTTCAAACTGGGGAGTGTAGAGTTGATTCTGTAATTAGCACCAGTACTAATAACCACCACAGGAGTAATGGCTGCCATTTATTTAGCTCTTACTATGTGCAGGGCCACATGCTAAGTGCTCCCTGTGGGGTAGGTCGTGTAATCTCCATGACAACATTGTGGGTGTTGGCTGCAAGCATGGATTCTGGAACCAAATGGCATGCGTTCAAAACCCAGCTCTGCCACTCGTTGGCCCTGCAGCCATAGGCCGATTCTGTATCCTCTCCGTGCCTCAGTTCCTTCATTTGGAAAATGGAGTAAATAATGGCATCTATTTCATATGTTATGATGATTGCAAGAGTCTATGCAGGTAAAGTGCATAGCACAGTGCCTGACGTGATAAGCATTCAGTCCATGGGTGATTTTGTTGTTATTACCCTTATACATTAGAGGAACACCCAGGAATCAGAATGTACAGCATCATACTGAAAGGTACAGGTATCAGCTATCAGTGAAAAAGTTGGAATCCAACCCGCAGGAAACCTGATTTCAAAGTCCAGATTCTTATCAACTAGACTGTGGTTTCTGTTCAGAGTGTCTAACAGTGTGACTTGTGGAGGACCAGTATTAAAATCCTATGTGGTGCTTGTTAAAAATATAGTCTCCTAGACTCATGGAGAACTATTGCCTTAGATTGTGTAGGGTGAAGACCTGAGGCTCTGCTTTCAACAAGTACCCCACATGATTTTCACTAACACTTTAACCAATGAGAAACCACTGGGAAATATTAGCGGGGAGGAAGTAATGGACAGAGGACAGCTTTTGAGGTATAGAAGTGTGTGGAGGATGAAGTAATTCTGCCAACAGATCTTAGAAAGACCTTTCTGGTGGCCAGAGTTGAAGATGGACTTAATAAAAGATCTGGGGGATGGGGAGGAGAGAGGCCCCACCCTATCTCCTAGGTAAAGTGGACAAAGAGAAGGAGGGGAAATAGTCTTTGGGTATTTTTCAGGTACAACTGACAGGACTGGTAGTGCACTAGAAATAGCAGAGCAGGAGAATCAACTGGGAGTCAAGAATGAACCTGAGATTTCGGTTTACACCACTAGGGTGGGTAGTGATTCTGTTATTCAAGATGGACAGGGTATTATGGGAAGAGAATTAGGATGTACTTGAGTACTTCTTAGGACATCCAGGTGAAAATGTCCATTAAATAGCTGGAAATTTGGTTGAGTGCAAAGGAGGAACACAATGTAGAAGAAATGAAGTTTGGGTTCCCATAAGCGCTAGTGATGGTGCTTGCTCCATGCAGTGGGGGAGACTATCTCAGATAAATCTGGTCACAAGGCTCACCAACCCAAATATGTCCCAAGGTAGGGTAGGGGGTTGACATAATTGCGTGAAGCGCCCTGATGTAAGACAACAAATGCTTATACTGCAGCCAGTCTGTCACCTGCCCAGTCACACAGCATTTGAGAACACTATTAGCCAAACAAAACTGCCCCACGCCTTTGGCCTTAGCACACCTCAGGGTGTGACCCTACGGAGGGCAGTGGGGTGCTTGGTGCACGCAGCCATGCAGGGGAGAAAGGCTGCCAAGACCCATCCTCATGGGACCAAAGCTTAAGGGCCAGGACCAGGCTCTAGTGAGAGAGGCAGAGGGAAAGTAGAGGGAGAAAAGGGTGCAGCAGCATCCAGGAGGCTGAGAGAAGGGAGGGTTTCAGAGAGGGCATTCTCAGTAATGCCACACGGCCACCGAGAACTCAAGCTGAAGCCTGGAGAGAGTTCCTGGGACAGAATTGAGAAGCTGGAGGTTTTGGTGCCTTTTGCCGCCAGAAGAGCGGTGGGGGATGGAAGCCGGGAGAGTGAGTGGACATTGTAAGGTAGAGGCAAAGAATGTAGATCACTCTCTTCAGAGGGGAAGGGGGAGGATGGGTGCTGGCCTAGGGGTGACGGGGGGGGGGGTTGGTAGGAAGAGGGGACCTGAAGACAGTGGAACAGAAGGATCTGAAGACAGCAAAAAGGAGAGATGATTTTTGGATCAAAACCCTGGAAGAGGGAAGAGCATATCATATCTTGGGAAGCATATGGAGTACTTCTTTCTTTGGCATATGAGGAAAAAACGGAAACGAGGGCATCGGTGAGGAATAATGGTAAACATGGTAATATCCACAATACTTTGAATGCCCACTCCTCTGTGCTAGGCACTGTTCAGTGCTCCTCAGGACTTACCTTTCCTGTTCCTAAGAGGCAAATGTAATTGGCATTTTACATTTACATAAGAGAAGCCGGTTGCCTGTGGTCATGCAGCTAAGTAGTGGAGCTGGGATTTGACCCTGGGAAGTCTGAGTTCAGAGCCCATCTCTAAGCTACTAGGCAGTGCAATAAAAAGGCAGCAATAATGAGGACTTCCATTCTCATAGTACTTGAAAAAAACACTTCTCCCCATTTCACAGGTGTGGAAACCAAGGCAGAATTTGGCCAACTTGTTACACATTGGGTAGGGTCGGAGCTATGGCTAGGCTTGGAGTGTCTTGATTTCTAGCTCTGTTCTCTTTCCCAGGAAGCGAAGGCCCACATACAGTTCCTGGATAAATTGTGTTGCATTTCTGAGCAACGTTCTTCCCTCTCTCCCTACTTCCATCCCAACACCCAGCCCTACTCCCACCCCAACGTCAGCCCTGAGATGCCAGGAAGGTAGTCCCACACCTGCTTCCTGCTTGCGGCTGGAGACCCTGTACTGCCAGGTGCTGCTGGCCTGCTATAGCACGAGGGGCCCCATGCAGGCAGGCAGCGGGTGGACGACCACGTTTGTTTGCTTTTATTGTTAAATAATATGAATCTCTTGGCTGTACCACCTGCCGGGACATGAGTCGTGTTTCTTCCCGCACAGTCGCTAACAGTTGCTAATGAGACAGCTAATCATTTGTTTATGCTGTATGAAGTGAGGTGGCGGCCTTATCTCTCCAACCAGACACGGGGCTCAAGACCCTCAGGAAAGCTGCTCGCTGCTGGCCCATGAGTCACCCACAGTCCCAGCACAGTCCTGCCCTGCAGGCCCTCATGCCTCCTTCCCCAGGGCAGTGGCCAGGATGCAGGCAACAGCTGCTGATGATTATTATTACTGTTACTGCAGTTCTCATTTTTTCAAATGCTTCTTTCCCTGAGAAGCAAAAAAAAAGTAATTTGCAAAGATGCCTGTTGGGAGATAAGTAGGTTTCCTCTTGGGCACAGGGGTTTATCTCACTTGTGCAGAGGTTCCTAGAGGTCGTGCAGCTCACGAGATAAAGCTCTGGGATCCTCCCCACGGAAGGCCAGAGTCAGCGTTTGGCTGTTTTCTTAGTTCCTGGGTTAAAGAGGTGAAAGCAGCTATGTTCCTCCTGCAGGCTCCCTGGGGCTGATGCCGCTTTTATTACAGCAAATCAGTCTAGTCCAGGAGCTGTGGGATCGGGGAGGGAGCCAGGAGGAGGTGAGGAAGGGGCTGGGTGGGAGTGTTGGTAGGGCGAGTGCTGTCTGCACCCGCTGCCCAGTCGGAATGATTGTCTTAAAGGGCTCTCTTCTCATCCATTTGCATGCTGTTAGCATCTGCCTGCTATTTTCTTGTGTTTGGATTAATCCTCTTGCCTGAAGCTTATGTTTCAATTAACTGGGTCCAACTGTCTGTGTCCTGAAGCATGGGCTGGGGCTGGGGTTGGGGCGCTGTGCTGTCTGCTGGGCATCGCATCGTGGACGGTCCATCTGTCTGTCTTAAGTCAGGCAGCTCCCATCCTTGAGGCTGTGCCTGTCTGTGGAACTGTTTACACCGCAGTCAGGACCAGAATAACCAAGGCAGGGCTTATGTTTAGGAGTGGTTTGGACACGCAGAACAGCTATTGTTTTAGACAACTGGAGCAAGAGTGTGTGGGTCCTTGAGGGGAACAGTGAAGCAAGTCCAATGGGGCAGTGGAGTGGAATCAGCTCCTTCCCACTGTCTATTCCTAGCTTTTTCTGCCTCCCCTGGGACCCTGGGTGAGGTACTTCTACCTTAAGTCTCCTGCCTAGATATATATTTATCTCATCCTTTCTCCTGCCTGGTTTCTTCCCCCAAATACCCTTTCCAAGCTCTGTATGGTTGCTCTTCCTGTTTATCCATCAGACTTTCCTTCCCTTTTCTTTTCTTATCAAAACCCACCCTTGAAGGCTCAGCTCAAATGTCACCCCCTCTAGGAAGCCTTCCCATTGTCCCCCAGGCAGAATGCATCTTGCTCTCTCTGCTTCAGATCACTCGGATCTCACACCTGTCCCTTCCTTGGGTCAGGGCTGGCGTCTCAGTCTGTGTGTCCTGCAGCACAGCCACCCAGCCCGTATGGTTTTGTGTTTTGAGTTTGTTCTGGTTCAGCTCTGTAGTGGGTTGAATGGTGATCCCCCAAAAGATATATAGCATGCCCGAGTTTCTGGAACCAACAAATGTTTCCTTATTGGGAAAAATGGTCATTGCAGGTGTAATTAAGTTCAGAGTTCCTGAGATGAAGAGATCACCCCGGATTATTTAGGTGAGCCCTAAATCCAGTGATAAGTGTCCTTACAAGACATAGAGTGGTGATTTGATAGAGGGAGAAAATGGTGTGAAGATTGGGGTCAAGGTGCAGTGATGTGGTCAAAAGCCAAGCAATCCAAGGAACTCGGTGGCTAACAGAAGCCAGGGAGGCAAGGAAGGAGCCTCGAGGGCCTCCAGAGCGGGTGGCCCTCCCACCACCTTGATTCAGACTTCTGGCCTCTAGAGCTGAGAGAGAATAGATGTCTGTTGTTTCAAGCCATCCAATGTATGGTGATTTGTTACCATAGCCCTAGTAAACTAGTAACGGGCTGGTGGGGTTCCTCTAAAAGGTAAGATGGGAGAGGCCGGAAGAACTACGAAAACCTCACTGTGAGGAATCTGGATTGTCCCTTCCAGACTGTCGTTTATCACACTGGCTTCTGCTTCTGCTTCGCACAGTCCGAGGTGTTAGTCCTCTAGCAGGCCCTGGGTGATTGGGGACAGTACCCTGACGTAGCTGGAGTGTCAGTACCGAGTAAAACCTCAGAACACCAGTAAAAGCTACTTGCATTTGTGTAGCCTCTACAGTTTACAGAGTACTTGGCCTCGCCTCATTTCATCCTATCTTTACAATAACCTTGCTCGGTGGGTGTTGGGATCCTCATTTACATGTGAGGAAACACAGCTGGAGGTGTGACGGGGCTTGGGTATGACCATTCAGCTGTGTGTCTGACCCAGCACATCAGAAACCCTGGTCTTCTGGTTCCAAATCCATTTCATTTTAACTGTGTGCTTCATGTCCTTTGAATGGAGGACCCCGTGGGTCAAATCTGTTTTTTATTCTTTCCGAGACAGAAATTGCCTTTTGCCTGAGGTAGGGGTGCCTGCTTTTCTTTCTTGTCCCCAAGGTGGACTCAGATGCAACAGCCTTTGGCAGAAGTGGAGAGGCTGAAAGGAGTCCTGCTGATTCAAGGGTCTCTGTGTATGTGTTAATGCTCTGTTGTTGCTTGGGTAAGCTACTGGGAAAACTGCGTGCGTGCGTGTATGCAAACATGCATGCACATGGTGCTTAGCCAGCTATTATCCCCCTCTGGTGGCAACTGAAATCCATCATCTGATCATCTAAAATCCCAATGCATGGAAGACTGCTAGGCCAGGAGGGCCCAGGGCACGTCACCATATCTAGTCTGGTCTGTGTTTGCACACTCTCTCCTGAAGAGTTTCAGCGAGTGTGTCTGCTCCCCAAACAGGCCTCTTCCTCCGGGGAAAGTAGGAGTGTCACCCAGGTGGAAAGTGGGCTTTGGAATCTGACAGACATAGGACCTCAACTCTGTTACTTAACATCTGCATTGGTTTCAGTTACTTAAACTTGCCACCCCACATCTGTAAAGTGGGGTAATGACAATACCCTCTTCCCAGAAGTATTATAAGGTTATGAGAAATAATGTGCTTAAATTGCTTGGTACAGAGTAGGCACTTAGTCATCATTTAGTTCTGCCTCTTACCCACACGTGATTAATTCCACCGTTAAAATGATTCTGTGATAAATTGTACCCTTTTTAGGGGACACTGAGTCAGTCTGTCACATTATTCTCTGAAAATGGGAAGATGTCCTTTCTGACGGGGAGGTTAAGGGCTTGAAAAGAGGAAATACTCAGATTCTAGTCAAATCAGAGTTAAGACTTACATAGAAATAGGGCTGCTCATTCTCCACCTCCCCCAAAGGAAGGAGAAGGAAACTAGTATTTGTTGGGTTCCTTACTATAAGCCACATCCTTCCCCCAAATAGTGTACTTAATTCTTACAACAACCCGATGCGGTTGGTAATATTATCCCCATTCTCAGACAAGGAAATGCAGACTTAGGGAATTCCACTTGCTGTATGTTACAGAGCAGAGACACCATATTCCTGTGACAGCTGCCTGACTTCTGTGCCCATGTTTCTGTGCTCCCCCACACTGCTTCCCTGGGAACCCAAGGGGAAATACAACTCATGAACAGCCCATGTGTAAAGATTAATCAAGAGGCGTATCATTATCATCCCCAGTTGCCAAACAACACAACATGCAGTTGTAGGGAGCTGCTTTCCTCCCAGTCGTTCTGCTCTAAGGGGTGGAGGAGTTTGCATAGAACGTGACCAGTAGTACAATGCTGGACCCAAGAGGTTTCCTGTCTGTCCTACTGCTGATGCCCCCATTATTATTTTGAGGACTGCCTGAGAAAGGCCACCTAAGGTATTCAGTACAGTGTAGGTTGTTATTTGAGTGAGTATAGTCAGAGTCCAGATAGAAGAAATGGTATCATTCTCCTTGAATTAGCCCCCAGAGCTGTTTCTTGTTAGCCAGTTGAGCAATGGTCCGGTTAGGCTGTGCACAGCCGTGGAGGGGCTTGTGGGGACAAGGTTTACAAAGGAGATGGAATTGTAAGTTCACCGAGGAGGCTGAAGAACCACATACAAGACAGGCATAACACTTGTAACCTAACACATTTCCTCTGTGGTTGTTGGGAGACCTGTGTCCTAATTCTTGATTCACCATCTTTGCAGCCTAAGAGAAATCATTACATATCTGAGGCTCAGTTTTTAAAAGAAACAGGTCAGACAAGTTGATATCCAGAGTTCTTTTCAGATATAAACATATGTTGTTTTTTGAGTTTCCGTGCACCAGAGGACCTTGAAGTGAGAGGAAGCAGAGACCCTGATCAGACTTGAATGAGCAGAACTTGAACTAGGTGCAGAGGAAGCTTTGGTGACTATCGGTATATGTGCAATGCTCCAAGACATATTCCTGGGTGGGGGTGAGCAGTGAGGTTGGCATTTGGCTTCTGCCCTCCCCATGCACAGTGCCTTAGGCACATCTTTATTAAAGCATTCACCAGTCTCTAGTGTCATTGAACAGCATGTCCCTCACTTGACTGTGAACTCCTTGATGTAGCCGCTTGATGGAGGAGTGGTGGTGGAAAGAATAAACGCATCAACCAAGCTCTTTTAGATTCCAGTTTCTCTACAGATGTTCTTCATGAATCAGTTTTGTTTTCTGGATCTTTTCCCCTTAATGGGACAGAAGATTCTAAAGCTCATATCAGGAAAGGTAGGTGGAGGTGAGCTGATATTTGCAGATATAGGTGAACATTGGAAGTTGTACCTGTAGTTCTGGCCAGAAAGCCTGCTTGCCTTCATCCCTTTTCTGCTAGGCTGGTGAAACGGCCCTGCAAGTGGTGTGAGTGGGAGGCAAGGCCAGGAATGATGTCATTGGCTCATAGCCTTGTGACTGTCCCTGTGTCCATTGCTGGCCTGTGGCCAGGCACAATAGCTTGACAGTGTATACACCTGACTTCTTCTGTAACTGTTAGACACCCATCATGTCCACCATTTCCTCCCTCCTATACCTTTCTAAGACTGTCAGTAGAGGCATTTATCATTTTTAGAGGTTTATCATTTTTAAACTCAGTACAAGTCTTATTCTCTTCATTTAACTTACTCCCTCCCATTCCCAACATTTTATTTTTAATTTTGATATCAAGTCAGCAGGTTGGAGGTGAATACTGTGGGAAGGAGGCTGAAGGGCGATCAGAGATACACATGCATGATGGGGGAGGGACGAGGTCTTATACAGCATTTAGACACTAGAATAAATATTACTTAATTAATTTTTTAATGATTAATTAATTCCAAGCTTTACCTGCTGAAGGAGTAGCTGTTCTGCTTACAGGTTACTTTGGCCTCAGACTGGGTCAGGCTGGTGAAAGTGTCTGTTCCAGCCTCTGACTTTTTTCTAAGTGATTATTATTGCCATCACTTCTGGGCATGATGGAGTCCAACATTCCAGAATCCAGTTTGTGAGCTTTCCTTTGCAAACTAGTGTTGTAAGCCCTTACAGTGGCATTGGGCCTGGGTGCCTCTGTTCTCACTACGGAACTTAGAGCTCTTGGGAGAGGGAAGCAGATGGTACCACATGGTCCTCATCTCCACAGCCTGCCTGAGCTGAGAGACTGGACTACTATGAAAAGAAGGCTGGCCTGGGAGGAAAGCGATCTGGTTGAAGTTCCAATAACTCGCTGTGTGGCCCCCAGGCACACCACCTAACCTCTCTGTTTCAGTGTTCCCATCAGTAAAATTGCATTGCTGCATTCTGTCACTCCTATTTCAGAGTGCTGCTGATTTTGTGTGAGTAAATGAGATAACAGATGCTAAAGTGGGATATGAATCCATGGTATGATTCTGCTGTATTATTTTGCTGCTCAGTCTTTTAATCATACATTTTGTCTATATTGTTTTAATTCACTGAGGCACCCTCAGGCAGTATTGCATAAGATGCAGTGAGCAGGAAATTCAACAGATAAAGGCACTGGGGGAAACAAAAAAAATAACTTCCCTGCATTGCTTGCAAGCCCTGTATGACTGGATAGCTCAGGGTGTGTCTCCCAGAAGGAGAAAGTTAATGGCCAGGGAGGAGTCAGCCGTGTCTGGAGGGAGAGAAGACAAAGAAAAGCACATCTGGTCACCTATACTGCCCCCAATGGCGAGGGGAGCTCTATCATTTTGTCCCAGGGCTGAAATCTCACCATTAGCCTGATTATTTTTGCTTAGTATTCTTTGCCCTTCACAGACTGGTTGCAATCTCCCTTTTGAAGTTAATCCTAATTCCTATGGCCTGAGAGTTGGAGATAGAATTCTGGGGTCTCAGTTCTTCTTTCTCTAGGACTATAATCTTCATAAAGCAGGTAATTTAACCTCTTCTGGATTCATTTTCTCCATCTGTAAAATGGGCTTAATAGTAATAATACTTATCTTACGGGATGATAGAGAAGATAACATTTTTTAAAGGGGCTCCATAAAGCTATATAAACATTAGTTGTCACTATTCTCTGACATGCTCTGCCTGAAGTCCTCTGTGAGCAGGTGCGGCCTTCTCCCTGTTCCGTGCTTTGTGTGTGCTGTTCCTTCTACTAGGTTCATCTCCATCTCCTCCTGTTAAAGTCTTTGAGTATCGGGACAAACACCACTTGCTCTGACCACCTGAACCGTGACTTTTTCCTTTCCAGAATTCCCAGAGAATCCATTGTCTTTTGCTATTCATCTCACAGTCCCCTTGCTCTGAAGTTATTATTTTAGTACATATTTTTCCTTTTCTCAATAGACTGTAAGATCCTGGAAGATGGGATCATATCTTGCACACAGTAGATGCCTAATACCCATCTGAATGAATTTGTGTGGTAGATGATATCAATGCCCATTCCCTTGAGTCTTCTTTAAAATACAAGTCTTGCAGGGGAGATGACCTAGTAGGTCATGAGTACATATTTATGAATTAAGAGCACTGGGCTTCCGTGGCCAATGGTGGTAGAAGTGAAAAGCTAGGGGGGAACAAGTCGAGTAAGAAAGTGGAAGCTGCTAAAAATATGTTCCATCACTGTAGCAGTCTCTCTGGCCTGCTCTTGGTCTTGGAGATGCTGTGGAACCAGAGTATTAACTTGGAAAGACAGCACGTGAGCTCTAACCAGGGCCAAGACTTGGAATTCAGGGACACAGGAAACCATGCAATATCTAGGACCCCCAGAAGGTGGCGCACCATCACTAATTCCAAGGTCTGGCAGCTTGCTCTTGGGGATCCCTCAAATTGATGTGCATTCTGATGGGTAGCTCCCCTCTGCACAGTATGTAGTTCAGTGCTGCCCTTCTCCCCTCCTCTGTCTCTGTCCACTCTGCTCCTTCACGATGGAAAAAGATGAAACTGACCCCAGTTTGTAGGCTGCAGAGTGCCTCTTACTGGACTTTTTGGGGAAGGTTTCAGCTGAGGTGGGCTTAGAAGTGCCTCGGCCTTCTCGCAACTCCTGCTAAGGTGCAGAACCAAATTCAAATCACATCCTGTGTAATTGGACCTCCCATCTGAATTCTTAGAGGGTGAGCAGTCAGTGCCTTTTTTTTCTTATAAGTTTATTTTGATATCATTTTCAGTCAGTGCCTTTTTGGGCAAAGAGGATGAAGAGAGAAAAATCACTTAATTTTGTATGCTTCCATTCCTTGCTCCCTCAGCACCCTCTCCATTATTCTGGATTTCTCGTCTGAATTGCGGGAACATCATGTCCCTCTGTTTCTTCCCTGGGTTACCTCATCTCATTTCTATACGGTGTTTTATTCTTTTTATAGTACTATCACATTTATTATTTCCTTGTATTTTCACAAGATATGTGGCATGGGTACTTTTCCCTGTTTTTAAAAATCATAATGATAGCTTTCATTTTTATAACTCTTTGCAGTTGTCAGAGACATTTTGCATGCACCATTTAATCTGGCCCTTACAACAGGCATGAGAAGCTTTGGAGCATGGGTATCAATATCCTCCTCCCAATTAGTGTTCCCCTTTATAGGTGGAAATGCTCTTATAAGGGAGAGTAAGTGATTTTCTCAGACAATATAAGAAATACAGGAACCTTTCATCAGGCTTGTAATGTAGCCTACCATTCTGCTCCTCACTACGGATAATGCAAGTAAGGCCCCCCAAAGAAATATATGACATAGCCAACGTTCTAATAATGGTAGAAATGGAGCTAGACTGAACATCTCCTGATTTTCATTTTAGCGCTCTTTTTTAGCTCACTAAAGAGTCCTTCTCCATAATCTAACTAACCATTGGCTGTCTATCCACCAATCAATTCACCATCTAGCCTTTTAAAACTTGAGTGTGCATCAATCAACATCTTGACAGAAAGTTCCAGAGGTGAATGTCTGAGGCATTCTGAAAGCTCATCAGGAATAATTTTCTTAAAGCTAAAAATGGATAAAAACAAAGAGTGGAAAGAAATTCATTGCAATGTTAACAATGACCATGTTGGGGGGATGGGATTGTGGGCAATTTATTTTCATGTTTCTGTGTTTCCATATTTTCCAGATTTCCTTAGGTGAGACCGTATTCATGTATGCAATGGAAAATAAGTATTAAAATGTTGAAAAAAGAAAGGATTTTGGCACAGGTATTTAGTGTGTTTGGCTGTGGGTGGCGGCTGTTAATGCATCGCATCAGACTGAGGTTGGGTGAGGTGGGAACTGGTCTCTGATCGTCTCCTCCTGCAGGGCATTCTGTGCCTCTCTGGTTCCCACTTCACTGAAGCACCAGCAGATGGTTTCAGCAGGCTTCGCTCACACCTTGCTTCCTCCCTGCAGCCCCACTGGAGTCCACAAGGCCTAGCACAGGACAGCGTAGGCGGGAGTCCTGGAGCATAGGCGGGGCAGAGCTTCACCTTCCCTTGGCAGAGCGTGGGCTTCTGCGCTCCTCACTCTGCCTGCTGTGGACTTATGGAACCCACTCACAGGACTTAATTTTCCAGTAGATTGAAAGCAAAGTCACTGTTGATTTTCTCCAAAAAGATCTACTTGGGAGTGCAATTGCCTGGAATTACACAGTGGCGTGAGAGGCCAGACCTTGCTGTAAATAACTTTCCTCTCAGCTATATAGGGGCCCAGCTGGCAGTGGAGTCCACGCTTCAGATGTTGGTGCTTGATGAGTGTGTGTGTGTGTGTGTAGTAGACAGGTGTCCACAGTCCTGGGGCCTTTGCTCACCTGCTGCCACTGCCACCACCCCTCGAGCTCTGCCTCTGAATGAGCGGTGAGGTGAAGGCAGGGATGCCGAAGGACCTGGGCTGTGCTTCCAGGCCCTTTCATCAGCTAGCTCGTTCATCTGATGTTTCTCTGGTTACACCTCCCACCCTGACTTGCACATATCGTGTGGCACAAAGAGCAAGCCTTGGAATTGGGTGTATCTGAGCTCTGATCCCACATGTGCCAATTACAGTTTGTGGGACTTCAGCAAACTACTTATGTCTCTGATCTTTTTTTACCCATCAAAAAAACAGACCAAACGGCTGGTAGATGTGGGAGTTGAGAGTATCTACATTTCAGTATTGTTGTGAGGTTTAAAAAGAGTAAAATGGAGACGTCACATTGTGCAGTGCCTGACACTTGATCTGTGCTTTATGAATGTAGTTAGGTTCTGTGCCCTGCACTGCCTTCCATGGCAGGTTAAAATGAGAAGCAAAATCAAGGGGCAAAATCAAGGGGCTTGGAAACTGATTGTGAAACATGCAAAGTTTGGGATATTTTACCTCTTCTTTTCTTACTTTCTCCTCCTCTATATATTCATAGCTCACATATGTGATTCTCCCCCTCAAAAAGACTGGGATAAACTAACTTATAAACTGATATTTGGGACTTAATGCATGTTTGCTCCCAGTGGCAATTTTTATTTTAAGAGTCCTGCTTGGGCAAGTTGAGGGCAATCCTTCAACCAAAACTGTTTTATATGGAGTAGCATCTAGATAGTGGAGCTGTTTTTAGAGTAAAAAATCTTAACACTTACTATGGCTATTCTTAAGACCAGTCTTCTCTTACAGGTGTGCAGAATGGGACTGTGCCTTATTTGCTCAACTAGACATTTTTCTCTAGAGTCACATGGTACAGTCCTTTACACATCTCTCCATCAAGTCCTGGAAACAGTTGAATCTAGCAAACTATGGGCCAAATGCTCAGGAAGACTTCCAGGTGACTCTGGGGAAGGCATCCAGTCACCGATATGCCCAACATTTATTGAAATCCTCCTCTATGATGAAATAAAAATAGCCAACATTTATTAAGTGTGCTGGCAAGTTCTTATGTGCAGGATCTCATTTAATCTTCACTATTTCTGCTGACGTAGTTACTGTTACTATTATGCCATTATCATCACATAGTGCTAAAGAGAAAAGCATCTGGAGCCACATAGCTTGGTTCCATTCTCATCTCACTAGTCACTGGCAGTGTGAACTTGGGCAAATTAATTCTCTGTGCCTCCATCTTCTTATATTTAAAGGAGGCCTAGGTGGTACTACTTCATAGGGCCTTTTGGAGCATTAAGTAATTCAATTCATGTAATGTATTTAGAAGAGTGCCTGGGTATTTTTATCCCCATTTATCACCTGAGAATACTGAGGCTGAGAAGAAGGCAAGTGGTTTTTTCCCACAACACCCAGCTGGTGACAGATCCGGGCCAAGAATCCATGTCTTATGACTCCCAGTGTAGTGCTTTTTCCTTGCTATGAGGAAAATGGGCAGGATCTTTTATATCCCCTGCCTTATCATCACCCATGACAGCTGTCAGTCACAAACATTCTGAAACCTTGCTAATGGCTGAAGACCTTCGTGAGAACAGTTGAGAGCTTGTTTAATTAAACTCTCTAGTCCCTGAAAGCATGTGAAAAGAAGAATTTGCTCAGAAATTGGGGTCAATTGATAGGCCTACCCCAGTTTGGCAGCTGCAGCTTAAGTAGCAGTTGGTAGACTTACTAATGAGTGGCCCTGGGGCCCATGCCCAGGCCAGGACCATGTCCAGCATCGGCTCCACAAGCCTGGGTCCGCACAGGCTTTGCCGCTAGCTGCAACCCCAAGAAAAGTGTCAACTGTGTGACGAGCAGAGGCCAAGCTCAGAGATTCCATTAGGAGAAAATACAAATCGCTACTTCACAGAGTATGCTAACTAATCATTCGTGACATCAGAACTGAATGAGGCATAGAAGCTCTATGTTCTAAAGAGTTTTTCTCTTTCCTAGAGTAGCCTGCAACAAACCTTCAGTAGTCCAAGTGTAACAAGGCCCCATGTGTTTCACATGAAGTTGGCAGGTTAGATGGGGAGGGTGGCACCAAGGAGTCCTATTTTGCCCTCCCTGGGTTTCTCTGGAGCTCCCCTGACAAAAAATGCCTACATTTCTACCCGTAGAGACTTATTCTTTGGGTCATTGCTAATTTTTTTTTCCAGTGAATATTCAGATAAATTTCCAATATTCCAAGAGGGCAATGTATTACACTCAATCATGTAGTATCCTATGTGGAAGTCTATTCCTCCCTTTTCAGCTGCAGCAGACAGCGAGATACCTTAAGCCAATTCAGAGCTGGAATATAGGCAAGGTGCCTTGGGAAGAGAGAGAGTGGACAATCTTTTGCTAATTCACCACTTTGCCAGGGTCAGCCTACTTTGTGTCTTTTTGCTTAGCAAAGAGCTGCTGGAAGAAGTCCTGGTTACAGTCAGCTTAAACAGATTGCTGTGATCCAGCACAAGAAAGCATCCCCAACCAAGATAATTAAGAGTTTGTCCTCTTTTCTTTCCTTCGTCCAGTGTAAGTAAGAACATCCCACTTGGTGTGTGTTGAATCATTAGGGGTTGAATTGTGTTCTTCCGGAAAGATGTTGAAGTGCTAACCCCTGTATCTGCAGATGTGACCTTATCTGAAAATAGGGTCTTTGCAGATGATCTAGTTATGATGGGGTCATTAGGTTGGGTCCAATCCAATATGCCTGGTAGTCTTATAAAAAGGGACATCTGGATACAGAGACAGATGCAGACACAGAGAGAGTGCTGCGGGAAGCTGAAGGCAGAGAGTGGGGTCATGCATCTACTAGGCAAGGAATGCCGACGAGTGCCAGCAAACCACCAGACTTTAAGAGACAGGCATGAACCAGATTCTCCATTACAGCTCTCAGAATTTTAACTCTGGCAACACACTGATTGTGAACATCTAGCTTTTAGAATTGTGACACAATAATTTCTGTTAAGCCACCTGGTTTGTGCACTCTGTTATGGCAGCCTTAGCACACAAATACGCCACTGAGCCAAGATAATTAAGGCTTGGTCCTTCTCTCAGTAAATATTTAGTTGATGACCTACTGTGTGCCAGGCACAATGCCAAGTACCAGAAATAATATCTTAGATAAGATCTTTGCTTTTAAGGAGTTCATAAGCTAGCAGAGATGTAGGTAAGGAAATAGGCTATTCTTAGCAGGAGGATAAATAATTAATGTGTATTCTTCCCTCCAGACCAGAGGCTCTTTATTTTTTTTATTAAGGTATCACTGATATACACTCTTATGAAGGTTTCATATGAAAAACATTTCACATGAACTACATTCACCCATATTATCAAGTCTCCCTTGCTTCACCCCATTGAAGTCACTGTCCATCAGTCTAGTAAGATGCTACAGAGTCACTACTTGTCTTCTCTGTGCTACATCTTCCCCTTGACCCTCATAATACTCCTCAATCCCCTTCTCCCTCCCTTCCCACTCCTCCCCTTTGGTACCCATTAGTCCTTTCTTGGAGTCTGTGAGTCTGCTGCTGTTTTGTTCCTTCAGTTTTGCTTCATTATTATACTCCACGAATGAGGGAAATCATTTGGTACTTGTCTTTCTCCGCCTGGCTTATTTCACTGAGCATAATACCCTCTAGCTCCGTCCATGTTGTTGCAATTGGCAGGATTTGTTTTCTTCTAGTGGCTAAATACTATTCCATTGTGTATATGTACCACCTCTTCTTTATCCATTCATCTACTGATGGACACTTAGGTTGCTTCCATTTCTTGGCTATTGTAAATAGTGCTGCGATAAATATAGGGGTGCATATGTCTTTTTGAATCTGAGATCTTGTTTCCTTTGGGTAAATTCCTAGAAGTGGAATTCCTGGGTCAAATGATATTTCCATTTTTAGTTTTTTGAGGAACCTCCATATTGCTTTCCATAATGGTTGAACTAATTTACATTCCCACCAGCAGTGTAGGAGGGTTCCCGTTTCTCCACATCCTCGCCAGCATTTGTTGTTCCTTGTCTTTTCCATGCTGGCCATCCTAACTGGTGTGAAGTGATATCTCATTGTGGTTTTAATTTGCATTTCTCTGATGATTAGCGATGTGGAGCATCTTTTCATGTGCCTGTTGGCCATCTGAATTTCTTTGGAGTAGTGTCTGTTTATATCCTCCGCCCATTTTTTAATTGGGTTATTTGCTTTTTGGGTGTTGAGGCATGTGAGTTCTTTATATATTTTGGATGTTAACCCCTTGTCGAATACATCATTTATGAATATATTCTCCCATACTGTAGGATGCCTTTTTGTTATACTGATGGTGTCCTTTGCTATACAGAGGTTTTTTAGTTTGATGTAGTACCATTTGTTCATTTTTGCTTTTGTTTCCCCTGCCTGAGAAGATGTGTTCAGAGAAAAGTTGCTCATGTTTATATTCAAGAGATTTTTGTCTATGTTTTCTTCTAAGAGTTTTATGGTTTCATGACTTACATTCAGGTCTTTGATCCATTTTGAGTTTACTTTTGTGTATGGAGTTAGACAATAATCCAGTTTCATTCTCTTACATGTAGCTGTCCAGTTTTGCCAACACCAGTTGTTGAATATGCTATCATTTCCCCATTGTATATCCATGGTCCTTTATCGTATATTAAGTGACCATATATGATTGGTTTATATCTGGGCTCTCTATTCTGTTCCATTGATATATGGGTGTGTTCTTGTGCCAGTCCCAAATTGTCTTGATTACTGTGGCTTTGAAGTAGAGCCTGAAGTTGGGGAGTGTAATCCCCGCAGCCTTATTCTTCCTTCTCAGGATTGCTTTGGCTATTTGGGGTATTTTGTGGTTCCATATAAATTTTAGAACTATTTGCTCTAGTTCATTGAAGAATGAATGCTGTAGGTATTTTGATAGGGATTGCATTGAATGTGTAGATTGCTTTAGGCAGGATGGCCATTTTGACAATACTAATTCTTTCTATACATGAGCATGGGATGTATTTCCATTTATTGGTGTCTCCTTTAATTTCTCTCATGAGTATCTTGTAGTTTTCAGGGTATAGGTTTTTCACCTCTTTGGTTAGGTTTATTCCTAGATATTTTATTCTTTTTGATGCAGTTGTGAATGGAATTGTTTTCCTGATTTCTCTTTCTGCTACTTCATCATTAGTATATAAGAATGCAACAGATTTCTGTGTATTAATTTTGTAACCTGCAACTTTGTTGAATTCAGCTATTAGTTCTAGTAGTTTTAGAGTGGATTCCTTAGGGTTTTTTATGTACAATATCATGTCATCTGCAAACAGTAACTATTTAACTTGTTCCTTGCTGATCTGGATGCCTTTTATTTCTTTGTGCTGTCTGATTGCCATGGCTAGGACCCCAGTATTATGTTGAATAAAAGTGGGGAGAGTGGGCATCCTTGTCTTGTTCCCAGTCTTAAAGGAAAAGCTTTCAGCTTCTCACTGTTTAGTATGATGTTGGTTGTGGGTTTGTCATATATGGCCTTTATTATGTTGAGGTAGTTTTCCTCTATAACCATTTTGTTGAGAGTTTTTGTCATGAAAGGATGTTGAATTTTTGTTGAATGATTTTTCAGCATCTGTGGAGATGATCATGTGGTTTTTGTCCTTCTTTTTGTTGATGTGGTATATGATGTTGATGGATTTTTTAATATTGTACTATCCTTGCATCCCTGGAATAAATACTACTTGATCATGATGGATAATATTTTTGATTTATTTTTTAATTCAGTTTGCTAATATTTTGTTGAGGATATTTGCATTTATGTTCATCAGGGATATTGGTCTGTAATTTTCTTTTTTTTATGGTGTCCTTGTCTGTTTTTGGTATTAGAGTGATGTTGGTCTCATAGAATGAGTTTGGAAGTATTCCCTCCTCTTCTACTTTTTGGAAAACTTTAAGGAGGATGGGTATTAGGTCTTCACTAAATGTTTGATAAAATTCAGTGGTGAAGTCATCTGGTCCAGGGGTTTTGTTCTTAGGTAGTTTTTTAAATTACCAATTCAATTTCATTGCTGGTAATTGGTCTGTTGAGTTTTTCTGTTTCTTCCTGGGTGAGCCTTGGAGGGTTGCATTTTTCTAGAAAGTTGTCCATTTCTTCTGGGTTACCCAATTTGTTAGCATATAATTTTTCATAGTATTCTCTAATAATTCTTTGTATTTCTGTGGTGTCTGTTGTGATTTTTCCTTTCTCATTTCTGATTCTGTTTATATGTGTAGACTCTCTTTTCTTCTTGATAAGCCTGGCTAGGAGTTTATCTATTTTGTTTATTTTCTTAGAGAACCAGCTCCTGCTTTCATTGATTCTTTCTATTATTTTATTCTTCTAAATTTTATTTATTTCTAATCTAATCTATTATGTCCCTCTTTCTACTGACTTTGGGCCTCATTTGTTCTTCTTTTTCTAGTTTCATTAATTGTGAGTTTAGTCTATTCATATGGGATTGTTCTTCTTTCCTGAGGTAAGCCTGTATTGCAGTATACTTGCCTCTTAACACGGCCTTTGCTGAGTCCCATAGATTTTGTGGTGTTCAGTTATTGTCATTTGTCTCCATGTATAGCTTGATCTCTGTTTTTATTTGGTCATTGATCATTGATTATTTAGGAGCATGTTGTTAGGATTCCATGTGTTTGTGGGTTTTTTGGTTTTTTTTGCATAATTTGTTTCTAGTTTCATATCTTTGTGGTCTGTGAAGCAGGTTGGTACAATTTTCAATCCTTCTGAATTTACTGAGGCTCTTCTTGTGGCCTAGTGTATGATCTATTCTTGAAAATGTTTCATGTGCACTTGAGAAGAATGTGAATTTGCTGCTTTTGGGTGGAGTGTTCTGTAGATGTCTGTTAGGTCTGTCTTTTCTAATGTGTTGTTCAGTGCCTCTGTCTCCTTACTTATTTTCTGTCTGGGTGATCTGTCCTTTGGAGTGACTGATGCATTGAAGTCTCCTAAAATGAATGCAATTGCATTCTATTTCCCCCTTTAATTCTGTTAGTATTTGTTTCACATATGTAGGTGCTCTTGTGTTGGGTGCATAGATATTTATAATGGTTATATCCTCGTGTTGGACTGACCCCTTTATCATTATGTAATGTCTGTCTTTGTCTCTTGTTACTTTCTGTGTTTTGAAGTCTATTTTGTCTGATACAAGTACTGCAACTCCTGCTTTTTTCTCCCTATTAGTTGCATGAAATATCTTTTTCCATCCCTCACTTTAAGACTGTGTGTGTCTTCGGATTTGAAGTGAGTCTCTTGTAGGCAGTATATAGATGGGTATTTTTTTTTATCCATTCAGTGACTCTATGTCTTTTGATTGGTGCATTCAGACCATTTACATTTAGGGTGATTATCGATAGATATGTACTTATTGCCATTTCACTCTTTAGATTCATGGTTACCAAAGGTTCAAGCAGACCACTGGCTCTTAATCATAGTCATATCCTAGAATCTCTTGGGGACTTAAAACAATACGCATGTCCAGGACCCTCTCCCAGACATGTTGATATAATTGGCATGGGGTGGGAACACAGGTATCAATAATTTATAAATATTCCTAAGTAATTCCAAAGACTGCCATTGTTGAGCGCCACTGTTTTAAAATATAGTCATTATCACAGCCCCACTCCAGACTTAAGTTGGATAGTATTGATAGTCTTAAAAGTTTTTCAGTGATTCTAATGTGTAACCAGGTTTCAGAATCACTCTCTCCTGTGAGGTAGGAATTCTGTCTGTCTCATTTAATGTCATATCTTCCCCACAGTGCCTAGCTCAGAGAAGGCAATCAATAAATAATCGTTGTATCAGGATCTTTGATGAGAAAAGTATAAGGTGCCATGAGTGAATAGAAGATAAGTATTCATTGCGATTGAGGAGGTGCTGGGACCCAAAATATGTCAGTTTAGTCAGGTAAGGAGAAAAGCATGTTTCTGGCAGAGGAAACAGTGTACATGTGGTCAATAGCTGGATATGGCTCAGCATGGATGCAGTATGATGGTGGGCAGTGAGCAGTGCAGCTGGAAAATAAGAAAGGGCTGGGTCATGAAGAGCAGTGTAAGGAGTCTGGATTCTGCCAGAGGCTTCTGTGGGTTGCCTTGTGGAGCATAGCCATGGGATTTCAAGGCTGCGTCTTGATCTCTTAGCCTTGGTGCTCACTCAGTTCCCGGGGTGGAATCTTGCAGCTTTTCTCTGAAGACAGAAGCCCAGAGAGGGTAAGGTGTCTTTGGACGCCAAACCTGCAGGTCCAGCTCACGGGAGGAGTGTCACCGACTTCCTAGAGAGACCAGAGCGCACAGTGACGTGACTGCATCACATTCCTGAGCCGAGACCCGCCATCCCCAAGGACTTGGGAGCAAGGTGTTCCCAGCACGCTTTCCATGCTTCCACGTCTTGGGTGGACACCGGGATGGCTCTCACATCCCCCACTTCACATTCTTCCTCATGTTCTTTTTAACCCAGTTTAACCTGGATAAACATGGCGGGTGGGCAGGGGAAAAGGCTCAGTGTGACACGCCCCAGTAGGACCCTTCGGCAGCACTGGGTGAGGCTGCAGGGGGGCCAAACCCGAGGTTCTAGAGTGTGTTCGCAGTGCGCGGCCTCCCTCGGGTGTTTGCTTGTCCGAGATGCACTGTTGCCAGCAGTGCCCAATTTAGTACTCTCTGCAGATCTCATTAACAGCATGCCTGCTTCACTTGGAGTCCTTAATGAAGATGTTAAATAAAATTTGACGTTATTATCACCGTTTGTACAGCACTTCATATTTACCAAGTGCCTTCAGAACATTTTTATTCTCTTCCGAGCAATAGCCCTGTGAAGTCGATTAGTACCGGTGTCCCCATTCTACAGAGTTCGTTGATTTGTTGAGAGCCCTGCAGCCAGTCACCTGCTATCCCCAGGGGGGATTATTCTCCCTCCTTTTGCCCAAAACCCAACTCCTGGAGCTGTGGTAGCTCTTCAGGGGCCCAACTGGTCCCTCACACCTCTCCTCTAAGTTCCAGGCTTCACTCCCTGAATATTATTCCTCTTCTCCTATCTTATGGTTTTGTGCTTTTAATTCAGGAAAGCCTTGGTCTTCTCTCACTGAATTTGAATGAATTTGCAAGTCCACTTTCCTGATGGTGGTCAATGTCTTCCTCCTCGTCCAAACACAGTGTCCCTGGGACTACTGCTGTCCATCCTGCCTCCTCCCAGGCCTGTCATCGGCACCACAGATGTGTCTGGCATGCTCTGTCCTTTGTAGACATCTCAGGGCAAAGAGCACTGTTGTCTTTCTGCCTGTGACAACCTCCCCCTCTTACTGTGGGAGACCTCAAATCAGAGGCTCCTGGTGACAGCACCTCTGTGAGTGTGGGAAGAGAAAGTAAACCTCATGAGGAAAGGCACAGAAAGGTGCTGAGGTGTGCTTCCCTGGGGCTGTCAGAGTGGTTGGATAAGACATAAAAGTAGGTTTGCCCAGCTCTGTGCATCAGTTTTCGTATCTGTTCAATGGGGACATTAATGAGAATGCAGGAATATAAAGGGTTTTCTGATTTCATGACTCAAGAATTTTCAGAGGGACTTTTCACAACACATTTTTGATTTCACACTTTTAAAATCAATCTTACTGATTTTCTATCTCTAGGAGATACTCTTCTGCTTTCATGTTGCCTTCTCTGTGCACACTCCACTTCTATCCCATGCTTTCTCTGGCTGACTTCCGCTTCCTTTCTCACCGTCCCTCTCATTTTCATCCACTTTTTCCTTCTGCTGTGCTGTCATCACTCTTGTTCTGCTCATCTCAGCCCAGGGAAAGGCCTCTGCTGCTTCGGACAGGCTCATCCCGCAGGGTTCTGCCCTTGCTCTCCAGCCCCTGCAGGGTTACCTCCTGTAAGTGCCTGATGGAGGGTGTGTGGTGCAGCACGAGACATCTAGAGAGAGGGGGTGATGGTGAAAAGACCCTGGGCTCCCTCACGTTGTCACTGGGTGATGGGGGTGTGGTGAGTTGTCAGTAACTCAGGGATTGTGAGTCTTTGACTTAGGGAGCTACTTTCTGGGCAGGAGTAGGTGGTACTGAGGGTACAGAAAGGGCTAAAATCGGGGTTGGAAATACTTTGCATGGAAAGAACACTGAACAAAGAATTAGGATTGTCTGAGTCAGAAATTGTGAAGAGTCAGAGACTACAGCCTGTTTGCAAGCTAACAAGGTAGTCTGCCATGTTTTATGTACATGTGTGTGATTAATTTATGTATGTATGTATACATGTATGCATATTTACAGGTGTGATAAATGTGTACATATCCCCATATAGCATATATACACATGAATACATATACATTATACGGACAATGAGTTTATACATATATATATACACACACACTGCTGACAGTATATCTACTGAGAGAAGACATGAGATATGGGATGGAGACAAAATACATTGGTTATTTATGGCAAAGGCAACAACCAGATCTGAATCCCAGTCCCCACAGATGGTACCTGCATGTGCAGTGGTATGTCTCAAGGAGAGGACCCCTCCCCCAAATTAAGAAACTCTGATTTTGTCGAGGGCTGCTGGTGACCTGCTGATCCTCTCCTCTGGAGAGAGAGAGGGAACCGTATTTTTACTCTGGAATGTAAGCCAATCTTTTTGAAGAGAGGAGGGAGACCCTTACTATCCTGGAATGGCCCTGGGGAGGGAGATGTTCTCTATTTTTTTTGCTGGTTAGGAAACAAACCTGCCTTCTGACCTGGAGAGAGAGGCTATCCTTACCTTCCAAGATGGTTTTGCTATGCAAACACCCTTAAAAGATTGCCAGTGCCCTTTGCCCAGCCCATGCAGAAGGGTGATGTATTCATAGAGATTTGTCTCCTAAGACCTTCTGGTATAAAATGAGAGACATGGAGAATATACGGTGTGTGTAGCACCTTCAAATCTATGCCCAAGACAGACATCACTAATCCATCGTGGTTTTCTGGAGCAGAACTTTCGGCAGTCTCTACTGTGCTGATTGTTTCCTAAATTACTCAAGCTGTGCAAAATCATATTCTTTCTATTTCCTCCTTGTGTTCTGCTTTTCTCCTTTTGTGAATCTGTGTATGTATTTATCTCTTTCTAAAGGGAGGAAAGGAGAACATGTCTTTTGAGGCAATTTTGTGATTTGAGATTTTTATATGAAGCCAGTTCCTAATCTTATCAAAACAGCATTCTCAGTGGATTTTTCAATCCACGAGAACTTTAGCTATTAATCTAGAGAAGAATGGTTGTCCATTGTAACATCTTCTCCTCACCATGGACATGAAGGGGTTCCCCAGGTCCACCAAGGTGCTGTGTTGGGACTCTCTGATTAAGCAAAAGACCCTCAAATATGGCACAGGGGAAAGTGGGCTTAAAGAAGGGAATCCTGCATCTGAATAGATGCAGTCTGAGACTTCTCTGGCTCTGAAATCAGGCCAGTGTGATGCTCCCTGGGCACTGGAAGGTGCCCCTTTTCCCTTTGAGTTAGTCTGGACTCTCCTCCCAGCATAGGTAATCTCTCCCCTCTCATGCCCTGTGCTCTAACTTCTCCATTTATTCAGTGGGTAGGTGTAGAGGTATGTGGTGAATGCACTGGAATTTCTGCTGGAGACCTGGCTACATCTTATTGTTGCTGAAATGAAAGAATTCAAAGGAATAATGGGAAAAGCATATCAACTTTGAGCAGGGCACAGGAAGATAGGGGATGCTGATTAGCTATGTGACCTTGGATAAGTTACCTAACCTCTTTGTGCCTCGTGTATCCTTTCTTGAAAATAAAGAAGATAATGCCTGCCTGGCTATCTATCTCATGGGGATACTGGCAGAGCAAATGAGTTTGTGTTCAGTGTATGAGGTGCTCAAAGGAAAGATGCTGATTGAATGTAAAGTTTGCTTTCATCGCACTAACTGTCGTCACTCTCTTGCTCTGCTCCTCATCTCTGCCCAGGGAAGGGCCTCTGCTGCTTCGGACAGGCTCATCCCGCAGGGTTCTGCCCTTGCTCTCCAGCCCCTGCAGGGTTACCTCCTGTAAGTGCCTGATGGAGGGTGTGTGGTGCAGCAACGAGACATCTAGAGAGAGGGGGTGATGGTGGAAAGACCCTGGGCTCCCTCACGTTGTCACTGGGTGATGGGGGTGTGGTGATGTTGTGAATGATTCCGGGATTGTGGGTCTTTGACTCAGGGAGCTACTTTCTGGGCAGGAGCAGGTGGTACTGAGGGTACAGAAAGGGCTAAAATCAGGCTGGCTATGCACACAAATCAAATGTAATTAAGGGGTCATGGGCGGAAGCTGAGATTTTTGCCCCACATGGGTCACTGATTGGTTTGTATGTGGTTAATGTACTGGGAAGATGCCTGATGATCTGTGATATTGGTTTTTTTTTTCTTTTTGCTTCCTACACATCTGCAGATAATTCAAAAGTTTACCAGTAGACTAGCCTGCCAGCCTGCCTGCTCCCTTTCTTTCTAACTCCCCCCCTCCACAAATATTTATTTGTACCCTATTTGTAACTGAATATAAGCATCTCTGAAATCAGGCCTTTCATATATGTCTAAACACTCTTTAACTGAGGGACAGATATTCACAGAAACATTTTGAAATGTCCACAGACTAACACATAGATTGTCAAATCCTAATCACAAGTTTCACATCAGGACTCTGACACTAATGTTTTAGAGTGCTCTGATGTCGATCAGCATTTTCCCTGGTAGAACCCTCGTGAATCAGGTGTGTGTGCACATGTGTGTGCAGCTGTGTTAGATGCGTTGTTAATTAACATTGCAAAGCTAAGCGTCCAGTGAAAAGGTACGGAGAAGTATATGTCATGATTGCAGAATTGTTAGGAACACAATCCAGTAAAACCTGGACTGAAAGACGTAGACCTTTTTATAGAGCCATGTTGCCAGTCTCAAATCCACTTCAGACTTGGGGGCTTTGCTCTGAATGTCCTGCTGGCCACTTGGATGTTCCTTTCTTCCCTTCCTTGAGAGGAGAAAGGTTCTTGCAGAGACGCTTCAGATGAATAATTCTGCTGCTGTGGCCAATATGCAATTCATTCCACAAGGGTGTTCTCTCAGACTCTAACCTAGTTTGGGTTCCCATAATTCTGGTAATGGGACATTTGTGTCTCCCCTGGGGGACCATTTCCAGCATCTAGCCATCCAACCAATTAGTCAGAGAACTGAGCCCTGATTTAAGGAAGAAAGAGTATTTGTAGAACCATAGGGAAAAAAGTAATATGGGTGTGACACATTGACCTGTTTTAAGAATGCAGAGTAGCCTCAAGGCTTTTGAATTTGTCCCCCCAGCTGCCAGGGATAGCTCCTAGCTAGGAGAA
This sequence comes from Smutsia gigantea, assembly GCA_032199065.1. NCBI lineage: Eukaryota > Metazoa > Chordata > Mammalia > Pholidota > Manidae > Smutsia > Smutsia gigantea. The sequence continues at coordinate 403,210 of JAVSCE010016590.1, forward strand.
ACAGCCGAGGCCCAAATCCTAGGATTTTTTTTCACCTGAGAACATTCAATTAGCAAATCAGAATAACTGAATTGTGCATTTCCAGACCATCTCCTAAATAAAATATGTACGTGTGTGAAATCAGACCTGAGTAAAATCAGTTTTTTCTCCCATTGAGCGGGCAGTACTTTGGGGCTGGAGAGAACTGATTCTTAACTCCAGCTTTGCCCTTAACAGTTGTGTGATCTTCAAATTTCCTTCTAATAAAATGAGAGTAATACTTGCCCCACGGGCCTGCATGACAGATAAGTGAGATAATGCCCTAAGCACAAGGCCTGTCGTGTGGCGCTCAGCACATGGCATTTGCTTTCTCCTTTTAGGAAGGAGGCTCAGCTTCCTGGTCCTCTCCTAGGCCTCCCCTGAATTCCCACGCGTCCCTTTGGATGCCTTGACGATCCATAGACACCCTCTGACTGTCTGTCTAAAATATCGCCATGCCTCCTTTCTCCCAGAGACCAGGCACCTATAGACCGGCAGAAGGACAGGTCTCCGGGAGTAGCCGTTGCCAGGTGCCACAGCGCTCTGTGTTTATGGTTTTGCTCTGAGAAGCACATGCGGGATTTGTACACTTTGTAAATTCGAAACATTAGAGTCCAACAAGTGAAACAGCAGTATGATTGTACTATAAATTGACACAAACTGCGGTGGAAAAGACCTTCTCTGCTTCCCCTGCCTCAGATTGCACATCAGGATGTGCTAATTAAAGCATCTGTCTCTGTCCAACTCCCATTATCAGACATCTTAATTTATTTACTTATTAAAAAATAGGAGAATTTGTTCTTTGATGTTTTTCCCCTTTATTTTACCTTCATTGTTATGCATTAAGTGGTCTTGGCAAGATGAAAAAATAAAATGACTAGAATTAAATATGGTTCTTATTTGGTACGGTGCTCTCCTCCCCTAGCCTCCACAGTTCTTCTAATGACTGTGACCTTGTAATTTAAAACATACCTTAAGGATGTCTGTTCTTTGTTTTGAACTTCTTTGAACACACGCTGGTTAAGCAATGGCAACAATGGTAGCGAGAATTAGTGGCAGCTGATCCAAGCTTCGCCCACAGGTTACAGAGCAAGATGCTCTTACTCACGGACTTGCAATGTGCCATTTGTCATTGACCTCCTTCTCCTGGAGAAACACATTGTTTCCGTTGCAAATGGCACTGGGAGTCCCAACCTTATCCACCCAGAATTTAGCACTGATTTGATTCCTTATGTGTTTAACCTGGTGAAAGCCATTCACTTGTTAATTCATTCAACAAATGAGTAGACTGAATGGAGTAAGCCTCTGGGAGATACAGCAGTCAGCTAGAAAGAGACTGAAATGAGCCTGGATTGGGTGAGAGGCATTGGGTCACTTGCTGGTCAGACTGGAGGGTTTGTTTGGAGAGAAAATGGGGAACAAAGTTGGGTAGGTAAATTCTCCAAACTGCAGGCATATGTTACCATCATATATATATACATATATGGTGTTACATATTTTATATATTATAAATATGTGTTATATATGTATTAAATGTTATATGTTATATAATATATATATATATTATTCCTGACCTTCCTTATGTTTCAGAGTTACCAGAGGCCGATTTTTTAATTCCCCTTTTGGGACGAGGTTATCTTATTGAATAAAAGGTATGAGGTAAAAGGCCTTGGATTTGAGTATAATTGACCTCAGGGTCCTACAGGGCTAGAAACCAAATACCCTACTTTTTTCCAACCTTTGAATACCACCGCCTTGCCCTAGAACTCTATTCCTAAACTGGCTCTGTACTATTCACCCTCTCTCCCTCCTCTGCCCACTTCCCAGCAGCTGGTTTGGAACATGATGATAAAAAAAACCCTACTTTTTAACCTATTACACTGAAAGGTCAATATATGCCATTTCCCACACATCCCAGGGGCCCTTTATTATCTTTGCTGTAAGTCTGTGGATGGCGTTTTATAGTAATTTAAGAATAATCTAATGATGTTCTCCACCTCAGTGGCAGGGATGGAGTTGGTCTGGTGCCTCTGACACATAAGCCATATCCCTGAGGCCTCAAAACTGTGTCCCTGTGGCCTCCTCGCTCTCCTCTGTGAGGGATGGCCTAATGGAGTTCTCTGTCCTGCTGTTTCTTTAAGCAACAACACACACACACATACACGTTTAATGATTATTGTCACGTGGTAGGTGGTCAATACATTTAATTTTTCTTTTTTCCTTCTATGATGGTGGACCCATAGGAGGTGCTCAATGTACTCTTAGAAATGGAATATATTAAAGGCAAAGGTACACCCTAGGTGCAGCACGGGGAAAGGTGTCTCGTTTCTGTCTCATGGATGTAGGAGAGGAGCATGGGGGAGTCACAGGATTCTCTTCCTTCCTGATAATCACTGTAGTCACTAGGGGCATTTTTCTAGGAATTCAGTAAAACTTTGCTTAGAACTAAAGGACATTTGCCTCCTCCAATCAGACTATTATTTTGTATAAATAAATAAAAATGATTTATTTGTGTAAATCATTATAACAGAGGTTCTCAGTATTGCCCCTTTACAATATAGTCCTTGACCTTTTATCTGTGGGACTGACTGTTTTTGTTGTCATTTCCCATTCTTTTTATGATGCCTATGATGCGTTTATTTATTATTGAAATTTTTTGAGAGGAGAATTTTTGATGACTTACGACCTATGGCTGTGGAGTTGGGGAGTGAGGATGACGGCGTGACTCAAGGGGGAAATAGAACGGTGTCTTGCAATCTTAGAATCATGCAGAAAAGAAGATTAAGAGGTCACTAATCTATGCCTACTGAAGGGAATCTCTGAAGATTTAAACTAGACAGTCTGAGTCTTTCTCAAAGGCAAAAGGATAATTTTTTAAAATATGTTTAAAATTACAATTATCTAAGCAAAAATAAAAAAACAAAATTTATAAAGCAATTTGTATATATTGTAAAAGTACTCAAATGCTTAAAGAAACTACACGGAAGTAATAGGATCTCTTCTGTGGCACATTGTCTAGTGGTAAAACTTTAAAATGTTTCTGTTCATCATTCTTCCATTCTACCAACTGGATTCTAAAATACTTGATTGATTTATGAAATGTAGAGAGTGCTTTTGGCCTTCTTGCTATGAGGGATTTAAAGCTATATCCCTCGATGCTGCTTTCCATTTACAACTCCTTCTCCAGAATTCTTTCTGTCATACTATACTTCTCCATAATCAAGTTATAGTAACATTCATATCTGTCCCCTAAGTATCATTACATTTAACCATGCCTTGAATTTGATTCAAGAAAGTTTGGATTGAGTGCCTACTATTCATTTTTCATTCATTCATGTTTATTCATTCAGCAAATATTAATTGAGTACCTATTTTGTGCCAGGCATAGACATATGTGTAAAATACATGCACGTGTTCACAGTATTGTGTGTGAGACAGTTGAATAAGTTTTGGGCAGAAAGAGCCACAAAAGGCATACCTCAATTCTGTTTCTAAAAACTGATTTAAAATAAAAACTGAATGAAAAGATTTACATACAAGGATGTCATCACTGTATTATGTAGTGAGAAAAAAAAGACCCTGGAAGTTGTTTAGATGCCAAAAGATTGAAAACATTAAACAAATTATGAAACCCAGCTGTGGTAGAATCACAACAATTAAAAATCAGATTTTTGAACAGTATTAAGTGACATGATAAATGTTCATTTTTAATGATTTAATGAAAAAAGATATAAGATGATCTATTGCATTATCTCAGTTTTGTAAGATTTTAAAAAGATGATAGATATGGGAAGGAAATGTCATCAAGTGACAGTGATTTCAAGTTTCTTTTCTTAATAACTACTTTATGGTATTATCTAACTTTTCTATGAACAACTGTTATCTTTATACTACAAAAAATCCATCCTGTTATCTTCATACAAAGAAAAGGTAACCATAGTCATTGCTCGCAAGGTGCAGATTCTCAGTGCGGTGGAAGAGACATCTAAACAAGTCATAATGTCACATGGAGGAAAATCAGGCGCCCCGAGTTTGCATAGTTTTGACGAGGTCTGGGTGCAAGAAGGACTCCACAGGTAGAATTCAAGCTGTGCTATGAAGACCAGTAGGATTTCTATAGACAGAGAAGAGTGTTCCCGGGCATAAAGGTATGGAAGTGAACGGTGAGAGGCAAGCTGCCTGAAGTTGCTGAAAGAGAGTGGACCGAAAGGTGCAGAAGGGGACCAGGCTGACAAAGTGGCTTAAAGGCTTGTGGAGGACCTTGCAGGCTTTGCTGATGAATTAGAATTGAATGTAAAGGCAATAGGGAGCTTTGGGAAAGTTTTTAAAGAGGGACGTGGATTTGACTCATAATGTAAAGATGCAGTCTTTGGAGTCAGACAGACCTAGAGCTGGAATCCCAGGTCTGCCAGTTTCAAGGGTATGTGCTTAGACAAGGCACTTACCCTTTCTCATTCTTCATTTCCTCACCCATGACTTGGGGGCCACGCTACCAGTTTTACATCATGGGCATGAGAATTAAACAACTGTGTATCTTCAAGTTTCTCAAATATGAATGATGAATAGACCTTTTATAAAGGCAAAAAGGGTTGGTAGCACTCCACCTCTTAATTTGTGTTAAATTATTTTTGTGATGCTATTACTTGAATATTTACAAAAGTAAGTTTTGTTATGTATTTTTTCAGTTTTATGCTCTGCTAAAGGTATAAATAACACAAAACAGTTTAAATTAGGCAATGTTAGTTTAATGTGGTCAGTTTGTAATCTGTATGAAAATCAGTCTTCATGAATGATGTGATTATGGGCTATCTGCTACAGCCCTGCCCATTTAAGGTTTGCCCTTTCCCATACTCTGTGTGTTCACACAATTCTCACTCTCGCTTTTCCCTATTTCAACTGCCAGGAAATACTATTTGTACAGTGCACAGTGTTGTTATCTGGCCTTTGCTTAGCATGAACACATCTTCTCTGTATTGGGCCCACCTCTCTTCTTTCCTCACTGGTCCATGACTGTTAATATCCTACGGCTGGTGCAAGTGCAGCTGTAGACACATAGGCAGTGTGAGCACTGAAATTGCAGAGTAGTACTCAATTATGAGATGGTTATCTAGATGATTATTTTAAATATCATCATTGGTGTAGAAATTCAGACCACAGACACCCATACAGACTGTTCCCACCTCTCCTGTGGTTCTATACCTCCTCTTTGTAAGACTATATATGTATGTATTTCCTAGAAGTCTTATTTTTGCTAGTGGTAGTTTTATTCTGATTCAAGATTTTTTTATCAGGCCAATGTATCACTGTTGGCTACCACTGTATCGCTGTGTAACAAATCACCCCAAAACTCAATGGTTTAAAACTATCACCCATTTATTATCTCTCATGAGTCTTGGGTTGGCTGGACAGCTCTGCAGATCTGGTCTGGGGGCCATAATGGCTCACTAGCCTGTAAATGATCTGAGCTGGGCTTTCTCACATATTTGGTGCTTTAGCTGAATGCCTTGGCTATGCTCCATGTGGCCTCTCCTCCTCTAGTAGACTACCCAAAACTTGTTCTTATGGCGATCACAGAGAAGCAAGGAAAAGAGTGAACACATGCAAGGCGTCTTGAGGCCTTCTATTGTTTGAAACAAGTTACAAGGCCAACCCAGATTCATAGGTTGGGGAAAAATAGACTCCATAGTCTATTTCTAGGTTAGAGGAACTGCAACCTCACAATTTAAAGGGTATGGTTATGGGTAGGTTTGATGAATTTAAGCCATTGCAATTGATCTACTCCAGTAGATAAGAAGTTGGGGTATGGGGTACTCTATCAGGAAGTTATACTTACTCTCTTGGTGAGGGAGGAATACTGCCTTAGGAAGGAATTGGATATGTGAGATGTTCTGCCAGTTCCCTGGTGTGGGAATGAGGAGGAGGGTGGAGTCAATGACGACTCCAGGGAAATCTAGCCTGCCTGACTGAGAAGATGGTGAGGCTGCTAACTGAGATAAGACATTCAGTAGGAAAAGCAAGGTTCAATCTGGGATGGGGTATGAAAATGGCAGAGGTCCAAGGTGGAGACAGTAAGTTTAGAGTTTGACATGCTGGAACTCTTCTTGTAAGAACAGTCCTCTTCTACCTGGTTTCACATTAAAATCATCTAAGCAGCTTTTTAAAAATACTGGTAATTGAGTCTCATCTCATACCAAATATGTTTAAATTTCTGGGAATTGGGACTGGTGTTATTTAAAAAAAAAACATCCCTGGGAAATTCTAATGTACAGCCAAAGCTGGAGCCATTATGTAGGTCAGTGTTCTGTTGCCCGTACATTAGAGTCACCCAGAGACCTGACAACACATACCGATGCCTGGGTCCCATCACCAAAGTGTCTATTGAATCGGTCTGGGGTAGAGACTAGGCAACTGTATTAAAAAATAAATAAGTCTTGGTAAATTTAATGTGCAGCTAGAGTTCAGAACCACTGACCTAGAGAGTTAATTTTCACTGTGAATAATCAGTGTTTTCAGGTTGCAAGCATGGCAAGGGGGCACTATGACAGAAGTCTGTTGAAGCTCCTGGCGGGCTCAGAATTAGCATGAAATTGTTGGGTGCCCGCCAGGACATGGGGACAGGAGCAGCTGGAGGATGAGACCAGAAACGTTGAGGACCCAACCTGGATCAACACCTGGCGCTAGAAGCACATGGGCGTGTCAGGGTTAATCCTGTTTCAAGGAGAGATGTTGGGAAATCTCCTGAAAAGGTCTGGAATACAAAATGTCATTATGCCATCTGACCCCCCGTCCTCCACTTCAGATTTAGTTTTCTCTCTAGCAGCACCCAGACAATGCAACTTGCATCATTTTCTTGGAGGAGGTGAATTCACAATGTCTTAGATCTCAGTATGTGAGTGTTTTCCTTGATTGCAAACCTAAAACTGCCTCTACTTGATTCCATCCCATTAGTCTGAGCTTTGACCTTGTCACATCTTAGATAATTCCTGGACCTTCATGTTGTCAATGTCTTATAAATATTTGTAGACCAATTATCCGTCTTTAGGCAGTCACCGAGTCAACAACAGAATATTTAGGATTTTTTTTCCCTCATGTCCATAAATCATTCTTGGCAGAGCTTTAATCATTTGGGTTTTTGGCTGCCTCTCTGACTTTCCTCTAGTTTATTTTTGGCCTTCATAAGCCTTATCTATTTGGGGAAAATATTAAATTGCATAATAGAAGTTGACTCCTGTAAGATATGCCGTTGACAGTGTCCCTAGGTTCAGGGTTGCTCAAAGTGGGCATCAGAATTCCCTTGGGGTGGAGAAGGCTTGTGAAAAGGGCACATTTCTGAGTCCCACTCCAGATCTCTGAGGATGAGGGCCAGGCATCCGCACTTTTCACATGTTTTCTTGGTGATTCTTATACACGTAGCTGTTTTTACCTCAATCTTATGCGGAGCGGAGATGTCAGACAAGTTTATTTATTTGTTTGTGGTAGGAGAGGCTTTGCTCTACAAACCTTAGTTACAGTCAAGACAAAGACTCTTCCTTAAAGAGTTTCCTAAAATGTTCTACATTATGAACCACCAGGTCACTTCAGTCCTGACTATCAGGACTGATAGCGGGGTTGGTCAACACATATAGATTATGCTGTGTATGAGTGACATCCTTAAGGAATAGGCAGGGTTAGAAGAAAAGGAAAGGAACAGTGAGTATAGGAGATAAATAGTGCATCAGAAGAGAAGAGAGAAATGGACATGGGGAGGAAATGAAGATGAAGCACATGTGTAAGAATGGGCTAGTGTCATCTACAGCAGAGTGTCATCTTTTACAGTATACCAAGTACTCTACAATGAGCCTCACCGCTGTCTGAGGGTGATTAGCCCAGGCAGGCGTTCATATCCCATTTCACAGATGACAAGCCAGAAACTCGGGCCAGCAAGTTGCTTAACACCAGATAGCTAGCAAATGTCAGAAACAGGCTAGACCTAGAACTCAGGGCTTTGTTCTAGAGCAGTGATTTTCTCTCACTCCTAATCTATTAGGTCTTCCAACCGAGACCTGCTCTGGCGTCTGTCATGAAGAGGCCTTCACTCTGGGTGAATGTTTCTCTGTGATGTGATGTAGGGTGGTTCTCAGGAAGCTTCGTGCTGCTGGGTGGGGGCATGGTGTTGTGGGTGTCCTTGAAGTCCTTTAAACCCACATAATTGTTGAAAGAACTCATGTAACACGTTATAAACAAAACAAAATTGGTTGGTGCTGAATATCTTCATTCTTCCCTTTCTTTCCTCTTCTTCTCCTCTCCTACATGTTCAATACCCACTCCAAGAAATGCAGGTATGGCCCTGGGATCTGAGAAAGCGCCAAGTCATGGAGGAATGATTAGGTCTAATGGGAGTCAACAAGGGAAATTCCAGTCCTGGGATTGCCATCTCTGCTCCAGCCCAGCACACCTGTTCTTGGAACCCCTTGTGGCTGAAGGCGCAGAGGTCCTGCTCAGAGCCTGCTTCTCCTGCTTCTCCACCTACACACACTTTTTTTCTTCCTTCCTTATGGAGCAGGCCCTTTGGCTTTAGGTCAAAGCTGGTATGGATCCTCTTGGGACTATAATAATAACTAACCTGGGTATCAAACTTTAAGGTTTATGAGCCTCTTCATCCTTATTTCTCTTGATCCTTACAATAGCCAGGTGATGTAGATAATTATACTATCCAGGCATGCTTATAATAGCAGTGGTCCAGAAAGACCTGTACAATTCTCTAGACCAGGCCCCTGCCCATGAAGTACTAAGGGAAATATACGGACAGAAAGGGTAAAACAATGCAAAGGAAGCACTCTGCTGCTAGGTGGAGCTTTGGATCCCCCCCCCTCCAAAACACTGAGCAGGAGCCTGGTGATCTGGGCAGACTTGAGCAGCCTGAAAGAAAAGCCAAACCTGCCCTTCTGATTTTACTGTACTGGTGAGTGGAAAACCCAGTCCCTACATGCCTGCTGAGAGGCCCCTGGGGAAAGCGAGTGGATGTCTTTGAAGCTAGAATTCTGTAGCTTTGTAGGAAAGACACACATCAGAAGAGAAAGCCCCAAAGAGCCTTGGAGAGCGAGGTGGCAGGCCTCGGGCCTTGCCTCATTTCTTAAGGCCTGGGAGGATAGACAGGACCTCTCATTGGAGGAAACCCCCAGCATTAAGGCCCAGTGAAGTTTTCCCTCCTCTTGGGCACTGCCTTTGGAATTTGGATGTCTGGGGCCTGGAGGAAGGACATGATAGCTGTAGGGTCTAGAGCCCAATTTTCTAGCAGTTGTATTTTTGTCATGAAGGTGAGGCCAAGGAAGTTAAATCACTTACTCAACCAAGGTCATTCATTTAGTGAGTGGAGGAGCCAGGATTTTTGAATTTGGCTATAAAATTCTGGCCATGAAACTCTTGAATTCTGGCTACAAACCCTAGTGATTTTTCCACTGTACTACCTGGCCTTTACCCACCACTGTCTCATTCTTATGTGGAGAATCAGTTCTGGTCTCCTGGGTTTCATGTGGCAGGAGCATTATCATTAAAACTTTAAAAAGAACCCCCAAATATATTTCTTCCACTTAATGTTTGCTCAGGGAAAGCATCAGTGTTCATGGGGTTGTCTGGCTTGCTGTTTAGGGAGCCTGTGGTTAGAAATGCAGACAGTTCTGCTAGATGGGGCTTAGATCACATGCATATTTCATCTCACTGTTCCCCCTTGAAAGCTCAGATGATCTAAATGCCCATTCTGTCCTTTAAAAAAGGTGTTGGAGATTATTTCGGGAAAGGGCCCTATTTAAAGCTAAAGGACAGGAGTTCCCTGTTCTGCTGCCTTGCTGTCTTGTTTCTACTCTGCACTCAGCAAAAATTGAATATTCCCTGAACAATAGGTGACTCAGCCTTGGCTAAGTCTTAGGTGAAATGGATTTAGCAAGTAAAGAGAGAAAATGTCTCCCCCCACCCCATTCTTCCAAGTCCTGCTTGATGATACTTCTCGGTGCTCAGTGTCCCTTTCATCCAAAGATCTGTAATTAATTGACCCTCACAACTCCCCTGGCAGGTAGAGAAGTACAAGGATGTTCATTTAAAACCAATCCTGTTTGATACAGTAGGGCTGTTACTAAGGCTCTTCAAAAGAAAAACCTCTCAATTGCAACACTTCTTTTTAATAAATTAAGGGAGGAAGGGATGAAGTCATTTTGCATGGTATGCTTGTTCAGTTATGACCCCAGAAAGAGTCCTGAGTTTGGAGCTCTGATGCCAGCTTGGGTTAAACAAGGTGTATAGACGATTGCTGCAGAGCAAATTACAAAGTGCAGTGGCTTTAGATAACAATTTTGTTATCTCATACCTTCTGTGAATCAGGGATTCAGGAGTGGCTTAGCTGGGTGGTTTGGCTGAGGGTTTTACAAGGTAGCAGTGAAGACATCTGCCATGACTACAGTCGCCTGAAGGCTTGGCTAGAGCTGTAGAATCCACTCCTAAGATGGCTCACTTATATAGATGGTGGGTTGGTGCTGGTTATTGGTAAAATATTCTGGTGTCTCACTCTGTGGGCTCCTTCAGAGGGCTGCTTGAGTAGCTACATCTCCATAGCAAGTGGCCCCAGAGAACAAAGGTAGAAGTGGCAGTGTCTTCTGTTGCCCAGCCTTGGATGTCATACTCTGTCATTTCCTCAGTGCCCTGTTGACTATACAGTTTAACTCTCTTCATTGTGGGAGGCAGCTACAAAAGGGCAGGAGAGCCAGGAGGCAAGAATCACTGGGGATCTGCTTGGAAGCTGGCTAATGTTAAGACATACTAAGTATGAGTTCATCTGTGGCATCATTGGAATAGCCTCTGAAAACCCAGCTTAGAGTATTACACATCATGCATCTGATAAGAAGAGTGAGAGGGGACAGTACACTTAACTTTCTAGTTATTTATAGATTTAGAATAAATAGCTACCCTTATTCATATTCATGGTAAAGTGATTAAGTCTGTATTGAAGTGTACATAACTAAGGTGAAGATTCCTTCTTTAGGAGCTGGATATTTGCCCCAGACCATATAGTGGATCACTGGTTCAACGGTGTTGGTCTATGGACTGGTGTTGTATTAACTGCTAAAAAGCAACTGAAGTATAGTTTAAAAATATGGATGCTAGGTTTCTCCTCCTAGGGATTCTTAGTACATTTGGAGCCCACTGTGCTGGTTCTGCTTATCAGGCAATGGTAGCCTCAAGTTATACTGAGTGAGAAACATGATTAATGGTGATCATATTTGTTTGCTTAATATCAATCTATCATCTTTTTCTTGGCCTCAGAAAACCAACTCCAAATTGGGCACCCAGTTGCTAAGGGCTGAAATCAATTGTTGCCCATGTTGTTCCTATGGCATACTGTTAAAAGGGGCACAGACAGTAGAAAGTTCCGTATCATAAGGGCTGCTAGAGAGACACATGGAGGGTAGGGTTGCTGACCACCGGCAACAGTTAAAAGGCCATCGTTATACTACTAATCGGCATATGCAAAGGCTGATCCCTTACCACAGACAGAGATACTGTCACATCCTGCATAAATGTTAGTCCAGTGGTTCTGAAATACTAGTACCTAAAAAAATCAAGTGAGGAGTGTTTTCTTAAAAATGCAGATCTTTAAGCCTACCCCTGGAATTCTGATTCAGTTGGTCTAGCACACCCCATATGGTTTTGATACAATGGGTCTGAGGACCATACTTTGAGACACACTATCCTAGGCATAACCTAACTTAACTGCAATATATAGACTTCATATCTATTTAATCCCCTACATAAAAAGTCCAGCCTGTAGAGTGACTCACACGTAGGGACTGCTTTGTAGAGTTAGTATGGATGATGCTAGGTGAGCTGCTGATGTGCATGAGGAGTGCAGGGGGATCCGGACAGGTGCGGAAGAACATTTTATTAGAATTATTTTTGTAGATGTTCACTTTCCTTGTGGACAATAAGCTGTCAGAGTTTGGATTCACATGCTGTTTAATTTTGCAGCTCCTGTAGAGGTTTGCATGGTGCCCCACTTGTAGCAAGCTTGCAACGGGTGTGGTATCCCAGGAACAAGTTCATTTAAGGTGGCCAGGGATTCTGGAGGGGAATTAATCCCTCTCACCAAGAGCATGTTGCATGTTGTGACTCCTGCAGTTAAGTGACTCTGGAATGTTGCCAAGTTCTCCTCTTCCTTCCTTCCTTGTTTCTTCCAAGTGACTCAAGGTGGGCAGTGATAGTGAAAACAGACATGGAATTAATAACTGTCTCCAGGTTTGTGACTGTGGAGAGTGAAATTAGAGTTAGAGCTGAAAAGGTGGATAGAGCACAGCCAAAGCCTCCCAGTCACTGGTGACTGATGGACATGGCAGGCAGAGTATCTTAGCCATATTGAACACCTGTACTTTAATCAGCCACAAACATCTAGACAGCCAGGGTGGCAGACACAGAGCCAACAACAAGGTCAAGAAGAAAGCACCCAGTGGCAGAGAGTGAAGCAGCAAGTTACTGTGCACTGCTCAGAAAAGACAGGAGGGGAAGAAGCATGTATGACTGTTGGCTTCCTTCAACAGGAAGAAGTATGGTGTGACTGTTGGCTTCCTTCAACAGCAAGAAGCATGGTGTGACTGTTGGCTTCCTTCAACAGTAATTTATTGAGCTTCTACTAAAAGCCAGGACCTGTTCTAGGTGCTAAAACCAAATAGACAAAGGAGCTTACACCTTAGTGAAAGAGAACGATAATGAATACATCATACATAATAATCAATACATAACACAATGACACATAGTGATTAGTACCTGCAAGAAAAATAAAGCCAAGAAAGGGAATAGACTCTAAAGTTAGAGGAAATATCGTTCCAAAAAACACTGCTTTGATATATTAATGATAATAGTTATTATAAGTTATTATAATTATGCTAATAATTATCCATCCAATGAATATTTACTGAGTCCTACTACGTGCCAGTCACAGTAGCAGGTGATGGAAATACAATGGTAGGACGAGTGAGACAAGACAGATATCCTGATTTCTTGGTGCTTCAAAAAAATTTTTTTTAGAGCAGGAAAATGACCGTAAACAATCACAGATATGCAAGAAACACGACATAGTGATGCCCAGAGAATGAAGCTAAGGAGAATTGATAAAGTAACTCAGAAGGTTCCTTTAGTTTGGTTGGGGTAATTCATCTCCAAAGAGGTGATACTTAACCTGAAATCTGAATAACAAGGAGCCAGCTACACAGAAGACATCCCAGGCCAAGTTAAGTAGGGCAAAGGCCCTGGGTTCCTGAGATCCAGGGAACAGAGGTAAGTCCAGTGCAGCTTATAAAGCTGGGGGCATTGGAAGCCTGGTTAGAGTAATTAAGGAGAAAAATAACCTTCTTTCATAGATAGGGCTTTGAGAGCCCATATAACTCCTAGAAAACTACTTTTCTTTCCAGTTCAATATTACCTAGTCCTTCCACCAGAGACGGGTATAACATTTAAATCGATAGGTTGGTAATATGAATTTCTTCCTGTAATTAGTTCTGTTTTCCCCAGCACCCCCAAGAAATCCAAAATGCAGGACAAGCATTATTAAAATAAAATTTTCTTAAATAGTATAATTAACAAAAATACTGTATAGCAATATGGCAAGTATTAAGTGTGTTGACTCAGGTAGTAACTGGGAATTCTTGGTTGAAATTAGACTGCCGATTCATTTTAACAATATCTTAGATACAATGTTTCTTTTCTTGGCTGGTATTTGAGACTGGGGTGTACTTTTCCTGTGGATGGCTTCCAGGCTACCTGAACTTTGGAGCAGCCAGGGAAGGGCCCTCAGCAGTCAGCTGTCTTCACTTCTTCTCCCTGGGTGCTGCAATCTCCCTAACCCCTGTCCAAAGAGTAGGCTTGTGCAGCCTGGTCTACACTCCATCTAGGGTACATGCATTCCCTAAATCCTCTTTTGTTTCTCTGGGGAGGGAAACAATTCCTTCTGCAGCTGTTCATCACTTTTGTTTCTCTGTTACTTTTCCTCTGCTGTCTGGAGAATCACTTCCCATATAGCATTGGGTCTTCTTTTCCCCAGTTAATCATACAAGAGATTCTGCTCACTCATCTTCTGCATTTCATACATCTCTAAGGCACCTTTATATTTACACTGGTTACAGAAGTATATATGAAGTACGTATATACAGAAGATCAAAGGAATAGATTGTGTTTGCATAGAAATTTATTTATATGCTCAAAATGCAGTGAAAGTCTTTAATGTAAGTTTACTGTATATTTGAGTGTAATGTATATTTATTCTCCAAAATACACTCAGTCACTTTCACATTATGAATCACTAAGCCTTATGCTTCTCCAAAGAAGGGAGCACGATTTCTCAAAATACAGTATTGTTTTTAGAATGAAAATTTAATATGTTTCATGACCAATTCAAATCAGCTTTGAAATTCTACACTACCTCAGCCTTTGCCAGCTTTAAAATGCAAATGCTGCCCATAAGGAACAAATGTCTTCTCAATTATTAAAATTGAATTTCAAGATTTATAATGGTTTCTATGATAAAAATGTTTAAATATATCTGAGAAATACTTCTTAAATTCTAATAATAATTAAAAAGGACAAAGCAGAGACTTGAAGGCAATAACAAGAGCAAAGACTGAGTTACAAAAACTAAGATGTATTTAATTTTCATAGAAGTTCCAAGGCATTGCAGTAGGGAGGCAGTCTTGCTCGTGTACACACACACACACGCACGCACACACGCACGCACGCACACACACGCACGCACACACACACGCACGCACGCATGCACAGGTGAGTCAATATGCTTTCTGACTTGTGAGAATGAGGCTCAACTTACCGAAGTTAGAGACAGGATGCTGATCTTGGTTTTGCTTTCTCACTTGAAGAATGTATCTGAGAAGCCAGGTAAATGGTTAAATGTTTTTGATCTTTCATAAAATAGGTGTAAGGATAGTCAAATTTAGTGAATTTCTGCTCCGTGCTTTTTTTCCCAGAACTGTGGTGTGGATGTGAGGGAATAAAAGAACTAGAAGGTATGGTGCTTGCCCTTAGGAAATTTACTAGTGAGCTGGAAAGAAAAAAATAATTCTATATTACACAACTGGAGAACAGTCCATGCCAGTATATACTTGAGCACTAGACAGCACAGTGCAGAGAAACAAATAATAACAGAATGACAGAAAGGAATGTTATTAATATTGTAAGGGGCTGACATGGAATGCTTCAAGGAGGAGGTGTTATTTAGCTGAACCTAGAGGGAAACACAGGATTTGGCACCATTTTCTTTTTTAGTGCAATGATAATAACTCATTTTTATTGTAATAATGATTAACTGTTAGCTCAGAGATTAGAAGATGGAAAAGCGTGACAAACCCATAGGATAGCTATGTTTTAAAGGTCTTTTTAAAAGGAGTTATAAGGAAGAAAGAGAAAGCCTTTCTAAGAGCCTAGGTTTAGAGAAAAATGTAAGAGGTGCAGAAGCGAATTAATGGGTAATGCTTATCATTTTGTACAAAGTAACCTTGACACAAATGGGGCAATTTAAAGAAGGGTAAGTGACTCCCAGCCCACTCACCCTGGTTGATGGAGGAAATGATCATGGGGTGCATGGCAGATTGCAAAAAGAAGACCCAGGGTAGCTTTCCCCCTTCCATTATTTGTGCTTCTCATCTAGAGGTAGGGAGCTCATAGCTGAGAGAACATTTTAGAAATGTAGCCATTTCTGCTTTCAAATCATTTTAGGTAAGTAACATGATCTACCAACAAATTAGATGCACCTCTCTTTTTTTTGCATTTTTTAAAATTAAAATATTAATATACAATCTTATGTTGGTTTCCAATGTACATCACAGTGGTTCAGCAGTCTCCATGATCGACTTATATTGTGATTGTGAATTACTGGAGCTCTTTATTCCACCTCCCCCTCCCCCAAACCTGCCCCAATCTCTCCTCTTTGGTAGCCACTAGTCACTTCTTAGTGTCTATGAGTCTACTGCTGTTTTATTCCTTCTGTTTTGCTTTGTTTTTAGATTCCACAAATAAGTGAAATCATATGGTATTTGTCTTTTTCCACCTGGCTTATTTCACTGAGCATAATACCGTCTAGATCCATCCATGTTGTTGCAAATGGCAGGATTTCTTTTATTTTTATGGCTGAATAATATTCCATTGTGTATATATACTACATTTTCTTTATCCATTGATAGACACTTAGGTTGCTTCCACAGCTTGGCTATTGCAAACAGTGTGGCGATAAACATAGGGGTGCATGTATCTTTTCGAAATAGGGATTTTGTTTTCTTTGGGTAAATTCCTAGTACTGGAATTACTGGGTCAAATGGTATTTCTATTTTTAGTTTTTTGAGAAACCTCCATACTGCTTTCCATAGCGGTTCAACCAATTTGCATTCCCACCAACAGTGTAGGAGGCTTCCCATTTCTCTGCATCCTTGCCAGCATTTGTTATTTCTTGTCTTTTGGATAGTGGCCATTCTAACTATTAGGTGATATCTCATTGTGGTTTTAATTTGCATTTCCCTGATGATTAGTAATGTGGAGCATCTTTTCATGTGCCTGTTGGCCATATTTGTATATCTTCTTTGGAGAAGTGTCTGTTCAGATCCTCTGTGCATTTTTTAATTGGGTTATTTCTTTTTTGGGTGCTGAGGGGTGTGAGTTCTTTATATATTTTGGATGTTAACCACTTATCAGATGAATTGTTTACAAATTATTCTCCCATGCTGTAGTTGCCTTTTTGTTGTGCTGATGATGTCCTTTGCTGTACAGAAGCTTTTTAGTTAGATGTACTCCCACTTGTTCATTTTAATTTTGTTTCCCTTGCCCAAGGAGATGTGTCCAGGAAGAAATTGCTCACACTTATATTCAAAAGATTTTTGCATGTTTTCTTCTAAGAGCTTATGGTTTCATGACTTACATTCAGGTCTTTGATCCATTTCAAGATTACATTTGTATATGGAGTTAGACAATAATCCAGTTTCATTCTCTTACTTGTGGCTGTACAGTTTTCCCAACACCAGTGTTGAAGAGGCTGTCTTTTCCCTATTATATCTGAACTAATAACTTAATTCAGCAAAGTTACAGGATACAAAATTAATACACAGAAATCTATTGCATCTCTATATACCAACAATGAACTAGCAGAAAGGGAAACCAGGAAAATAACTCCATTTACAATTGCATCAAAAAGAACCAAATGCCTAGGAATAAACCTAACCAAGGAGGTGAAAGACCTTTACTCTGAAAAACTGTAAGACACTTGTCTTGCCAATGGGTTTCAGCCCCAGGCAAGTTCACTATGGATTCAGTGTGGCCAAAGAAATGACAGTAGAACGTTCTTGGGGTGAAAGGGTTATACCCAACTTTATTTCCACGGTGGCACGTCAATCACCCAAATCCTGTTCACTCAGAGTGAGTCTGCGTGAAGCAAGCCGGTTTCTGCCTCTGGGCCTCTCAGCCTGCAGAGCTGTCCTCTGGGCCTCTGTCCTTGGTGCTGCAACCACGCCAGCCTCTGATCTGCTCTCCTGCAGCCTTGCAGCCATGCCACCGTGTCACCCAGAGCACTAGGCGGAGATCTTTACATAGAGTCAATAGCCATGTATTGCCCACACATATGTAGTGAGTCAACTAACCAGGGTCAGGTGAGAATCCTGGCCAAAGGAACTTTCATTTTATCCACAACACTCATAAGAGAAATTAAAGAAGACACCAATAAATGGAAATCTATCCCTTGCTCATTGTTAGGAAGAATTAATATTGTTAAAATGGCCATCCTACCCAAGGCAATTTACAGATTCAAAGCAATCCCAATCAAAATACCAACAGCATTCTTCAATGAACTAAAATAAATAGTTGTAAAATTCATATGGAACCACATAAGACCCTGAATAGCCAAAGCAATCTTGGGAAAGAATAAAGCTGGGGTGATTATGCTCCCTGACTTCAAGCTCTACTACAAAGCTACAGTAATCAAAACAATTTGGTACTGGCACAGGAACAGACCCATAGATCAACAGAACAGAATAGAGAGCCCAGATATAAACCCAAGCATATATGGTCAATTAATATGTGATAGATGCTCCTCTCTTTTCCCTATATTACAAGAATATAGGGAATCTCCCAAGAATCTATGCAGAGGTATGAATGTTGTCATACCACTGATATCCAAGAGGATGAAGTGAACAAAACACGTTAGAGAAACCATGCTAACTGTAAATAATTTTTTTGATGACAAAGTGGTGTGTTACAGTGTGAACTATCCCTGTACTTCAAGAGTGAGGAAGGTAGTATCCCTTGAAGTCAGTGATTTTCCCAACCATGGCTACATATTAGGACCACCTGGAGAGCTTTAAAAATTACTGATGCCCAACCCCTCATTTTATCCTAAAGATATAGTTGGTCTGAAAAGTGGTCCAGGCACTGTGTTTTCTAAAGCTCCCCAAGTCACTCTAAAGTTGTGAACCACTATTCCAAGTGCTGATATAAATGAGTTGCACCTTAAACCCTTTCTCATTTCCCCATAAGTTTATTTATTAATAAATAAAGTTCTTAATGTGCTAAGTCCTATTTTCCAATCCCTGTTACAAAAGGTATTTCCAGTTATCTTAGGAAGAGTGAGGTCACTAAAAGACAGTGAAGTGTTAATCTAAAAATGTCCATGTCCAGACTTTAGTTCAAGCTAAAGAGCTGAGTAGACACTGAGAAGTGACTGGTGGCTGCCACAGGGGAAGGTTTAGGGTGAGTAGGTGAAACAGGTGGAGGGGATAAAGAGGCACAAAATCTCAATCAGAATACAAATTAGTCTTGGGGATGAGATTACAGCATAGAGAATATAGTCAGATATTCTGTAAACCAATCTAGGTTGATAGATAGTAACTACACTAGTTGGGGTGAGCGTCTATTAATAATGTAGCTGTAAAAAAAAAAAGAGCTGAATATTTCTATGACCGCTTTTCTGTGTATCTGTCTATCTTCAGCAGAAAAGTTACCTTTACAGTTAACTTGCTACTTAGCTTCTTGCACATGAATTAGTGATTCTTAAATTCCTCTGTATTTCATGTTTCTAGTAGTTGGTTCTATGTCAGAGCTGAGGTTTTCCTACTGCTTTCAGCATGGAGACTCAGCAGCTGTGGAAAAGGATGAGCTCAAGCTTTCTGCCAGCTGAAAGTCATTGGAGAACTCCAGAGAGAATCAACAAATCCACTAATAATAATCTTTGTTATTTAAGCAGTGTCCTCTATTTTCCAAGAACTTGATTCTCTGTTATATCTTTAGAAAATTCTATCAAGGAATTTAGTAAACATAAAGGAGAATTATGATCCATGCTACACAGATGAGAGGCAGCCCAAGTTTTGTTTTGTCCCCTTTCCAATGGCATTGAAAGTAAGAAAACTTAGGCAGGATTATAACTCAATGTTCCATGTTCTCTCATCTTGAGAAATTCCAGGTGAGAGAGGAGGATGTGGAACTCAGTGGCTAAGCTCTAGGTAAACAGATCTCAAGAGCTCTTAAAATGGGCTCCAGAGTTCATCTCACCCAACAATTTCATTTTGTACACGAGGAAACCAAGGCCTAGAGAAGTAGACTTGTAACGGATATGAACTAAATCATGGCAGTTTTAGCTCATTGCTTGTGTAAGTTAGACTGCTAGGTAGATTTTCCATTGTGAGCCTCCTTTTGAGGAAAGGCCAAGTCATTCTTTATATGAACCAAGGCATGTTCTTTGACAACCCCTACCCTCCCACCTCTCCAAAAAAAGCCATCAAGAAGATACATTTCTGTTGGATTCACTAGGCAGAATTATTAATGCAGGTAAGAGTGCCAGGAATGCAGAGTGTTAATACAGCTGCTGAATAATACACTAATGCCACAGAGTTTAATAATAGATAATAATAAATAATATAGTTGGGGAATTATGTAACTCAGTTATAGAGTAAATGACAGGGAAACCTACACACTGACAGAAGAGTGCTTCTAAAAGGAACCCTTTGATGTTTCAGTTTAACTGACCTCTTTAGCCCTTTGGCCTGCCCATTTGTGAGGGGGGCAGGATGTTCAGAAATGTGCCCGGTTGGGGCCTCTATAGTTTGTGTGGTGAAGCTGTGGGTTTCAGCAGCTGAGCCAGGAAGGATGAGTTGTGGTCCTCGGGTCATGCCTAGATAGCTTCCTGTAATGAGGGAAGAGGTGCCAAGGTTGGCCATTCTTTCCCATACCCACTCTGTAAATCGTTGCATGGGGTGGTACTGGAACTTGGAGTGTGAAGACGGGGAGAGGCTGGGGGTGGGGGGTGATGTGGGTGGTGGCAGGAGGTGGAAGGCACAGCTACAGCCATGGTCCAGTGAGCTCTCCAATGAGCCAGCGTGTGCTCTTCTTCCCTCATCTGCACTAGAGAAAGCCAGCTGCAGATCACTATTAGACCTGTATTCTTTCCCTAGGAGAATGGGCTATTTCCCCCTCACTCTTTTAAAATAAGATAAAAAGCTGGGGGTGCGGAATTAATTAATGTCAGTAAATGAAGCATGGGATGCTTGTCCAGATATGATAATGACTGTGCATTAGTGCAGAAGAAGTGGAATGGCATAGAAAACGAATCGCACTGGCCCACTGCTTTGGGATGGATGCAGCCGCCCCTGTAATGCATTAACTCTTCCTCTGCCTCATCCTTTGTCTTGCCTCTCCATTATTCTGGGCCAACTCTCCCTGAATACAGTCTCTGGGCTAAAGTATAACCTGAGGTCCCCTAAGAAAGTCCTGTGCCCAGGAGACAGGGGTCAGTTGGTAACTGCATACTTTGCGAATGTAAATAAAAGAACTCCACATTTATGTATTACGTTAATGAAAGTGCATCAACAAGAAGCAATTGTTTTATGTCTCCTGATTAGGGGAATTGCAAAATAATTCAAGAAGGTAGTAAGCCAGCTGGAGGAGAGAGAAGGGAGTAGTTCTTCAAAATAAGTTGCTCTCTTGCCCCCAAAGTCAAGGTTTACCTTTGAGCTGTCACTACATAATTTCCACTGCCCTCTCCTTTTCCATATATGCCTCATCCTATATGCCATTTGAAAGGTTTTCAAAAAATTCCAACAGACATGCATTAACTGGGAACTTCTTGTGCACGAGGCATTGTGGAGTGGACACAGATGAACAAAGCATATTCCATAGTCCAGGAGTTTTCTTCTCAAGGACATGGCAGAATGCTTGATATGTTGTGAACACTCACCTAATTGTTGCTATTATCAGTATCATTTCATTGAATTTAATTCATACTGAATTTTTCTTTGGGGACAGGAAGTTTCAGAGGTTCAGAGAGTACTTTTTTTCTTTACTTTTTATTTCTTTTCTTTCTCTTTCCTATAAACTTCTTGGCACATTGGTAAAATGAAGAAATGTAAAAACATAGTTACAATAACCTTTAAATGTTAACCTTTAAGAAATTATCTGCTACTTATATAAAAACTTAATGCAGCATGGTTGCAACATACAAATCACTGAATTTAGAGATATTAATTCACAGCACACTATAGGCAGGTGATCCAGGACTAGAACTCCAGTTTGGAGTAGTTTTTTGACATTTTGTTTTTTTGGTATGCTTACTGGGGTGGCTCTAAATGCAAGCTCATTTGGAATTAATACTAAAAGAATGAACGTCATTGTGTTTGGTATTTTCTTAAAAATACTCTAGAACAATAAAAAGAGTTAGATGAACACCACTGAAAATAATTGTTGAAGCTGGACAATAGGCTTGTGGTGATCCTTACTACTTTTATGAATGTTTTATCATTGCATAATAAAATCAAGTTTAAAGGCTACCGTGTTGAGAGGTCCTTTGGGAATGAAAGGTCCTTGGGTGAATGTCCTCTCTGGGCCTCCCTTTTCCCTATCCATTCAAGTCCAAGTTGGGACGTGGTTGGTGAAGGTTGTATATTCCTGGAATGATGCAACGTACTTAAGGGCATTGTGTTAACATGAGATGCTTTCTCTTCCCTCAAGGTCTGGGAACTGCTTCTTTAAGAGACCAACTTGTAGTATGAACAGGTGTATACTCTGCCTCATTCAGTCTCTGCTTTTGCCTTTTCTTAGATCTGATGTAGGAGGCAAGTGTAACAATACTTCTACCTGGGGTCAGTGGCTCTCCCAGAGCAGAACAGAATCCATTTATGTGAGTAGATTTGTTAAGCCTTTTGATGGCCTCCCTCTGCCCTCCTGGCATGGTGGAAAAGATACTGCTGAGAGTCTGGGCTTATCTGGTGAGAGAATGGGTTTAAGGAAAGAAAGAGAAAATAGGATCACAAATGAGATCCTCATGTCTGATTTTTTCCTTTTCCTTTCTAGCTAATTAGAGATAACTATACCACATAAACTCTATGTGTATCTAAGTCTGTGAGATTTTGTGGTCTCATCTGTTAGAGGGTGATGTCAGGGGTTATAATCACTTACACTAATGATTTATCTGGGCAAAAGTAAGCTCATAAAAGTGAGTGGGTCTTTGGTTATAACCAAGAGAAGAGCCATTCATGGGCCATTCAGATTGTTTCATTTATTAGCCTCCAGACAGGAGGACTTCTGTATGCAGACCTCAGGGCTATGTAATGAAGGGGCCTCCGAAAGAATGTACAATTTGTCTGGGACCCATGAAAATCCATAAGCTGGCTAGTGTCTGCAGGTCCCTAAGAGCAAACTGAAGTCTGTGGGTCCCCATAGGTTGACTTTAATATTTTTCAGTCACTTCCATGGTCTGGCTGACCTTCTGAACATACCAGATACTACCTGGCTTTGTACTTATGTACATTCTTTTTTTCTTGTTAAAGTTTTAAAATTCTTGTCGTTTGGTTTCTCAATTTTGTCAGTCATAGTCTGGTTGATAGTTGTGAAGTATGATTAAATCAGTGCCAATTGCACTCTGAAGAATTCCTTTTCATACACAAGTATCTTTGTGTCATTCCAACTCCTGGGCAGATCAGAGCAGGCTTCCTGGGTGCACAGAGCACTGGCTGCCTTGGGGTTGTATCCTTCCCTCTTAGCCATGCAAGTGAAAGAAAGATGCTAAAGGGCTACTTGTTTTGGTAGATTTTTGTCCTTTTTGCCTTATGAAAGATTTATCCTTAAACTTAAAGAATGACAACTTGATAGACATGGAGTAATTTTTGTCCAAATTCCAAAATGAAAGAAAATACAGGCCAATGCTTGTATTTACTTTACAAATACCCTATTCACTTCACAGGGCATGCTTGTTTGCTGGGACTACCCTAACAAAATACCTGCCGTAACAAAACAGACTGGTGACTTAAACAACTGAAAGCCATTTTCCCACAGTTCTGTGCTAGAAGTCTAGGAGCAAGATGTCATCAGGTCTGTTTTCTTTTGAGGCCTGTCTTTTTGGCTTGCAGATAGCTTCCTTGTTTTGTCCTCATATGGCCTTTACTCTGTGCACGTCCCTGTGGCCACCAGTGATGTTGGATTAAGCCTACCCTCATGACCTCATCCTAACTTAATCACCTTTCTAAAAGCTCTCCCTCCAAATACAGTCATGTTCTGAGGTACTGGGCATGAACGCTTTGACCTATGAATTTTGGACAGACACAATTCACAGGGTGTCACTGGTTGAGACATCTCTTTAAAGAAAATAATAATCCATCCTCATGGTCTAAAACTCTGCTCTGTATTTTAGAGACTCCTTCAGGAGCTTGTGTTTGGGTGTACTTGTAAACACTGTAGACATAGGAAATTAACTTAGAGAACTGCCTTTACAATAACCATCCAACAGGTAAGCAAAAAGACTATGGCTCTATAAACTTTTATCTTGTTTTGGTATTGCAGAGGGCAACATTATTAGCATTACGAAAAATTGTAGAAGAAGAAGAGGAATTGAGAGGTGAGTAGAAAGAGTTAAAAGTTGAAGGGAAACTGTCATGTCAGATGGAAGAAGAGAAAAGATGAGAATAAAGAAAGATGAGAGTGAAAGAGAGATGGAAGGAAACTCAGATGGAGGAGGAGGGGGAGGAGAGGAAGTAGAGGAGGGAGGAAGGGAAAGGGGAGGAAGAAAGAGTGATGAAGGGAGAGACAGAGGAGAGAAATCAGCATAGACTGCATTTACCATGGTTTAAAAAAGAGAGTCCATGCATTTCCTTCTCTTAGAAGGCCCAGCTCATTCCAAAAGGGTGAAGTGAGTAGATCAAATACATGTCAACAGAAGCAGAAAGTGAGTGATGGCCCTGGAGAGGGAGGGCTTGGGTGCTGAGGTTTGGTCTAGATAGCCGAGGACCATCCAACATTAATGAGCACAAATGGGCACACAGGCTGAAAAAGTCTCTCCAGGGACTCTGATGACTCAGGCTTTGCTGGTGCTGTTAGAAACCATGAATGAGAAAGTAACTAACTCCCTCTCTTAGGTGGTCTAGTTTATGGACGTGAGGCTCTTAGCTGCTGCCAGATCCTCTGTCTCCCCTGTGCCCCTATGAGATACTCTTGAAACCAAACCCAGTATGTCCTCCTTGCCAGAGGGCTTGGCATCGGCCTTCACCTTTCTCCAGACTCTGAGATGGGGAAGGCTCGCTAAGCGAAGTGTGCTCTGTGGATGCAGAACTTAGGGAAAACAATGGAAAAGTATGTCATGCACACCTAGGGATGCACACCCTGGATATTCTCACTCATTGCTCTCTGTGGGCATAAGCACTTTCTTGGAGGCCTTTGTCCTTCTGGTTTTTCGATTTCCAAGCCTCTTCCTTGAACCTCAGAGTCAAGCCTCAAGCCGAACTACAGCGGAGGCTTCATCTTTTCTTGGAAAGAAATTTACTTCCCTCCCCTTCTCACAGTAAACAAATCATGTTGACAGACAAATGCAGGATTAGGTGAGGAGATTTGTGAGACAACGGGATTTTGGAAGCTCAAGCAAGCAGACACCAGGATTAGGCTGAGAGAGAAGGATTCAGGTGCTGCGGGAGGCTACAGGCATAAATCGCAGCAGTAATGAGGCCCTGTCTGCGATGAGGCAGGGAGGTGGGACGGAGGGAGAAGCACTTTCTAAGATGCTGCACAAGAGCTCTCTGTTTGGAGTTGCCGGGATTTCTAAACTTCCCTGTAAGGCTGTTTGGCTTTAGACGATACATCAGGCTGGACCGAGCATCAGTTTCACCTTCTGTGCTGTGGACACCTACTGGACATTCTATTTACCCTACTTACTTCACGGTTGGCTTTGGAAACAAAGTCAGGTGGGAAAAATATCTGAAAGCACTAAGGAGCTATGAAGCATATTATTATTACTTTTTAAAATGTTGTTCTACCCATGTAGGAATCTCTTCTATAGCTCTCTGCTGTGTGCATGTTTATATGCCCCCATGTCCTGTCCAGTTGAATGGCTGTAGAGGTGGGGAGCTTATCGGCTTACCAGTGTCTTTAAGGCAGTTGGGTTTTTTTTTTACATTTATTTATAGTTTTTAGAAAAAGGCATTTGTGTTCAGCCCAAATATGCCTAATGATCATACTAACGGTAAGCTAACTCTCATGTACTGCTCACTCTGCACCAGGCCCATTCTAGGTACTTTATATATATTAATATTTGTTACATTTATTAACCCTGTATGGTGGGCACTATTATTATTCCAATTTTACATATAAGAAAACTGAGGTACGGAGAAGTCAGGAGACTTATCCTAGGTCACATGGCTATAATTTTTACCCTCTGGTCCAGGTCTTTCTGTCCACAGCCAACCCGTAGCATCGGAAGACTGCTATTCTGCTCTCTGAGTCCCTCCTTTGCCAGACTACCCTTCACTCTCTCTTGCTCCCTTCTGCACATGCTTCCTCTTAAAGCGTTGTTTCCAAAGAAGGCCCTTCAAGAATGTTTTGACATACGTATACACACGCACACAGAAGAGTCGCATTGCTGGCTCTCCGTGGGCCTGCCGCCACTGGTCTGCGAGGAGCTTTGGGGAGGGGGCATTATAAGGGAGAAAGGGATGTTTTCAATTTGGGCACCACTGGAAAGTGGTTGGATAACATGTGCTGGTCCACTGGCCCCAGCTGCCGGATGATGGGGATGGGGATCAGCTGTGACCTAATTATAAGTCTCATAAACCTGCATTGTGTTCTTCATTTTCCAGCTCATTGACCACCCTGAGGGGGAGGGAAAATGGGTAGGATTCTGGTCAAGTCCTTCCTGCCTCTCCATGTGGCCAAGGTCACAGGCCAGTGATATCCAGGGAGAACTGAGGGGGTGGGGCTCTTGGTTGTCCTCTTCAACAAATGAAAGCTGGTGGGGAATGAGGCAGAAGAAAAGGAGGATGAGCAGACATTCAGCCTGACAGAAGCTCTTTGGATTGGAATGTCTTCTCTCATCCATTGTAGGGAAAGGAATTCCTGATTTAGCACACTGTGACAGTCAAGATAGCAAATGAGTATGACCTATGATCATACAACTACATGTGTGAATATCATGCATGAAGCTCTCAATATCTGGTATGTATCATGTATTTGATGATTCTTTGGGAACAAAGACTGAGCTGACATTGTGCTAACAATGCAGTTTTATACTTTCAGAGGGCCCTGACTCCTTATCCCAAATCAAACACAATCCCTACATCATATACGGATGTGCTCCTCAAACTTTTTCTTGTTGAAAGACAGCATCCAGGAATTGTTAAGTTGAATTCTCCAGAATTCTTAGTTGAGAATATGTCTGAAAAGGTTCTCCTCCTCTCTCATCTTTAAAAAAACATTACTAACTTCTCTCAAATTCTGCCATAGGAGCCCTAGCACTAGCAGAATGTTGCAGAAAGAATATGGCATTGGGACCACATGGACCTGGATTCAAATCCTGCCTCTGCCACTTAATGTTTGGGCAATGTTGACCTAGGCTCTCTCCAAGATTCTGTTTCTTCATCAGTCAAAACTGGGACTGAATCATAATAATCCTGCAGAGTTGCTTTATATTTAGGATGACATGAAACAGTATATATGAAATATATTCTAGAAGATCTATCACACAGTAAATGCTTAAGAAAAAAGAAACTCTTTCCACCTTCCTTTTATCCAATATGTAGAGTATGAGTTGGGTGAGTGGCTGTTCTGTGATAAGATCTCTTAGTGCAGTATTCCCAAGATTTTTGGATGTTTAAAATTGGGAACAAATTTAGGACTGCTAAGATTTTTCTGAAACATTTTAAAAACAAGTGCCACCTATTAACACAACTTCAGAAGACATCTTAACAACTTCAAAAGACATCCCCAAAGTAAAGAACTCAGCCTACCTCAAAGGGGTGTGTGAAAATTAAATAAGGTTATGTATATAAAGTACTTAATACAGTTTGTAGCATTTTGATAAGCACTTAGAAAGTGTAAGGTATTGTGCCTAGGTATATCAGTTTTAGTCTTGGTGTGGGATAAATATTGAAAATCAAATCCAGATACCTTAACATGACATATAAACAACCTTATACACACCATTGGTACTCCATGCACCTACTTACAGACATACCCCAACTCCACCCAGGGAGTCCCAGACATAACTGCCCACAAGCGGCTGGGTGGAGCATGTCACTGAGTAATGTAGACTCAATGGGTAAGACGACTCTGGCATGTGTCAGTCTATCTTTTGTCGTCCTTTGTGGACTTGGACATGGATTCAAGCTCTCAATAATAAGAGCCAATATTTATGACGGTGAATTTATATGTGGCTCTTCTTCCTGCTGATATGAATGGAGTCAGTCATATACAGGGGCAACATCTTGGAAGGGATGACATTTGACATGCAGAGGTGAAATGATTTTGTGTTGTAATAAAATGGACTTAAAAAATTCAAGACCCCCAAACCCCAATACATGGTAGATGATGACAAAATAAAAAAAACAAAACCCCAAAACGAAAATCAAACCAGGTTAATATGAAAACAAAACTACTTAAGATCCAGATTTGTTATCTCAGAATTTAAGGATACAGTCAGCAAGGCTTGAAATAAAAATGTTGACATAACTTTTCGGCCCATGAAACTGTCCCTTCCTATATGTAAGATGCCTACAGAGGAAGTGGAAAGATAATGCTCTTTTCTTTTGCTTGTTGGCCTAGTGGATCTCAGTCCTTAGTCTTGGCTATTTTTTGAAGAGACTGTTGCCAGGAGAGTCACAAAGTCCCTCAGCACAAGGTGGAAACCCAATTCCCATCCATGGAAGGAGATACTTTCCATGAAGCTGTATTTTCTGGTTTCATTGACATCCGTGGTTAAGGCAACCTTCACATTGCTGTTGCTATGTGAAAGACACTATGCTTACGTCTCCAGGTGGTAGTCCAACATAGATATTTGGTAGGTGGTTTTTCAACCATCCTCTTTATTTCAGTTAGAAGCAGAGTCAGAAGAAATGTTTAACTCATAATCACTGAGAAACCCACATCCTACCTGGGTGGCTGCTTGGGTAAAAGGGAGTGAGACCACCCACACTGACTTGGAAGAAGCCTTCTAGAGATTTTATTTCCTTTCTTCAAACTTAATGATAAAGGAGTTGGCAAAACATGTCCAAGTCATCAGAACTGGGGTTTCAGAGATGGATGGTTGAGCTGTAACCTGAGGTAAGGGTTGGAGTGGGGGAAGAAGGCACAAATTATGTGGCTGTAGCTATGGAAAGAATATTTGCAGCTCCACAAGCTAACTTCTGGACCACTTAGGTGTACTTATCTTCTTTGTGTAGAGCCAACCTAATAAAATACATGGTTGCTGCCCTGAGATGCAGATAGAGATATCTCCGGGCTACTATATGTATTTATTATGAAGTGCATGAATAAATCACCATCCAAATAGAGCAAATGCATTGCTATTAAAAATTAACACAGACTTTTTGTTGTCTTTCCTCCTTATCATTTTCCCTTTAATGAAATAACACTCTGGAATACTACCTAATAACCTGAGATGCCTCTAAGTGTGAGGTTTATTTTACCAATTCTTTAACTTAATCAGACTGGCCTCTTTGAAGGGGGCCCAGCTCTACCCAGTAAGTCCTCTGAAGTAAATAAAGGCAGGATGATTGGTCCATAGAATATGGAAGCATTTGCCTAGTGGGCTTCTTGGTTGCCCCTGGCACCGAGTGCTCCGAGGTTCCCACAACTTTCCCCTCCCCCATTACTGAGGCTGATGGTTGCCTGGATCCCTGGCTGGCATCACTGCTGTTGTCTTCTTGTTGCCCATCTCTTGAGGCTGGGCAGGCTTTTTTCCCACAGAATATTGTATGATTATAAATCAGCCATCACTGGTAATCAGACCATGTACTGTTTCTTTCCATTCTGATACCCTCCTCACTTCTGCCTCAGCCTGTATTTCACTCCCATTTACTGACACCGTAGTCTTAACAAAAGTAGAACATTGATTCTAGGAGCTGCAGGGCCTCGAGCCCTCATAGAAGCCAATGGAGGGATGAGAAACTACATAATTTCCATTAATGACCTGAATGGAGTCTTCTGGCTTTTCTTAGGTATTTAATTTTTATTCTGATTTTTCTTTATGTTGTAGGGCAGAATGCCAACACATCAACTATTCTAGTCTCTTCACCATTATACATTATTAGCCAGAGCAAAGCCTACCTTCACAGTTCATAGTTGAAAGTGGAAAAAAATTCAGCCCCTTAAATTTCTCCAGGTTTTAATTAAAACAGATATAATACAGAGTTTTTAAATATCTGTTTCAATTTGGGATTTTGTATTTTGGAGTTTCGAATTTGGGGGGACACTTCTTTTAACAGAGAAGCTAAGTAGGTGATTTTCTTTTCTTTCCCATTGGAAATATAAACTGCATTCCTTTATTCAACAAATATTTATTGAATACTATATGACAGACACTGTTGTAGGGGCCTGGAATACATCAATGAACAAAAAGAGAAAAACTATCCTACCTTCTGTAGCGCTAACATTCTGGTAGAGGGAGAGAAGGGCAATAAAAAATAAACATTACAACTAATTTATTTTTAAAATATGTTATATGGTGATAAGCACTATAGAAAGAGACAAAGTAGATCCCACTAAGTGGATAGGAATGCTGGGGAAGAAAGGGAGAGATTTATTTGATGAAGATGAGGGAGTTAGCCATGTAGATATCTGAGGAGGGTAAGACCAGTATGTCTGAGTAGAGTGAGGGAGGAGGACAGTTAACTATTGAGCATACAGGGACTTTTTGGGACTTTGAAGGGACTTAATTTTACTATAGGTTGATGGGGGGGCCACTGCCGAGTCCTGAGCAGGTGACTAACATGAGTTGACTTGGGTTTTAAGATGCTTGCTCTGGCTTCTGTGTTCTTAATGTACCAAAAATAGCTTTCTTGTTCTATGTGCCATTATACATATCATTATTTACTGAAAAACAGATCTCACCCACTGTGGCACTGAGTGGGTGGCTGTTCATTCCTGATGAGGGGCAGCATCTAGCTCCACCCAGTATTCACTCTGAAGTTGCCCGTTTTCCTTGGAAAGATGCAAGAATGTATGGTGCCTAGGAAAACAACACTAGAAACGGTAATACATTTCCCCCTTGCACGTGAAGTTTGATTACCTTTGTTAGTATTTCCAGCCAACACAGCCACAGACATAATTAGTGGTTATACAATTATGCAGTCACATTGTCTGAGGCCTCATTACCCCTTAACTCATAAATCTGCCTTGCTATCTTTCCATGACCCTCTTAAAGAATGCACCTACCCACCACCTACATAATGAAAGAAGCCACAAGCCCCAGCCTTGGAGGAACTGTATTAATTTCTAAGAAAAGAGAAGCTATCACTTGCTGTTCTCACTAACCTGGAAATACACATTTCATCTGCCATAGTTTCCTATTGCAGATCTACATAGTAAATCCATTAATCTGTCCATTCATCCGTTTACCCATTTGCCCATTCATCTATCTGCCCATCCATTTATCCATTCATCTATCCATCCATCCATCCATCCATCCATCCATATGTCCAATTTCTATTTGTTGAATGGCTCTTTTATGCCACATACCATATTGGGAGGCAATATATTTCATGGTTAGATGCATGGACTATAGCCTCAAACTGCCTGGAATTGAATCCCGCCCATTACTTTAGCTATAGGATCTTGAGTAAGCTGTATTAGTTGATCCTCAGTTTTCTCATCTGTAGGATGAAAATAATAATCAAACGTATATCATAGAGTTGTTACACAGATCACGAAGGTGATGGATCCAAAGCCCTTTCCTTTTGTTTTGGAGGATAGTTCTAGTAGTTTGAATTTGTACTCATTCATCTCTCCTTTCCCTTTTTCATCAGTTCACTCCTTAGCAGTTCATCAGCAGCCTCTCAGGGACCCAGAACATTAAATGTTAAGGAGAGAGTTGGGGGTTTTGTGAGAAATGGGAGCTATTGATGTGTCCCTAGCACCTAACACAACGCTCGGCACATGCACAGTACCCAGTAAACATTTCATGGGATGAATGCAAGTCCGTGCCCTTGAGAAGTATTCAGTGTGTCTGCAGAAGGCCAGTGCCAGATAGGAGGGTCACCGGGGCAGCCAGCCAAGGACAGACAGCAGAGCAGGAACAACTGAGCACACGCAGGGGGAGACGATCCTCAGCTGCTCTGCCAGCCTGGAAATTTAAAACGATTTCTTCCTAAGACTGGATCTTTTGTTCTGTGGTTTGATTTCTGTCTTTGTGTCAGTGAGCTGCCTAACATTTTTGGGACTCTGTCCTGATACACTGTTCAGGCAGGTGGTATCCCAGTGGGGAACTATGGATGTCTCTGTATATAGTCTAGAAAGAATTTAACCTTGAGTAAACAGGGCCTGTTTTTTCTTTTTTTTACTTTAGGGCATATTTGATATCTCTGTGTTATTCCTCCTCATACCTGGTTGGGGTAAGGGAAGTAAGTGCTTGGCTTATAGGACTTGTAACTTTGCAGGATACAGCGATAGTGCTTACACTTAAACTTGCTGTGATCCATTTTAGTGCAAAGGCATGGGAAAGCCTCTAGAAAAACATCATGTTTGAGGATAATCATAGTGGTGACTTCAGTGCATTTCAGAAACATGTAGGGATTAAATATATGGGAGACCCTGGAGCCAGACTGCCTGGGTTCAAATCATGGCTCTTCCTTTTACTGGTCATGTAACCTTGGGCAATGTTATCAGTTTTTCTGTGCCTTAGTTTCATTGCTGTAAAATGGTGGTAATCATTCTAACCTGCCTCATTAGATAGTTGAGAGTATTAATTGAGGTCCTATTTTTAAAGTACTTAAGTTCTAAGCTTATAGTAGGCATTCAATAAATGTTAGCTATTATTTCTCTTCCTCCTCTTCCTCTTCCCCCTCTTCCTCCTCCCTTTTCTCCTAAATGCTTTTCATTATTACCATTTAGAATCATGTTATGAAGATTCAGTGACATAATGTTTATAAAGGTAGGTAGTTGACTAGCTCAGTGGCTGGCACAGATGAGCAATCATTTCTGGAGTGTTGTTGAATTGAAGGTCTTAGTTCCTAGCTGGCTGTTAGATGAGGCTATCCTCAGTTCCTTGCCATGGGGCCTTCCCCACCCTTGCATCAAAACCAGCAAGAAAGAGAGAGAGGTGGGAGGTATGCACTCTGCTAACAAGATGGAAGTTGCAATCTTACATAATGTAATTGCAACAGTCAGTGACATCCATCACCTTTGCCATATTCTGTTAGTTAGAAATAAGTCACCAGTTCCACCCATACTCCAAAGGACGAGATCATACAATGGTGTAAGCACCAGTTGGTGGGGACCACTGGGGCCATCTTACTGCCTGACCTCTCATCTTTCAGACGCTTTACTTTGCTTAACTTCAGTTTTTTTGCCTCAGTCCACAGAACCCATTTTATCAGAGCAGGTCGAAGTGGTATAGCTGCCCTTCGATTTTCCAGCAGAATTCTGGAAACTTTGTTCTCCAGAAATTTACGGTTTTGCTCACTTTTTTTCTCAAACCCATCTTTGCATTAATGAACATTGCAACTTCAGGGACGCTTTGTCTTCCTTCTGACTGACTGGCAGTGGGCAGTCGCTCCTGACCAAGACCAGTTTTAAGTTTCTCTTCCTTCTCAGCCTCTCTGTTAAGTGGTTAATGATCTGGAAGCAAGTACTTGGACGTGTGAGGGGCACGCCTTTTTAAAGGAGCACTTTGTAAACAGAAGCTGCTTTCTACAGTGATAAAGTGCAGATGGTTGGCCCCTAATTTATCTGTTTAGTAAATGTTGACACTTGGACCTTCAGCTTTTCCCCTCAACAAATGGATGAGCTGAGAGGAAAGTACAAGATAGTACTTGAGCATCTGACTGGGAAAGGCTTTCTCTACCTCCCCTTAGGATTCAAAGGGAAGACTGGTTATACAGGACCATGGTTGCGGGTTGATAGAGGTGCCAGAAAACGCTCCCTTATAACTCTATAAATTCACATGGTTCTAGTCAGTGCTATTTGGACTGAGATGGGGAGTTATTCACTCCTCTTATTTATTCAGCAAATATTTCTGAGCATTTTCTATGTCCCAGGCACTGTGCTAGGTGATGGGGTTACAGTAGGATATATTCCCTGCCCTCAGAGATTTATTTGCTTAGAAATTATCCTCCAAGTCTTTATTCTGTTTTTCATCTACCATTAGTCAGAAGAGGCAGTCTGTTTTTTTCTATTTCTTGGAGGCTAGAAAATGCAGATGAT
Source organism: Smutsia gigantea (assembly GCA_032199065.1). Lineage (NCBI taxonomy): Eukaryota > Metazoa > Chordata > Mammalia > Pholidota > Manidae > Smutsia > Smutsia gigantea. The sequence continues at coordinate 436,897 of JAVSCE010016590.1, forward strand.
CAACCCTCTTTTGTTTGACCCTCTCCTAGATTTTTTTCTCTCCCTTTCATTTACTTACTGCATGCCATTTCTATAGAGGCACTATGTATTAGTTATCTATCGCTGAATAACACATTATCCCAGAAATTAGCAACTGAAAACCACACTTATTATTCTATAGTTTTTGTGGGCTAGGAGCATCCCTTATTTGGATTCTCTGCTCACCGTCTATCATAAGGCTGTAATCAATGTGTTGACCAGGGCTGCGGTCATCTCAAGGGTTGACTGGGGAAAGATCAGCTTCTAAGTTCACTCATGCAGTTGTTGCAGGATTGAGTTTCCTGCAGGTGTTGAACTGAGGGCCTCAGTTCCTCATTGGCTGTTGGCCAGGGGCTTCCATCATTGCCTTGCCATAAGGACCTCTCTGTAGGGTGGCTCATAATATGGCAGCTTGTTTTATCTGAGAAAGCAAGGGAAAAGATCCAGAGAGTGTGAGTGAGATCGAAGCTAGTCTTTAGTAACTTAAACTCAGAAGTCACATCCTACGAATTTTGTTGTATACTATTCATTATAAGCAATTCACTAGATCTAAATAAGTGGACAGGATTACAGCTGGGCATGAATACCAGGAGGCAAGGATCACTGGGAGGCATTTTAGAAGTTCTATACCATCATCAGGGCAATATTTTAATTCTGAAAGGTATTTGAATGAAGAGGCTTAAGATACAATGAATTACGCGTGAGCTACCCCTTACCCATACACAGCTGACAGCTATTTTCTGTGGTCTTAGACAGACAGATACAGGGTTGGTGGTGAGACACCAAAAGTAACATTATTCTTTTAAAAAAAATCACATATTAAATCTGGAAGGGGGATATAGGGCCTTATTGAATAGAACCCACTGTGGCCTAGAGGTCTTTTGTGTAGCCTCCCAAAGGATCCACATGCCTGCCAAGCTACCTGAACACCAGATCTCCAAAGAGATCCACAAACACTCGGATGCTTTCCCAAAGATGGCCTTCTACTTCCAGTCCCCACCAGAGCCTCACGGGGTTCACGTGACCAGCATGTCCCATTTTCTGCACCCAACACAGAAATACCTGCTGCCTTGCAAGGCACATTCAGAGCCTTGTCATCTGCCGGTTTCCTGTCTAGCAGTGCTTTGTCACATATGCTGATCCTGCTTTATGCCTAGAAAAGAAAACATGTTCAAGATACATATTAATTTATTTATTGGCATATCTGCCACACTTGGGTCAATAAATTTTATCACTCACCTATAGGGCCAACTGCCTCCTGGAAGCCACTAGCTTTGGGGCTGTAGGCCGCACGTGCTGGGTCAAAACACAGTCCAGTGTCTACGAATGTGCTTTTCTGCATTGGTATAGCAATGGCTAAAATCGCAGTAGGGCCTTGATCAAAGAATTTTACATTTGTTCTTTTTCTTTTTCTTAATAGAGCAGCAGCTTGCCTATCCAAAATGTCAGGTTTCACTTTCTGTTTTCAATCCAAATGGACCCAGTTGGGCCTCTGCTACTCTGACATGGCATTAGCTTCTTGGGATAGTTGCAAGAAATGGTGCTCAAGTGTTAAACTCTCTTGCCTTCCCATTTGTTTTGAGATGCTGTTGAAAATCTTGAACTTCTCAGAGAAGAGGAGGCAGAGGGTAAATGGCTACAGGATGGTTGGGGAAGGGAGCAGCAGTGGTTGCCTACTCCCAAGAATTCTCTTCCATGGCCTGATGCCATGAGTCCATGTCCAGTGTGAATTTTGGTAATTTACAAACTCTACTTGTATTTGTGAGGGAGCTCCGTTTTTGCACCACACAGTATCTAAGGATAAATGGTGCACTAAAGAGTTATAGTTACTTGGGATGGGAACAGTGCCATTTTATTTTATACTTAACATCACTGGCAGAAGTGTGAGGATGGGTAAATGCCTACTGGTAACTTACTAGCTGTTATCTGGCTCAGTGACATTATTTGCAATCTGTTTATTTAGTTGACAGTAAGTCTTGGCATATTGTAGGCAAACTATTAAACTGCAAATTTGTTTACCATTAGGTTATTTTTTTAAAAGCCATTCTTAGAAACAATAGAATAAAACAAGGCTTGGTTGATAACAGGATGGTGGGATTTGTGAACAGCCCAGGAGGCCAGATGCAAATGAAAGGGCCAGGAAGAAAAGGCCAGTGAAGCAGCAGATAGCAGGTGAGCATCCCAAAAGCCAAGGTCCTTACAGGCAATAGGCAGACACCCAGCAGAAAACAGATAATTGGCCTCAAGGACACCTCAGGTATCTAGGATGTGGGTGAGGATTTTTACCTTTAGATAGGGCTAGTGTGGGGCAGCCTGCAGCAACAACCTGAGGTCTGGGAGGGCAGGGAAGATTGATGAGATTTGAGGTTCCAGGGCTTGGCCAGGCCAGGACCACAATCAGAGCGAGATCAGGATTCAGACTCATGGGTCTTGAACTTCTTTTACTCATTCTTCCTGACCCAAAGCCTGGGCTCATCCCAGGCACTGGGACAGGGCTAAATCCAGAGATGGGTTCTATGTGACACAAACAAAAGTAGGAACATCATTCTAGAGTCACCATGTGTCCTTGTTTCTCTAGGACAGGCCCACTTTATGCCTGCTATTCCAGCATAACAATTGCTAAAGTTCTCCGTTTCCCTAAAAGTGACTGGTTGGGATGATAAATTACACTAACACTTTCTAAAATGTGTTCCATAGAAAACCTGTTTTGTAGAATGTTACCCAGAAACCATGAAAGCAAAGTTCTTTGGTCCCATACACATGGAGACCCAGAATTAACTGGCATTCTCTAACAGTTCTTCAACGGGCCTTCTCCAACAGGATCCTTCACTGCCGGACTTCTCACTGCCTTTATATGCTTTTGTGCAGCGTGAGTCTCCGAGGTGGATGTAGGGTTCTTAGTTTCCTATCCTAAGGTGATCTGGTGGTTCACTTTGGTACCCCTGAGACTACTGTTCTGTGGGACACATATTGGGGAACTCTGGTTAATTGAATACGGGGCCATAGAAGGAAGCGGATCATCAGTCCTTCATGTACTAGGGTGTTTAGTGAAGTCAGCAGCCGCAGGCTAAAAAAATAATTACTTGAGAAAACAAGTGTAGGTTCTTCCCAAGGCTTCCAATTTGCTGATTACTGACTGACATTAGCCATGTCGTATGTGGTGATATGTGACCTATTGGAGTAACAATCTGAAGATGGTCTAGGTCTCAAGCTTTGTGGCAAAAGTACTTCTGAGTTGGGACATGGAAAGGAAGAGAGTTTTCTTTGTTTTTTTATTGCATGGTGTCCTTAAAGGAGAGGTTAATGAAGAGATAATGGGCCTGTAGGTGTGTGTGTGTGTGGGGGGTGATGGGTGTGCTCAAGAAATATGTATTTTATTTGGTAGCCCTGAAACTGCTTGTTGAGAAACATGTCCTGGGAGTTCTGATGAGGTACTCTTTTGGTGAAAAAACACCAGAATGATCCTTTCTTTAATTAGATGAGTCATCTGATATGGCGGCCAGTGTTCTGATAGGTGCTGAGCTCCCACTTTGTGCCAAACCCTATGCTATGTGCTTTCTACCTGCATGTGTTTAATATTCACTATTATGGTAAATAATCCTTCATTGTAAGCCTGAAATTTAGCATTATTATCCTCATTTTACAGAAGATGTTTAAAGATGGACCTTTAGCTGGGCCTGATCTGCTCATAATAGCCTGTACTTTTCAGGCCCCAAGAGAAGGTCTTGGCACTTATACCCACCTCTCAGCAACCCCCTAGCACGGGGACTCTTGAGCCAAGACTCCATTCTGAGTCTCTGCCCTGAGGCTGTACAGAAGCCTTAACTCTGTCGGAGCCTTAACAAGCATAGGATTATTCCATTACAAACAGGATCCTAGGCTGACACATTTACTGTGTCTGCCTGGTAGAATGATGAAGCACTCATCTCTTAGGCCTTATCAAGCTGACTGACGTCTACCCACATGGAAGGTTTTCTTAAGATGAGGTGGAAGAGGGAATAGAGCAAGAAAAGGACAGAAAAAGATTTGCTTCGTTTTCATCATGAAGTTACACCTCCAGACAATTACCATGAGCAGCTTCTTGTTTATAGCTAGGCCAAATAATACTTCTTCCTTTCAGTGTTAGTGAAAGACCCAGGCTCCTTGTGATTACAACAGGGATTTTATACTCAAATGTCTGTGGAAGCTTGGAAACTTGGAACAGGCCGAGGATGAAGACTGCCGCCTGCTGGGTGGGGTCTGTGGTGACCTGGAGAGGACATGCCCCTTCTAAAGGGGACTGCCCTTTTTAGGATCAGTCAATGAATTGCCTAGGGGAAATACAGCCATCATTTTTGCCAGAAATTACAATTTTTAAAGAAAAAGTTGAAAATTTGTATTTTTATTTAAGTTTTTCTGATTTTTTAAAACTGTTGCACTTCATTTAAATGTTTAAAGCATTCTATTGGTCAAATTAAACACATAGACTTCTAACTGGTGGCGTATTTAATTGCTACAGGAGGGAGAACCTATGTCACTCAAATAGGAGAACCCTACTTACTGGGTGACTACAGTGCTTTAGATATTTTATAGGCCACCTCATAAAGTTCTCAAAACAGCCCTGAGTTTAGAAATCATGCCCATCTTACAGATGAAAGTTTGGTTCAGAGACATTAAAAGACCTCTGTAAATTCACACAGCCTCTAAGTGGCTAATGCAGGTCTGAATTTGGGTTGGTTTGACTGGAAGGAGCTGCAGATGGGTGATACCATGCCTGCCCTCCTCTGGGAGGCAAGAGTCCTTCTCAGCGTTATTCATCACTATTAATGGCCACTGTTTGGGGTTTACGGCCATGCCACTGTGCTCCAAAGGGCAGACCCACTGGTATATAATATAGATGCTGGGCTGGCTCTTTGATTAGACTGAGCTACCAGTTAGTAATTGATCACCAGCCTTTCTGGGGTTTCAAGCTTAGATTTCTTCCATTTTGTAAAATCACCCTTCCATGTCCTTGAGGTTCATATGTATCGTCTGCATTTTATAGATTCCACAGTATCTAGATATTTCACGTGTGAAATTAAGCTTCCTGAAATGTAACCAAAATGTGGCTCTTAGGCTCTAATTGGTGGTATGTATGTGGCAATAGGGGTGGTCAAGTCTATCCACTGATATGCCAGTTATCTTTAAACTTAAGGTAAATTATTACTTGTTTTATGTTAGGAATTCTGTAACACTTCTTGAGACACCTTGAATCTCTCTGAGTTGTTGCAAAAACAGAGCAAGGAGTCAAAGCTATAATCTGTGCCTGTCACTCATTTTTTGAATAGATTATGAACTCTTAGAGAATTAGGTTTCTGTCTATATAGTTCTCTTTACACATAGATGAAGGCTTTCACAGCATTATCTATAATTGGGTGTTTAATAAATGATTTTTGATGAGGATAATAGTATGGAAATAAAACTCTTGAGATCCAGAGTCTGCCTGGATTTCTTGCCTCGTTAGGGAAAAAGAGATGAATGTGAATGCTTGGGTAAATATGAATGTAGATTTCATTCAGGAAACTACATACTCTTCTAGCTTGAAACACTGGGAAGGGAAAAACTTGAAGGGTGTGACTAAGAGAAATTCTGGTGATTGACACTAACACCAGTATTTACCAATCTTCCCTAACAAGGTAGACTCCATTCGAAATCCAGTGATGCATCTCATAGGCTTCTGATTGCATGACAGATCACACCAAGGTTTACTCAAAGTCACTGCCATTATGGGGTGTAATTGAAGACACACCAGTGCCCCACAGGGTGAAGGCAGAGGTTAATGGCTTTCTTTACATTTGCATTATTACTTGATCTCTGGCTCTCATGGTCAGATGAGTTTTTATAAACTCTTCCCATCTAGCTTTCTGAAGTGTATTCAGGTTGTCTATTTTAGGGCTCTTTTACAGTTGTCTTTTCTTATATTTGTTTTGCATGCTAGACAGTAAGTAAAGAGAACCCAAGATATAAGCTATTGAAACGACCATGCACACTAAGGTAAATATGAAGTCGTCTGTTGAGCTTTCTAAAGGCCAAAGTGTATTTCATTTTTCATCTAAAATGTCAAAAATGTGGCCAGTTCTAATCAGCTGCCTTAATGTATTTAAAGTTCTTTGGAAGTTATTTCACCACCATGGTGAATTCTTTAAGCAAACTGATTTTGAGCTTGCACAACAGTATGAATATACTCGATGACACTGAAGTGTATACTTAAAACGGTAATTTTATATTTTCTATATTTTACCACAATAAAAAATTATTTTAAGCATCTAATCAACCATTGAGGTTGTTAGACTGATCCACAGAACATGGGTAATTTTGGCATGCAATACTGTAAATATGTGGGTAGAGAACATTGCTCTATATCACTCGGGTGGAAGAAATAGCATTTTATTTTCCCTAAATCAAATTAAATTTACTTCTGAGTTTCTCATCTATTGGGAGGATATGTGGGAACATCAATCTCATTATGTTTGAGGGAACACATTTCCTAGGGTTCTTCAAAAAATTGGATGAAGCTTTCATGAGATCAAAGAAGCAGGGGTAGGCGATCCTTTCCATGGATCCCTTTGCAGTTACTCCTCTGTTTGCCACATGTTGCAAACTCTCCAGTTTGGTCCTTCACTGTCTGTCAAGCTCATAGGCTTGCTGGGCACAGAGAGGTTCCTCCTAATGGTCCTACTGACCTCAAAGTTGGCTAGAGAGACCCTTGATGCTCTTGTCCAGGCTTCAATGTTGTTTCTATAGGAACCTGCAGGATTCCTACCATCTTGGGCGTTACTTCAAAGGGGACTTGGTTCTCTATTATTCATAGAAACTCACCAATTGCTTAGCCCTTTGCTAACCTCAGAAAAGCTCTGGTTGGGCTCTCCGCTTCCTTAAACCCCAGCACTCAATCAACCCAGGTTCCCAAACTTTTATATGAGGGTAGTTGAACTCCAGGTGTCTGATGACAATACTGAACCAGGAATTAGGAATCCTGCCTGATAGACTGTGATACATGCAAGGGATTGGAATTATCTAGGCCTCAGTTTCTTCAGTCTGAAACATAAGATGGCTAACCCATCTTTTTGGTTGAAATACTGTTATTCATGGAGTATAGAGATGCTTAAGATTTGGGCTCAGTGATATACAAGGTTAAGTCAACAACTGAGAGAGTATTTTATCTTCCCAGGTTTTTAGGCCATGTCCAGCTTTATCTGAATACAACTTAGGGTTTTTTTTTCACCTGGGATCAATGAAAATAGACACTGTAGAAATGTATGAGTGAATGTGTATATATTTGGGTACAGCCAATGGTTTCATGAATAGAAAGTGAGAAGGATTATTAGACTACTTAATATGTTTACTTAAGTAATGTTGGGTTATGAGTGGTAGTAACCAGGCTCCCAAGGATGGTAACTTAATAGGTTTTGTCCTAACTCTCTCTGCCTCTGCCTCATACACATGGGTGACTAGAATTTGCTGAGAGAGAGCTGTCTGCTGAGCCATGTCCACTGATGTTAGAGCACACACACAGAGGGGTACTTTTAAGCATACCTGTTTTCCCAGTCATTGTATTTGTTATGGAAACAGACTCCCTATGCTCATTATCAAAAAGATCATATGTTATTTCCAATTCATATTTTGTTCACCTCTTCCTTTTCATTGCATTAGTCAAGTTCAGAAACTAGACTGTCAGCTGCCAGACAGGTTGCTCTTTCTCTTTAGAGATAGATGAAAACCATTTAGTAATTCATTATCAAAGCTTACAGGCCTAGAAGGTGTTTTGGCCTTCAATTCAATTACTCCCCAAAAGCAAGCAGTAAGGAAAAGAAAAGTGTCTGGTACAATTAGATGAGCTATCCAGATGTCAAAAACCAAATTTTCACCTCTGCAAATGCAGGTTCATATTCTGCTCTTAAGTCATCAAAGGGAAACACAAGATGTTCACTGTTAGTTTAGACCAACAAAAAAGCTAGTCCAAAATCTGTAAAGTTGTCACTCCCCATGTACTGTCACTGCATGAACCAGAGATCCAACTTCTTGTGCTTAAACTTTCTGACTAGACAAATGGACCTTTTGGGTTGATGTGCATATCAGATGAATTTTTCAGCTGAAATTGCAAATAGAATAACCTGCTTTTGTCAAGTTATTAGATCCCAAATAATATAGAAGATTAATCTATGGAGTATGAAAAAAAATCTAAAACATGATGTCTGCTCTGGCCTTTACAACTTATTTGGGTAGTTAAGGCTTATACATACCCAAACCCTCATTTTTAGTGATTCTTGGCAGTTTCAAAGTTCCTGTAACATAGTTCACAAAGCACCCCAGTGTGATGCCCACAATGAAGGGTATGGGAGGTCATAAAAGAGGCTGAGTTTCTGGTGAGATGGTTGCTTACATGGAGTCTCACCAATCAGGAATGACTGTAGACTCTGTGTTCAGTGACATTCTTTGTTACGTGAATTCTTCTCCAGATGGCAGTCTCACTCAGTCTGGAGTTCCAGGAGCTAGAGGCAGGGAGGGTGTTTAAATTGGCTTTTGCTTCATGTGTGGAGTAAAAGAGAAAAGAAGGAAGGTCCCAAAGCAAAGATGTCTTGAGAACCAGTGAGAGAGTGTCTCTGAATGTTCAAAACCTAAGAGGTCCAGCCGAAACAGAACTGGGTTTGAGTTAGGCTATAACTGGGGATAGGCCTGATAGCTCTTGTTTGGTATTTACCCTTGATGTGTATAGGAGCATGCTTTACCAGAAGCCAAATTTCAACCAGAAGCCAGATGTTTTGAACTCAGGTCTTTATCTTCCTCTGTATAAAGCTTTGAAGTCATAATCCTGCCCTGATTCACAGGGGGTTACATCCTGGGGTAGGTAGGGGCAATCTTGAGTTTTCCTATACTAAAGCATACCTCAGGAAAAAAAAAAGAAAGTCTGGAGGTGTTGAGAGAGATAAGACGAGCCTGTGGTGGGTTGTCTCATCTGATCACTGACTCGTCCTTCTGTGATGTCTTCTGCTCCACCAGGAGCCTGGTCATGGGATAAAGAACATTAACTAGGAACTGCCAGTCATCTCCAAGGAGTCAGTCAGCTGCCCTGTAGCCTACATGGAGATAGGCTGGTATATCACATACTGCTACATGTCAGGCTGTGGTTCAATAATTTGCCATGCAATTTATAGATCAGAGTAGACAAAGAATAAAGTTTTTAGTATGTAAAAAACTTCAAAGAAGATGAAACAAAGTAACAAAGGTAACAAAGGATCTAGGAGGACTGCGTAATTTTGGAGCCTTTTATGAAATATGTGCCTGGGTTAAAAACCTTTTTATAAAGCCAAAAGTCTCCTCTGTCCATCATCCTGACTCAGGAAAGCTTAGACTCTGAAAACCACAAGTGTTAATGACCGAATTCCCTGCATCTATTAGCCCACGCCAGTCATCATGGTACCTTCACAAGAAAATGGTTCATTTTCTTCCATCCCATGGCTACTTATATCCATTCTCTCTATGCTTATTTAGGAAGCATTTTATTGGAGTGGCTTCCTCATTATGTGTAATTTAAGATCATTTATTCATTAATTAATTTACTCAGTACACAATAATTGAGAATATACAATGTGCCTGGTGCTGGGAAAACAAAACAATAAATCACTGTACTTATCCTTGAAGTTATCTCAGTCTACTTGTAGAGGTAAGTGAATAATTATAATACAAGTGAGAAATATCAAGTCACATGCAAACTGTTAAAGTCACAAACCAAATGCTCAGGTTGGTTGGGAGGATTCATAGAGAGGTGACATATTTCAGGATCTTGAAGAAAGAGTAGGAGTTTCATAGGCGAATCAACGGAAGAAGGGGAATGTATATCTAAGGACGTGCATACATGAACACAGAGAAGACATGGCACAAATTCAAATCTGGATTTCACCACTTATAAGCAGGGTAAAGTAATTTAGCTTATTTTGAAGCCTCAATATTTTCATTTGTAAAATACAGTTATTTACAATAAATTATATCCTGTCTCCTCATAAAGTTATATTAAGTCTCAAATATCCTCATGTTTTTGAAATTAGTTTGAAAATGATGAGGTTGGGCATGATTAGTGGGTAGGTTGGTGGTTGTCCAAGTGGTGTCCTTCATGAAGGGAGACAGTACACTGCCCATCGCCTCAGTGAAGGTTAGGGGCCTTGAGGATCACAGCAGGCAGAGGAGACCACAGACATTAAAATGATGGTGCTGAGAAGTCCATCTGTTTCCCTTTTTTAAAAGCTCTGCATGGAAGCTGTCAATGGGGCTCTCCTCCCAGCCAGATTTATGTCTTCTGAATGAAAATTCTTTTACTTTGCCATTTGGAGACTAAACAAGGCTGGAAGAACAAGGGTTTCATTTTCCTATCAGTGGCAAATGCATATCAGTCACTGTAATTGAAGTCCAAGTGGAATAATTTATGGGAGACCCACTGCACGCTCCCTTGTGTAAGCACTCTTTCTCTCATTCTCTCTTCCATCCTGTTCTTTCCACCCTCATTTCTTTCTTCCCCTTTTGGGATTCAGTCCTGTCCACACAACAAGCATAGTCAATTAGAAAATGATTGCTGTCACTCTTTGGCCTCTCTCTCTTCATGTTCAGGCCAGTTGACATCAGATCCTCTTCAAAGGACACATTTTTCCAAAAAAAATTCTATCACACTTAATGGGCACCATTTAATATTAGTCACCAGAAGTAAATAATGAAGGAAGATTCCCTTTTCTTGAAAATCATATACAAAGAGCTAATTAACTAGTGCTATGCAGAAGTGCTTTACCTGAAACTCAGTGTTTATTTTTACAATGACCACTTAGCAATCAAGGACAGGAAAAATGAGCAACATTTTATAGGTTCTTGTACTAATTATTTTGGGGGGGGTGCATATAAATTTTGGGGTGGGGCAAAGTACTCTCAGATTATTCTTGGGGAGATGGATGGCATAATTTTATAAAAGCCTAACAAAACTTTAATTAAAGTGTGTGGTTCAAAATGTAAGGCATTGATGTAACTGGATAAGAGGCTCTCTCAGTGTGCTTATCTGCACATCCTAATGAAATAAAAAAGGGTGGAATAAATATTTTTGGAGGATATACAAAAGGAACCTTAGGGACCAACAGAAGAAAACAGTGCAAATTCCTTAATTGTTGTCTTTTATTGTTCGAGGAATTCTTATTATAGAGGATGGTGACCCACTGCTTTTTAATCTCACTGATAAATGAGCAGGAAGGAATAGATAAGAGATGAAGAAGAATGATTTAAGTGGAACTTCGATAAAATATCCTTATTGTTTATTTTTTGTATCAGAGGTTTTTCAAAGTAGAATGTCTCTTATCTGGCCAGTATGACTTAGGTGTCATCACAAGATAAGTGGGAGAGGTAATGGTGGAAAGAGGGAATGTTCAAAGCAGAAGATTAATATTTATTGAGCACCAACTATGAATGAGGTACTATACTTTCTTTATATACACTGTCCTATTTAATCAACACCCTATAAATTAGGTTATATCTACATTTATTTCACAATGTGAGGAAGCTGAAAATAGTCTAAATAATTTGATCAATGATACATAGCCATGGTGCATCAGACTTAGGATTTAAATCCAGATGCGCTGACTCCAAGTTCCATACTCTTCATATTTTTCTATGATGCCCAATAAATAACTGTTTACAGACTCATCTGTATTTCAGGTAGGAAGGTGGATCCATTGATTTCTCTTAGTCTTTTCTACAAATCTATTACCAGAAATAGTTGACTCTAATGAGAATAATTGCTGGTATTATCACAATAGGAGGCTTCTTTGTGTTAACTGACTAGTATCTTTTCCCCTGTTTTGAGCAACAGAACTTGTTTTCCCTATGGGGAATTAAAAACCACATTTTGTGATTGAGGTGGCAATTCCTTCTACTGTCATTCATCTCTGGTTATAAGGTTGGGCACAGAATCTAGGCCTTATCATTTAGGATAGCCTATTTTTCTGACCACAGCTTTAATTTTTTTTGTTTCCCAATCTGATCTCACCTTTCTGCTAGAGTCATTAGGGAAGATGATCTCTGTCTCCTGGGGCTGTTAAGCAGGTAAGATGTAAGGCTGAGACTCCCATTGACTGGAGAGAAAAGAGATTGTCTGAGATACAGAGGATAAAAATGAGAGTCAAGCTGTAATTATAATCTTTAAGAGACTGCATCTAGCCACAGCTGAACCCAATTTTTAAAATTCTCTAAAGAGATGTGAATCTATAATGTTTTTCTTTTATTTTAAGTTTATTTGCAACCAAATTAATCTTAAAATGCATAAAAATCTGGCAATGTTATTTTGTGTTAGTGGCTGATAAATCATGTATCTATAGTCAATAAAACAGCATTAACCACATCCCATAATAGTGGACACAAGTCTGATGCACACTTTGTGAAGACTTTGGCACCTGTCCCTGGTTCCAGATTATCTCTAGACTTCTCTGGGGGATCAACTGGTTGGCCAACAAATACTTGTACTGCCTCAGACTCTGTGGGATGCCTGGTGGAATGCCTGAATTTGCCTTGACTGAGCCATCTCTCCTCCTGAGTCCTGAAGGTTGCTGTAAACCCAAGGTATACTGCTAAATGAGAAATGAGGTAACAGCTTTATTATCGATTGTGTTCATAACTCCCAACAGCTTTCCAATAAACTTGGTTGTAACGTAGGGCTTAGGCCCAAAGCTAAACAAAACTTTCTGTGCCCTTTAAGTGGTCAGTAGTAGTAAGCCCACAGTGCCTGGTAACCGTTAGGAGGAATATAGGAGAGGATGATCAGTCAAGAGACCAAGTGTGAGTTGACTTCCTGCATAGCCAGGAAACAATGGAGAAAGCCACAACCAAAAGAACAACTTCCCTCCACTAGAAAACATGGCCCAGTCAGTGTCCTAGATTCTTTCCAGGGAATCAGATGGGGAAAAAGAAGTAAATAATCCACAGGTTTTGGTATTTTATTATTATTATTGTCATCATCATGTGTATTAACAATATACCTCATCCGTGATTTCTGACACAAAAATGTACTGCACACACAGTCCTTAAGGACCAGTCAGCATTACAGGACTCACTGCACTGTTCTCAGAAATCTTCATGTACGACAGTCCTTTGTCTTTACTGAAAATGTTTATATTTCTCCATACATAGGGGTCATGCTCTTCTAGAACATACCAGAGAGGGAAAAACTCTCTATCATGTGGTTCTGTGACCTACTGAAGAAAAGTGCTGTATGTGTGTGTTTTGCAAGAAGTTATGTTTTGGGTGTGTATATCTGTTAACCAGAATCAGTGAACCAGAGACAAGGTCCTAGAGGAACTACTTGAGATTTTATTTCTAACTCAGTAATTCTCAGACCTAGCTGCACAACAGAATGCCTGGAGAGCTTATTGAAAACACTGTTTCCAGGGCTCCACTCAAGACCTACTGAATCAGAATCTTCTTGCAGCGGAGTAGGGTATAGGAATACTTATTTGTAACAACTTCCTTAGGTGATTCTTATGCCAGTCCACAGAATAGCCCTTGGGGGTCCCTTTATCTTTTACCTTCAGGTTGAAAAACATCACTCTGAAGTCTCATGAGTCAGGTAAGAATCTAACCTATAGTCAAAGGTGTTTAGAAAAACATACCTGCAAACTCTCTCAGCAACAAATTCTTTTGTCCAGTAAACTTCACTTTCAAAATACCTTATTTCATATCTCACATAAATTTCTGGCATTGCAGAAAAATTCTGTTTCCAGCCCCCTGCTTACTGTTACCACTGATATTGCTGTTGTCTGCAGCCAAGGCCCATGTGAGAGCACGTTATGTCAGGTATACTTTTTCAGCTTCTTAGTTCCTTGTTCTATTTTTTTATTTGACTAGATTCCAGGGTGTCTGTGCTTGAGATGTTTTTACTGATACTGTTTACTTGAACAGTAAATATCTATTACTTGGACTTCATCTGGACCTTGGTAAAGTGGTTAAAAAGGGCATCAAAATGAACCAGATCATATTCACTTGTGTGGTGTGTGGAGGAAAGAGGATCATGTAAAGGGACAGAGGGAGGGTCTGGGAGCCTGAATGTAAGTTTGTCTGAAGAGGAAAGGATGATTCCAGTAAGTGTCATTTTTTTCCCTTTTGCATTTTCCTGGTAGCTAATCCAACTGGCATAATCCTCTTAACTGCATGTGTTCTATCAGCATTTTATCTCATCTACTTCTCTGACAATCCTTTCTATGGTTTGGTAGCTTTCTCCAATTTTTGAGAACCTCTAGATATTACATGGGAAAATCAAACCTGTTTCTCCATTTTCATACAAGTTTTGGTTCTTGGGATGCTTAGAAAATGAGGAGGGCCCTTTGTACAGGCTGGAGTTTATGAAATATATAGGGGCAATGTTTCAAGCTTTCAAAATGTGACAGAGAGAGCCCTAAACAGATTTCCTCCCTCATCTTCAAGCTAGATACTAATTTGGGCACTGTTGGTATGGGTTAGGGGATTGCTGGACTGAATCAGAGGCTGTAAGATAAAGGAAATCATGAACATATATACATTGGCCCACATGCTTAGATGCTGCGAACATTGGTCAGTAGAGGTTAAACTTTTAAAAATAAGCTTGACTATTGTTTTTGTTTATGTCATTGAGGAAATTAGAGCATGATGAGGGACACCGTTCACTTAGTATAGATAAGGGGAAAATTCTCTTCCTGCAGACCCAGCCCTAGATGTGTCATGCCTTCTGTGGAGAATGATCTCAGGGATCAAAAGGCATCTTGTCCTAGTCCTTTAGTGCCTGTGGTTGGCATCACACCAAAATTACTTCATCTGGTTGGGAATTCAAATCCCTATGAACTAAAATACTCTTGAGAGGAGTCTAACCTTAATCCTTTTATCAGCTTTCTCTGTAATTATCAATTAATAGTCTATGAGACATTCGCTGGCAGCCAATGGGAATTGGCTGGTAGCACAGTGAGCTCTCTTGGTTTTGTCACTCCTCACCAGCAGTGACCTTGCATTTTAATCCTCTAGGTCCTGATTCTTAATTTTTTAAGGGACTAGGTGATAGGACCTCAGACTTCTGTTCCAGTTCTGGTTTAGTGATAGAGTTCCAAACGTGTTCCTAGATTGCTGGCTGGTTAGGAATGATCAGACTCCCTTCATGGCTTTCTTCATTGTGTTTCTGGAACTCAGGCCACACAACTATGGGTCTAGTTAAATAAAAAGAGAGTGTGTCCAGGGAGTGAAAACATGGAAAGCCAAGATTGCCACAAAATTGCTTAGTTGCAAACTCTGAGCAGCTGCATCCCAGAGATGAGCTTGCAGAGGAGGAGTACTGTTTGGGATGTCACAGCTCAACAGCAGAAAAATAGGCTGATCTGATCAGAAAGCATGCCAGGCCATTGTGGACATCTGCCGTGCAGAATGACATCAAGGGGCTGTCTGAACACTGTCTGCAATCCCTCCCTTGATTTTGAAGACAGCCCCTGAGCCCCAAGCTTGAAATCTGAATAGATAGCACTATAGCCAGCAGGCCTGGCTTTCTCATGTCAACATGATGCAAATGTTCCTGTGGGTACAGGCTCTGGAGTCACAAGAATCAGATTCCACTGTGATATCTGACCAAAAAAAGAAAAAGTAATAGTATTATTATGTATTACTTTGAGCTTTCCTATATCCTAGGCACTGGGCTACATGTTTTACATACTTTATTGCATTCAGGCTGTGGCCTTTTGTTCTTAACTTCTGTGGACTTTCATTTCCTTATCAGTAAAAATGGAACATTTTTGCTTTATCCGATAATAGTAGCTACTAGTGTTTACTGAATGCTTACTATGCATCAGGCACTGGGGCAAGCGCTTTTTGTATGTAAGTACTTAATAGTAATAATCCTAAGAAGTAGGTAAGAATTATGATTATTTCCATTTTATAGGTAGGGAAGCTAAACTGGACTAAGTGGGATAATGCAGGCCTGAGTGGGGTTTGTAGAAGGAAAGGGCTTCATGTTCCCTGTTCTTCCTGAATATCCAAATCAGGTGACTGCTTTTGTTGATATAACCCTAGATTATCCCAAAGGAGCTTTCTGTTTTGAGTTCTGGCTATATGAAGCTTTCATTTCAGGGAGGAACAAATGGAAGACTGTTTGTGTTCATGGTTGTGTGGGTGGAAGTAGTGAGGTAACCATGAGAAATTGAATCCAAGTGACCTGGGGCTGGATGGAAACTGCTTGTGAAGAATGCACATGAGTTCTAGAGTTGACGTATGAGGAGGTACTGTTGACTAACTTCCTAAAGACATCAGAAATAAGTACATAAATCCATCACTTTATTTCTTCCTTATGTCTCCTTTTCTGCATGTCTTCCAGAGTCCTGCCTTATTGAACTTTCTAAGCTTCAGTTTTCTTGATCTGAAAAATGCAATTAATAATAACTTTAACTGGCTAGTAGAAGGGTAAATAGAAGAATTAAATAAGACAGCAAACATTAAAATATCTTGTGGATGACCAAATAAACATGTTAGGCCCAATAGTGACTGTGTTGATTTCTGAGTTATTATTTGTCACTGATTACAAGACTACATCTCTCTTATTTGGAAGAAATGCCTTCTGATATTTATTTTCTTCTTTAAAAAGATTGTCATTTACTAATTTTCTTTCTTCCTGGTGAAATAAAATTATATCAAGGAGAACTGAAAAAGTTAAAAAAAAATCTGTGCAGTAATTGGTAGGGAAAGGAAAATGAGAAGAAAAGCTGACAACTGTCTGCTGTTAGCATATATCCATGAGTGTATTAATTTAATTAGAACTGCCCTGTATAAATATTAAAGTCAATTCACTTTCTTTTATAGCTCCTTTGCTTTTCCAAGTATTCCCAGTTACAGATTATCTTTTTAAAATTCTTCTGTGAGTTTGAGGGAGTTAATGGCAGAAAGACAACCCAAATTTAAATGAATTGAGAGAGCCTTTCATCTTATTGCACTTTGCCTCTGTTATTTTGCTTTGCCTGGCTGCTGGCCTAGAGGCAATAGGAGTGCTTGATTTTCTTGCCTTCCTGATGGAGGCAATGCAACAATGTCCCTTCAGTGGGATACATATTTTGTGTTGTTTTTCTAAGGGGGTGTTGGATTGCTTTGTATCTCCACACTTCCCATCATCTGTGAACAGTCACCCAACTTTTCCAGATTACTAGCCAGGATGTGGGATGTAGTCAAGAGGTTGTTTCATTAGATCCTCCCCACAACTCCATGAAGGTAGAATAACACTGTCCCCATTTTGCAGGTAAGGGTAGAGTCAGTAAGTTAGAGAGCCAGGCATGTTTGAACCCAAGTCTACTTTCTAGTTTTATTTTTGCATTTTTGATAGATGTGGGATAAAGACAGTCAAAAAACTGCCCATGGAATTAGTTTGAAGTGAATTCATGTGAATCATAGAATCCCACAGGCAGAAGGAATCTCTTTTAGGATGAGGCAAGTGAAGGAGGGTTCTGCAAGTACAGAATCAGATTCTATCTTTATTTAAAATGTTGATATTTTGTTCATCATGGATTTTTGCATCCATTTATATTTTTTAAATGTATTAAAATATGATTTATCTTTATTACTGATAAAATTTGGTGCCCCCTGAAATATTGTGTTCTAGGTGAATGAGGTAGTTGCTTCAGCCTAGCCCCAACCCTGTACAGCAGGCAGAATGCTAAGCAGTCTACTAGTCATATACCCTCATTTTCCACATGAAGAAACTGAGGCCTAAAATCACAAATCTGGAACTAATAACCCACATCTCTTGACTCACAATTCAGCACTCTTCCTGCTATAGCAAGTGTAGCTAAAGAAATGTGACAGATGAGCATCAGGAGGGTGTGACCTCATAATAAAGCCTGACTAAATGTACCAGGACTGAAAGTCCTTGAACTGCATGTGTCTGTTTAGCACCAAATCTCCCTTTCATTCAGCAAGTAGAAATAGCTGCAAGTGGCAACAGGTGGAATTTAGATTAGGCTGAAAGAACTACTTGATAGTGTGGGAAGTGTGGTGTTACATTGGTTTCTAGAAAATAGCATCAAATAAGAATGGCAAATGCAAAATCCTTAGGTTGGGTGTAAGCAAGTGGTGGACTGTGATCACTGGAGAGAGAGGTAATAAGTAAAATTACCAAGTTCTGTAATTCTGTTGATCACTAGAGAAGCAAGGTCTTTTTTCTTTTCTTCTGGGTCTTAGGAACCCCTTCAGTTTCAGGTCAAGAATATATATTTTTAAGCAACTTGAACCCTAGCTTGGCAGTATCCTCTTCTGCATCTCCATAGAAATTTCTTGATCTTGCTTCTACTTTATCTTTGCACCTCTAGTCGACAGAGACTGTTCCCCCAGTTCCCTATCCTTCCCTCAGTTATCTGCTCCTATAGTTCTGGGTCCTGGATTACAGCATTATCTAACCCTTTGAGTTGGCTCTCTTCTTCTCTAAAAAATATCAGCTCTTTTGTGTAGTGTCCCCGTTGCAGCATTTCCAGCCTCCCATGCTGGGCTATCCCATCCCCCATCAACAAATCATCTGGCAACCACATTGCTTTTCTTTGGATGACTATTATATAGGACAACATGCATCGACTGGGTAAGTTAATCACAGGCAGGGGCTTTACTCTGCACTGAATACTCAGCATTTAGCATAGTTCTCTGCTGCACAAGAAGGAGGTCAACAATACTTACTGAATTAATCAATAATTACGTAAGTGCAATTTAATTCACTCCAAATTGGATATCTCCTAAAATTCACACAGGAATTTTCAAAATGGCCAAAATGCAACACTTTTCATAGCAAAAACCACAACGTAGGTAATCACGGAGATGAAAGAAATAAAAAGGCTGTGACTTTTGCATGTGGCCTAATAAACAACAATGTACTCTAGCCACAAGGGCTGTGGATCCTGTCTTTTTAAACAGGTTCAGAGCTTGCCTGTGTGGCCTGTACTCACTCGAAAGTTTTCAGCACCATGGATAGAGGCGTCACGTTTCCTTTTATCTCTAACTCACTGAACAGCAGGATGAAAAAATGCTCAGGGTTTGAGACAGGGCTCTCAGCCACAGTGGTGGAAATTACCCTATTTTATCAGCAGAAAATTCAGTTAGAGCCTTTTGATTTCCCTTGGCAGAACTGCATTTTCAGCTGTCAAGGCACTTAGGTTCTACAGGTTGGTTTTCAGGTACCTGGAGAATGGGGAAGGGTTGCCATGGAAATTGGTATCTTCTGAGTTTGACACTCCAGGGGAACCACCAGTGGTGTCTTATGCTAAGCATGGTCCTTATCAAAGTAACCAAGTGTAGACAGGAAGTAGCCCTGGTTGTTTATGGAGTACTGGTTTTAGTTATCTGACCTGAGGTCATTCTATTGCCAGAGCAAGAATTAGGAAAATTAGTAAATTCTGCCAAGATTTATTGGTACAATGTAATATACATACTCATGAGGATAAATTCTTTATGAACTTTAAGATTTTACTGTATTTGGCTGAGAACCCAAAAGCCAGATTGACTAACTCTCTAGGTCCCTGTTAAATCCTTTTTAGGAACAAGGTCATACACCCTCTCCACCCCTGCCGTTTCTGAGGACTCCTTTTGTCTTCTCATTAGCTATATTCAAATGTAGAGTTTTACTAAGCCCATTAAAACAGCTTTTTTGGGGGGGAGGGGTCATGTCTCTCATTCTGGACCCTCTAAGTAGCTTTGCTTTTATTTATTTTCTAAATTTGATGCCTTTTCTCCATTTTCTTGGAACATCTTTTAGTTTTGCAGCCTATCTCTTCCTTTTTTGCTCCATTTCTGGCCATCATGCACAATCTCTTCTCATGTTAATACACGTTTAGAGCTTCTTTCATGAGGAATTTCAGGCCAGGAACCAATGGAGATTAGCCAAATGTCAGAGCTGCCTGCCCTGTGGCCTGCATCTAGGAGAGATCCAGGTGGCTATTTCTGCATATGTCCCTGTAACTTTGGGGTAAAATCCCAGGGCAAAATACCTCTAAAATCGAAATCAGTCAAAGGGAGAAATAAAGTTAAGAAACCCTTTAATTTCTTACAAGCAGTCATCCCCTCATCTCTTGACCAGGCTGCAGCAGAAGAGAGCTCCACCTAATAACCTCTCCAATCTAGATAAACCCTTGCACACACTTGTAATTACCTATTGATATGGAGATGGACTATACTACTCATCATCCCTTGGAAACCCCTATTGATATGCAGATGCACTAAAGCCAGGCAAGAAATTCTGGAAATATTACAATTTTACCCCCAGTTCCCACTTCAAAAAATGAGAGAGAGAGAGAGAGAGAGATTTTCTTTCTACACTTGCTTTATGTCAATCTCCTTCTCAGTGTCCAATTGCTGTAATCATAAAATCAGAGGTATCCCAGTCTGGGTATTCACACACCACAATAAGAATCACTAAAACTAAGACTGCCTGAATGAAGGGTAGGAGCAGAAATTTCACCTGAACCACAAATTACCTTGTAGCATTGGCTTGAGAGAGGATTCAGGTTTTCTCCAGGAGTATATATATTTTGTTTGTTTGTTTTTAAAAAAGGGCTCATGATATAGCTCATGTACTCTTTGCTATCCATCTGTACAGATCCAAACTGAATCAGTGCCATTTCCTTTTGTGCTTGTGCTGGTGCCTCCTGTTGGCCTTTTAGAGTCTGACAGGGTATTTTGAATCCCCCATGAAATTGGGGGAGTTCCATTAGGTGATAGATAAAGGCCAGAGGCACACAAATTTCTTCGTTAATATGCTTACTTTCTTTCAATCCTTAGGAATACTATGGCCACCTCGGGACTCTATTTTATGCTTTGTTTCCAGAAGGTGATTCTTTTGGGGGAACGTTTTATGAATTGTGAAATGGCCTCTTATATTAACTTAGGGTGCTGAAATGAAAGGCTCTTCCTCTACTCTTTAGGGCCTAAATGCAACCCATTTCCCTATTATCAATCCCAGCTCATCCTGGATGCTATTTGTCTTCCCCTGCTCCTAGTAAACTATGATAGCAAACATCAGTCATGCCTGGACTCAGAATATGGCCACAGTAGCCATAGCAAAAGGCATGCAGATACCATGAGACCAGGAATAGCTCATAAGCATGGACGTGCTTTTTGTTTTGTGTTGATAATCATTCTCAACCAGGCTTCTATGTATGTCCAGTCACTTTAGGTCTTCCTTGTAAACCTGCAAGATGGTAAGGGTCATCTCCAACCTCACAGGGCTCTTGGCATTTTCATCCTTTATTTCTACTCTGGGGTGGCCTCTCTATCCTGTTTCCCTCATTGATGATCCAAAACACCACCTCTCTCCTACTGTCCTCATTCAACCCTCAGTTTCACTGGGGAACCTTCTAAACCATGGAGAAAGCTGATGCTACTTTGTGATATCTCTAAATTCTCCAGCCCTTTTCACTTACGAACTTTCTAATTCATTCTCATGTCCTTTCCTTCAGGCTTAGCGGTTCCTTCTCTGGCTCACGACTGGCCACTTCTCTTCTGTCTTCCGGGACCTTTCTCTGTAACTTACTGCCCCTCCCTGGCCAGGTGATCTTCAGTCTTTCCCAGTCTAACTGGCTTCATCCTGTCAGTTCAGCGCAGCCTCTCCCATGTCTCCGCCTAACCATATATCCCTCCCTTGACCTTGCGACCTTTCAGCTCCCATCTTGCTTCCTTTTGCTTTCTTCTTGTTTCTTTGTTAAATCTTAACCACCATTCATTACCAACTCACTGAAATCTGAATTCTCTTTTTTCAGAGCCAATGAATATTCCTTAGGCCAATGATTTATTTTCTCACTAAATTTGCTATTCCTACAATATTTGCCGTTTCTGAATGTGGCACTACTGTCATCTAGCTAGGTAATCCAGAAGCTTCACTCCATCCTTTTCCACATCTTTTACAAACAACCAAGCTCTGTTTATTACTTCTCCCTTGCTACCTCTCAGTTCTACCCTTTCCTATACCACCAACTATGTTCAGATCTTTATAGTTTCTTACTGTCCCACTACATCAACCTCCTGATATCTTTTCCTCCATTCATCTTTTACTCAAGTCCATCCTCCAATATCACTCAAGGACATCCCCACATTTACTATGGACAATGCAAAGCTGACCTGATTTAAAACCCTTGTTACCTCTTTATTGCTTTTAGGATAATCACCAGTTTTCTATACAAGGCCCTCCAGTGTATGGCTATCCTGATTTCAGCATTTTGTTTCCACCAACCCTTACCTTACTTTTTACCCTCCAGCAATATCCAGTTTTTGGTAGTTCTCTGTATTTAATATATTGTTTCTCTAATCCATGTTTGCTTGAGCTTTCCCTTTGGCCAATATTGGCCTCTTCCTATTTGCTTAGTTAATTCATACTCATCCTTCAATAATTAGCTCAGGTGTCCTCTCTCCAGCAAGCCCTCCTTAATATTTCTTCTATTTTTTCCATCTCTCACCACACTGGGTTAGTTACCCTCCTTTCTGTTAGTATAAAATATATTGTGCATATGGCCATTATTGCACTTGTGGTATTGAATTATGATTATCTGCCTCTCTATTTGCTTTCCTCAATATGTCTCCATATTCTCTCAATATATCATTTGCATCTATAGTTCTGAGCAGAGTTCTTGACACACAGGAGGTGCTAAATAGATGTGTTTAATACATTTATGCCAAATTTAGAGCAGGTTTGAAGAAATACAGCTTTTTCCCATGAAGTAAGGGAGAATTTGAGGGATAATGGCTTGAAAAAGATTTGAAGGTAGTTTTTGTAGCCTATTTGCCCCTTTAACGGAAATTCTGATTTAAACCTAATGATTCTCAAGTCTTTAGTTGTTCTCCACCACTAGGAGATAATGAGGCAACAAGGAGTTTACCTTTTCTCTTTGAGTATCGGGGAACCCACTGTGGAGACTTTTAAACCCATGGTAGTGTTTTCTCTCAAAACTAAGACAAATAAATGTTCACTGACAATAATGACAATGGATAAATGCTGTCAGCAGGATGCAAGTGTCAACAGAGATGTCAGTGGATCTGTGAAGGCCATGCTGGATTTCATACAAATGTATACTTTATAAAATAAGATTTTAGACAATGGCATAATCATATTAAGTAAGTGGAGTAAGAGTGAAATGTGCATTTTATTTAAGTGGTTGCCCAATACATAAGGAATACTCTATATGGCAATAAGTGATGCACAGCAGCTAGCCAGATGTAGTCACCCTCATTTATTTATATTTTATTTCTAGATCCTGTTTCATTTGAATCATTGTCAGGGCATCACTCTGTTCTCTCTTTCTCTTTAATTATATGTAAGTTCTAAACCAGATTCTGGGGTAGAATTCTGAGATGATCACTATACCGCATTCTTATTCGGCATTCCTAGGATTATATTTTCCTTTACAAGTAGCATTTCTGTATTCCACTGGGATCCCTACAGTCTCTTCTTTTCTTTGAAATAGAAACAGGTGCTCTCCAACCTGTATTTGTGCAGTATTTTTTGTAGTAGGCATTCACATGTACTTTCAATGATAATGGTTATTTGTACATTAAGAGTTTCACTTCAAAAATTGGTTTTTCTTCCCCTTCCTCACATGTGTATGTACACAAATTAATACAAATAAGGGCAGACCTGATTGCCCCTTTGTTGTAAGTAAAGACCATCTAATCATAATAGAGCACAATTAATAATTGTTTATAATGTGCAAATTAGAGCAATAATGCAAAGAAATGAGAGCCAATTCCTTGAAGTGTTTATCTTTTAATTGAAAAAATGGAATTCTCCTTTTCCCTTCAAGTAGATTGAGACTGCCTGCCCAGCTGCCCTACCCCTGCCAAGTATGGAGGTGCTGGACATTCTGCTTCTGTTCACTGGGTGAAATTCGGAGGGAGGATGGGAAGAGGAAAGGAAAAGATCTGTTGAGTTTGGGGCTTAGTTCTACTCTGGATTATATGGCTGACTGACTTCGGCAGACACTCAAGAGCAGGCACCCATCCATTCATACCTGTGTTATTCTTAGGATTATGCAGTAAAATAGTTTAATGATCAAAAGCTGGAGCTTTGGTGTTAGAAAGACCTGATTTCTGATCCCAGCTTTGTCACTTTACTAATTTGTGATTTTAAGAAGTTACTTAAATTTTCCAAGACTTAGTTATTCCAACTGAGCAAGGGGATTAATGACAACACCGGCATCACAGAGTTTTGTGAGGCTTAATGTGATACTTCATGCTTCAGTGGCTGGCACATAGTCAGGGTGCAGTAAGTGTTCTCCATGAGAAAGAGGAGAGGAAGTGATTCAGATGTCCCTAGGATAATATGATGTAGTTGAAAGGCAGGGTTAGGCATTTAAATCCTGTATTCATTTCTTACTAGCTGTATCAGTTAGATAAGGCACTCTGAACTTTGTGGGCCATGATTTTCCAAATCTAGAAGAAACAAGGGTTATTAATGTTTATTTATAGGGCAGTGCTGAGGATTAAATAAGACAATGTATGTATAAATGCCTAGTTGCCTAAGGCCTTATTTTTCTGTTAGTAGGAGCTAACTATAAGATAATTATGCGGGTATGCTACTGATGCTGAATAGAGATTAGCTCTGATTTATGCTAGTCTCAACTGACTTTCTCATACTATGAATGAATCCTTGTGTCCTGTTCTGCTCAAAGTTTCCGTCAGACTCATGATTCCTAATTCTTAGAGCAAAGCTTGATGCCTGAGAGTATTTAATGGCACAGCAGCTGCTGTCCTAGACCCTCCCATATCCCTTTATGCCTATCACTTCAGGACACATCAGCCCAGCTTCTATCAGCACATACATTTCTCTGCCTGGGAGCTTTGTCCTGCTGGAAGTGCAAAGGAATTAACAGCTCCCTTCCCCAACATCCCTCAGCCAATGACTGGTGCCATTTTCCACTGGCTCCTGGACTTTGCTCATATGTCACCCCCACATCATCTTACAAATAAACCACCTGCACTTCAATCCTGGTCTCAAAGTTTGCTTCTGAAGAAACCCAAAGGAAGACAGGACTACCCCAGTCAGCCACCCCAGTGATGCTTATAGAGGAAAACTATATTTAGATCTTGAAACCAGGATTTTTACTGTAGGGAACTGGTTATAATAGAATTAGTTCCATCTTGTCTGAGGCTTAATTTGTAGGTTGGAATAACTATGACTGGGGCCTTTTGGATCTTTTCAAAAAATGGTATCAGTCTGAATACCTGTCATTGTGCTTGGGTTGGTAGGGGCTGTGAGACTCATAATTGACCTTTATTGGAAGGACGTTGTGAATTTGGGATAGGAGTGGGTGAAAGAGGATCATTACACTGATTCCAGGGCTAAACTTGGGGCTTGTGGTTGTTCTGGGGAGGTCTGGATTCAGATGAGATTTTGAGCATCATCTAGCCCCCAGAGACACCCAGACTTTACAGTGGCCTTCCAGTTAGTGATTCTCTTATTCTGGCTGCCCTGACGGAAGGTGATCTCAATGTCTAAGATCAGCTGAGGACCAGGTGGAGACAATCTGTTCAGATGCTCATTTCCTATAATCTCTCTAAATTTGGCCAACTGGTGTGATGCAGTCATGGACAGAGATCATAAATGGGCTTCACAGGGTCCACAAACCTCTTGATATTTTATACAGAGCTTTGTGTTTCTGTGCATTTCTTTCTGGAGAAGAATTCAGAAGCTTTTGGATTTTAATAGGGGTCCTTAACACATTAAAAAACACTTCAGTTTAATGTCTAATTTTAGTGCTAAGGATCATGTGAAGGAATGTTTTTGAGCACCAGTTATATAAATTGTAAGAATAGGGCACCTTGGGGACCAAAATGGGTTCAGACCTAGAGATCTGGGATCCAGAACTCAACTGTTAAATCGTGAGGCATTAATTCTCTTGCATACCCAGGTTTACTCAAATGCCTTGCAGATTCCTATAGGCTGCCAACTGTTGGTAGCAGAGAAGCCTCAGGGCACAGAATGATATACACATGATGCAGCTGAGGCAAAGTGTTGTAGAATTATACCTAAACAAAGCTGCTTGCAGGAACAATCCTGGGAATGTAAAGGTGAGCAAGAGGATATGAGGCAGGGCACAAGAGCTATCTGACATACCTTCTTCATACTAGCATCTCTCCTCAAGACCATGTTTATCTTAATATTGTTGGCACACATAGGCCATAAGGATGAGCAAATGTGGTGGAGAGGTGAACTTTGTAATCACAGAAAATACATTCCCACAGGCTATTTTGATTCTCAAATAGTCCTCTGGGTTATGTAGGGTGTATAGTGGAATTCCTGCTTTTACAAACACATAAGTGAGGGCTCACAGAGGCTAACTGTGAGAATTGACTAGGTTCCATAGTTAATATATCATGGAGTTGATTTCTTCTTTCTTCAAATTTTCTGTGACGTCCTTCTGCTCTCTGGCAACACATCATCAGAGAAGAAAAACAATTCAGGGAAAGATATGTCGATGGGGGCTCCATAGTTTTCACCATCTTATTGGGAGGATACACATGCATGACCTGCCAAATCTTAACCAGAGGAACTTTTGCTTGCAACTGGGTTATCGACACCTTGTGGAGAAGTGGCCGCAGAGAGATGACTGGGGAGAAGTCACCCAAGAGACAGCAGGGGGATTCCGGGCTCAGATGCTGGGTTCCTGAGTTGGCAGCCACATGTGCTGTTTGCTGCAGCACTTTCACAGGTTGCAAGGCAGCCCAGTTGATTTTAAAAACTTATTTCCATTCTTTCCTCCCTAATGAGAATTTTAGATGTTGATTTATTGGCAATATTACAGATGGAATTTAACCCTGATTATACTGATACACTGGTTCTCCTCTTGTAAACATTAAAAGGTAGGTAGAGAGTCTGGGAGAACCAGGTCAGATGGGACCAGTAAGTGTACTACTAATGGGTACCTTGTGCTCTGGAGTCAAAAGAAAGGGAAGAGGAAGGGAAGAGGTCTCTGATACTAAGCCTATGAAATATTCCTACTTGCAAGCAACAGAGCTGTATGCAACAAATACACTGGAAGGCTAGAAACCAGATGGAAATGAACTTCAACTATTTTCTGTCTTCCTTTCACCTGTCCCCTCTGTTCCTCTTTTTCTTCCAACTCTTATTTCTTAATTTACTTTATACATAAACACACACAACTTTACATAAATCATGCATACATAGGATGATTTAATTAATGTTTTTCTAAGTGCATTTCTTTCCATTTTTGCTTGATTTCCCTCTCTTCTTCTGTTTGCCTATATTGGTCCCCTAACTCCACTCTAAGACAGTTCATGTCAATAACCGAATATATATCCTGCAACATTTTTCTCGTATTCATATAATTTATACATTGAGATATACATGTTTTTCACGTCAGTGTTTTATAACATGTGCTTATTTTGCATATTGATTTCCCTTCTAGAGAAAATTTTGTTGTGCAGTACTAAAGAGCTTAAAAATATACTTCTTGGTTTAAAGAACAGCAAAGCAAACCTTTGTAGTATATGTACACCCTAGATTAAGAAACACAAATTTACTGGTGCCTTTAGGATATCCCTGTCTGTGATCTCTTCTCCCACTTTCCCCTGAGAACACCGCTCTCTGGAATTAGTGCTCTGTTTCTTTTCATAGATTTTGTTTTTCTCGCTTTACTTTACTTTGTGGAAATCCCTCCACATCAGAAGGCAGAGCTCTAAAGGACTCTTTTGAAAGGGTGCATGCTACTCCCTGATGGGGGTACATTATATATGTGGAATCCCCATACTGATTATAATTTTATTTCCAGCTTTTGATTCTACCATGCACAACATTGCAATAACTGTCCTTGTGCATTTGCACTGGTGCTTTTATCTCTGTGGTGGAATGTAGTAATGGGGGGTTGGTGAACAGAAGGGATTGTGTATTTTAAATATGAATAGATGCCATCACAGTGCTTTCCAAAACACTGTAACACTTCTTAAGTGTTAGCTCAAGCAACTTGTGAGAGCACCCTTTACAGGCATCCCTGATAATAGGGGCTGTTGCTATTTTCACTTGTGCCTATCTGAGGAGTGTCAAGTGATATCTCATTGTTATTTTGATTGCATTTCTCAGACTATCAGTGAATCTGAACATCTTTGCATTTGTATGTAGACCATTTAGCTGAGCATTTCTGTGAAGGGACTATTTATGATGTTTGTTCATTTCTTCAGTGGAGATGTCTGTCTTTTTCTTGTCTTCCCAAAGTCTATTACTTGTTTCTTTTGTTTAGGGTATATTTTACCATCGAATGTATTACTTTTTAATGTAGTTAAATGTCCATTTTTTAAATAGTATAGCTTCTGGGTCTCCGGGCTTGGTAGAGAATGTTTCCTCCATCTCCAATTTGGAAGAGTGTGATTAGTGTTTTAGACTGTCAAAATTCACAAAAATTTAAATTTTACAAAATTTAAAAAAATCTGAAGTTTTTCATTTGAATTTTAATTCATTTAGAATCCATTTTTGTGTTTAGTGTAAGCTAGAGGTCCACACTAATTTTCTTCATAATAATAATAATAATGATAATAATAATAGCCAATACTGACTGAGGGTTTACAATGTGATACAGTGTTACACAGGCACTAATTTAAAGTATTAACTAATTTAACCCGTTACTCACAACTCAAAAGACATAGATTTTCTTACTTATGCCATTTTCCAGATAAGGAAAATAAGGCCCAGAGAAGCTGATAAATAGTCCAAAGTTCACACTAAGGTAAAGTGTGGAAATCTGGCTCTAAAGTCCCCACTTTTACTATAGTACTTCTTACTTGGCTAACAAGTGAGTCAGGATTATCTGTTAATCAATCCATCCTTTCCCACTGAATTGCATTTCTTCTTTTGTCCTCTATTAAATTCTCATCTATACCAAAGTCTGTCTCTAGAGTCTCTATTCTGTTCTCTGATCTATTTGTCTATCGCTATAATAATTCCTTATTGATTTGATTACAGTAGCTTTATAATGTCTGATACTTAGAGTCCAATCCTTCCTCCTTGATCTTCTTTTTCATTCATTTATTGACTATTTGCAGGCATTCATTCTTCCATATAGAATTTATGTTCACTTTATTCAATTAAAAAATATCTAATGGGATTCTGACTGAAATTTCATTAAATTAATATGTTAATTTTGGGACAGTTGGTATGTTCAGGTTAAATATTCCCACTTAAAATACTACATATGCTTTTCTCATCATTCAGATATTATTTTATATTTTCCAGTAAGATTTTGCATTTTTCTTTGTGTTGCCCTCTGAATTTTTAAAAGTTTTTATTGATGTTGTAAATAAAATATTTTCCTCATTTCCATTTTTTCATGATTATTACTAGGGTAGAGAAAGGGTATTGGTTTGCATATATTTATTTTATATGCAATCATGTGAAGAAAACTATCATAATCTTTTTTATTAACTAAAAAATCATATCAATACAGAAATATCATTTGATACATTTCAGCAGCCATTTTTAATAAAATCTAGGTAAAATGGAAATAAAAGATGATTGCTTAGATACATAAAGATTGTATACTAAAAACAACAGTAGATCGGACAAACACCAAAATCATGTCAATTAAAATCAGTATTCAGGGATGCCCATGTTACCAATAACAAACATTACATTTGCTAGAACATCCAAAGTAATAAGAAAATAAAATAACTGGCATAATAACATCAGAAGAGTTAAAAATATCTTTTTGCTGATGCTCTGATTGCCTATCAAGAAATACAAGCAACTCTAGTTAAAACTTGCTGATTGATTAAGATAATTTGGTAAGCTGGGATGGTTGGCTATAAGACAAATATATAACATCAATAGCCTTTTCTATTCTATCACTAATGTCCCATTTTTAGTTCTCAAGATTCAAATTCCAGAAAGGGATCATCTGATTCCCTAGGTTGGATCATTTCTCACCCCTTGGCTAGAGAGGTAAAAGAAAGATTTGAGGGTCTTATTTGTTTTTTTGGTAAGCTGTAATAGATTTTATTTTTTCATTCATAGAAGACAGGTCCAACCTAACCACTTCCATCCTCTTACAAGAGGTTTTGCCTCCTTTACTGTTTCAACTTTGCACAGCTCCCAGGACCATGTCCTACATCTAGTAAGTAGGGCTTTGTTCATCCAAACAAAACTATGTTGAGTTCTCATCTTTATGCCTTTGCTGTTGCTATGCCCATTCTTCAGAATGCCCTTCCTCCTCCTCACTCTTGTTCACTTGCTTTTTTTTTTTAAGCTTCAGCTCAAGCCTCACCTCTTCTGGGAAGCTTTTCCTGAGCCTACATTCCCAGACTACATTAGATGTTCCCCTAAAAACTGCCATAACACCATGTGCATCAAGATACCACACTGATTCAGATAATTATCTGTGCATGTGTCCGTTGCCTCCACTAGATTTTCAGTGCCTCATCAGTGTGCTCAGCTTCTAGAACAGTAGATGGCATACCGGCAACCCCAGTGAGTATTTTCTGAATAAATGAATAAATGTATAAATGAACTAAGCAGTGCTGTGCTAGCAGTGACGTCGGTCATATCTTTTCAGAACTTGTCATCTAATTTTATCTTTTACAATTCCATTAACCTCCCAGCTCTTGTCTCTGGTGAGGATGCTGGTGAACTTTCGGGTAGGAATGCATTTCTTCCTTGAAACCTGGGCCTACTTCTTGTCTTTCATCTGTTCGTTCTGCTCCTGCTTCAACATCAAGCTGCTCCCATGGCCTCTCCCTTTGACCCTCCTCTCCCTGTTGGGCAATTTAGTAAAAATAAGAATCTCTAGGAATCCTTTAGTTTACTAAAGAGGATCTCTTAAGAAGATGAGGTGGTCCTGTAAGCTTCTACCTCCACGGCCTTCTCTTTCTCTTGGTTTCTCCCTGGCAGTCCCCTTTTGTACAGCCATGGCACACATTGGTGTTGATATCCGAAAGGGGACTATTAAAGTCACTCAGACTGAATTATTAGGGAAGTTCAAATGACTCCTCTCTTGATGGTAATTGTATTTTACAAGAAAGCCAGAGAGAGAGTAAAAAAGAAATATCATGCCAGAATTTCAGGTAAGCATTGGTGGGGGAAGATATTTTGGGTGAGCAGGCCATTATTAGTAAGGTTCAACTTGCTCTGTAGAGGGGATGGGAGCTCTGACTGGGATGCCTGAGTACAGCCTTGGATGGCATGGGGGTTAGACTGGAGGTAGTACCGGCCGGCCATCCGGGTTCAGAGATTTGGGGGACAAGTCCAAGCTCTACTCGAGTGCCAGCTATATGACCTTGAGTAGTTTATGTGACCCCTCAGAGCCTCAATGTCCTCATCTATAAAATGACGACCGCAATATGTATCTTATCTTTACTGCCCCTCTGTTGCAAGAACCAAATGAGATAAGATGTAAAGTCTTCAGGAGTCAGTGTAGTGCAGGGGTGGAGCAGGAGGGCTGCAGGGTCTGATTGTGTTCAAATTGTGGGCCTGACACTAATTAAATGTCAGTGACCTTGTGCAAGTTTTTAACGTCTGTGTGCCTCAATTTCTCTATCCATATAATAAGGGTCATACAGAGCCTTCCTCATAGGGTAGTTGAAGATGAGATGAAATAATTTATGTAACAGCACATATATGTATGGCCCATAGCACTCAGTTAATGAGGCTCTAATCATCAAAACTACAGAGGAGGAGATGCAAATGGAGAGTCCCATGTCACCAGAGAAGGGCCAGTCTAAGCCTCTTTTGGCTTTGGCTGAAAGATCAAGAGTTGCTTTACTCCTGTATATGAACAGATCTATGGCATTAAAACCCAGTTTCAGCCTCTTTTCTCTCCCTTATATATGTAAGTATGCTTTCTCTCTTTTGCCCCTTTTCCATTTCAAATGCAGAACTTGGTCTTCTTACACTCTCCCTTTTCTGTTTTCCCTTCATCTAACCTCCTCTCCCTCTCCCTCTATCTTCCTCCCCTCCTCCCAGTTGTCTTCTCCCCTTCCATCCTCCCCCATCTCTTCCTGCCCTCCTCTACCCTCTTCCACTCCTTCCTCAAGCTCCCACTTTTCTCTTTTCTGTGAGTGGGCTCATCAAAGCATCCTTTTGTTTTAAGTTTCAATAAAGACAAGTCTCTCTCTAAGAAAAAAAAGAATCATACCAGCTGCTAAGAGAGTGACATTTTCTCCTCATTATAGGATATTAGGGTTGGAAGGGCCCTTAGAGATCAAGTAGCTCATGGGTTCTCAGATGTGGCTAGTTGGTCATGACACCCTGGGCAGCATTTAAAAAGCCAGGTCCTGCTCCCAACGATGCTGGATCAGAAGGTCAGCGCTGGGACTTGGAGTCATAGTTATGTGTGGTGTCCCAGAATCAGGAAGACTTGGATTTCAGTTCTAATTCCACCATTTACTAACAGAATTGTCTCAGTTGAGCTATTCAAATTTGCAGAGCCTCAGGAATATCTGTTAGATGTAGAAAATACTTCCTTCAATTAACCCAGCAATCAGCAGACTGGTCAGCACATAGTAGGCGCCAACAACTGCTGCTTTTCTCCCTTCCTCTGGTCAACTACAGAAATTCTGATTATCTCTCTAAACACCCAGGAGGAGGAGAGAGAAAAGGGGGCCTAAACAGTGTTGGACCTTGTAGCCCATCTTAGAAAGGGAGAATAGCTATTCGGCATCCTTGTCCCCACTCAGACCCCCCACCCAGCTGCTTCCAGACATGGTCAGGACAGGTCCCAGGCACCAGCATGAAGTCAGGAAACAAAAATAAACACCATTTACTGTGAATTCATTTTCTCAGGACTATTTCAGTTAATGTCTGCAACAACCCTAGGAAGTACGTACTGTGATTATTTTTAACCACGTTGACTGTAAAATGTCTGTAGGCAGAGCTTTTTTTTTTGTCTACTACTTACAAATCTGGATCATTTATCCCATCCCTTGTCTATGTTTTCAAATCCCAAATTAAGTATTGAGGAGTCTTGGATTAATTTTAGCCATAATGTACTGGGCACACACCTAATATGGAAGAGGCAGTAGGCAGTTTGAGGCACCCTAAGAAATTGCATCTGTCTGGGGTTCATATCCATTTGCTCTTTGGCACTGGTGGTGAGCCCTGCTGTACTCCCCACTGATTTGAAGGCCCATTCTTTTCAGGGGACCTCCAAAACTTAGCTCCCACAGCTTTGTTCTCCCCTACAGGGAGCCCTAGCCTCACCCACCCCTCCCTTCTCAGAGTTTCAGGGAAGGCTTCTATCAGCAAGAATCCAGAGAAATTATTCAGCCACAGGAGGCTTGACAATGGTGCTTATTCTTTGAGGAGGAGGAATACTTGTGATTTCATGTAACAAAGTTACAATTTTGGGAAGTCTAGGGAGTTGATCTGCTTTGTCACAAGTTCTATATTTCTACTGCTCCCCACCCACCCTACTGCCAGCCAAATGATCTAAATCTCATGCTTTCTTCCTTCTTCATCACTCATTTCATTTTTTCTTTAAACTCATGGTCCAAATAACCCTCCAGGTTAACTGTACCCACAGCAACTGGGTTATTAACTCTTTCTACCAGGCAATAAGGTTGGAGGGAGGGGGTGGATTAATGCAGCCTGCTTGGGATTTATCAGGGTTGAAAAGAGAAGGGAAAAGACATGTGTAGCATTTTTAAAAAAGAAGCAGAAAGGCAGGGAGAGAAGAGAGTGTTGAGGGAGATGAAGGGGGGACTCTTGACGGGAACAGATTGCCCAAAAGGCAGGTGGGTGGCAGAGTGTAAAAATAACCAGGGAGTGACCGAGCCTTCATTTTCTTTGAAACACTCACACTTTAAGGAGATACTGAAATTGCTAATTTTGTTGGCACTTTGACACCTCCCCCTAATGAATAAAGGGCTTATTAGCTGGATGACCAAGCTGCTCATACACAAAGAAAGAAGAGAAACTATGTTGAAGTTGCTCAGCTTGGCAGTCACCACCGAGTGAGCTGCCGCTGGGGGTGTGCACTTACTGTGGGCTTTCTGCTGGGCGCTGTTCCTCCTGGCCCCACATGCTCACCACTGCCCTCCCTGGTCCATGGCACAGAAGCACAGCCTGAAACAGGCTGCTTCTGGCCCAAGCAGGCTAGAGGGACGTCTGTGCAGTATTGAGGCTCCACAATCTGGCCTTCAAAAGAAAGGAAAAAAAGTGACATTCTAATGACACCTATATGCTTTGTCAAACAAAAGCTTCTACATCAAATCTTCAAGTGGGCTACCCCTGGGAGCAGCAGTTCTTGCTGCTAGTTTGCGATTTCAGGTCCCAAGCATTACCTTTAATTGTTAATATTTTTCACCTGCAAGATGCTCCAAGCACTGAAACTTGAACAGAGGGGAAATGGATGTTGACATTTCAGTTTTTGTGGGCCAGTTTTCTGAGATCAGCAAGAATAGTGGTCTAGGGGAGCATCTTCCAACATTTTTCAGACGAAACAACTAACTCCATTTTCTCAGGGAGACAGTGTACTTGACGTATCTCTAGATCTCACCTTCCAGCCAACCACCTAAGCCATCCATTTGTCTTCCAAGTCCCTTATGCAAACCATTATATCAGTAGCATAGAGCAGTCAAGAGCATGGGCTGGGGGCTCACACCTCAACTCTGCCCTTACCAACTTGAGTTATCTCGGACAATCACGTACTATCTCTGTGTCTCTATTTCCTCATCTGTAAAATGGGGACCCTAGTGGCATCCACTTCAAAGGACTATTGTGAGGGTTAATGAGGTAATAGATACAAGGAGGTTAGTACTGTGCCTGCTCTGTGCTAAGCACAAAATAAACAACACTATAAGGATCAAGTTTCAAAAAGCTTTCGAGTATTATTTTGTGGCAATGTCCTTATACATTAGGCAGGGCAAACTTTTTAAGATCATCCTTTAGTAAGTGAGAAAACTGAGTCATATAATGGATTGGTGGCTTCCCCTAGGTTTATAACTAAGAAGGGATAGAATGGGCTCTAGAGCCCAGGTCTTTTAGTTCTAGTTTGTTTCTTGTTTGCCATACAAATATGCTCAGAATATCCCTTAACATCTTTTATCCTGTCTCCACTTGTGCAACAGGGTGCAGAGAGTGGGAAATATCACACAGCTTCCCTACTCTGAAGATGTGTGGGTCAGAGGAGAGAGCCCTTGACTTGGATAGTCACCATGCCTTGTCATCTTGGACAAACCACTTTATCTACGTGAACTTTAACCACCCCCCCCCACCCCCCGCCACCTTTGAATGGAACATGAGTATTTCCCTTTGTGTACATCTTAGGTATATATTATGCAGCTACAGTAGAAACTCAAAATAAAATATCAGTAAGGGCCAATGATGGAATATGGTTAATCCTGGAGAAAGAACATTCTTTCCAACATTGTACAAACAAACTTGTGATTGAGGAGAAGAAAGCAGAAAAGGTTATGTCCTTCATTATTCTTTTGTTGTTTCAGTTTGGAGGCTGTCTTTTAACAAAATGAATAATGCAATTGGCTATTATGGCAAGGTGTTAAATTTTGATGATGTTGAAATGAGAGACTGTGATCCTGTATGTGAGGAGCTCTCATTTCCCTTTCTAAAGGGGAGGTCCCCATGTGTGTACCTTCCTGAACCAGCCCTGCCCCGCTGGCTGGAAACTCCTCACTAGCCCAGATTGCTGCTGTTTAGGTAGATATAGGCCATTTCCCAAGGAGAATGCAAAGGAAGTGATGGTTTCCATGGGGTCTCCTTATTCTTCAGCTTGTTCAGGTTTCCTGGCACCACTAATCCATACATCTGTTCTGCAGTGCATGCCAAGAGGCTGGTTAAATTGGAAATTATTCTTTAGTTTGTTAAATAATAATAGCATAGATGGCATTTCCATTTTAATGCAGGACTCAAGCTCCAAAATTCTTAAAAACTCAACCAAATCTCAAAAGATATAATACCAGGCACTGCATTTTACTGGCTCTAAAGGCAATGTGTACATAAGGGTGGACTTTTCTGGTGCTTCTTAAACTAGCACATATCAGCCTTGGTGCTGGGACATGGTGCTGTGTCATGATCAGTAGGAGATATATCACATGTAGTACGTTACTAAATAACAAATCATCCTGAAATTTTGCCCAAGATTTACTAGAAATTTACATTAGACTAGGTTCAGAGTTACTGCTAAAACAATCTCATTTCCACCCACCTGCACTCCACATGCTCCCAGGAGGTTCTCTGCCATGGGAGTGTGCCTTGTCTGGGAGTGTCACTCATCATCGCACTAGAACAAAAGGAGTATCTCAACTTTAAGGTCCTTTGTGTTAACAAATATGTTCATTTTCAAAAACCCTCAAGGGGTAGAATTGTGGTCACTGGATTTCTCCCTAGCAGATGATGGCAAGAAAAGATCTCACTAGATATCCTATTTTAATGTTTCTCTCCCCAGCCCCTGTGCATTAATTTGATAAGGAAGGGACAGTGGAAAGATCACAGAGTTTGAGCCAAAGTGACTCTGACACTTAACAGGCTGTGTGGCCCTGAACAAGTCACTCAATATCTCTGAGCTTTAGTGTTCTTGTTTGAAAACTGAGGCTAACAGTAATACCTACTTTGTTTCCAGGATGAAAACTAAGATGCATGAAGGTCCTGGCACAAAGCCAGGCATGAGTGGCCTTCAGTTATTATGACAGCTACGAGACTACTGTGGCTGTGCTTTTACATCTCCCTCCAGTGCCTGGGAAAGAGAGTGTATTTTATCTTGGTGAGAATAGAGGCTCAGCATCTAGCTGTTCATAGGAGACAACTCAGCCTCTCTCACAGCTGGTACCTAAAGCATCAAAGAGTATCTGTACTCCAGGTACTTGTTAGATACTTCAGTGCAAATCAACTGCAATCCAGCACCTCCCAGAGGCTTGCCTGTGTCATCTGGTATTTATTTTTTCATGTATTTAACTCATGCTCATGTAGCTTATGTAGTAGTTAGCATGTACCCAGCACTGTTCTAGTGCCTGAAGAATACTCATTTATTTCTTGGAACAACTCTATGATGTAGGTACTATCGCCCCCACTTTACAGATGAGAAAACTAAGGCACGGGGAGGTCATCTACATCCCCCAAGGACCACAGAGCTAGTAACTGACAGAACAGGATTTGAACCTAGGTGGTTAGGCTCCAGAGCTTGGGAACCTGACTACTGCACTATGTGAGGAAGACTGTCTCCTGTCGTGTTCACTACCCATTCTTTCCAGAGTCATCACATTCTTTCCCTCAGCTTCGCAAGATTATCAGGAGGCAGGAGACCCAAACAAACGACTTCAGCACCCCCTTCCTCCTTCCTCAGAATTTAACATCCAGCCCTTAATGCATGAGTCACCTGTTTAGATTCTGTCTTTGCCAAACTTGTAGGTATTGTGTTCCATGTCATCCAATAGTCCTAACACGAAAACTTAAGTAATAAAGTATATAAGCAGAGTGTGCTGCTGTGAAGGGTTGTGTCAGCTTTTCTTGCTTTGAAATGAAAATTATGAAGCTCCTAGGGTGTCCTTTCTAATACCATTTCTGTGGCTCTTGGGCCCACTTTGGTTCTGAGGGACAGTCACAAGCTCCGTTCAGGTAGCTGCAGATATTTACTTTTTCTGCTTCCTTTAGAGGACATCTGCTCTGTTTTTACCTCTGATGGTTCTGTTTTCCTTATTGATTAATCATATATAATTCCTCTGAATCTCTTGGATGTAGGAAGGGTATAAACCATAAGCCAGTAAGAAGCTTACAATGATTTCCTTACCACATAATATGTTTTAAGGTATGTGGACTAAAGTAGAATGGAGATGAAAAAAATAATGATAAATTATATTGTCTATTATGAATAGCTACTATTTACACATTGCTTGCTTTGCAGCACGCACTGTGCTAAGTGCTTCACATACATTATCGCTTCTTAATCCTCGCAGACGTGATTAATAGGTGTGGAACTCTAATTCAAGCCAAATCTTTCTGAGTCACTGCCTGTCCTCTCACACCACCACACCACACTATATATATGAATTCTGTTCAGATGCAAATCTCCTGTTTTGCCCAAATCAAGCAAAATGTTTCTTTTCCTTTTGACCTCCAGCAGAGAGAGTTGAAAAAAGTCTTTCAGTTTGTAACACACCCACACCACTAGTGCAAGGCCTCCCTGCTTTTATTTTCCCCCCATCCACCATACTTCCTCTTCTCCTTCCCCAGGGACCCATTACAACTATACACACACACACACCCTTAAGCATGTACATCCTTGTATGATACATGATTTGTTATGCATTTAAAATTTATATGAACGGCAGTGTGCTGTATCTCTTGATGAGTTTTTGTCATTCAGTACTATATTTATAAGATCTTTTCACGTTGCTATGTTTACATTTAGTTTCTCCTTCGCAGCTGCTGTAGGGCATTCCATTAAGTGCTTCCTCTATGTCTTCCGTATCTACTACTCTAGTGCTGGAACTCTGCTTTTACCCAGTGTTCCCAGGAGTGGGGCTGCTGGGTTATAGGGCGTATGCATGCGTAATTACACCAGGGACTTCCGTATTGCTTTCCAGAAGGCCTGTATCAGTTTAAACTCCACCTGTCGTGTGCAAGAAAAAGTTTCAACTGTCACTCTAAACAATAGTTGATGTTACCCAGCTTTAGGATTTATTTTTTTATGTCATTAACCCGTTATTACAAGCCATGCCCTGATAGAAGTATATGTGGACTTAGGTGAAGAAATCAAACCTACCTGAAGGTAAAGAGCACAGCGCATAAGGTAGTCTATGCGCCCCAGTGTTCGCGCCAGAGGCAGCGGGCGCCCAGGAAAAAGCTCTCCTGAAATGGCCTGGCTCAGGCACACTGGCG
Organism: Smutsia gigantea; assembly: GCA_032199065.1. Classification (NCBI taxonomy): domain Eukaryota; kingdom Metazoa; phylum Chordata; class Mammalia; order Pholidota; family Manidae; genus Smutsia; species Smutsia gigantea. The sequence goes on from JAVSCE010016590.1 coordinate 475,754, forward strand.
ACCACATCCCTGCCCGTGGCCTGGCTGGCCAGCACCAGCTGCTGGGGGGCCCGCGCCCAGGAGTAGCATGGAACGGCAGGTCTCCCGAGCTCCAGGGAGGCCAGCGTGCACCCTCACAAGCCCTCGGCTTCGGGGTCCCCTTCCAGGAAGACCTCGCTCAGAATGACGCACGCACACAAACCTGTCGGGATGCAGAGGTGCCGTGCCTCCGGGGGCGGGGCGGGGGGAGGCTGGGTCCACCTCGCTCTCGGCCACACCCTGCAGAAGGAGCCAATCTGAAGGCGGCCCCTGGGACTCCCAGGAGCCCCGAGGTGCCTGAGCCGCTCTCCCACAGGCCCCCTAGTCTCACCCGGGGTTCTCAAAGGGCCTCATTTCCACAAAGGCCTTGAGGCGCTTGCGCTCTGGGCGCCAACGTTCCCTGGCGGCACGCCACCGCAGAGCCGGAGGGAGGTGAAGTCTCGGCGCCAGAAAGCCTGCCGCAGGTGTGCCTAACAGGTAACGCACCTGCGCTCCTTGAGGCTCATGCTCAGCGGACCTGCGGGTTCACGTGCTCCTATTTCAGCACCTGCTGCCCAAAGTCCTGCCCTTTAGTATCCGGATCCTTCCACCAGTGAGGAGTGCCCACGTGCTGGAAGAGGGACGGCTTGAAGTGGACCCCCAGGTTGGCCTTCTGCCCAGTGCTCGAGTCCTTTTGGGGTTGCAGACCGTCACGCACAGAATATGGTGCAGGAGCAATTGACGTGCTTGTCAGAACATTATCCACTTTTGTAATCACTGCCGTTTGTCGTACAGAAAATGGTGTCATGTAAGAAAAAGCGTTCTACAAGTTTGGAAGACTTGAGCAATCCCACGAGGCCTGGGATGGCTTAGGCGGGATGCGGATGGAACGGGTACTGGCAGAGGAATAACAGCCGCTCTTCTGAGCCTTCCCAGGCGATTGGTTGACATGTTTCTTACATCATCTAACACTGCTTTGCTCTGTGCTGTTGTTGTGTGCTTGTCTCCGGTGAACATGTGTACAGGCTCCACTTACAGATTGTAAACTATGTCTTCTTGCTCACCTTTGTATGTATTGCAATGCTCTGTTTGTAATAAGACCATGAGTGTTTTCTAGAACAGTGGCATTTCTCTCAGTCTAAAGCCCCGAATGTCTATGATAAGCAGAAGAGAAGTTCCCATAAATAGCAAATACTTTCCTCTTAGCCAGGAACCCAGGTTCCAACCTTGCTGGGCAGAATGGGTGATGTGTTTCATAATGCATGAGTGTTTATTTAACAAACAACAACACTTTCTAATTAAACTGTTGTTGAAGATACAGGCAGTGTAATCTCTCTCTTAGGGCTTAATATTCATTGGCTTTTTTGAGATGTGGCCCCCTCACCAGCCCATAGACTTCTAGGGTAGTATATGCTGTGGGAGTTATTAAGAGTGGCCTTGGGACAGGGTCGCCACCTCTGTTATATCATTAAGCAGCTGAAGTCCAGGCTCTGGCATAGTGTTTGTCTTCCCCACCTGGAATTTCTCTTTATACTAAAGCTCTTTGAATGCAGACAGGTCTGGAGACCCTGGAGATTGTGGGTGGCAAGAGAGTCCCAGGTAAACTCTTGGAGCAAGCTCCCTACAACTTCTGGCTTTAAGAAGTAACTAGTAATTCTTGCAAATCTTATCCAATTGCTTCTTGAGCTACTCTGAAATGTAGTTGCATTTAGATGTCAGGACTTCATTTGTAGAGCTGAGTCTCTAAAAAATTAAATACCTTTCAGTTTGTGTTTTCTCAGGATGCTGTTTTCCCCATTATGGTGATTGTATTAGTCAGCATAGACTTGGTTATGCTGCAGTAACAAATTAACCCCCAATTGTTGGTATCTTAAAACAGCACTGGTTTCTTTCTCACTCATATTGCATGTTGAACAATGGGGCTCTGCTTATCATAGACATTCGGGGCTTTAGACTGAGAGAAACGCCACTGTTTTATGATGTGGTCATCTCCACATGAGTCTTTGGCAGAGGAAGAGAACATGTGCACTGGCTCTCGAATGCTTTTGTTGCTTTGGACAAAGCAAATCACATGACCATGCTTAATTACAAGAAGGTAAAAAGTGAGTTCTTCTGTCTTCCCACAGAGAAAGGAGGATGGGAGGTAATATAGAATGTTATTAGTTCTTACTTCAGTGATGTTCAGTGTGTGAGAAAATGGTGACAACTTTGATAGATGCTAGGAAATTATATAAAATGAACATCTCAGGGACCCAGGTCCCAACGTTGCTGGGCAGAGTGGGATCTCTTACAGAGAAGAGCCATAGACTCTTAGAATGATAGTATCTTATAGGGGACCTAGGACAGTGGATTCAAACTGTATATCTTGAAGGTCTAGAGGTTCATGCCGTAGGGCACACAGAGGGAAAGAAGTGAGGAGCTAAGACGGGATCTTGTCCACACATCCCCTTCAGGTAAAGCAGCATTGCTTTTATAGCATATACTTGTAAAATGATATAATTTTCAGTTCTATGCTGCCATGATCCCTCTCCCCAGAACGTACTCCACTTGGTCACTGGCCCTTTTTGAATTCAGCACTTAGCCATGAACATACTTTCCCATATGTGGTTTCAACATTATAGAGGCCAGAAGACCTGTTGGTTTTCCTTGCTTTGGACTCTTATTTTGGCAATTAACATATCTCTAGTCTTTCTGACATTGATACCTTTGGTTCATTATAAGTCTTATATGGATTTCTCCAACCCAGGGACTCATATACTTTTTAAAAAAATAAAAAGGAGAAGTAGGTTGTGGTAGATTATATTTTTCAGAGATGTCCACAATAATACTGTCTGTCCTATACACTCTCTGTGATGTGTCCTTGATACTCTGTCATCAAGATCAAGAGGTAGAATCTCTCTCTCCACCTTCTTGACTCTCCACAGGCCATGTGATGGCTTTGACCAACAGCACATGATGATTTCATGCTGAGGCAGTTCTGGGGGTAGCTGTTAACCGGTGTGGAAGCTTATACTTTCTGACTTGGAAGCCAGTTAAGAAGTGTGACTGCCAAGATATTACCATGCTTGAGAAGCCCAAGTTTGGTGGAGAGGCCTTGAAGAATGAGATGCAACCTGGAGAAAAAGAAAGGCCGAGGAGACAATAGCTATGTGAATGAAGAAGCCTTCTTGGAGGTCCTGCCCAAACAAAGCTTCACCTAGCACTGCCTCTGGCTGCATTGACTGCAGCCACATGAGAGACCCACAAATTAAACCACCCAACTGATCCCAGCCAACTCACAGAACATGAGAAATAACACAGTATTTTAAGCCACTATATTTTGGGATCATTTTTAAAGAAGCCGTAAATAACCAGAATAGAATTTGGTACCAGAGGCAAAACTCTTAAGCTGCTTAAAAGTCATTTTGTCTGAAAAGTGTTAGAAGACATAACCTTATGATCCTAAGAAGTCATTTTTCTAGTTGAGAGATTCTCTAAGGCATCACCTTAGTCTTTCCTAGTGTTAACAAAGTGTCTTAGGTTGTACCTTTGATGTGAATGTAATCCCAAGGCTACATTTTACAGGAAGGGTACTGAATTTGCTCTATGCCATGAGCCTGTTTCTTATTTTGAGAAACTTGTGCTGTTTGGAAAGACTGGGAATGAAAAATACCTCTATTTTCAAACGCTTTTAAGTCATGACTCACCCCTAAGTTCGGTTTGAAAACTGAACCTTCCGTCTTTAGCTCATCTCTATTTGTACCTTATCATAAAGAGTTAGAAGAAACTAGTTAGCACATCTAATAGTTCGTCTGGAAATTTCCTTAGCCAGTTTCACTGGTTTGTTGGGTTTCCTGTCACAGCAGGTGACAGTTTTGCTGAGCTTCCTGTCACTTCCTACTGCTTGCCATCTTTTCTCCAGCCTCCAACAAGTTTCCACACTGTCTTTCTAGTCTCCACTGACATACTTGAGACGGCCCCTCGATCTCTCCTTCTTGCCTGGCCCCAAACCCAGTGCCATATGTTTTAGGTTTCTGTTCTGGCAGTACCCAACTTCTTAAATCAGTTTCTGTTCTGATTATCTATCGTGGCCAAACAAACTTTTCTCAAATTTAGTGGGTTACAACAACAGGCTTTTGTTATGTATCACAGTTTTGTGGGTTGACTGTGATCAGCTGTATGATACCAACCGGCACTGCAGTCACCTGGTGTCTGGAGCAGATGGGTCATCAAGGATATCTCTTCATTCGCAGACATGGCTGGCCACTGATGAGAGAACTCAAAGGGAGAGAACCTACATGTGATCTTCCCATGTGATCTAGACTTCTCCCAGTGAGGTGGCTGGGTTCCAAGAAGAGGTATCACGAGAACAAATATTCTCAGAAAGCCCGGTAGAAACTATAAGGCTTCTTATGACCTAACTTCAGAAGCCACTCAGTGTCACTTCCACCATATTCTGTTGACGAAAAGCAAGTCATAGGGCCAGCTCCTATTCAAGATGAGGAGACTACGCAAAGGCATAAATACTGAGTCCTGGTTCAATGGGGGCCTGTCTTTGGAGACCAGCATTTTAGGTGGATAGAGACCTGATGGGAATAGCTGTGATGAAAATGTGTTTAGTGTGAATTACACTCTGTCTGGTTGTTGGTTGGTGACAAGTTGTCCTTATTCTGGGATTTAGGTGAAGAGAATAAATGGCTAATTAACCCTTACCTAGATCCATTCTCTGAGAAGTAGCAATATCCAATCAGCAATGGTCGGGGCTTGCTGGCCATTAAGCACAGATAACCTTTAATCCCATACCATGTTTATTCCACAGTGGCATATAGCAGTTTTTAAATGAGACCTATTGAGATGTCCTGACAGATCTTTTCCTTTTTCTGTCTGTCCTATCCACCTCCATGCAAATGCCTTATCAAGAAATAAGACCTAGGATTCTGAGATGGATATATAAGCACAAAAGAGAACTAGAACGATACCATTTTTACCTGCTCTTCAGCATTCTCAGTGCCAGCAGGGTGGGGTTCTAAAGGCAAAGCAGGGATAGCTTAGAACTGTATAGCCAAGGATCTGGGAAGTGGGGCTGTGGAGGAAATGGCAGGGGGAGGCCCAGCTGAAGTATGTTTCCGTTCTGTGAGAGTGGCTTTTGCATTTGAGGCAGCAACAATAATATTTCATGTCTTCTGTGGTGTCTCCTACCTTTAAATGTCAGTCTTTGCAGCCACCTTATCTACTGTAGCACATTTCAATTAGGTATTCCAAATCACACTATTTTCTTCCAGGACAGATATGCCAGAGGTGATGTTTACTGTTAACAGCAGCATTTTAAATACTAAAGTTGGGGGGTGGGGAGGTCTAGCGCATAGTAGTTTCTCCCTTATAATAATACTAAAACACAATAATAATGGAGAGAAGAGGTGAATTCTGGGTTTGATGCCAGTAACTGGCTGACTTAAGTGAACTTCTTTTGTCTCCACTCTCTTGCCTCCCTCCTCCCATTCCTGCCTCAGTGTGAAGGTTATAAAGCTTGGCTTTGTCAAGAGCAGCCTCCCACATCTTCTTCACTGGGGGCTCATAATGCCTCCTAGAATAGTTTCTATCTAGAGATAGCTGGGTTCCTATTTCACCCACTACCTGTCCCTTCTTTTGCTTCGAGGCATGTTTGCATGAAATCAGAATTGCTATTTCTCTAGTATGTTACCAGGCACCGTTGCATACTCACTGCCTGTGGGGCATTTTCAGCTCTTGGTGGACCACCACCAACCCTACCTCCAGGAGACAAGTGGTTGAGAAACTTATGCATTACATGTGTTCTTCTTGGAATCAAGTCTCAATTCCTTGGCTTCATTCTGCATTTCTCAGCTCCCCTCTTCCTGGTCCTTCTATTCGCTTGTTCACTGGGCTGATGTCATCATTGCCTCCCTGGTAGATTTTGCACAGTCCTCCATCCAAACCTTTTGCAGGCCTAGGAGAGGTCTGGTGGGGGTAGAGGGCTCTCAGTCAGTAATCTCCCCCATGTTGAGAATCCTTCCACTAGGTCTCTTCTCCATATTTCTGATTCCTGCCTTACTTAAGGGATCAGATTAGGAGGAAGTGTCACTTCCTCCATTGAACCTTCTCTGACCTTCTTTGCACTCAGTGCTGCCTCCTTTCTGGATTTTTAAAATGCTCATTGTTTTCAATGCTCATTTGGCAAAGGGCACATCCTATCTTATGCTATTTTTAAACGTCCATATGTTGGCTATCCAGCTAGACTCTAAGTGCCCCATAGGCAGGGATAACTTTGCCCTGTGCTTATTTCACATCCCCTCTGAGTCCAAGATAGTTCCTTGAACGTGGAAGGTGCTCAGTTAACATTCACTGATTAAGATCAAGGAGTAAATGAGAGCCAGGGTCCTAAGAAGCCTGCCTGTTGGTGCCAGTCTACTCTGTCTGGAAGTGATAAACTTGCTGGAAGCAAGGCGTTCCAGTTGACTGTTTCCTCTATACATAGAACTCTACTACTTGGTTTTCTCCGAATTAAAGGTTTTTGCCCCAGCCTGAACCCAGAAACTGGTGGTTCAGATGAGTAGCTTTCCTAGTGTGAGAGAATATTGAAAGCATCTGGCGTTGCCCACATCCAGTGCTCTGACAATCAAGGTGTCTTGATCATTAAAGTGAAGGGGATTAGAAGATCGGACCGTGATCTCAAGCTCGAATCCATAGCAGACTTGAGTAGAATCTCACCCAAGTTCCAATGTTGTCTCTTCCATTTAGTAGCTAATCTCTGTACCTCAATTTCCCCGTCTAGAGTATGGATTTAATAATGACTGTCTACCTTGCAGAGTTGCTGTGATGTGCCAATGGGATGATGTAAAAGTACTTTGGATGTTGTAGGACACTTTATGGATGTGAGGAATCAACGAGACAGCATCTTATACCTGTCAGCTAATATTTATTGGGGGCTTACTCTGTGCATGGCTCTGCACTCGTCATAGACAGAAGCCTCATTGCATTATTGTAGACTCGCTGAGGAACTTGGGATTTGGTATGGCCTAAACTGTGATCCACAGGGAGATGAAAGCTTAAGAAAGGACTGTAGCCCAGCAGTCCCATGTGAGAGTGTAGTACAGCAGTTAGGTCGGGTAAGATGGGAGGCCAAGTATTGGATACGCATTTGGCCCTGGGCATGCCTCGAACACTGGATTTTTTTTACCAGGTTCCACCCCTTAAGCATTTCCGAATGCTGATGTGGCTGCCTTCACTCAACTGAGAGCTCTGCTTCTGTGAAGACGTCTCAGTTTCTTGGCTGATCAGTTGTGTTCAGCTTCCTGATCACACTTGTGCCTGCGAAGTAATCCTGGGAGCCTGTGAGAAGCTTGCTTCCCCCAAAAGGACACTCTAGAAACCAGTTGGTCCTGACGATCTCACACTGCTGCTGGGTTTGGTGACAGCCCTGCGCAGACAAACAGTGACCTTGGGCCCAGGAGTCACGGTCCTCAGCCCTGGTTTCATGTAAATGCGGCTGCTGGTGAAAGGAAGCCGATGCAGGAAGTAACTGCTGTGGAAGCAGAGCTTACCTCTGCCTACCATGTCTTTGGGCCTTCTTTCTCCTTTCCTTTTTCTTCAAGTTTGCCATGTGGCATTCAGCAGCTGAGTAAGGGAAAGCAAAGAGGTTTAAGTGTGCTCGAGTTTGCTGGGTCAGATTAATAACCCAAAGCCATCCAAACTGGCCATTTGGAGTGAGACAGATCAGCCAGAAATCGTCGAGTGGCGGGAAAACTAGACTCTACCAGAAGGGTGAGCTGACAGCAGAATGACCAAGTGGCAGGCTCTCTGTGCTTCCTCCCTGCCCCCACCGCCTTCCTTCCCCTGCTTCTCTTTCCTCCCATTTTTCTTTGTGCTGGAGATGGCCGCACAGCAGAGGCTCCAGCCTTTGACAGCTGCTGCCCTCTGCTGGGCAGAAAATGTCACTCGGAGTGGGCGATGCTGAGCTCTGTACCAGGAGACCAGCCTTAATGCAGGCCAAGTCCATGGTGTGTGGCTGGTATGTGATTTGGATTGGCAGAGGACGAAAAGATTCAGAAAGCCCCCCTTCATCAAAATACTTCCTGAGTGGTCCCAGCTGGGTCTAGGTTTTTGGCACCCAACCATTAGGGTTCATTGCTTTGGATCCTTTGAGTTCCCTGTTCAAAAGGAGCATCTCAGGGGAGGTGACAACTGGCTTCTCCTTACCTGCGTCAGACATGGCGACATTGAGCCTCTGCCATGGATGACTCTTGAATGCTGTTGATGACTTTTCTCAAGGGAAATCTGAAAGGGGCTGTGGAAGGATGGATCTCTTGTTGCCAAAGAAGTGGTCTCTTGTCGCGAAAGAAGCCATCAGAGAGTGAGGGTTCTGAGTGACCTGGAGACAGAGGAGTAGGAAGAGCCAGATGAGAGTGGGCCTTCTGGTTTATGATGGGGGAAGGCTGCGTGGGAAGGCAGGTAGTAAGCGAGCCTTTATTACTTCTCACCTTTCGCCAGAGCTGGCCATACTGGTAGACTGCCCAGCTGGCTTCAGGAGGGAGAGGGGCAGGGGGAGCCCTGACCCCACTTGGGCTACAGAGTGATCCTTGCACATCCCTGGATTGTCAGGCTAGGGCCCAGCCCAGCCAGACTGGAGCTGTGACCTCACTGACCGCACAGTAATTCTACTTGGGGGATTTATTTTCCTTCCACGACCTCCTGCCAAGACTCTTGGTTAAAGCTAATGGGGCTACCCCAGCCAGCGAGCGTCTCCTAGTGATGTGGTGCATAAACAGTGCCAGGCAGGAAATAGGCTTCCTGTTCTTAATGGGCTTGTTAAACCTCTTATTGAGTGGGGTTTAAATGGCTCTGTTATGAATAATAACAATAATAAGCCTTATTAGTAGTAGAAACGTTATGATGGGGGCCCTGAGTGCCCTTCCTATTTTCACCTTGTCAGCCTGGAGGTCCTTTTACTTATAGTGCCCGGGGGTGGGTGGTGACTTACACTGGGAACAATAATTGGGGAAGATGGCAGACTTTGTTAACTGCAGCTTCCCAATTCTGAGCTCTTTCCCACTTTTATAGTGTTTTCTTCTCCCTCATCCCTTTCTTTCATAGTTCTCGAACTCTTGTCAGAGAAGGTAGAACCATAAACTTCCTTCTCTCTTAATTTTAATGAGGGTTGAAAGCCATGGACAAAGGTTGGTTCTAAGGTTGAATTTAAGTTTCAGGTGGAGGCAATTTTAGAAAGGTTCACGACCCGGGAAGAAGCTCAGGTAGAAGCGGGCTCATCTTCTCATGTCTAGTTCATACCTTGGACTGCAGGTGTGAAGCGTATCCCAGACTTCAGAAACTTCCCTATCAGGTTCACTATTTTTGCCATCACTTCTATGGCTGTACTGATTTTTTAAAATACCGATTCTCCTATTTGACTTAAATGGACCTGCATCTTAAGCAGTATGTCTGTGAAATTATGGATTCAATGTGTGAACCATGTTTTTTACCCAATACATATTAAAAGGAATACCTAACAGGTACATTTTTTAAAAAAAGTTCATCCATGTAGCAGATGTGTCATATCCTTGAGGAAAAATGTACCACACTTCTGAAAACACTTCTATAGAGGAGTTTTCAAACTTTAGTGGGCATCAGAAACCCAGCAGAGCTTCTTAAACTAGAGATTGCTGGGCTCCCCCCTGAGAGGTTCTGATTTAGCAGGTCTTCTAAGAGTTTCCTGGTAGATGCTGATATCCAGGGGCCACGTTTTAAGAATCAGTGGCTTAAAGGGCAAGAGCCAGTTCTCTACTTCCACCTGTGTAATATGGGGACAGTACCTATTTGAAAGGGTTTGTCTTAAGCTCATACAGAGTACAAAGACTGGGTGGCTTAGAGGACAAACATTTATTATAGTTCTGGAGGCTGGGAGGTCCAAGACCAAGGTGCCAGCAGATCTGGTGTCCTCACATGACCAGGGAGAGAATAATTTCTCTTCTGTCTCATCCTGTAGGGGCACAATTCCCATTCATGAGGGCTTACTCTCATGACCTAATTACCTCCCAAAGGCCCTGCCTCCTATTACCATCATGTTGGGGGTTGGGATTTTAACATATGAATTTTGGGGGAATATGCAGACGTTCAGCTCATCACAGTGTTTATCAACATTCAAAGAGTTATGTACCATATATAGAACACTTGGCATATGATGGAATGAGTGATTTTTCTTGAAGCCATTCAACCCATTTGAAGGTTTTTTAAACTGTAGGGCTTCTGAGGGTTCAGCTTGAAGCTCAGATTGGAAATGCAGGGGATTCTGTCAGCTTAATTATGGTTCTAAATTCAGGTTGACTGTTCAACTGTGGGTGGCTTTGCAGTTCTCCAGTGACATCCAGCCTGTGTTCCATCTTTAGAACCCTGGCAAAAAGAGACAGTGGGGTCTTCATTCCTCTTTGTCTAGTAAGTTACAATTGATTGAGTGATTATATTTATGCTTTTTGAAGCTGCCCAGTAGTTGGCCTCCTTTTTGTTTGTGGAGTTCACCAGTGTGAGTCTGAAAGGAAGATGGGACCCTTGTTCTATTACTGAAACCCAGAAACCTCGTCTCACTTTCCTTGGTTTCAGAGAACCATGTGAGCTGGGCTTAGCAGGTGGGAAGAAGGATTCCCTCCAGTGATGGCAGGCCTGGGTGTCACAGCCCATCTGGGGCCCAGTAGTGGTGGTGCCAGCAGCAGGGGACCCCGTTGGGCTATTCCTGTGCCATCCTCCTTGCTGTTGTGGCAGCCTCCTGGCATTTCTGTTCATCCCCCGTGTAAGGTTCTCAAGCACTTTCATCACATCCTCTTCCACTTCACCCAGTAAATGGTGCTGAGCCAATGATGGTTTGCAGACCAGTAAAGCGACCTGTCACAGACAATTTTAAAGATAACTGACCGCCCTTCTGATCATGGATTGGAGGACAAGTGACTCAAGGCAGGGAGACTAATGAGGAGGAAATTATCTGAAGAAGTGAGTATGGAAATTATCTGAAGAAGAGAGTATTCAGGAGGTAAAACTGACCAAGTCTGATGATGAGAGGCCTGATTTATCTTTGAACTTAGAAGACAAAAATGAATTTTTGGTTTTGTATGCAGCACCAGTTGCCTTTCAGGGGTATGTATTCATTTTTTTGGCAAGGTGGATACACCCAAAAGGGTAGGGAAATAAGATAAAAGGTTATCGAACAGGATTATGTTTGCAGTGCAGTTTGGCTGTGGTCTTCTCCATTTCAAGTCCTTGCAACTCAACAACACCGAGTATTTACTAGATGTTAGACATTGATAGTTATTTAATAATACTGTTTCTTTTGTTTGATGTTGAGAAGGGGTAGAGGTATAAAGGGACACAATATTATACAACACAAAGTGCATGTCAGTCTTGAGATTCCTCAGGGTCCAATGAACCCTGTGTGATAAGTCTGTTCTAGAACAGGGTACAGTTGACCCTTGAACAATGTGGAGATTAAGGACACTGACCCCTCTGTGCACTTGAAAATGTCTACATAAGCTTTGATTCCCCTAAAGCTTAACTACTAATACCCTACTGTTGACTAGAAGCCTTATCAATAACATAAACAGCTAATTAACATGTATTTTGTATGCTTTATGTATTACAATAAAGTAAGCTTGAGGAAAGAAAATGTTTTTTCAAATTGTCCTTAGTCTCCAAAAATTTTTATAATATATTTACTGGAGAAAAAAATCTGCCCATAAGTGAAGCCACACATTTCAAACCTGTGTTGTTCAAGGGTCAACTGTAGGTACGGCTTGGCTGCTTTTAATAAACCTCTCTTCCTTCCTCTCACTTCCAAATAGCCCAGGGAGTTGTCACCTGCCCAGCCCTGTGACCTGAAGGGATCACAACGAGATGTTCCTGAGCAGAACGGATGTATACATTACCGAGCCTATGCACTTGCTCCTCACAGTGTGATTACTGGGAAGCTGCCATGACGGTGTCCTCAGGTCTTTGAAAAAGGCTGTGGGTAGATCCACAGCTCCGGCTATTTACATACCCAGCTCCTGCCTGCTTCTTCAAGGCTCTTTGTTCAAGTGTCAGTACTGGTTTGTAAAACATGAACAGAGTTGGGGGAAAAGTAATTACAGTTCACATCTGGTGTTTCTACTGACATGCTATTGAGCTGCCTGGACGCAGTTCTTGCCTGTCGCCGCTCTCATCCTGCCTGTCTGGTTCCAGGCTCGTGCTTCCTCTCCTCTTCTCTCTTGCTTGCTCTTCTGTGTGTCAGAGAGCCCCATGTGAAAGACAGGTAGCTGGCTTCCTCATGGCCACGAGGTAGTCCGGGCTAGAGAGCCTGCCCACCTTCAGTGTGTCAGATGCCAGGGTCCTGGCTGGTCACACAGGGACATCTCTGTTGTGTTCAGTGCCCAGAGGCCATGATGGGCTGTCTTCTGTATCTAGATCTGTCTGAAAGCAAGCCTTGTCTTGGATCAGACCAATCCAGTCACTTTATGTGGTTATTTTAGATTGTGGAGACTTCTGATGTCTCTAGAGGGCCTGTTTACTGCTTGGATGCTGTCCTAATTTCTCTTTCTGTACTTAATGATGTAATATATCAGGACTTGGTTAAGATACATCCATACCCTTATCCTAAGATCATTAGTAGATACCTTTTCCTGTGGTCCCAATTCCACTATTGGTGATGAGGGGTAGTCTAAAGTACTGATTGTTTAATTTTTGAGGTTCAAAATTCTATTTTAGAATTAATCATGGTAACTAACATGGTATTGTCAATGAAGGATCATTAAAAACTTTTTTTTCATTAACTGTTATCACTACAATATCATAAAAGAAAGGGACGTTTTAATTCCAAAATGTAGGAAAGATAGATTCTTTTTTCAGTATGAAGGACACTTCTTTATACTAAATAAATGTAGCTGTATTCTTAAAATGCCTTTTTAAGAGAAAGAATGTTATTTCTTGAAATAGTGGAAATGGCATTATGTGGCCTCTTCCTAGCCCTCTTAGGAGGAAGAAGGGAAGGGCAGAGCAGCAAGGGGATGTCTTCTCCTGTGTGTTTTCCGTGACTTCTGGCACGGTGCTTGACACCCAGTGGCCCAACTCAAGCTTCAGCTCCCTTCCTGATTACTCCTAGATTCCTGCAACCTTAGGGGCTTAGTAACTGTTTGCCATGGATTATCTTATGCAATTTGCCATGATTTTATGTTTATTCATTGAACACAAGTTTATGTGAGTTATTCACACACACATATTCTTTGTTTCTTGAACCTACAAAACACTTTTCTTTTTTGATTTCTGTATTGGTAAAAATTCATGATTTATATTTTTTATGATTGCTATGGTTATAATCAATGTGGTCATTGATAACATGTCATTTCCTGAATAATAATGACTCATGCTTTTATGAATATAATTGGTATTGTCATGATATGCCATTTTCATAGGAAAATGCTAGGGAAGAAGGTTGACAGATCCATAGTAAGTTCAGTTTGGGGCATAGCAAGTTTGAAATTACAGTAGAACTTCCAGGTGACAACCAGAGTTTGCTTTTCTTCGAACTTTACATCATTGACATCAGAAGCTCTGCTGTCTCTTCTTTGTTCCTGCCTAGTGCAGTGATAAATATATCATTGATTATGAATAAATGCCTGTTGGTTGCTTGGGAATTATGTAGACCGAAGTTGGTGAAAATTTCCAGGAAACACGGCAGTTGAGAACTGGTGATGAATGAGTGATTATGGGACAACAATATAATAGACACATGGCAAGGGTGGGGTTTCCCAGAATGAACCTGAAATGGGAGATGAAAGATGAGTAGCTGAATGATGCAGCTTTTTAAAACATCCGTTTTGTAGGTCACTAATGACTTGGGATTCAGAAAATCATTGTGTGGTTTTAATGAGATAAAACTTTTGGCTAGAACACTTTACCTCTGGGTTCCAAGAAATCCATTCATGCAGGGTGATTCATTCATTCATTCAACAAATATTTGCTGAGCACCTACTATGTGCTAGGATTATTCTAAGTGTAGAGAACATAGCAGTGGATAGAATGAAAACCCCTGCCCTCAGAGAACTTATATTCTAAGGGAGAATGATTGGCCGTCAACAAAATGAATGTATAGTATTCTCTATGATGATGTTGTGCTCTGAAGAAAAATGAAAGAAAAAATAGAGATAGACCAGGCTGTGGGGGGGTGGGGATTTCAAGCTTAAGTAGGATAAAGTGAAGACAAAGATAGACAGGCAGCCCTGGTGCAGCGTAGTTTTCCAGGGGCCAAAGCAAGAGGTTCAGAAAGCGAGAGGCCTCAAATTCTCCAAGTGCAACCTGACTTTGCATTCCAATTAACAGTGACAGCCTGCTGCTGCTTTAAAATAGGAAATAAAGTGGAAGGAAAGCAAACCCTTGATAGTTGACCTGACATTCACTGTTGCAAGATTGGGAACGTACAATAAATGTCACTGATGGAGCAATATTCATGAAGTAAAAATGTCAGTTTTCAATTTGGCATGAGGATGGTTTGACATGTATTAGTCGCACGCAGAATATTATCATAATTAATGCGTTAATAGTGCAGCTGTCCTCTTTCTCCCTATCCCAGATGAAAAAGGAAGGAATGGAGGGAGTCGGGTGAAAGAGCAGCTCTCGCCGTGATCAGTCCTTTGCTGCCAGCATTCACCTCCTCCTCTGCCCTGCCATCTCTGTGGCATTGGCTTCTGACTGGTATCAGCCCAGATTTATCCATCTTAATTCTTCCCTCATGTTTCCATGAGCAACACCAGTGGCCTTGTCTGCTTAGGGCTTTCTTCTTAATTTTAATAATATATATTTTTAAAATTTCTTAAAATACACATATTTACTGTAGAAATGGCATGCCTACAAAAATCAGGAATAATCTCTCACAAGCACACTGACCAGAGAAACCGACTTAATATTTTGATGTTTATGCTTCAGTCATTTTTTCCTAATTATACATATTTACAAATATGAGCTCATTCTATATATACAGTTTGATACATTTGACACATAGTATTTTTTCATTCCAGTAAATGCTTTTCTACAGCATCCAATGGCTGGGTGGTATTTCATTATACAGATCTAGCATGATTTAATAACTAATTCCTATTACTGTCATGTGAGTTGTTTCTGTGTTTTTGATACTATAAATAGTGTTGTGATAAGCATACATGTAGCCATATCTTTGCATGTTATCTCTGATGATTTATTTTGGACACATCCTTAGATGTGGAGCTGATGGAGGCATTAGTTTTCTATTGCTGCAGTAATGCTGCAAAACAAACAAACGCTCTGTGGAATTAACAATAAGCATCATTGTTCATGTGACTAGGGTCAGCTGGGAGTCCACCCGCTGGCTCGGCTGATCTTGGCTGGGCCTGCTGTCATCCTGGGCCTCCACTGGCTAGCTGTCAGCTGATGTAGGCCAGCTTGAGCTGGGGGACTTGGGGGACTTGGCTCTGCCCCACTGTTTCTCATTCTCCAGCCGGCTGGCCCAAGCATGTTCTCATGTCACTGGCACAGAAATGGCAAGCTCATTCTTACACATGCTTTTCAAGTCTCATATTTACTAATAACACAAAGGAAGTCATGGGACTGAGCCCAGTGTCAAGGGGCAGGGCATTCTGCACAGTTCACAGCTGGAGGTTACTGCCAGGTTACAGGGCAACGTCATGGATTCAGGGAAGGAGAAGGGTGAAAAACGGGGGCCAAATTTGCAATCTCCCTTACTGGGTCAAAAGGCATCCTTTCTTTTAAGGCTCAGGATAGATGTTTCCTAACTGTTCTCCAGGAGGCTGAAACAACCCCACTAATGGTGTAAGAGACTTTGTAATTTCCCAGTTCTCTTTGCTCTTGCTGATTCTGGGAGTGATTTATGACTTTACATCTTGGCCCTTTGGCATCTCTACCTGTCCCTCTAGCTGTACTTTTTTTCTTTGTGGTGATCCTCCCCTACAGAGTGCCCCCAAAGCTGCTCTAGTCTGTGGTCTACTTACTCTCTTCATACCATTTCTTCTGCCCACTTTACCTTGCACCTTTGCTGACCACCTTTCAACTATTTGGACTATTCAGTGATCTATAAATGTCCCTTTCCCAACTGTTCTGAGTCAGCAGACTTTAACTACTTTTAACTGCACCACCTACACGATAGTGGGGTAATTGTTAGTCTTTATTATTATTATTCCTAGAATCTCAGGATTTTTTAGAGCCAGAAAAGAGTTAAGAATTCAGTCTTTTTTTTACTGTAATATTATTCCAAAGATATAGCTATTAATGTAGGTATGTGAGTGGATGAAGATGGATGTAGATAAAAGTTTGCCTGGAGAGAAGATGGAAGGAATTAACCAGTTAATATTTTAGTTTATCTCTGTATAGAGGAATTACAGGTCAATTAAAAAAAGTAACATTGTGTACAGAAGCTGATAAAGAAGTTAAATGACTTGCCTCCTAGCCTATAGATAAATAATAGCAAAACTGTGACTGCAGCCCAGTTCTGCTGATTCCTGGTTTAATGCTCCTCTGAGACAATACCACAATATGACCTCTGGGGCCCAGCTGTCTCCCGATTGTTTCCAAGCAACATTGGTGGTTGAGTTTGGTCTGGTTTTACAGGAGTGCTTTCCTTTTTGTGGGTTCATAGGGAAATTAAGAATATTTTAGAAAATGACGGAGTTGTCTAAACCAGCTTTAAGAATGTAGCATGCATATACATGTAAATTCTGGGTGCATAAATTATCATGACTACAAAATTTGACAAATAATTCAGGAAAATGGTGGATTTTTATCTGTCAAATCACATTAAGGCTCCCAAGCAGATTCATCCTGAGTTCTGGGCACATAATTTATCATAAATATCACATAGATTCTGTATAATTATTTTAAATTATTTAGTATATACAAAGGAAGCTTTGCAGATTTGAAATAGTATCAGATAAGCTTCTTAGAAACATGTAAGTTGGTTTGACTGATTAAATTTCTTTCTATGAGCCAATGGAGTGTGGGTCAGTGTGATGGAGTGTTTTTTGTCAGAGCTCACCTGCAGTAGAGCAATTCGGAAAAACCGAGGATTGGTTAGGAAACCAGGGCATGGGCCTCTGTCCTTGGAAATGACGGGTTGCTCTGCTTGGAAATGTGTCTTTGTTTTGTTTCCTGCTTGCCCTTTGTCTTATTTCCCTTTCATGCCAGCAGTGTTTCTCAGATATCCAAAAAAGGAAATGAAAACTTTACTTATTCCCCTGGAGAGTAGGGTATGGCTCAAATATTACGATGGTAATGAGCATGGGAGAAACATACTTTGAAAAGCCCTGGACTTGGAGAATACCAAAGAAATTTTGGTATAATGGGTGTATTGTTCTGAGCCACAGTCAGATATTAAATTGAAGCATGTGGGGCCTGAAAACATGATGCTATTGCTAAGTTAGTACTTTTTACCCACTTAGGGCTTTCTGTAAGCCTTCTTGGATCACAGAGAATAGAGACCCTCAGAAACAGTCACAAGCTGGTGGGGACAAAGAGACAGGGATGTGATGCTGCTTTACTAAGCAATAGGAGGAAGAATCCAAGTCTCCCAAAATACACTTCTATAGGTTCTCTTTCCTAGTGCTTCCATGACATTTTTTTGTCCTTTTTGCTAGTCGGCTTGCAGAGAGAGACTGTCCTGGAAGCTGAGTTTTTGCAAGTGCAAGGGGAAACTGCCAGCCAGTTAGAGAATTCAGACAGAGACTCTCAGCCAGTCAGGTATCCTATGCCTAGATGGATTCTCAAGCAGTCCATCTGCAGCTTTATGGTGAGCTCCCCTCCCCATTATTGCTCAGGTCACCATCTTGAGAGAGAAGCAGGCATGCTGATTTTTTCCTGTCATCAGGGAGCAGTTCTTTTTAAATGTTTATTACTAGGAGAATAATCCATACACATGATAAGTAGATGATATAGGACTAGCTCTATAAAAATGTTTGTTAATTAAACACATAAAAATAAAGGCAATGCAGAGGAGGTCTCAATTACCCCAGGCACTCAATTCTGTTCTGTAGAAGTAACAACCATCATCAGTTTCATGGAGTTCCTTCTAGAAGGTTTCTAGGTATACATTGACAAGCGTATGTGTGTACCACCTCATTTTACGTTCATATGTGGGATTGGCTGGACATGTTGCTGAGATCCCACCACTGATCCTCCTGCAATGTGCCCTAAGGGTCTGAGCGAGGCCTCTGTGATATAAGCATACACACAGGAAAAGCACTGTCTCTTCCTGGGGCCCACCCAAGGCCACCAAACATACTCACCAAAGCCTGGGGGATCAGTTTCCACAGAGATGCAGAGCTATAGTATTCTTGGGAAGATTATAAGCCAGAAAATATGGAGTTAAGACTTACTCTTCCTGAAGTTCACCAAGATTTTAATAGACTTGGGGATAGAGGAAAGGAAAACTGGATTATTTTTCTTCCTTTTACATTTCCTAAGTTTTTAATAATGATCTTATATTTATAAAGGAAATTTATTTATAATGAAAAAAATCCCAATGTATTTTAAAAGCAAGTATTACAGTTCTCACTGAAGCGGAATCTAAAGCTCTCAACTTACTAAGTCCACTAACAAAGTTTTTCTTGGTTACAAACAAATACAAAATCATTTTATAAGAAACCCCAGAGGATAGCTCCTATTTTTTTTTTGTATAGAATTGGGTCCTAATGAGCCCAGTGCTAGAAATCACCGTCTGTAGCAACTAGAAATGAATGGTTTGTTCTGGGTATCTCTGCAGTGAATTAGCATAGTGCTTGGAAAGCTTGCCTGGACTGTGATGTGTGTGGTGAGTAACAGGATCTCCCAGGGTGCTTTTGAAGCTGCACGTGACTGCCATTCTTCTCCTTGCCTCACTTATTGAGAATCACTGCTCTAAGGCAATGGTTCCATGCTGTGGGCTTTTGGGTCCTCTGGGGCTGGAAAATTACTGCAGGTGGACTGTGGACCCTTCCAAACATAGCACATTATCTTCCCCAGATAACACAGTTACCATTTATTGAATATCTGCTATGTGCCAGGCACTTTTCTAAGAACTTGCATGCATTTAGTCATTTCAGTAACCCATAGCATTTTAGTCCCCTGTAATGAGGAGACTGAGGCACAGAGGGATGAAGGAAGGTGTGTAGGGTCTCCCTACTATTAGGAAGTGAGGTCGTGGTTAAAAGCCCATCATCTGGCTCCAGAGTCACCCTCTTGACCACTGAATTATACTGTTTCTCGGAGAAGTAGGCAGTGTTTCACATATGTGGGCTGTAATAGTTTTTCCCAGGTATTTGTAGATGATCAAATGAAAATTCATGTAGACGTGATGAGTTTGCATCAGCTTGTCATCAATATTCTCTGTCAGTAGCCCTAAAATGCGACTCCTCTCCTGTGATGATCCCCTCGATCTCTGATTAGGCTCCGATCCGAGAGGCTGAAGTCACTGCTCTCAAGGAAGGAGGTGAAAAATCAGATACACACCAATCCTGCTTCTTTCTTAACCAGCTCCTCTCTAGCTCTGCTCTTCTCTCTCTTTCTCAGCTAGGACGTTGGGTGCCTCACACTACCTGCTTTAGGTTCAGGGAGTCCAGCAGTGGGCCAGACAGACAAAGCCCCAGCCCTCATGGCGCCGACATTCTGTTTGGGGAAGACAGATTGCGAAGCAGCAAATAAATACACATCAGGGTGATGAGTGCTACGGGGCAACATAAGACAGGGTGCAGGGAATAGGGAGGGGGGATAGTTCCTTTGTGTAGAAGTTTAGAAAAGGACTTAATTTTGAAGCTGTAGTTGAGCTCTTCCCTGAGTATGTCAGTGAGTGAGGCAGAAGGATCTCAGGGGACGTGGTGTCAGGCAGAGGAAACAGCCAGTGCAGAGGCCTTGGGACGGGGATGTGCTGGGTGAACTGGAGGCACAGGAAGGGCCTGTGTGATTTGGACAGAAGAGGGAAGGCTGTTGGTGGAGATGAGGTCAGAGCTCTAAAGGGGCCAGATTCCAGGGGGCGTGTCTAAGAGTGAGACGTAGCCACACACGGATTTGAGCAGAGTGAGGTGCTCCGAGCTATACTGGCAAAGGCTCCTCACTCTTGCTGCATGTGGGGAATAGACATTTATGGGACGAGGGAGGGAGGAGGAAGGAAGAGATTGGATAAGAAGCTGTCACAGTCCACATTAGTAATGATAGGATATAGTGGCTTGGACTGTGCTGTTAGTGTCAGAGCAGGTGGGAGAAGAGGTCTGATTCCAGATATATTTTGAAAGTAACCCTGACAGGATCTGTTGAGAGAGGGGCAAGGTTGACACCACACACTTTGATTTTTAGTCTGAGCACCTGGAATGATGAGATGTTATTTACTGAGACGGGAAATGCTGAGAGAGAAGCAGACTTGGGAGGAGGGTTGCATTAGGGCCTCAGCACTTGGTGAGTTGCAGTGTCTGTAAGATACCCAAGTGGAGACGTGAAATCGGCATTTGTGTCTGTAAGATAGGAGTTTACAGGGAAGTCTGGGTCAGAGTTAAGAATTTGGGAGTCACTAACATGCACATATTATTTGAGGCCTGAGACTGAATGGAAACACTGGGATTTGAGTGTAGACAATAAAAAGGTTGAAGAGCTGATCCACAGGAAGGGTTGGGGGACCTGTTGTTCAGAGCGGGGATTGGCAGACAGCAGCTGGATTGTTATTTGTTTGTACAAATAAAGTTTTATTAGAACACAGCCATTTGCATTCCTTTATTGCCTGCAGCTACTTCTGAACTGCACTGGCATTGCTGAGTAGTTGTGACAAAGACTTACGGCCTGCCAAACCAACGAAACTTACCACTTGGCTTTTCACAGACAAGGTCTGTTGACCTGTATCAGAGATGGGATAAGGAGGGGCATCTGGCAAACATCACTAAGAAAGACTAGCCAGAGAGGAGGGAGGGACCCCTAGAGTTCGGCACTACAGGCTTAGTGGTATAAGTGTTTCAGTCAGCATTAGAATATGTGACACTAAGCAAGTTACTTCACCTATGAGGACAATAGTGGTGCAGGATTGTTGTGAAGATGAAATAAGATGATACAGGGAAAACACAGCTGTGCCTTATACTACACCCCGTGCCCATCTTGCTTGCTTAGTCTTCCGCACTCCGCCTCAGCTCTGTACTGAAGGCAAGACTCAGGGTGTTTGATGACTGTCCCGCCCTTCTTGAGGAAGCCCTGTGACCTGTGCTCAGGGTCCCAGGGAACCGGGAGGAAGGTGACCCAGGGCCCCTGCCCAGCCCCATGCACCCTGTCCTGCAAGGGGACCTCGATGGAGCTCTGACTACCCCAGCATATGCTTTCAGCATCTATCTCTGACAAATAGTCTTTACTGCAAGCTTTTGAGCAAATGGCAAATCCATCTTTATGAGATAATCAATGTCAACACATTCTGTGTATCAGAATTTGATAGGCTCCTGCAGGGCTGTGCCCCTGACAACACTGGCTGGTAGCGCTCGCCGAGGGAATTGCACTGCATACCCTTAATACTGGAGAAGGGTCTTGCTGTCCCACCAAGCCTGGGAAGCACCTTGGATGAAACTCTTGAAGAGGGAGCAGGACCCACTGGGGCTCCTCTAAGGATTCCGGCTCTAAAGTTTGTCTAGGAAAAGAAATACCTTGCATCCATGTACTGTTTGTCATTCATTATGCCAGCTCCACCTTGGTCCCCCTCTGGATAGTGTCACAGGAGCCCACAGGAATGTTTGTCCTTTTGGGAAGGTCAGGAAAGAGAATTTGGCCCTTCCAGCTCACTTGTTCTTACACCTTTATTGGTCCCCTTTCTATTATGGCTGATTTCCCTGGTTAGCCTCTACAGCAGTGGTTCTCAAAGTGGGTCCGTGCATTAGCATCACTTAGACATTTGTTAGAGGGGCCACCGCAATCCATGGAATCAGCGGTTTTGGTTTTGGATGTGCTAACCTCTCTGAAATGCGGCTTCCCCCTATGGAATGTGGGAATAATAATAGCCCGGGATTGTTGTAAAGGTGAAATGGGATGAGCAGTCTGCTGAGTTTAACAAACCTTCTAGGTGATTCCGATCATGTGAAAGTTTGAGAATCACTCCTGTGAAAATTCTTCCAAAAGATCCCCTTTTTTGGACAATAAGTTCCTGCTAAGATAATTTTTCAGATTTTCTTCCTTTATACACCTCAAACTATTTTAAATCTGAGCTCATATGCCAATCATCTTTCCAAAATGAATTCTTGCTCATTTTCTTAAAAATTTTGTTGAATATCAACCATAGTTTAGACTTTCCTTGAAGACTCAGGGCATAATCATGAACATAATTATCATCATGTTGCTCATAGGGCTTTTGGTGTCATGCTTCTGGGTTCTGTATTCTTTACCAGGTTTTTAGCATTTGAAAAATTTTTTAGTTGTTTATTGCTTTCTTATTGTCTGGAGGTGAACCGTTATTACAATAAGTATACCTAGTATGAACCCCATCACTTTCTAATTGTTTATTTTTAAATCAATTTTGTACAGAGACCAGAATCACCAAGATGGTAAATAGGGTGTGCAAAGCAAAAGTTAATAAGTAAAAAGTGAGTACCCAACTAAATGAGGAGCTGAGGACATTTTTTTAAAAGTATAAGCTCCTGTACCTAAATTTCATAGATTCTTGCATGCTTTACTGATTACTTCTGAGCATTTTCTCAATAGTTGATGTTTTGAATGAATGAAAAGTTGTACTATCCTTATCACTGAATATTTCTCCTGAGCGTTTTCCCCCATCGTGTTATACTTTTCTGTCTTTTGTATATCTTTGTTATTAGTACATATGTTTTCCTACAAGACACAGTTCATACCATATCATCCATTCACTTGTAAACTACTGCACTTTGGAATAAAAGATAATCACTAAATGTGAGGTGCCCCCCTCTGTCACTCTCCTTGTTCCTGTTGTCCTATTTCCCCTGGGTTCTTAATGCAGCCTCGGGGAGAGGACATAGGGCTGACATGATTCTGGACTTGGTTCTGCCATTCAGTGACTATGTGGAGGTAGGCAAATCACTTGGCTTCTCTGGGCTTAGAGCTGCAACACTGTAAGTACCTGCTCCTCCTTCCTTCCAGCAGTGTAACAAGAATCCAAGTTTTAATTTTGGCTTCCTATAGGCCAAAAGGTTGCTTCTTCAATATACCTTTCCCCTCATACTGAGCCACTGTGGCTCAGAGACTTTGGGACTGTGCTGTATTTTTTGTCATGCTTCAGAGTGTGCCCCATCAACGCAGACATAAAATAAAGCCCAAAGAGAAAGCTGATGCTTGCCATAGAAAATGTTGGAGAGAAAGACACAAGCACTTAACTCTACAAACAACCCTTATTAGGGCTGTGGAAGACACAGTAGTGTGTGTAATGCAGCATTGGGCTGTTCTCACTGCTTGGGAATCTGGTGCATGCTGAGATGTGGGGTGTGCTAAGTATTTAGACAATGTGTCTGCTTATTGCCTGCAGGTTCTGGGAAGGTACTGGGGCCTCTAGATGTAGGCCTGTCAACCAGGATTCTCAGTTAGGCAGGGGTGTACATTCCACAAGCTAAGGCCATTCTGGACCTCAGCAGTGAACAGATCCAGGAGGCCCCAAGAAGCCCCTAAGAAGCCCACCACTGAGAGCCAAAGGGGTATCTACTCTCCTTGGCAGCCCACTCACTTCAAGTCCAGTCAAGTCTATTGGTGTGCCTGCCTCTCCCCAGGAGAGGGTGCTGGCAGCTACTGCTCCTGAATGACATGTAAGAAGACTTCCATGTACTTCTGCCCTCCTGAAGGAAGATTCTGGAAGGGTTAACCCAGTTTGTTCACCTCCTTTCTGCCAACCCTAACCCTACCCACTCTTTAAAGTGCAGCTTAAGGCTCCACTTGAGCCTTCATAATTCCTCTCACCTCAGGCCTCTTCTAGTACCTTCTGCTGAGATTCTCTTTGGCTCGTGTCATCTATTGCCTTGTTAGGTAAATTTATGAGTGTCCTGTTTCCTCTGCCTCTGTCAGCATCTTGAGAAGTGCAAGGTCTTACACAGACCAGTTCTGCCCTGAAGCCAGGATGCACCCGGGCAGTAGGGATGTCCTCTGCACCTGGGCTGCATGCTGTGAGAGGTTGCTCCCTGGCAGCCATGGGCAGCAGAGCTGGAGAGAAGAACTGAGTGGTCTTAAAGCCTGACAGTTGGTGCTAAGTTTCTCATCTAAGGGAGGAAGGTAGGTCAAAGCCAGGGACAGACACATCAAGGTTAGAGGTCAAAAGATAAGGGGTCAGGCTGGTGGCTCAGGACTGAGGCTGTGAAGGGGCCCCAAGCACTGACTCGCAGAGACCTGCAGTTAGGAGGTCTCTTTGCTCTTCCCTGGTACTCTCTGTGGTGTGGAAACAAGCTGTTTCTCCTAGAGGATTACTGTAGGTTGGGCATTTATGCGGGGGCACACTCCCAAGGGTGGGGCCTGCAGAAGAGTTTCTGACTCTGTCCCTGTCACAGAGACCTTGGCTCCACTCCTCTTACCTGTGAAGTGCAGGAGTTGGACTCAATCCTGTCCTGCTCTGTGGTCCTAGCAAATGAGTTGAGGGAACTGGGAGCTGACCAGTCTCATATGCAACGATGGGATGTGCCAAGGATCATCTTTAAAAAAACATTTTAGGCATAGAAACATTTCCTTTCTCAAGCAGTGGAGGCTTGGGACCTAAGGGGAAGTTGAATGTTTTCTTCATTGGGAGTGAAGATCCTATACATTTAAGAATAGAAAGGAAAGGTTGCATGGGCTTGGGGATGAAGGATGGGCTTCTTTCTTCTAAGGATAGTAAATTATAATGGATTAAAAATAGGATGGAACAAAATGGTGGATAGTGACTGTCATCAGAGAAGTAAATGCTATTTATACAAGAAAAGAAGGTGTGGGGACAATGACACGTATAGGCCTCTGGCTTTAATTAGCTAATGCCTTGTGCTATTGGTACTCAGGAGATCTGCTTATCAGTAGAACGGGGTTTGTTTTCAGAGGTCGTGAGCTGCATCCCTGTAAAAGCATTCCAAAGACCAGTCCAGCAGGAGGGCCAGTGGGAGTAGATGGGTCGGTTGCCATGGTGAGCAGAGACTCCCTGCTGAGAAGTCACTCCCCCCACCCCCATCTGTGCACAGGAATGATGCGGGGTTGGGTGATGCTTCTCAAACTCTAACGTGCATACCAATTGCTTGGGGGATCTTATGGAACTGTAATTTCTGATTCAGTAGGTCTGGGGGTGCCCAAAACTGTGCTTCTCATGAGCTGCCAGTCACTGTTGATGCTGCTGGTTTTGAGTGGCAAGGGGTGGACCCTGGAGGAGGAGGCGGTAGACCTGAGTCCCAGCCTTGCGTGACCCTGGGCAGGTTACTGACTCATTGAGACCCACAGTTTTCCTCTGCAGCAGCCAGAGGCAAATGGGCTAGACCCTCTTCAGTTCCATGATGCAGCGTTTCTGTTACAGTCCCACAGAGAATTTAGATCTCTACCTGTTTTTCCTTAGAGCAGCCTACTGGCCCTGGAGGTTGTGCCCAGTGGTCATGCAACACAGGGATTTGCTTGGTCCATGCACTCTCTGTGGATTGTTTGATCAGCCTCTGCCCAATGCATGTAAGAGTGGATACCAGATTCTATTGTTATTCAAAAAAAGAGAAGAGACAACAGTTCATTCGCCCCCTATTCTATCTCCCTTCCTTTGATGGTTCAGAAGTGGCTTCCCCCTCTCTCCTTATCACTTGTCTAGAGTCATACTCTGGCCTCTAGAATTCTATCCCTTCTGTCTGGAAGGTGCTCACTCAACCGCTCTAAAAGAAGGCTTGGGCCTCAGACCTCTGACGCCCATTCTCTGAGACAAGATGTCTAGTTTGTTCACTACAACAATAGCTGCCAGGCCTATTACAGTTATGTAATAGGTTTCTTTTTTTAACCAGGTCTTGAAAATGTGTGCATTATCCTTTAGGTAATAAATGAAATTAAAAAAAAAAGGCTGAAAATAAATCAGCTTTGCAAAGTGGGGCTGAAGCTCTTCTACTAACTGATCCTCTTTATTTTTCTTGTTGCTTTTTAAGGAGCTGATAGAAAGTGATTTCTTTTTAACCCTTTTTAAAGGCTTAGTTCATCTTTCACTATGGGCCATTGAGACTTTGGTCTGATGCAGCAGGGAAGCCCAGACAGTTACTTTGAGAATGGGAAGTGGTAGAAGAAAACATCATCATGTGATGTGTCCTCTGATGTGGGTGGCCTCTGCTCCCCAAAGTTCATGCCCTGCCTTGTTTCTTCCTTAAAGAATCACTTTCCAGTTGTCATGGTGGTTGTACTAAGGGGAAACATGTCTTCCTGCCCAGATGTATCAACTGAGGGAATACAGGTAAGAGAATATCCAGTTGTCTAAGCGTGATGCCAGGATCAATTTCCTTTTGACCCTCATGGGCCACTACCTCTGTGCCTCCATAAAATTTCATTAACACTTTAAACATAGCAGATTCGCTTAGGGCTTATGCAGTTTGCTCTGTTTGCAATAGGCCATTGTTCTGTAATCTCACATTTTCTAATTAATGTGTTTATTATACCCCCCTACTGGGTGTGGTGTATGACAATTGGGAGCTAGATTATCTAGGCAGAATGATGTCCAAACAAGGAATCCCTTTATTCAGGAAGGGGTTGACGGAGTCACAATAGTTAATCTATAGTAGGACCCCTATGACCTATTAGTGAAGATTCCTCTTGGCTTGCAGAGTGAAAAGGAAAACCACTGGGAGGCAGGCGGGCGGAGGTCTGACCTCACGGGAAGTGACCCCCCACCCCTTATTTGTGCACGTAGACATTGAATGGCAGTGGTCTTGAATCCTTTGATTTTAGTCCTCATTTGTATTTCTCCTCCATGTTCCCTGACCGCCTCGGTGCATGGAAAGCTATTAACAATATACGCACGTGGCACATCTGTGGAGCCATTATTGCTGCTGGATAGCTGTGTTTGTGTAAAATATCGAACACCCTGTGAAGATTTATAATGGTTTCCCGTCTTGTCCCTCCATTCCCCCCCTTTTCTCTGTTTAAAGATATATTAACATCTCTGGTTCTATCTGGAGGAAAAAAACCTTTGAAGTGAGACCACAGCAAGATAAAATGCCCTGCTCTGAAAGTCTCCCACTAGAATGAGCATAGGGACCTTCTAAGAAGCCGGAGGGCTGCCTGAGGCACAGGCGTAGGACAGCTTCACCACAAGGTAGCCTCAGTTTCTCTCTGGTCTCTGTTCCCACTGTGAGTCAGCTCACCCAGTTGTGGGCTGAGCAGACTTATTGCCACATATTTATCCAGTTCTTACGGTACCTTGCTAATGCCTTTCTCAAGGTCCAAGGAGGATCTTTCACTCACTTTAGCGACTTGGTTGTAAGGAACACTCTAATTTCCTAAAATATTGTTCTCTGCTCTTCTGTCCTGTCAGTGGTGATGCCAGTGGCTGTAATTCAGTCCTGTGTGTGAGTGGGCCAGGGCTTGAGGCAGCATGTGGGGAACATTTGTTCTTATCCATTGCAGAGTTGGCATGGCCCGACTTAGAGTTTTACAGACCACTGATCTCACCAGTGCTCTGAGAGTAATTTAGAGCTTAGCTTCTTTAAAGCTTGCTGAATTCTCTCATCACCCTGCTCAACCCTATTGCCCTATCAACTTAGAGGGGCTCAGGCATGCAGAATATTGTATTTCTGTGATGCTAACGTCATGTGTATGATGTAGGAGGAGCTGGAGGAAAGAGGCGGCTGGTGCCTGTGGCTGTGATGGGCAGCTCTCTCCTTCTCCCACCTCCCCCACACCGCCCCACAGCAGGCCCTGGGTACACAATGCACAGCATGCTCCAGGAGCAGAGAGTGACATGAGGCAATGTCCATGGCAAAGGGGAGAATGTGTGCTGAGCCTTTCAAGGTGCTGATTGGCTGGCAGTGAGGTAATGCAATGCAGTCTAAATGTGAAAGCAGCAGTGCCAGCATTGAGAGCGTGCCTCCTCGGCAAGCTGAGTCGCCTGCCAGCCATCTGAAGGACAAGGTCTCTGAGGGGGTTCTGCAGAACTTGTGCGGCTGGCTGGCTCACAGGGCAGGGACTGTGTGGTGGAGACCAGATGGTAGGATCATTACTATTCCTTACCCTTATATCCACTAAAGTTCTGCCCTCTGTTCTTAGATAGGGATCTTCTAAAGGGAGGGGCAAAGGAGGTTGAAAATGAGGGTCAGGACCTCAGGGCTACCTGCCTACATAATGAGAGACAGTCAATATTACTGTTGAGGACTGGGATGGTTTGCAAGATAACCAATGGTTTAATTCCTTTAATGATGTAGACCTCCCCAGGCTCCTTTCTAAGTACAACTCTGAGTTTATAATTGGGCCAGGTCCACACCCAATCTCTCCAGTCCAGTCTACCTTCTACTACCTAGTGTCAGTCACAATTTAGCCATGAAAAACTGAGAAATAAGACACTTTGGAGAGTGACATCACCAAAATGGCAGCATAGGTCATTCCTGACCTTGCTTCCCTACCAGGAACAATCAATATCTATTCAAGAATAAAACACAGAGAGAACACTAGAACATGGGGTTGAGTCTGAAGCACCCCATGTGCCACAGAGACCAGGATAGACTGCATTAGATGGGTAAGAGAAGTGTAGCCTTTCTCCCAGGACAGCACAGAAGAGGGCTTCCCTGAACTTCCAGTTCCTACAGTGGGAGAAGAAAACCCAGGGGGGCAAGTAGCTCCCACACCCCCAACATTGTAGGTCTCTTTGTGGGAGCTTCTACTCTGATCTCATACCACAGGGACTGCAGGGAATCCGTAGGCCTTAATCACTGGGAATCTGACTGATGGAGAAGATAGAAGGGCATGCAACAATCAGCACATGGATCTTGGCCGACCAAGTTCATACCTGCAGTGCCTAAGTAGTAATTGCAACCAGTGTCTTTGCCCATCTGCAGAACCAAGTCAGTGGTGCACTTTGTCCAGGGAATTTGGCAGCTTGGTAGGTTGCAGATCTGCCTGAATTGGGTCCTCAAAACAGGCATTTTGCCAGCCCTAGAGCCAGTTTGCCATACCCAGGAAGGCCCTGAGGCACATCCCCACCTGCTGTGATGAGTGACTTCCAGCCCCATCTAACCAGAAGGGCTGGTGATAACTCCTGGAAACTGTGCTACCTAGTGGCACTTAAACTGGGAGGCAAGTGGGCAGAGCTGATGTCTCCCAGAGTATAGTCAGTACAGGCATGGAGGCTTCCCTTATTATGCACAGGCTGTAGGATTAATTCATAGCCAGGCTGAGGGTAGCTACGGGCCTTTCCCTGTTTAGGAAATTGAGAGTAGCCTGGAGTGGCCTCTCCCACTTCTGCCCAGGCAAGGAGGCTAAGACCTAACCTTCCTTCTCTATGGAGAGTGCCTTCTGGCCCCACTGTGTCCAGAAGGGCTAGCAACAACTTTTGGAAGCTTTTGGCTCAGTGGCACCTGAGCTGAGAGAAGGGCAGGCAGAGCTGATAGTTTTCAGAACAAAGCCAGTGGTCCTGTTTGGTTAGGAAACTAGGGATGCAGGTCGGCTTGAGTTAAGACAACAAATAGACTGTTACTTGTTTTAGATATGCTTCTCCCCAGCACTTGGGCAGGGAATCTAATTCATAGTCCTGCTCATTACTGAATACAGCCATCAGCCTATCTGACCAGGGAACTGAACCAGAGCACACAGGGAACTGCATAGCCCAATTAGCAGCCCTATGTACAGTGGCACTTGAATAGAGAGGAAAGCCTCCAACTTTTCCCATCTGCAGAGCAAAACCAATGACCTCACCTGACCAGGGAATTCAGTGCACACTCAGACCTTATTTGGACTCCCAAACAATGTATTGTATAGGCCCTAGGCCTTGGCCTACTGCCCTGCCAAAGCAGGGAAGCCAATTCATAGCCCTGTGTGCTACTGAACATAGTACCTAGTCCTGACCATCTAGTAAGCCTGATAAGAGAATTCAGGGAACAGTGGAGTCCATCTTACAGGCTCATTTGGGTAGGCTATCCAACTTTTCTCAGCCAGTGGCATTCCCCCCATCACTGTCCTCAAAGCTTGAACAGTTGCCTTGCCCAAAAATAGACTATAATAGCAGACCTCACCTGCCCAAAGACCTTACTAGCAGACACACCCAGAA
The DNA here is from genome assembly GCA_032199065.1 of Smutsia gigantea. Taxonomy (NCBI): domain Eukaryota; kingdom Metazoa; phylum Chordata; class Mammalia; order Pholidota; family Manidae; genus Smutsia; species Smutsia gigantea. The sequence goes on from JAVSCE010016590.1 coordinate 505,920, forward strand.
ACTCAAACTGAGCTGACCAGCTAAGAAGTATCTCTGCTGAAGCAAATCTATAAAGTCTGGAAAAGGAGCTTCATTACTCAAATGCATGGATACCAATGTAAGGAACCAATCAGGTAAATATGACACCACCAAAGGAAGCATAAAGCTCCAATAACTGACCTTAAGGAAATGGATCTATGAACTGTCAAAGAACTTGGAATAATTTTAGTAAAGTTAGTGATCTATAAGAAAACACAGACAACTAAATGAAATTTAGGAAAACAGTGCATGAATAAAATGAGAAACTTGACAAGGAAATAACAACCATCAAAAAAACCCAGAAATTCTGGAGTTGAAAAATACAATAACTGAACTGAAGAATTTAATAGAGAATTTCAAATGTAGGCTCAGCCATATAGAAGAAGGAATCAGTGACCTGGAGGATAGGACATTGGGAAATTACCCAGTCAGAGGAGCAAAAAAGAAAAAAATAGAATGAAAAAGAGTGAAGAAAACTTCCAGGAATTATGGGACACAGTGAAAGGAAACAAGACAGAAAGTATATTTAAAGCAGTAATGGCTGAAAACTTCCCAAACCTGGGGAGATAAATGGACATCTAGATGTATGAGGCCCAAAGGACACTGAATAGGGCTACACTGAGACACACGAAAATTAATTTGCCAAAAGTAAAAAACAAAAGAAGTTTAAAAGGAAGAAGAGAAAAGAGAGATGTTACATACACAAGAACCCCCATGATGTCAGTGGCTTCTCAAACTTTCCAGGCCAGGAGAAAAGGATGACATATTCAAAATATTGAAATAAAATAACTGTCAACCAAGAATTCTATACCCAGTGAAGCTGTCCTTCAGAAACGAAGTAGGGATAAAGACTTTCAGAAACAAACAAAAGCTAGGGAGTTCATTATCACAAGACTTGCCTTGCAAGAAATGTTAAAGGGAGTTCTTTTGAGTGGAAGTAAAAGAATGCTAATTAATATCATAAAAAGAAAGAAAAGGTAGTGTAAATCTCACTGGTAATGGTAAACATAGTTGTAGTTTGATTCTACAATATAATAACAGTGGTGCATAATTCACTTACAACTCTAGTTTAAAAGTTAAAGTAATATTTAAAAAAATGAAAATTAGGAATAATGTAAAATGTGAGGGGGAGAAGTAAAAGTCTATTGTGTAAAGCAGATGATCCTATTGAGGTTAAGTTGTTATCAGCTTAAAATAGGGTGTTATAAGTTTAATATATTTTATGTAGGCCTTGTAGTAATCACAAGGGACAATCTTGTAGAAATTACATAAAAGAACATGATAATAAAAGTCATACTGATACCAGAAGATGTAAAAACACAGAAAAAAACCCCCCAGAAGGATTAAAAATGAAACAATAGTTCTGCAAAACAACCAGAAAACAATGAGCAAAATGGCCATAGGAAGTCCATACCTATCAATAATTACCTTAAACATAAATAATTAAATTCTCCAGTCAAAAGACACAGAATTGTTGAATAGATTTTAAAAATGATCCAACAATATGCTGCCTACAAGACTCACTTTAGCTTTAAAGACACAATAGACTGAGAGTGAAGGGGTGTGAAAAGACATTCCAAGCAAGCAGTAACTAAAAAAGAAAATGGGTAGCTGTACTTATAGCAAAGAAAATTGGATTTAAACTAAAAATGGTTAAAAAGAGGCAAAGAAGGTCATTACATAATGATAAAGGGGTCAATGCATTGAGAAAATATGACAATTGTAAATATTTATGTGCCTAACATCAGAGCACCTAAATATATAAAGCAAAAACTAACAGAGCTAAAAGCAGAAATAAACAGAATAAAATAATAATATGGGGACTTTACTACTCCACTCTCAGTAATGGATAGATTATCTAGACAGAGAATCAATAAGGACATAGTGGATTTGAACAATATTATAGACCAAATGGACCTAACACATATACAGAACATTCTATCCACCAACAGCAGAATACACATCATTTTTCTCAAATGCACATGGAGCATTTTATAGGTTAGACCATATTTTATTCCACAAAACAAATCTTAGCAAAGTTAAGAAGACTGAAGTCATACCAAGTATCTTCTCGGACCACAGTGGCATGAAACAAGAAGTCAAGAGGAAAACTGGAAAATTTACAAATACACAGAAATTAAACAACACTCTTCTAACAACCAATAGACCAATAAATGGTAAACAAAAATAAAATTATTGAGGAAAGGAAAATGGAAATACAACATACCAGAACTTATGGGATGCAGAAAAAGCAATTGTAAAGAAGGAAGTTCAGAGCAATAAACACCTACATTAAGAAGCAAGAGAAATCCCAAATAAATAGTCTAAATATATGCCTTAAGAAACTATAAAAAGAAAAACAAACTGAGCCCAAACTTAGCAGAAGAAAGAAAATAATAAAGACGGGGGCAGAAATAAATGAAACAGGGAACAGAAAAATAACAGAAAAGATAACAAAAACAACAAACACTTAACCTAGACTAATCAAGGAGAAAAAGAGGACCCAAATCAACAAAATTATACATGAAAAGGGGACATTACAACTGATACCACATAAATTTAAAGGCTCATAAGAAGCTATAGTGAGTAACTGTATGCCAACAAACTGGACAGCATAGAAGAAATAGAAGAATTGTCAAAAAACATACAATTTACCATTACTGTATCAAGAAGGAATTAGAAAATCTGAATAGACCAATTATTAGTAAGGAGATTGAATCAATAACCAAGAATCTCCCAATGAAGAAAAATCCAGAACCAGATGACTTCACTGGTGAATTTTACCAAACATTAAAAAGAACAGTTAACACTAGTCCTTCTCAAACTCTTCTAAAAAATGGAAGAGAAGCGAATATTTCCAAACTCATTTTATGAAGCCAGCATTACTCTGATATCAAAACCAGAAAAGGACACTGTTAGAAGAGAAAACTATAGGCCAATATCCTTGATATATATAGATGCAAAAATTCTCAATAAAATACTAGCAAACTGAATTCACTTTAAAAGGATTATTCACCATGATCAACTGTGATTTATCATTGGGATGCAAGAATGGCTCAACATAGACAATCAATGTAATACATCATATTAATGGAATAAAACAAAATCATACAGTCATCTCAGTAGATGCAGAAAAAATGTTCACCAAAATTAATCTATTCATGATAAAAGCTCAACAAATTAGGCATAGAATAAATATATCTCAACTTAATGAAGGCCACATATGACAAACCCACAGCTAACATCATACTCAATAGTGGAAGGATAAAACCTTTTCCTCTAAGATCAGGAACAAGGCAAGGGTACCCACTCTCACCACTCCTATTCAACATAGTACTGGAAGTCCTAGCTAGAGCAATCAGATAAGAAAAAGAAAAAGGTATCAGAGTTGGAAAGGAAGAACTAAAATTGTCTCTATTTACAGATGACATGATCTATACAAAGCAAATCATGAAGACTCAACCAAAAGCTCTTAGACTTAATAAATTTAGTAGTGTTGCAGGACACAAAATTAACATATAAAAATCAGTAACATTTCTATACATTAACAATGAAATTTCTGAAAAAGAAACCAATTCCATTTACAATAGCATCCAAAACAATAAAATACTTAGAAATAAGCTTAAGGAGGTGAAGAATCTCTACACTGAAAACTAGAAGAATTGAGAAAAAGAAAACAAATAAATGGGAAGGTATGCTGTGTCATGTATTAGAAGATTTAAGATTAAAATGACAATACCACTGGAAGCCATCTATGGATTCAATGCAATCCCTACCAAGATTCTAATGACATTTTTTAAAGAAGTAGAAAAAAAAATCCCTAAAATTTATATGGAATCACAGAAGACCCCAAATAGCCAAAGAAATCCTTAGAAAGAAGAAGCAGTAGATATCACACTTCCTGATTTAAAGTTATACTATAAAGCTATGGTCATCAGAAAAGAATGGTACTGGCATAAAAACAGACGAATAGACCAATGGAATACACATGAGAATTCAAAAATAAAGCCAAGTATATACAGTCAACGAATATTTTATAATGGAGCCAAGAATATTCAATGGAGAAAATACACTATTGTTAGCAAATGGTCTGGGATAAATGGATATTCACATGTAAAAGAATGAAAGTGGACCCATAACTTACACCACTCACAAAATTAACTTAAAATGGATTAAGGACTTAAATGTAAGACCTGAAACCAAAAACTTCTAGAAGAAAACATAGGCACAAAGCTCCTTGATATGGGTCTTGGTAATGAGTTTTTGGGTATGACACCTAAAACACAAGCAAGAAAATAAAAAATGCGAACAAGTGGGACTACAACAAACTGAAAAGCTTCCACACAGCCAAAAATACCATCACTGAAGTGAAAAGATGTCCTATGGAATGGGAAAAAATAGTTACAAACTATATGTCTGATAAAGTGTTAAAATCCAAAACATATAAAGAACTCATACAACTCAATAGCAAAAAAAAACCCCACAAGCCAATTTTAAAAATGGGCAAAGGACCTGACTAGACATTTCTTCAAAGAATATATATGAAAGGGCAACAGGTATGTGAAAAGAGATGCTTAACATCATTAGGGAAATGCAAATTGAACTAGAAAAGATAGCGGCACCTCCATGTTCACAGCAGCATTATCACAATAGCCAAGACATGGAAACAACCTAAGTGTCCATCAGTGGATGAATGGATAAAGAAGCTGTAGTGTGTATATATATATATATATATATATATATATATACACACACACACACACACACACACAATGGAACAAGGAAATCGTAGCATTTGTGGTAACATGGATGGATCTTGAAGGCATTATGCTAAGTGAAATAAGACAAAGACAGACAAATAATGTATGATCTCACTTATATGTGAAATCAAAAAACAAACTAAAAACTAAACTAATAGAAAATGAGATCAGACTTGTGGCTACCAGAGACAGGGCTGGGGAAGGAGGAATTGGAGGAAAGTGGTTAAAAGGCAGAAACTTCCAGTCATAAGATAAAATGTACAAGGGGTGTAATGTATAACAGAATGACTAGCTAACACTGCTGCATGGCATATAGGAAAGTTAAGAGAGCAAATCCTGAGAGTTCTGATCACAAGGAGAAAAAAATTTTCCCTTTATTCCTTTCTTCTTCCTTTTCCTTTTATTGTATTTGTATAAAAAGATGTGTGTTAACTGAACTCATTATGGTAATTATTTTACAATGTATGTCAATCAAACCATTATGCTGTATGCCTTAAATTTATAAAGTGATGTATGATTATTTCTCAATAAAACTGGGGAAAAAATAAGACACCTCTTTGAGGAAAGAGATAACCTCTCAGGAAAAGTCTTCGGAGATTCAGCAGCTTCCAGAGATCATAGTTCGTGCTCAACAAATACTTTAGGTCAATTAAGTAAGTAGTATTGAGTATCTACTGTCAGCCAGTGTCAAAGGCCATGGGAGTTATAAGGACAGGGGACTTGCCCTTAAGGAGGTCATTTAGTCATTTATTCAACAAATATTCTAGAATATTTACTACAGGCCCGACACAGTTTTAAATGTTTAGGCTACTGTGGTGAGCAAAGCAGACTGTTGGTCTCATGTGCTAGTATTTTAAAGGGAAATACAGACAAAGAAACAGGAGAGGTAAGATGACAATGAGAGTGGGTGCTGAGATACAAGGTGATAGAGGTTGAGGCTACTTGGATTTGGAGGTCAGGGGTGACCTCTGTAAAGAGATGACATTTAAGCCAAGAGCTTAGTGAGCATGGGAGATGGCCATGAGAAGTTCTAGGGCAAAACTGTTCCAAGCAAAGGGAACTGTAGCAGCAAAGCTCTCAGTCAGAACAAGATTTGAAGGTTCTAGGAACAGAAAGAAGCGCAGACAAGGGGGAAAATGACACGTGATAAGGATAGTAAAAAGAGCAGTGGCCAGATACTCTGTGGCCTTGCAGGTCACAGAAAGTAATTAGAATGTTAAGGTGTAGGGCAGGTCATAGAATTAAATATCCAAAAATAAATGTTCTAGCAGCTCATGACAACTTCTCTGCCAGCCAAGAAGAAGCAGGACTTGTTAACAGGCTACTACAATCCCGTGTATTCATAGTGAGGTCTCTCCTAGGCACACAGTAATTCTGCTGGGATAATGAGTGGAAGTGCCTTGTGAGTAGACTAAGAGGCCGACTGGAGCGAACTCTCCCTGAAGAGGGATCATCCTCAGTTATCTGGACAGAGGTAGCCTCTGTCATTAGCCCAAAGGCTGTCTTTCCTCCAAAATAACACTGGCTATATTTTATTGGGTGCTCACTTTGACCCATACTTCATGCTCAGCCTTTATATACATCTACTTTAATTCTCATAAACGTCATGGAAGGTAGGTAGTATAATTCACATGTGACAAATGAGGAAACTGAGGCCTCAAGAGATAAAATACCTCTCCCAAGATGGCTCATCTAGGAAAAGATAGAAATGAGCTCCAGATTCATAGGAGAGATGGATGTTTGGCAATCTTGGTGGAGGATGACTAGCCCAGGCAACACCTCCTGGGTGTGGAGGGGAGAGAGATTGAGAGACAGACCGCATCTCCTAATATCATGGACTAATATAAGAGCAATTTTGTGGCCCAAGGGAACAAGTGGCACTCTTTGGGATGCCTTTGCTTGTCACACTGGGAGGTGGGTAGGGAGTGCTACTGACCCACGGTGGGTAGAGTCCAGGGGTGTTGCTGCAGGTGCTCTGATGCATCGGATAGCCCCGCAACAAAGAACTGTCTGGCTCCAAATGTCAGCAGTGCTGAGGATGAAAGACCCTGGGTTAAAGTCTTACAGTGGGAACTGCTCTCTGCTTTCTTCTCTTACTTGTATCTCTGCTCTGGGAGGTTACTGCCACATTCTATTTCCAGATACAGAGCTAAAATCAAAATGGAAATTTGAGATTCCAATGGGATGGTGCTTTTTCTTCCCAGCTCTCTTTGCCATTTAAGCTGTTGTTAGTGATGGAAGATGAAGCACTTGATCTCAGGGCAAGTGGCCCTGATGTGGGACTGCCTCAGCCCTGTGGCCTTGCGGAGGCGTTAGTGAGCTCTGCTGTGGTTTCCCTATCTGTGAAACAGAGATGATAATATCCCCTCCAGTCACCTCGCTCATTTGTTGTGAGAATTCTGTAAAGATAATAGATGTGAAAGCGCTTTCATAAAAGTACTACATAAATGTATTATCACTGAGCCTTATACCACTAATAAAACTAAACCATCATTATTCTGCCCCTCACACATCAATTTGCAGAACCATTAGAGTTCTGTGCATTATAGTCTTGAAGAGCCATACAGAGAGTTGTAAGGGACCTCAAGAGGTCACTTATAAGAAAACAGCCAGCGATGCACCAAGGAATTGTTAAAGTAAGATGGGGAGACACATGATCTCTCATTTAGCTACTCAAACATCCTTTGTTCACTTCCTTGCATCATCAGACTTTCAGAAATAATATAACTTCATTAATAAAGTCACCACCTCCTCTCACCCCTGTCAGGGCTCTGAGGGTGTAGTCTAAACAGAATGATTAATTAATGGAAATGAAGAGAAAATTGCCCAAGTAGTGGCTACAGAAGATCAAATAGCAAGGAGAGAGCTGTTGTCACTGTTGTTTGACATTGGACAGGGGAAAGGAGGCTGGGAAAGTCCTCGGGTCCCAGACCAACAGGCACACTATCTTGGGAATACCCTGTTTTGTTATGTTTTTCTTTTTTCCTCCCTGAATGGTATAGAAGATACTGAGGGCAACATTTTAACCACCATGTGTTACAGGCCAGCACATTGCTCAAGAGGATTTTATGGGAGTGAGGCAGTCTTAGATGCTGTAATAGATGCAGGATCAGCCTTATAAGAAGGGCTGAGAAAAAGGGTAGTCTAGTGATCTGCCTTCAGAAATGCCACATACATAATATGTCCCTCTAAACTGTTCCCTGGTGTCTAAAATTCCTTTAAGAGGAAAGGAATCTTTCTATAATTAAAAATAAGATCTTGTTCTTTCAGGGAGAGAGAAGTGATAATTGTCCTTAAATTTATCCAAAAGTACTATCATGTGGCTAAAAAAATGGAAAAAATCCTTTCCCTAACTCCAGTTTTGAGTATAGGCTCTAAGTAAATGCTGCCTTGCTCTGCCTAAGTACCTGTAGTTATCAGCGTTAACCACAAACCTTCCCCAGATATCACTGGTGAATGCTTTTCTCATGACCCCAAAGCCCTTTGCCATTTCCTTTTTGGGCGTCCGAATCTGCACAGAGCAAGGTGAAACCCCTGTTCTTTCTTTCGTCCCCAGTTTCTGCCTACATCCCTAGCATGTGTCTCACAAAGAGCCCAATGAAGGCTCCATGGGGTAGAGGAAAGATACCACAGGGACCTAGGAGACCTCAGGGCTGGACCTGGCTCTGCCATTAAGAAGTTTGACACTGCACAAGCCATGGAAACTCTCTGGGCCTTAGTTCTTCTGCCTGTGAAACGGGAGGATTGGATTTAGTATATCCAAGGGATTTTCTAACTCTTAAGTTATGAATTGGGGATGGCCTTTCTTTACATTTGTTCCAGGAAGCTCTTGTTCGTCACCCCCACCTTCCAACATAATTCAGTGTCATCTCACCAATCTTGAGTCAAGAGGATTTAGGTGGTGACCATGGCTCAGTAGGGGTCAAGGGAGTCCCTAATTCACGGGGTTGCAAAGAATGGTTGTGGTTCCAGGGGATGCAGCGGGGTCCATCGGTCAAGAGGATGTAAGGGGCAGCCATGGTTGATCTTTCCTGGCAGATTTTTGCCATCTCAGAAGGACATTGTTGGTGGGTTACCAATGCCAGCTTCAGAAGGAAGCAGGACTTTAAAACTCACCCCTAAAGATGCAGAACTGAAAAGGTCACTGGCTCACAGCTGTGAGCCAACTTGAATAGACAAGTAGACAAGACAAAGACCTGGACAACCTTCCAAGGTAGCAGGCCCTGAATTCCTCATTTTCATGGATAATTACCATAGCCTTCAATTTTAGCAACATGTCAGTACATCCGTGTACAATTTACTCCTCTTTCAGGTGATGGAACCAGAGCCTGCCGCGTGCGTGTAACTCTGTTGCCCTCTAGTGGCCAGAATGGAGCAGAATGCACAGCAACGCCCCCACAGCAGACGTCCGTTGACTTTATGTTGCAGTTGAGGCTTGAGCCAGGGTTTGGAGTCCTCTCGGAAGACAGAGCATCAAGGGGGTTCAAGGACTCCTTCCAGCGTACCTCCTGACTTGAGATGATGCAGAGGGTGCATTATTCTTCCCATTTCTGGGGGTTAGATCAGCGGCACAGAGAGATCTTGTTTTGCCCGGAGTTGTGTGGTACTTAGCTTCAGCACTGGGATGTGCCTGCTTCTGAGGTCAGGTGTCTGTGTTGTGGGGTAGCTGGGGCATCTGGAATCTGCTGTCACAGTCACATATTTGCTCTGTCACTTCCACCTCAGTTAGATGTTGTCTTTAGCAAATAGATAATCGTTATGTGGTTTTCCAATTAACACTTCCCAAGGGGAGCTGGTTAATATGGATGAGGCTTCTTAACATTTGGCTTGGAAGAGAGGGTTATATGCAGTTGTAGCAGAAGGACCCAACATCTTAGTAACTGGCTAAGGTTTGCAGAGGAGCAGGGTAGTCTGGGGGCAGTTGCTGTCGCTGGGACACAGGGTCTTTGCAGAGTATGTTATCATGGCCCAGACTTTAAATGATTTTTCAGGTACAACTGAAGCCAGGTCTAGGTGATCATTCCAAGAAAGCTAGACTGTAGCTGCAAGAAAAGAGATGGATTGTTGAAGGTCACAGGAGGTCATTGCTCTTGTGCTGGGGGACGGGGTGGGGGGGACTTCTCAGTAGGGTTCCCTTAATCTGACTTTTGCCTTTTGTAGTAGGCAGTTGAACAAGAGAATTAATTTATGGCAAGGCCAAAGAGTGTAGTGGGATGAGTGTACTTGCAGCATGATCTCTACTTCAAGGAGAGAGTCCAAAAATTTATGAGGCATGGACAAGGCTAAATTTGGTACTCCAGCTCCTCTATCCTTTGGCAGGAATGCCCAATTTACCAACAAAATTCCTATCCTTTGACTTACCCTTCTAACAGTTTAGTTGTGGAAAGTGCGTGGGGGGGGGGGTAAAAAGACATTTCATAACATTGAAGAGGGCTTCTTTGAAAACACAGTGGCATGGACATGTACCTTATGCTGGTAAAGCTATTGAGGTTTTAAATGATCCTTTTTGTAGCATGTTGCATTTCTTCCTTTGAAAATGAGGAGCTTGGATTACCTCGTTCTTACTTCATGATAGAAATTTAATCTTATTTCTCATTCCTTGCTCTCCCCAGTATATAGTTAACATAGAATGACCTGGTGCCTTCTAGGGACCGCTCATCTAAAGGTGCGCATTTCATAGACGATTCTGTAACACTGGAGTCCATGTTGCTCCCCCACACGCTTCTTGCCCCCCACGAACTTCAGAATCACCATTGGTTTCTCTTTAATTCTGTACCTTTCCATCCTTCAACCCCACCTCCCATTTCAGTCGTTCACCCCATGCTGCTGACTCTTTGTCCCCATAGCCCAAGATTAGTTTTTAACCAGATTACTCAATTTTCACTCTACACAAAAAAATCTCTTTAGCTTTGGAAAGCCTCATGACCAACATGCCAGGTTTATCTGCTGTGACCCCAAAGTAATGCTGGGATAGTGTTAAGTGGATAGGAAAGAAGAGAAGAATAAGCAGGAAGGAATGGGCTCCCGTGAGGAGAGGCTCATAGAGGGATGGCGGGAAGATCGAGTGCTGCCCAAAGCTACGGGCTAGGCGGGGCAGCGGATGGTATAAAGTGACTTAAGAAATTTCTGGAAGCACTTTATCGCACTGAAAATCATGCAATTCTTTCCCAGATTACAGATGGCTGAAGTGCTGCCTTAAACTGCATTCAGTCATGTGTATTTTTAGGGAAAGAGAGGGTGTGCCACATAGGAAGGAGGGGCGTGCAGGGCAGAACAAATTTTACCCATTTTTTTCCTACATCAACACTGGTCTTGGGTGCCCAACAGTGGGACCACTAGTTTTGTCCACTTCCTTTTGCTTGCCTTTCTCCCTCCCAATCTGATTTTTTAAGCAGCACAAATAGGAGGAGATGACTGGGACTTATGGGATAGGAGGGGTCTCCTGCTAGTTGGCACTAAAAATGCCTCAACTAATATTTATATTTCATAAGGACTTTCCCTATCACACATACTGTAGTAAAGTAAGAAATGCATGCTGTTTGTCCTTTTGGGACGCCCTTCCCTTCCCCATTTCATAATGCTGGCATCTATGTTCATACATGATTTCAGGGTTGAGAAGCCTTAGAACCACATCCCCTTACAGTCGATCTACTTTCTTCTGTGACATCTGCTTGCTCTCCTCCTTCCTTCACCTTTCAAGCTTAATTCCTTTAGGCGCTTATAAAGTGCTTGGGCCCCTGAAGGTTCTCTCCTTGCCTTCCCCCCTGTCCTTCTTCTAACATCCTCCGTTTGGACAGTGTCAATCATCACTTAATGTGGATGAGCCTCAAATTCTAATTGCCAGCCCAGATCACTCTCCAGGACTCTAGACCTGTGTTTCGAGCTTCCTATTAAACATGTCCGCCTATTCGTTTCACAGATACCTCAAATAATACATCTGAATCTGAATTCATTCTCTGCTCCCCCACAATTCCTTCTGTGTTCTCATTAGAAGAGTAGAAATGAGTGGAAAGAATGGAAGACTCCCATTTGCTCCATCACTTGGTAATTACTTACACTTCCTCCTTTTGCTCATCCCATCTGCTCCTCTGCCTTTTACCTCTGACTTGTCACCCAGCCTTGCAATTCTATTTCTCAAATAATCTTTCCAGGCTGACTCTTTCTTTCGGTCTATTGCCCTGTCCAGAGTTTCATTCGGTTTATTCGGTCTCTGACATTTGCCTTCGTGTTTCTAGGAGCTGCATAATGATTATCTCTAAAGGACAATCTGGATACAGTTTTTAAACCAAATTTTATTTTCATGGAATCTGCATTCTTACAGGAAGTCTTTAAACTCACTATTACAGTAACATCGATTAGTATGAGAAAGGCCAATGAACACCTGTCAGTGGGTTCCTAAGTTAGAAGCATTCCATCTGCGATACACCTCACCTCCTGAACTTCTCCAGCAGCGCCAGAGCCATTCTTTTTTGGTCATATAACAACTTTGTGGGTGATATATAGAGCTTCTTTCTGACAATTTCCTATTATGGTTAGTTCATGAGAATAATCTTTCTTGAAAGTTTCTTGTTTTTCAATAGCCTGAAAGTACTGATACTCTGAAAATGGACTCCTTTCATCACCTTCATTTTCTTCCAGCTTGGTCCATTCTACCAATTGGTGTAGCCATTTGCCAATTGGCTATTAAAAAGGCTTATTCTGTTTGTTCTCCTTCCCATCTGGGTTCCTAACATGCTCAGGTACATTCTCCCCTCCTTGAGTTTCTCCTTGAAGATTATGATCCTAGCTCAGAAAATCTGGTCAAACAGAAGGTTGGGAAATGCTGACAGTTACTCTGGAGTTACCTCTGCCTACCTTGAAATGGCATTCTTAGTGGGTACAGCTCTAAGATTTGTTCTGCATGAATCACAGTGAAGTCATCTCTGAGATGTGCTGCTGACCTGTAGCTCATGAGGCGTCTCAAGGTCTTCTGTTACTCTCCTTTCAAACACTCACAGTGGTTAATTCTGTATAAATAAGTCCTGGTGCTCTCACCTTCAGAAAACAATTTTCTTTTTGAATACACATAGGATGTAAAGGCTTCTCCCTGGAAGCAAGTTTGGTTCACTTTTCATATTAGCTATTTTTTAAAACCTCAAGGAAATACACCTCCAAAAGCAAGCAGAGCATCCTTCTCCCAAGTGCCCCAAGCCTTGGATTTTAGACTCCTCGTTTCCATCAGTCCTGCCCCTTCTCCTCTTGGCCTTCTATACAGGTCACCTGGGTTCCTTCATCATTATGATGGTCAGCAGGGGCCAATCTCCTGAAGAAGCAGGGGTGCCGCACAGAGAAAGGAAACTGAGTTACTGTTTTAAGTCTTCATGTCTGATAGATCACTCTGGGCCAGTGCAGCTTTAGTTGATGGAGCAGTGAACCGAGGAGGAAGCATAGGATTCCAGATGACTCTGAGACGTCTCCTGTTTCTGGGAGACCCGTTTCTGCTCTGGGGGTAATGGTTCTATATCCAGGGGGCTTAGACACAGAGTCAGATCCCTGCTCTGATGTCTCATGACCCTGAACCCCTGGCCAGAACTAGCGGCGGTGGTTGGCATTTCAAATCAGCCTGGTGTCTTTAGAGTCCTTGACTAGAGATAACTTGGGGCAAGTCTTGTCCCTAAACTAACTTTGGTACTGCATGGAAGTGACTCCTTCAGAAAGACCTTAGCTGGAGAAGGAGTCAAATGACTGCTGCCCTTTTCCCACATCCCTTCAGTCTGGGAATTAGGATCAAGGAGGCAGCAGGAGCTTGCTGGCCTGTTTTGCACTCAGCGTGAGTGACAAGGCAGCAAGTTGTCATCCTGGAGACTTCCAGTTCCAAACGGAACCATTTCTTTGAAATGTTTTGTTTCTTTTTGGGGAGGTAGTGGACAGGAGAATTAAAAACCAAAACAAAACGAAACAAAAAATTTCCAGCTGAATTGTTAGAAGCAGCATCCCCTGCCCCCTGCGCAGGCCTGAAATACCTTCATGCCCTTTGCCTTTTCCCAGGATGCTTAAAGGTTGTTTCCTTGCCCCTTATTGTTTTCCCTTCTGCCCTATTTGTTTTTATGGCATTAAAGGGCCTGCCTGCTTACTTCACAAGGACTCTTATTTCTTTGGCCATTATGTTTTCATTTTTTTTTTTTCAGTCTTGAGGTTTGCAAGGAAGAGCCCGTTAATGGAAATCCTGGGTTGCCTGCAGCAGCTGTGGGGGTTCCTGGCCAACTGCTTTGTCTTCTGAAGAATAAACCCCCTTTGAGAGGACCCCTCGTGAGAAACCAGATCAAGTGTAGACGATCTTACAGATAATTCAGGAAGAGAGAGGAGTTATTGGTGGGTGGTAGGGGAGGACAGAAGATGGATTAATATTTTTTTCTTTATCACTTGGCATGTTAAAGGTAATTATATTCCTTGAGAGACCTCTAAACAGTCATAATTAGGAATTATGATAATAGCTGCTGTTGCCTTACACATGTTCATTTTCCTGCTTGCCTCTTTGTGACTGTGGATTGTGATTAATACCAATCAACATCACTGGGACAAGACCTTTCCCTGCCTGCTAGGACTGTTTTGACTTTGAATGGCCTGCCTCAAGGGTCAGGGGTACCTTGACTAGCCCCATGAGCTAAAAGAGTGATGTTTCTAACTAAGCAACTTTCTTGGCTGTGTCCAGCCCAGCTATGAGAGCAAGGATTTGGTTCCAAGATTTTCTACTCCCTCTTCTTCTGTCTTTGCCTTTTTTTTTTTTTTTTTTTGGTGAACTTGCAAATACCATTCATTTGTTTAATTTCATGCAGAGAGTCAGGAGAGCCACTGGGGCATCCCTACATGCTTATGATATGCTCACATGAGGAAAAGGGAACCCCTAATCAAGGGTCTCAATTGACTACCAACCAGTACAATAGAAAATTTAGTTTTAAGTTAAGGCAAAAGCCTCTCCAACATTTCTGAGATCCTTTTCCTTTGGATTTTAAATGGGGAAAAGTTGAGAACCAGCTTGCTTCTAACATAGCTGCTTGTTGGCCCTGAAAAGGATTTTGGAGATCCTCTTCATTCTGCTTATTTTGTTGCAGAAGAATCTGAGTCGAGAGGAGTTAAGGCATTAATTGGGCAAAGAGGCATAGCCACTCATGTTAAGACCTGCAATTGGTGGTTCCCATTTGGGAATATCAAAAGAAACCCCTTTACCCTCCAAGCTGTCCAGCTTCAGACCCTTGTAAGACCCCCTTTGGTAGCCCAGATTTGAATAAAAATAGAGATCCAGGTTCAAAAACAGAGCTGTTTTCAATAACCTCCTGACAGTGGATGTTATGACAGGCCAGAGACCAAAGTACTGAGTCCTGACTCTCAAGATACTCTCTAAGGAAACTCAAGACCAGATTCAGAGAAAAATATGCTGTGAGTTTAGGGGGTTCACATTCAAAGATTTTTCTCAGAGCATTTTCCCAGAGGCATTGTTCCAAAGAGATAAAGCCTAAGACAGAGGATTTTGATTTTTTCTTTCCACTACCTCCTCACCAAACACTCTGCAAGTTCAGAGTTGTCTTTGCTTCTTCTGAGTTTTAAGTCATAATCTTCCCTCAGGCTGAAGAGGAAGTCTGCTGTATTTTGATGAGTGAGTCACCTTTGATGTCACAGTCCTCACTCTATAAGAACAAGGATTCATTTGTATCTTGACATCTAATTGTATAAGTTAAAGCACTTCCTTGGAGTTCAGAGGGAAGAGCTGAACTCAAACACACAGATTCTGCTGGAAATAAAGGAGTCCCCTAAAAGAGGAGGGGAAAAAATTCTATTTGAGTGATGTCATTGGAATGTTTTTAAAAGAAATCCAAAGGGGAAAAATATGAATAATATATATTGGATCTTTGGCCCCGAATTTGACATTCAATTCAGATCAAAACTAACCCTGTGAGATCTTAGAATTTAATGTCCTGTAACAATGTTCCTGGGTAAGGAGCTTTATTATACATGGTCATGGAAAAATATGGGAGGTGCCACCTCTGGGTATTTTTCTATCAATTCTTTACCCATTTCACACCCTTTCCAAGGAGAAGCCAAAATAGCTTTGTTTAAACATCTACATTTGTGGGATTTCTTGAAAAAAATAAAACAGAAGAATCACACACATTTCACACATGTTAAGTGGTGTAATAGTAAACCATATTTAACAAGTTGGGAAAGGCTTTAGTTTTCTTTGATGTACAAAATGTCTACATGTAAATATTGGAACCACTTTTCAAAGGAAGGATGCTGCAATCGGCTTTTTAAAAATGATAAAATAATCTTGCAATTCAGCAAATGGAGTTTTCGTGTGACTGTGTGTATGTGTGTGTGTCTACATGTTTTTAATTAAGATTAGCAGAATGACAAAATGTGAAGGAAGATAGATGATGGCTATTTTAAGCAGCACAAAAATGTGAGGAGGAGGTGTAGAATGAAAGAGAGAGAGAAAAAAGATCAAGCAGGAAGAGAGATATGGGTATAAGACTAGAAGAGAAGATGAATTTCTTAAACTAGAAAATCAAAGGAATATGTTTTCCCTTGCAGCAATAACCACTTTTTTCAGGGTTTTTTACATTAACACTTAAAAAAGAGATTTGTGCTATAAATACAAGCTGTCTTTCATGCTGATCTCTGGAATTATCTTTCCCTTAAATTCCTTTGTGGTCTTATAACAAGGCCATGCCTTCACCTGACATTTTTAGTTAAGAAATACCAATATAAGTTTTCTTTGATCATGCTGTTTTTCCTTTGTCTGGAAACTCTTTCCAGCTTTTATCCCTAGCCAACTTTTACTCAATCTTCTAGACTAACTCAGCTGTTTTGCCACCCAGAAAACCTTCCTTGCCTTTCTTTGCCCCTTTCCTTGGTCTTGCTGAATTTGCCTGTTTTGTACTCTGAGAGCCCATTGTAGTTAAAAAACACTGTCTCTCCAGTAGGCTGCTAATTTCATGTCTCATTCCAATCTATATTCCTGGAACCTCATGTGATGTCCTAGGTGTTCAATAAATATTCTTTGAACTCAAATGTACTATTTTAATGTTCCAATCAGTGAAGGCAAGGCTTTCTTTCAGAGGAGACAGTCAATTTGGGGGCATTTCTTGTTTAGCACTTGACACTGTGTTGACAAACATCAATACTCTCTCTGTTGCAAAGCCAAAATATGTTCTTTTCACAAACAGGGTAAACCTTGGGGAATTAAAAAATATGATAATGATTGTTTTCAAGGAATGTGTCCAGCTAAGTGTCTGAACAGAAACTGTGGTTCCTTCTATATTGAGGAAGAAGCCTTTCCTTAACCTTCTGAGATTTTAGGTCATTTTCATCATTTTATTGCTCCTCATCCTACTAGGATGAATTCCCTGAGATTCTGGGTGGTATGCCTGAAATATTTGTGACCATAGCCACCTGGTCTGTTGGATCTCAGGCTGTCATTAGCTTTTGTGAGGAGCCGTTGATAGGTTTTAGAGGTGTGTAGGGAGGGTTCCATTCCCAGAGCTCACCCCAGGAGAGCACTGCTTTCCCTATGCCTTGGAGTACGCAATGACATCTGTGTTCATGTGAAGCATTCACTCCAGTGGCATAATGTTATTACAAGATCAGTCGTTTGAGGATTCAGAGACGAATCATAAAATATAGGTTCTTTTCCTGATAAGTTTCCATGGAGTGCATCCCATCTCTTTGCCTCCCTCCTTTGAGCTTGCTCCCTTATTAATCCCAAGGGACCAAGGTCTAAGGATTCAGACAGGACAACTGGCTCTTTAGGCAAACCTGGGTTCTGGCCCACTTGTCCTGAGACGATGATCTTGCTTCCTTCAGCTAAGCGCTCTTTATCATCATTAGCCCAGCTGTGAGGAACCTGGAAGACCCCCTAATCCTCTCTTCAGGTCATTTCTATTGTGGACAACTGCTGTGTGCTTGGCAATGTGCTGGAGGCTGGGGAAGCAAGTGTGTAGAGGGCAGAGTACTTGCTTAGTGACCTTAGCATGAAGAGCTTTCCAATCAGATTTATTCTTATCAAATGTATTATTTGAGTGAAACTGGGTAGTTCTACTCTGATAAGTAATGGTAGAACCAGGCATGATGTGATGCTATTCTCCAATTAAAGCCATGGTTTGTGTTGAAGTTTCTGTGAATGTGTGTGGTTATTTGAGGAAATGCCAGTCTATCCTTCTTAGTCATGTCCTCAAATATTTACAGAACCCCTCTGCCACAAGGGGACTTTTTTTGCCTAGCTTTTTTAAGATGCTGAAGTAAAAGAGCTGGCTTGTAAACAGTCCAGCTGATTCTCTGGGCACCATAAAGCAATAGGGAGCATAGTTATTAGAGGAAGCTTTAGTAGTTGGTTAGTATGTAAGTGATGTGGGACAACTCAGTTTTTAAGATTTTGGAGTTAAATTGAAATGGGAGGGAAATGGCCCTTTGCTAGGAGAAAAAATGTTGAGGCATAAAGAGAGCCAGAGAAATGAGACAGAAGTTGGACCCTGAGGATGTTGGTGGTGATGGGGGCAGTTCTGTGTATGTCTAGAATGGAAGTCACCTGCTGTCTGCTGTAATCAAAGGTCAGGTCACAATGGAATCTTTGATATGGGTCAGAAATGTCATAACTTCTAATCCAGTTGTGTTCTGGAAACCCTGACCTCCAAAGCCACTGTATAGAACCAGTATACACCAGATGTACTGTGTATTCAAACATTTCTTTTACTGTTTTTAGGTAAATGATCCACTCATTTATGTATGCATGTATTTATGTGCATTCTTAAGTATGTACTGCACTAAATTGACAGGAAAGCTCTGTTTTAGGAAATCTGGTGTGTGGTGTAGTGTGTGCAAGGACATTCTTCTTATTGATTCCCTGATCACTGAATCAGTACTGTTTAATGTCTGGAAGGGATATCTGTACAGATTCAGAAAATAACTTTATTTCTTGTCGACTGCGATGGGTAATTCATTCAATAACTATTTAATGACAAGTAACAATGTCCCAGGATGCGGGCAGGGTCTCTGCCCTCAAAGAAGATTACACTGTGGTATGATAGTTATTATCATAGAGGTAGTGCCTGTGGGCTGCTGAAGACACTCAGAGAAGGGGCATCGGGCTGAGATGTGGGGATCACAAAGGCTGCCTGAAGATGAGGCTTGCACTATGTTGTGTAGGTTGAGCAGGGCACAGGTAGACAAAGGGGAGAGGGAGAAACATTCCAGGAGAAGGGGTTGGCCTGTGGAGGCATGTAGCAAACTGCAGTGCTGGGGAAGCGATGGGTGGGTGAGTACCGTAGGCCCTGAGGCTGCTCTAGGGGAAGTGAATGGAGGTGAAGCTACACGAGACAGTGTGCCTCAGATCACAAGGGAAGTCAGATGACTCAGTTAGGAGTGGAGACCCATCCTGAAACCTGAGACTGGGGACTTAGGTTAACTTAAGGGAGGAAATGACATGAGCACATCTCCATGTGGAAAGATCACTCTCATGATTTGAGGAGGAAGTGGTTAAGAGCAGTATGGAAGCAAGGAGAGGTCAGGAGATCCTCTCATTGAGAAGGGGTGAGATGGCACAACCTGAAATAAACTCTAAGTCCGATTCTAGTGACAGATGTTATTAATTAAACTTACTGATTAAGCTTACTGTTTATGAGGATGATCCAGTAAGCCAGGCCCTGGGAAAGGCAGGCAGACTGCTTTAAAAGTTTGGGCTAGGAAATGAGTAGGATATGATAAGACTAGACCCTAGGATACTCCTATATTTTATAGGGAGATGTTACAACTTTGTTGTAAAACACTTGAGCTTTGGAGTCTCACAGACGTGGATTTAATTCCTCATTTGGTCCCTTACTAGTCGTATAACCTGGGCATGTTACTCACCCTCATTTTCTCAGCTGTTGAATGGGGTAATAATAATATATAACTCAAAGGTTTCTCGTGAGAATTCAATAAGAAAGTACAGGCTAAGTACTTTTCCACACCTAGTAAATGCTTGATAAATGACCACACTTTTTTTTTTTTTAATTTCTGATTAAAAACTAGAAAAGAGAGATTGTAGTGCCACCCTTGTTACCGGGGCTCGAGCTGACAGGACACTAACCTGTCTCCCTCCATCAACTAGTATGCTGTTTTTAGTGCTCTTGGAAAACATTAGTCTCATAAGCACATTCATGCATGGTACCAGCCACACTGGGGAAACGTGGACTCACAGCCCCCTTTATCTCCCACTGTGAAACAGGGAGGGAAAGAGAGAGATTACGTGATATTTGGGAAGGTGAAGCGATTGGTCAGGTTTCATTGCCTTTCTAAGCCTCATTGAAAAATGATACTGGACTAAGCACAATTGCAAACCGACAGCCCATGTAGTGGAACGCAGAAAAAATTTTTTTTAAGTTAAGCCAACATTTAAAAATTGCAGATTTTATTCAAAAACAGAGATTTCTGGATTCTGTTTCAAAAATCAGAAGATCTGGCCAGCCAGACTCCTATTCCTCCAAGGGCACGAGGGCCGCTGACCCTCTTGGATGAAAACTCAGTTTTCCTGTTCTCTTGAGGCCCATCACTCCTGCCAACCCCTTTCTTATATGTGCCCTGACTGACTCAGTGGTTTTTCAGATCCTATGGAAATTTTAAGAATTATAATTCTGTGAACAAATACACATGTTCTATTAAAAAAATACGTGGATTAGACAGAGATGAGGTATGGATGCCCTTTGTGAAACTGGCTTTTCTGTCCTGAATGCTGAACATATTCAGAGACTCAGAACCATTCCCTAAGATTGGCACCAGGATAAGGTGATGCAGAAGTGGGGAAATCGGGATCAAAAGTGGATGGAGTAAAAGGAAGGTTTTTGTAACTATTCCAGAACCCCAAATCTGCTGAGCTCCTGTAGAATTTGACTATTCCAGAGCCCCAAATTTCTTAAGGTCGTATAGAATTTGAGTTGGGAGGTATCATGGAGGAGAATCTGCTGCATGGGGCTGATGGAATATAGATGGTGTTTTTGAAATGGCTGATTTATCAGGTGTAAGCAAAGCATGACGAAAGAGCTCTGTGCTGTTCTTTCTTCTGTCACATTCCCCTGGCCCTGGCCCTGGCCTTCCTTTCACTCGCCACCCTGACACCCAACCCCTTACAGTATTTGCTCCCTCTCCACCTGACTCCCCCTTGCTTTCCTGGCAGGTTCACCGATAAACAACCAGGTCTCCATGGTAACGTGAAGACAGCTGAAAAATGGCAGCTAAATGCAGCTGCCCCTCATTTAATATCGACTCTGGCACTGACAGAACAGATAATGGGCAATAACACACCATTATGTTGTGGGAAAATGAAATGCTTCAGCAGAAGGCTGTCATGCTGGGGGGATTTATTTGTTACTGTACTAGGACCGATTTCTCTTTACTTCCCGTCCTCTCTTTTTATTCCTTCTTTTCCATGGCAGAGTTTTTCTCTCCCCTCTCTTCATTTCTTTCCCATTACTTCCTTCGATGGCTCATTTTCTGTCCCTCTTTTCTTCCTTCTCTGAATCATTTACGGGCATATGTAAAAATATACATAGATAATAAAAACAATTATTTGCATAATGACTTAAAAAGCATTTTCAAGTGCCTTTTCTTTTTTCATTTGGATGATGAGACATACATGTGAAATGAGGAGGGCTTGGGTGCTGATATTTATTTTACAGATTTTAAAAAGGGCTCAGAGAAGTTGAACCATTTGTCCAAGGTCAGGTAAGCAAGTAAGTGTCAGGACGGTTACTCCAACCGGATTTCCTGGCCCCTAAGTAGGATTCTCTCCTCACTACTACATTGAAACTTCAGTCCCCAAGTCATACTCATCAGTGCCCTGTTTCTTACAGAATAATCAGCCCCAGAACAGGTCTCCCAGGCCCTGTGACTTCAGAAGGAAGGTCTTCAGATCTTTACTTACATTAATAGCCTTTTATAGATCCTTCCTGCCAGCTGGCCTTGGGTTGTTGATAAGATTGGATTATTTTTCTCAACCCAATACCTCTTTATCTGCTCATTATCTCCCATTGCATCATTATGTAATAATATAATCTTGGCACACACAAGGGACACAGTGTATTCTTTGACTTAATAGGGGGGCATTTTGGTAGACATTAGTTTTCCCTTTTGCAGAAAATTTTAACTTAGGATCTCTGAACTCCTTAAAATCATATGCAAAATTTTGTATGGACAAGAAAATACAGTGTAGCAGTTCAGTATACTGGCTTTGGTCATACCACCAGGATTTTTGCTCTGCTACTTCCAGGTTTGTGGCTTCGGAAAAGTTATGCTCTCGAGGTTTTGGAATTTTGAATTTGTCTGTGACTCAAACAAGAACTGCTATTCTGTACTGTTCCTCTGTTCCTCTGTCTGTGATCTTTTCTATTATTCCAATTCCAGCACACTGAAATGGTTCCTGCAGGTTTGCTTCTCTGGAAGGCATACCCATTTTTAGCTGTAAAAGCTCAACAGGCCTCTGGCAAAATGCTCTCCTGGTGGTGAGGAAGCTAGGAAATCAGGCTGCTACGATTATGGACAGTCTGTGGTCACTGTTGCTGGTCTCAGTCCCTGTGTAGTTATTTCCTGTGAGTGATTCCTGAGAGTGAAATGAACCTTCATGTCCTATCATGCAATCATACAATGTTAGAACGGGCAGGAATCACAGATGATTCCACTTCTGCTATCAGTACAAATCCTTGCATGAAAAGCAGCTCCTTGACTACAGGCCTGGCTTCACTGACTGACACCCTTGCTCTCTCGTCTCTCTGCGCCCTTTAATTTGTTTTATTGCTTTAAGTTCCTAAGTGGATTTAGTGCCATCCCTCAAGTAAGGGTGGTACAGTATAAAAATAGGAAACATATTTATCCAGTACTTACATTATTTCCATAGTTCTTTTCTTGAAAAGCAAAAGTATATTTGTGAGCTGAGTGCTCTGCCGATTGAGAAATATTTTAAAATATTTTATAACTTCAATACATTTAAAAATTAGGTTTGAGCATTTAGGAAACTGTTCAGAGATTGTTCCACTATCTGATTTTTGCTCATTTTTCAAGGAAATATAAGAATAATAACTCTAGCTGTTGTAATTTGGGAACTTTGAGGCAATTGCGAATGTAAAGTTAGCCGGGGATGAGGGGGCACAGACTTTAAACCAGAAGAAAAAAATGTTCTCATAGCCCACGCTATGGACATATGGCATGGGGAGTAGGGAAGGAATGGGGATAGCCAGAGGACTTAGGACTTAATTTTAATGTAAGGCAGAAGAGCCCAGAGCTGGACTGGAGACAAGTAGAACTGGTGGAGAATGTTGGAGGTGGTCAAACCTACTGTGAGCAGGGAAGAGACAGCTGCAGGGACAGAAATGCCACCAAGGGAGGCCACAGAGAGAAGTCCTAAAGAAATATCTCAGGAGACCCAAAGCTTTTAAGGCACAGGCAATAGCCTCAAGACAACTCAAGAGAATCAAGTGTAATCTTAAACCAGAAAAGTGCACTTAGGAATCATAGAGGACCCAAGGAAAGGACTTTCAGGGATCAACATTTCTTAGTAGCTTTACTAAAGCCCCTGTGAAAAAACTGATGTCCATCAAGGTCCTAAAATCCTAGATTCTTTGGGTTGGATGGACCTTAGGTATTCTGTAGCTCTGGGCTACTCTCAGTGTTTCCTGTAGATCAGTCCTGCCCAAGAGCTTTGTACTCCCCACAAGGGAATATGAATACTGAACCTGAGCGTAACCATTTAAACACTTTGACAGCAATTCCATATGGGACATCCAGGAAAGTGGAGACTGATCTCATCAAACAGGGTATCCGCCAGTTCAGTGTTTTCAAACTCACCTGGGGAAGCACACTTGTTCTGAGCTGCTAGTTCTGCACTGTAGGGCCATGTACTGGTCTGATGGATTGGAAATTAAAAAAAAAAAACAGAACTGGTTCTTCGCCACAGAGACTTTGCAAAGACCTGTTCTAGTTAAAGAGCCTTGTTTTAAACAAGAAAATACATGACTTATCCAAGGAAATCTAGAAGGATAAGGACAGAACCAGAATGATATTGCACCCACAAAAGTTTTAAAATTATGCAAGTTATGCCCAACATACTGTGTTTCTTAAGACAGGGAAAGCATGCAATACATTCTAGAAACATTTCCTTAAAAATATTAAACATTTGAACTCTTTGGGCTCTTAAAAGTTTAATCATTCCTCCAAGGACTCCACATTTGAAATAAGATTTTGCTGTATATACACGCACACCTCATCATCCCACAGAAAACATGTTTTACGCTTTGTTGATGTCTTGAGGCATTATTTTGTTTCTGGGGAGTTCTTACTATAGGGTCATGCTGACGGCAGTCTCCTGTGTCAGTTTTGCCCAAGGCACTCTCTAATAGTGGATCAGGTGATGAAAGAACTCTGTGAGCCCTTGTGGTACAACTTAGGGCACATTGTGGTGACAGACTGGGTGGGGGTTCTGCAGCTGGTGGAACTCCAGGGGCCTCAAAGCATGACGAAGCCTCTTCCAGTGCCCAGGTATCTACCAATGAAAGGTGTGGGGCCAGGTAGACCAGAGCCTAGATATGCCCTTGTGACACCCTTGCACCCACTTCCTTCAGCACCATGGCCAGATAAGGCTTAACACATGTGGACAGTTCTCCTACTGCCCTGCTCGGTTTACCTTGATCTCTCATGAGTGGATGTTTTGAACTAGCTGGAAGTAGATAGTATCATGGTGGTCGAGCACCTCAATCATAACAGCATCTCTCTCACTTTATTACATTACACTTTTATCTCACTGGGTCCTCCCCGTAATCCTGTGGAGTTGGCAAGGCAACTACTACTAGATCCTTTGTTTTAAGTGAGGAGAGTAAAGGGGTCCAACAGGTGAACAGGTGTTGATTTTATCCCCAAATCAAAACTCAAATCCACCCTCATGTGTCCATCTCCATTGTCACTATCCAATTCTGAGCCACCATCATCCATCGCCTGGACAATTGTAGGAGCCTAGCAACAGTCTCCCAGCTTCACTCTCAGCCCCTCCAATTGATTATTTACATCAACAATCAGGGTATTCTTCTCAAAGTACAAATCATACTATGTCACTATAAGCTTAAAACCCTTGCATAGTTGCCATTTTTTTTTTCTTACGATGAAGTCCAAACCCTGTGACAAGGCTTGCAGGGCTCACATGATGCAGCCCTTGAGTACTTCTGTAGCCTTCTGTGCCCTGCTCTCCCCCTGATCCTGATCTGCTCCGCCCCACTAGCCTTCAGGCTCAGCAAGGTCTTTTCTGCCCTTGCCTGTCTCCCTTCCCCATCCTCCCAATGGCTACCTGTGCTCATTTGCCAACTTCCATTCTAATTCTGCTTCCTCAAGAGGACATCCCTAATCCTTCACTCCAAATGAGCCCCTCCCACTTTCTCTTTTCTCTCATACCACCCTGATCTTGTCTCACAGAGCTTGACACATTCACAGTTATGTCCACCTGTGGGTCTCTTCCTTTGAGGGCTGTCTCCCTCCCTAGACTGGAAGATTGATGAGGACAAGATGATGACAGTTTTGTTTA
The DNA here is from genome assembly GCA_032199065.1 of Smutsia gigantea. Classification (NCBI taxonomy): domain Eukaryota; kingdom Metazoa; phylum Chordata; class Mammalia; order Pholidota; family Manidae; genus Smutsia; species Smutsia gigantea. The sequence goes on from JAVSCE010016590.1 coordinate 531,267, forward strand.
CCAGCAAATATTCAGCACCTAACTCACTGCCTGTCCCAGAGCTGGACTGCTATAAATACTTGTTACATAGAAAATGAGGGGTTGATAGTGTGAGATGGTGCAGATGGGCAGGGATGATGTGAGACAATGCTACTCTGCCTTTGAACTAATTCCCAATTCCCTTTGGTTTTGGTCTTACTTAAAACACAACTGCGGGTTCCTGGAAGAAGATGTAGTCTGGCGTATAGTAGGAGCTTAATACATGTCTGAATAAAATGAATCCGTGTATAATGAAAAAATGAATAACATTTATACATCATTACAAATTCCACTGCTGGGCTCTCTATATTTATGGTGTTAGACCACATGGTGTTGCATCACTGTCCCCAAATTGCATTATAGCCCTCTCTGTTTTCTGTGGTCTAGATACCTCCCAAACACAACACACACACATTGCTGCACTTGAACCCAGATAGTCTCTGACCTCTCATTTCCCCTTTCTCTTGCCACTGCTGAAGTCTGTTCTGAGTGAGGAAGCAGCTTGGTTAAAAAACAAAAGTCCTGTTTTGTTTTATGTTTTTTTTTTTTCCTGAAGACTAGCATCAGGACATGGCTGTGATTAATACACATAATTGAAACAAATGGCCGCTAACTGCAGAAAACCATCTCCCAGCTGCTGGAGGAAGGAAATCGCTGACAGCCGGTCCCCATGAGTGGCTTCCAGAAGAGAGGAGCTAGGAGGAGCGGGAGTCGGACCGAGCACACAGCCCCAGCCCACCCCACCCCGGGGCTGCAGCTGAGGCCAGAAATGCCCTGGAGGCTTTCTTTCATGTGTGAGCTTTGCCATATAACTGTAGCGTCATCAGTTTATAGGGCTAGGGCTCAGAGCTGGCTTCTATGTCTGGCTTGTCAGCAGGATCTGTCCTACAGAATTGCCTTTTAGAATCCTTATGTCCCAGACAATCATGATGGCAAAGCCCAGGTGGAATCTCTTGTAAGAAGACAGGATGCTTCTTGGTCTATTTCAGATTTCTTCTTCCATCCTTTCCAGCTCATTCATCCGGTGCCATGGGATTGGGAGCAAGGTAGTGAGGAAGAAGAGCTGGGTTGTTGCTCTGAGTCGGCTTTGTGATCTCAAGCAGACTCTTCATCTTCCCGGACCTCAGTCTATAATGTGAGATATCAGACCAGAAGATCACTGTCCTCTCGATTCTAAGAGTCTGTATCAGAAAAATATAAATACAAAATACATGTACAAATTACAAAAATATTTAACATTACATCTGTCTACCTGTCTGCATCTACCTGTCCATCTATCTAGCTATGTATCTCCCAGCCCACTTCTTCTCAGTCCACTGTTTTATAGTTTGCACCCTATAAAAGTCATGTAGCATCTAGTTCAGGTGCATGACTTTTTCAATACATAAATCAAAAGATAAGAATCTGAAGCCCAGTGGTTGATGCACGTCAGTTTCTCTAGGCCACACGCCAGAGTCGCACATACAGCTTTGCTTTGATGTGTCTATAAAAATGAAACATCTCAGAAACCAAACAAGTGAGAGGTAAAGCCTTGGGCTAAGGTGTGTATGGTGTTCAATGAAGCTCTTCCCTGAGTCTTTTGGGGGGAGAATTTGCCACATGACACACGTTCACCCAGCACAGCTACACTGTCCTTACTGAGAACATGGGTGTAGAAGTCAGGCCCGAATGCTCCGGGAAGTCAGCTGGTGGATGGTGTGAGCACACCAGCTTCAGAGTTAAATACACCACAGTCACCATCCCTCTGGAAGACTGTGTGCTCTGTGAATGCTGACTCTGGAAGTGCACACTCTGAACATTAGGGCCTAGAAAATAGCCTGGAGAGAATGTTCTCCCAGAAGAACTAACCTTACCGAGCTTCCTCCATGTGCTCTGTATTGTTTGATTGTCTCACGTTATCCTCAAACAATCCAAGAAGCAAGGCTGTCGTCTTTATTTATATGAATTGGAAAACTGAGGATCAGGGAAGTGAGCTGCTTTTATTGAAGGTGGCCCTGTTAGTTGTGGATATCAGTGGTAACATTTTCAGTGCTTTGGTGCCAAAGAAGAAAAAGCAGTTTCTTTTTCCAAATAGGAGGGGATTTCTATAGGGATTAAATGAGGTAAATAGCATTATTAGAACTTCAGGAAGTTTGCTTCTCTCTCTGAATTCTGATTATTCTTGTCATGTTATGTGTGACTCCCTAATGCAATGGCTGTGTTCTGCCAGTTTTGGAGCCTTATACAGTTGACCTTCAAACCCATTACTGTGTAGTCAAGATCACTTCCTTGAGGAATTCCATGGGGAGGGAGGAGCATTATCCAGGAGCTAGAAATCTTCAACTGCCACTTGCATTTTCTGTAGAGCTTCTCCTCTGCTTCAGCTGAGAGTCACAAGATGTTAGGTGAAAAGCCACTGAACATCAGGGAAAAGTTGAGGCACCTGTCACCTTGTCACCGTTACCTTTTCCTAAGAATGACCCTGCTTCTAAAATTATGTTTAAAATTTCCATTTATTCTCATTGCTATGGACTGAATGTTTGTGTCCTCCCTCCCCCTCAGATTCTTATGTCAAAGCCCTAATCCTCAGTGTGATGGATTTTGGGAGGTGAAACAGGGCCAGGAAATATTTTACAGGCATGGGATTACTTATTTTTATTTCCTTGTGAATCAGTCCACAGGTTGGTATACTGATGGTAGAGCCTGGTGAAAGGAGAAAAACACCAAGTGCATTTGAAACAATTTCAACTTGGAGATACTTTTAATCATTTCAGACAAATGCAGCTAGAATGTTTACTGAGGTTTTGCCCTAGCCCTTTATGTAATATCTGGGTGGCACAGTCGCAGCTGCATGCAGATGTGTTAGGTAGCTAGGAAAATAACCTTCTTGAACTGCTTCTGATTTATTCCCCCCTCCCTCGTGTGTCTTTGTTCATAGTAAACACATCACTATAGAGCAGCGAGCAAATGAGCACTTCTTTCTCAGAGGTACATGTGGGCTTGGGTGGGCACGACCACATCTCAGAACAGCAGATAGGGCAGAAGGGGGACTCACTGGTAAGGCAGGCACACCCTGTCCCGGGGTTGGTGGGGATGGTGTTGATTGGTGTCTGGGAATCAGCATACGGAGGAAGATGGAGGACTGTCCTAGTTTATGGTGATGGAAATTACACTGGAAGCCAAGGAAAATGATGGTGACAGTGATGATTTTTCAAGTGTTTACTAAATGCCAGGTTCTGCTCTAAATCCTTTACATGTAGTATTTCATGTAAAGCTCACTGCAACCCCAGGTGAGACCTACTGTTATTATGTAATTATGCTCATTTGAAGGCATGGAAACCAAGGCTTAGAGAGTTTTAATAACTTCCCTGGTTCATGTAAGTTAACCGGAAGAGCCAGGATAAGAGCTCTTCTCAACGCCCCAAGAGATACCAAACAAGTTAAGAGTCTCTGTCAGTTTGGGAGAGACTGTGATTCTCAAAGTTCTAATCTTTCTCTCAACTTCAGAAGGACTTGCCAGTATTTTTGAGGAACATTTAATTTCTTTGAGTTATAAACTGGGGTAAGGAAGAACATGGGCTCAGTTGAAGACGGGCTCTGAGTCATGGTCAGTCTAGTTCTAGATGTAGAAGGGCAGAGAATTAGTAACATTTAAAGCGTGAAGGGATGATTTTTGGAGTCCTGTTGGCTTTTGCATGGTCCTCCAGTTATGTGAAACACCTAGAGAAATTTATTTCTGTTTTCCAGATGAGAAGCGTGAAGAAATAAGATACTTAGCAATTTGCTCTCCTTGATAAAATCCCTTTAGTGTTGACTTCCCTAATTATGTATTTTCCTAATTTAGTCATGTTAAGCTAAAATTCACCTTCTTACAGTGTGGGTTAGGGTTAGAATTTATAAAACAAAAAGAGAAAATGGTTACTCTGTTCTGAGGGATCAAGTCAGCAAATTAGTACCAATCCCCACTCCTTCAGGACAGTTATTTGTATTTAAACAACAAATGTACTAATTACAAAAGAATAACCATTTTAAAATTGCTTTTAATATACCCATGTGCATGGCAGAGTTCTTTCTTCCCTTATATCCTTGGAGATAATAAATCAGCATTTCTGTCGAAAAGCATTTGTTAATTTTGTATGCAATCACACTGATCTCTTTTCCGATTAGGAGGAATTAGTGGGATTTTATTCTATTAAATTGTATGTAACCACCATTGTCCTTGCTTGAATAATTACCTTTCACCTCAGTGCCCTCTGTTTTGGTTGACGCATTTCCTTGTGTTATTAGTATAGCTTTTTAAAAACTGCTACTTTTGAGCAAGGTGGACTGATGTTTCTGAAAGTAATCTGGATATTTGCATACTTGAGACAGTGGAGGTCATGGATTCTCACAGATTTAAGTAGAGGGTTTATACTTTCAACCAATTAGTTCTAAAACATTGGTTCTTTGAGATGGTGGTGGCGATAGAGGAAATTATCTCAGTAATTTAAAATTAAGGGGTGGAATGGGATGCAGCTGGGTCAGTGTCTTATGGTCTTGCTGAATGAGTGACTACTCGGAAATTTTGGATCCCTACAGATCCGAGGTTGAAGTAACATCCATTGCCCTCGATTCTCACCCAAGGAAAAACCTATGCAGAACTTCAATTAAACAAATGTGTTTCAAATGGTGACGGCAGAAGTATTGAGATACTGTGGTATATCTCAGTGTCATATTCTGCAAACCTTCTGTTCTGTGAGAGCTTCTGGAGCTGAAGCACTTTATTATGTAAAATTCAGCCGATTTGTCTCGTGATCCTGTAGAACCCTTTCAGTATGGCCAGAAGACATGCATTTGGGGCCTGGGAATCCTTCAGATGATTTTTATCACTTCCTTTTGGTCCCACAAAAGCAATCTTGAGTTTTGGAAAGGAATCCTAGGAAAATTGAGTGGTCTTCCATTGACTTCCACAGTCTCTTACAGTTTATAACAAGTATGCATTTTAAGGTGGTGTGGAGAGTGTACCCCTATGAGTGCAGGGTGATCTGGGCACAGAGTGGGGAGGAACTTGGGGTTAGCAATTGCTTCTCCTCTGGCAATGCCATGGCATGGCAAGATTTGTGGGAGAAATGTTCTGGACCTTGTGTTTTTCAACTTTTGCATGTTTTCATTCCGTAAATTTTTCAGGGCAGAAGCTTTGTCTTAGAAATTGTTGTGCTTTTGCATTAAGCTCCTTTGAAGTGACTGATATGGCTTATTGTGTTTAAAGATTTAAAGTATAATATTTTATAGGCTGCTAGAGTAAGCGTTACCATTTATTAATTACTTACTAATGATCCCAGCACAGTGCTAAAGGCTTTCCATATATTATGTCATTTCTTCTCCACAACAAGCCAAGACTTACAAATTATTATTTATTCTAACTTGAAGGTGAATAAATTGAGGCTTCAAGAGGTTAAATAATTTGCTGAAAAGTCTGATGACTTCTAAGGAAAGGTAGGATGTTGACTCCAAAGCTTGAACAATGTCTCAGAACTGTCTTTCTTTAGATATGCTGTATGTTAATTCAATGTTTTCCTTACACCTGAGCTACAGAATTCAGATTTCATGAGAATTTTTTATTCTGTTCTCTAGAATTCTGCAGCAGTCTTGATTATTAACCCTTTCCTCTGTCCAGTAGAGAGGAAGAGTTGTTTTAAAAGTGTGTGTTTCCTTGAGAAAGGCCTTTGGCTGTCTCTATAGTATAAAACATTCCTTTTGTCCATCAATATTTGACGACTCTCACATTGTCAGCTGGCTTGTCTGCTGACGTGTTTTAGACCCCTCTCTTTATGCAGTAAGCATCAAGGGCTGGCTATAGCAGATGCCATTTTCTACACTAGCACAAGTGTCCCTTGCCACACAACTAGGGAAATAATAAGGATGTGATTGGGAAGGAGGCTCATGGTAATAGGGCTGGGCACCCAATAGACACATAATGAATCCTTGATTATTGTGTCCTCTCCTTGGCTTTCTGCCTGTTGTAGGATTTTCTCTGGGCTGTGGTTGAGAGCTGACACCTGCAGATTTGTTTGTTTTACATGTGTAGCTGAATAGTCAAAATGCTTTCTCCACCTAAAACAGAGGCAGGGCAAGAGTCATATAGAGTCAGACTGGCAGTTGTTAGGCGATGTGATTTGAAAGACTTTGTGGGATCTCCCAACTAAAAAAATCCAGTCCTTTTGATGCCTGAAATTTCACGGCTATGGCTGGATTCCATTGGGTTGAGCAATGGCCCTTCTTAAAGAAATGCAAACTCTCGTCACGTGGAAAGGTAACGATTATGTCCCTAACATACTAACATGATCTTTGGTGCTTATTAAAGTCTTGAAGTGGAAGAAAGGGTGTGGGTGGATGAGGAGATGGGAAAGGTTGTCCATTGAACAATTTGGCTTAGAGCTGCCTGGCGACAGGGCAACACTGTGTCTACTGCACAGACAGGGCCTGAGTGCTGAATGCTGCACAAGGGGACGTGCTTCCAGCTTCCACTGTTTCTGGGAAGAGGCTTTTCCAGAAGAGAACTGAGGGACTGAGGAAAGGGCTCTGGGCACCAGAGGACTGCTAGGCTTCTCGCAGAGCAGCAGGGAAGAGGTTAGCCAGCACTGTGCAGCAGCAGATATCATGGCCGGAGAAGCTCGAGCAACACAGTGAGTGAGCTTTCATAGGAAGGTCTCAAGGTCAGCAGGGGCTACTTCTACTTACTCAGGCCATCCTCAGAGGAACTGGGAGGAGAAGAAGGATCTGGAAATCTAGGAGGGAAAAATTGGAAAGTTGCAAGCCGACAGCTGGTGGGGAGATCCCTGGCTCGGGGGTCAGCGATGGTGTTGGGGGTCTTGGTTCTACATCTAACTAGCTCTGTGACCCAGTGAGAGTCTCATGACCTTTTCACCTTCCTATTTGTTGTCTGTAAAATGAGGGCGCTTGACAGGAGAGATCCCAAAGTTCCCTTCTGGTTGTGCAGAATATAAATCTTAAAATATTGCACCTGTATTTCATGGAAAAGCATGAGGGGTGATTTTTCTCTTCATGATCCATCAGTGATGGGGTTTCCGTCAAGTGACTCGTAGGGCCTGATGCCTCTTTCCTGCCCTGCCACCCAGAGGGTACTGATGTCTTAGGAATACGCAAGGTGAGGGCTGTGCTCTTCTTTTTTTGTTTTTGTTTTTTGATTTAGCCTGTATTGATTGAAAACCAGAGATGCTAATATGCGGTGCCACAGAAAGGTCATTGGCAGTGTCCCTGTGCCCTCCAGAGAGGCAGGTGCCTCTTGGACTTAGCCTGGATTGCCCACATCGGGGAAAGACTTGGACAAAGAAGGGCCTTGGACAAAGAAGGCCCCACCCATAGGAGCTGAAAGGGAACCTTTCTCACCTTCAGACTGGCAGGGTGCAGGTTAATTCCTCCATAGGAAGGGAGGGAGAAATGATGCTTGACAATCAGCCACAGCTTTAGAACTTCCCCAGGCCTGAATCCCTGGGAGGCTCAGGTAGGCTTTGAGGCTTCAGATGAGGCATCCAGGGATCGATCTCCCTCTGCATGTGCATGAGGCTTTGAGGTTGCCCAGTGAGGTAGTACAGGGCGGTGGTGAAGCGTGAAGACTTTTGGGTCAGCCGGACCTGGTGGTGAACCTGGGTGTCGCTTCCTACCAGCTGAGCCACTGTGGACAGATCACAAAACCTGAACACGCACGTCTGTCGGATAGACTCTATCACAGCACTTATCTCTCAGAGTTGTAATAGTTCCGTGAAGTAGTCCAGGCAGGCTGGTGAGTGTGGTGCTTAGCATGTGGCCAGCCCTCCAGAATGGGTTGCTACTATTCCTATGAAACACTACCATTCTATGGCCAGTGAAAAGTGACCTGTTAGGGAGGGAAACAGATCACCTGGAGTAACTGAGCTCAGGGAACCACTTAGAACTCTAGGAGAAGGAACTTGATCTCCAGGAACACTCAGCTCTCCTCAGATTCACCACCCTTAGTACAGTTTGTAGGATGATGAGTTCTGACTATCCTGTGTAGCTCTCCTTCACCTCTCCAGCCACAGGGGTGCTGAGTCCCAGCTGTATCTGAGAAAGCACTTGTGTCTGCATAGTTCACACCATATTCAACAAGGGCAGGGAAATGAAATGCATCTGTCACAGATCTGCAGAAAACAGTCACCACAGACACTTCCTTAAAGGGTTGGATCATTATTTTTCCCCTTCAAAACAAATATCAAAACTTAAAAAAAAGAATTCCTTTTTGTGTTTAGATACGTATGTTTGTTTACAATTCTACTGCAAAATATTGAGAATGCTCTGACCTCTCTGTGGATGGATGTATACATGCCTCCCCAAATATGATTTATGTCAATATCAGATAAAAGTCATCCATGTATTTCAGATGAGATGGGAAAGGATGCAGTTTGCCAAGCAGGTATGGCATAAAGGAATGTGTTTATAGGTCTTCAGAGGGCTGTCCTCTCCCCCATCTCTACCCCCACCCAGGGCCTTGAGTGGGGGTGAGACCATTGCTGGCTGGTTTTGGCCCATCTGAGTTACTAACATGAGGAGTTTCAGAGATTTCCTGAGGTTGAGGGCATTCGTACCCACTTGGAGTGCCTGTCAGGGCTCATGGAGAGTGGAGAGGCATTTTATATATCACATGCTATTGCATGCCATAGCTGCTTCTTTCTTGTCCTCTTTATTTTCCCTCACCAGCCTGGTTCTCAGATTTATTAACAGTCTTTTCATGCCTTCTGCAGCCATCAGGAGGAGAAATAAAGATGGCTGGGAGAATCTACCCTTCTTGTGCTTGTCCCTCTTCCCTGCTTGGTTTGTCTTTGGTCTCTTCTTTCTTACAGTTTTTGTGTTGCTGCTCTTCATTAGGCATGAGTTTCTTTTCCCTTCCTCATTCCTCCTCCATTGCTTTCACTTGTTTTGATGCCTTTGTTTTTCCCTGGACTTGAGCACAGTGGGAGAAAGGTCAGCTGTCAGAAGAGGGCTGTACACCACTGATAAGGCCTTCAGGAGATTGCACTGGAGTCATTAAACACATTCCCTCCCTAAAGCCCTAGAGTTTCCTCTGCCACAGGGGGAAGAGAGCAAGGAGCTCAAAGAGTAGAAAAAGGCAGCTCACATCAGTGAGTGGCTTAGCCACGCGAGCACTGAACAGCACACTGCTTACCCGGAGCCATTCTCCAGGGGCAGATGCTGCCCAGTGCCACTCTGGTGAGTCTGAGATGTTGACCTAAGTGTGCATGTGAATGAGACACACATGCAGGAGGCCTTGGAATAAGGACTCAAATGGCAATTAGGCAACTGGCATTCTGGAGATCAAACTTTTGAAACTTGTCCCTTCAGTTATTGGGTTCATGTGTCCACCCATGAACTGATTCACTTGCATAAAAATAAGAAAGCCTGGGTTCTGGTCTTGACTCTAGTGCTGATTCCTTCGGACAAACACTAAACTATGGTAGACTTATGAGAAGTAGAGAGTGAGATTTTAAAAGTGCTTTCCATCACTAATAGCTAGATTTCAACTACCCAACTCTGCAAAGTAGAAGTGAGGAACGTATCTCTTCTTGGATGTGGATGTGAAAATAATTTAATTCCTTTTTCTTTAAGTGCTTGAAGTAAACTCAAAGTCAGAGTTCTTGGAACTCATCCATATATCTTGTCCAGCAGGAATTCACGATGGGATTCGGAAGGGCTTTTAAAGAAATAGTGGACATCCTCTGGAATGGAAAAAAATAAAAAGGAAAATTACATGGATAATAATACCATTGAGTTGCGTAATTCTTCCTGTGCTTTAAAAGTTCATCCACACTTTGTAATGACCTGCTTTAAAGGTATTTTCTGTTTTAGCCTAACCTGAGAAATGCAACTTGCTAAAATTTGATGAAACTCTTCTGTGTTCACTATCAACCTACTACATGACAAATGTTCTCAGTTACCTTTGTTGAATGGATGAATGAGTGATCGAATGAGTAACTTAAGCCTTAAAATAACACACAGTCAACTGCGTCTGTTTGGCTCTCACTGGTTCCAAGCACGGTAATGGTGGGATACAGTGAGGAGCTATGGTAAATAATGGCGGCCGCGAAGGGTGTGCAGTAAGGTTATATTGGTAGCTGTGTTGTCTTGCCATAGAAAAGGGAACCCAAAAGGATAATGCCTAGAGCACAGCCAGCTTGAGATAGTCTCAAAGAGGGTCTCTGTCCAGACAGCCACCACAAAGCCCCTGGAAGGTCACACAGTGGTCCCTGCGCTCCTGATTGCCAGGCAGCACCTTTTATAGGGAAACTAGCTCGTACTGCAGTAAAAGCAGCAATGTGCTTGAAGGCAGACCCGAGCCCAGCCTCGCTCTAAACTCCTCGTTGTCATTGGTTTTCTAACTGGATAGTCTTGAACCCCTGAATCTCAGCTTCTCCCTTTGAAAACTTCAGAAGACAATACCTTCATAGGTTGTTGTGAAGATGATACGCTGTCTTCCTTGTGTACTACTAAACCAGAGCTGAAGCCCTGATGAAGAGTGAGCCTCAGACGAGGTAGCTGGTGCCTTCACCACGGGCTCCATCCTGGGGACTGTGCAGGGCATTTTCTGGCACATAGAACAGTGAGGATAATGCCTGCTCCCTAAGGTCATTGTAGGATCAAAAAGACAGTAATTGTAAAGGTCCTCTCACTGGGCCAGGCACATAGTAGAGGAACTGTAAATACCTGTTCCTTTCCTTTTCCTTTCTTTTATGATGTCTTCTTTGGTTTCTACTTCAGTTGAGGGCAGCAGGGCACTATTGCTCTTTTTCAAAGTGGCCCAGTGTCATTGAGAGGTGTGTCAAAGGCCCCAGAAAATGGGTGGCCTTAGCTGGTTAATGGGGCAGGGGTCGTGGGATAGCAGCGAGGGGAAGGAAGAATGAGCAGCAGTCAGGGACAAAAGACAGAGCCTTTTCTGGCGAGCCTGAGTGCACATGAGGAGCTGCTTCTGAAGCTTTTGCAAAGTTTCTACCTGTTCCTGCAGTTTTCCTAGTAGTTGCCAGAGGAACACTACCATTGGCATAAATTGTTCCATACACCCTAATTAGTCCCTTATAATAGAGAAAACAGTTATGATCCCAAATTCAAACAGTTGGAAAGCAAAAGCTCTTTATTCATGGTGGTGTACAGCATGAATTGATGATGAGCTAGAAATTCCAAAGAGCCTTCTGAATCTTCAAAGGGAGTCCAGGTTATTCTTAGGATGAGTTCAGTTTAAAGTTCGTAAAAAAGTTATATACCATAGCAGTGAATACATATATTGTCTGTGTGATTCTTTGTTCTTCAAAAACTAGAATGTCAAGTCAGAAATCACAGCTAACAAAAGCATCCCATTTAGTCACACTCTTTTCTTTGTTAATGATTCCAGGTGATTTAAAATTTATTTGAGCTGCTTAAAGTTTTTATCTTCTGACATATATAGAGAGACCCATGTAGAGGCTATATGGGGAACGCCCATGTACAGTGACCAATCATCCTGGTGGTCCAGGGATCGTCCCTGTTTTAGCACAGGAAGTCCCATGTCCTGGTAAACTTCTCAATCCCAGACAAATTGGGGTGGTTACTCTGCCTGAAGCACCTGGTAAACCCCTTTTCAGGAGAGCACCATGTTTTGACCAACATCTGACTGACAACACACAAAGAAGATTCTCTTGTTCAGTGGTTCTTCAAACTTCTGGATTTTGTTGACAAGTAAAACTTTTACAGGAAAGGGAAGAAGTAAAGTAGGGTTGACTACTTTTTATTTTGCTAAATAATGGCATTAACAAATTTCATCTATCATCACCATCATTTTGTAAAAGAGAGGAAATTACAAAACCACAAATGCAGAAAGGAGTAGAATGAAAGCTTCCTGTTCCCAGTGCCAAGCAGTGTCTGGCATTGAGTAGGTCCTACAGAAATACTTGTTGCATGAATAAATATTGCCTAAGTTTAGCTCCTATTAAAAAGTATACTACATTTTCCATATTTTCCTGATTGTTCCACGGATTGGTGAAAACTTGACCTGAGACCATTGTTTGGGAGCCAGTTGCTGGATCCAAGTCTGTAGACTATAGGGGTTTTTTTATGGTAATTTTCATTGTAAATTATGATAATGGAATTCTGAGGTCTGTCTTAGTCACATGTCCACTAGTTTGTGGGGTCAGTATCTCATGATATGGTCCTTCTGGAGAGAGATAAGACTAGGTATCTGGGCCTTAAATCAGAGAGCAAGATTCAGTCAACTTCCTCTTAGACTTCAACTGCCACCATATTGAGATACATCTTTGTTGATATCAACATGGGAATTTCGCTATATCTGGCAGGTACTAGCCACCAGTCTTCCTTGTTTTTTTGTCTTGGACAGTGTTTCTGTGTGCCTTAAGTCTCCTTCTCTTTCTTTGTTCTGATTCATTTACCTACAAAGTGTGGTCAGAAAACTTGATCAGCTAGTGATATATGCATATATCACCAGTTTAAGTCTGGGTTCTCCTATGCAATGTCTTCATCCCATCGTTGGGATATCCAAATAATTCATTATTTTATTATAACCTATGGATAAAAAATTGCCCTTGATTTACTTAGTGTTTCTGGAGAGGGTTGAGGTTTTGGTAGGAACTATAACTATCCATTGTAAATGGCTATACAAGTCACAGAACTAATCCAGTTTTATTCTCTATTTCAGTCTTATAATCCCAGTTTTGTGCATTCTTTTTAATCACAAGTCAACTAACTTTTTCCTTCTGCAAACCTAAGCATATTTCTGACTGTAACCTGTGCTGCCATAACCTAGAGTCCAGCTCTTTGGCCCAGGAGCTTCAGCGAGCTTGTTGGGGGACACAGTGTCTATAAATGGTTTGTGATCATTCTGACTCAGAAGAAGGTCAGACAATTTAGATTCTGTGCATCAAAAGTGGATTTCCTTATTTATGCTCTCATAATTAAGTGGTTTTTGTTTTTTTAGCATTTATGTACTTCTAGTGTTGAAGATATACAGAATCCCCACAATTTTCCCTGTCGTTCTTATGATCTTTATTTATATTCCAAAGTATGTGGTTTATACGTCTTAAGTTGTTTTTTGAAAATCTAGGCTTGTTGGGCAGATAGAGAAGTTCCTGTAAAAGCTTCAGAAGGATGCTTTACAAAATTAGGTAATATTTGTGAAAGTGGTTTGGAAAATGTGCCATGTTCTGCAAGTATCTTTTTTTTTTTTAAAGAAATGAATAGCTTATCTCCCATGGCAATACTATTGACATAGGTCTGTGCAAAAGATTCCCAGCCCTCAGTGGGAGGTAGCATCATCTGGCTTAAAGCATATAGTGTTTGGAAGTTGACCTTGGTTTGTATTTTGGATCTGCTTTTTACTAGCTGTGATGTTGTGTAAGTACAGTTGACCCTTGAACATCATGGGTTGGAACTGTGCAGGTCCAGTTATATGTGGAGTGTTTTCAATAAATATATTGGAAATTGTTTTGGAGATTGTGACAATTTGAAAAAAACATTTTCTTTTCTCTAGCTTACTTTATTGTAAGAATAGAGTATATAATACATATACAAAATATGTGTTGACATTTTATGCTACCCATAAGGCTTCTAGTCAACATTAGGCTATTAGTAGTTAAGTTTTGGGGGAGTCAAATGTTATACATGGATTTTCCATCGCAGGGAGTTTAGTGCCTTTAACCCTGCATTGTTCAAAGGTCAGCTGTATTTCACCCCTGGTGAAATACAGTTTTACCATTGGTAAACTGGGGCTTGTAAAACCTTATTTCACAGAGCTTTTGTGAGAGTTAAATAAGAAACACACCAAGTATTCCAATAAAAAGCTCCCCTTTCAGATGACACATGAATACACAGATCTGTAATATCTATTAATAATACATTAGTTCACATAGCAGTGTTTTGAACTCTTGTAACTTAAGTCACCAAAACAGGTCTTGGGTTAATTTTTTTCAAATACTGTGTATATAGTATTTGTTTTACTGGGACTCTTTATCAAAGCCTGGAGTATAATATAGTTTTAATAAATGTGTCTGTCCTTATTACAACCTCGCAAAAAAAAATCTTCTACCTTTAAAAAAGACTGCTAATTCTGAGATGAAGAAATGATGAAAATGAAATAAACCCTTTATGCTAGTTGTATGTGTATTATTAGTATTATAATTGAATTTGCTTATCACTAAAGATTTTCTCCTGTATTTAGGCTTCTTAAATCAAGCTACTGATTTTTAAGTCTGCCTCTTTCAGAAATACCCTTCCAACATACCCTGTCTTCCTCCATTGCTTCATTCAGATTCTTTTATTTGGTTACTTTAGACCCTGTGCATTATAAGTCCCTTTTTGAAAGTGCTGGAACAAGGCAGTTTTTATTTTTATCAGTATCAGCATCAGCCCCCATCTCTCTCCTTCCTGCTATGTTTATTTCCTTGGGAGGGAAAGGAAATGCACACCAAGTGGTAAAAGAAGAGGCAGTGCAGGTTTCTAGGATTTGTACCTGCACATTGGCAAAGTCTGTGTCTCTGAACAGGCCTTTAATCACCTGGGCTCAAGTGTTCAGCACTGAAAGCTTTAAGAGTACTGCAGAAATGGTAGATTAGCCGCATTTAACAAAATAGAAAGTTTTCATTGTGTCATAAAAAGCCTTATTGATTTTGCCCAGGCATTGACTCTGGGGCCTTTTAACAAGCCACTCTGTCTAGACTTGCAGGCTAGAGCCCACAGTGCTAACAAAGGAGGAACTGGGCTGCCTGCTGTGGGGGGAGACCAAAGGGAAGGACACAGATTCAGGTTTCTCAGTGGGAATTTTCTTATGGGCTAGGCTGATTGTATTCTGAGATGGAAAAAGTGTTGGGAGGCTTGTGTAGATGGGCTGGTGACATACCCCAGCCTCCAGGCATGTTTGACTCAGCATTTGCTGTGGAGCTGGCACATGGTAACAAATGAAGGTGTCTTTTCTCTCCCTCAGCTTCCATCAACATTTCCTCCCTCGGTCCTTAGTTAGCCAGATTGAACTCTGTGATGCCATTCATGCCTAGGCACTGAGCGGTGGGTCTCCCGGAGCGGCTTAGGACAGGGAGGGGGCAGGAAGAGGAACTGGTGACTTTAGTGTCATAGTGACCAATTCAACTGCTTTTCAATTCAGTTTTGCAACTCGTCTTTAACATTCTAGGGTACATGGGAGATTTTGAAAAGGTATGAAGAATTGGTGTTCACAGGGTATGGTTGAGGAGTTAGCATCTACATAAAAAACACCACAGAAGTATTCAGGCAATTAGGTGTTTTATCAGAATCATCTGCAGGGATTTAACTTGTGGAAAGTATGAAATATTTAAAACGAAGAAGTATAGACCCTATAGTAGAGGATATTATAAACATTGGCTTAGCTATTGCCCAGACTAAGTCTTAGTGTTTGCCTTTTTGCTCTATATCCTTTTACAAAGATTTATTCTTGTTTGACTGCCTCCCTGGTTCCACTTCTCTCCCACTCTGGAAGTAAACACTACCTAAAATTGATGGGTAGATTGCTTCTATGTCTTCTGCTCTTGTTACATATAAACAGAGCTGCAATATACAATGTTTAGTTATCATTTTGTGTGTTGTGTGTATGTGTCTATAAGTTAATGGAGGTAAAACTTATTGGCCAGCCACAATTCATAGTCATTTTTCTCTGTGTATTCTGGGCTGAATGAAGGAAATATCAGGTAAACATCTTTAACACCTCCCTTTTGATCACCCAAATGAAGCTTGGCAGTCTTTTAGGACCAGGAACCAGGAATATCTGTAGGAAGTTTCACATAATACCAAATTGCCTCATTTTCTTTGGATACGTAAAGGTGGACAGTTCAGCAAAGTAATTTTGATAGAGACTTACTGAGGCAGGCAGTAGATTAGATCATTTCTAAGGTTTCTTCTGACACTCGGGGGATGATTTTTGTTATGGAGGATTCTTCACTTTCATCTTAGATGAAAGAGATTTAACAGAAATAAATATTTTAGAAGTTCATATGGGTTTAAGATCCGTATTTATTGGTTCTATGTATCTTAATACCTGTATGAGTTTTTCCAAATTATTTCATGCCTTTTACATTCCTTTCTGAGCAGTATGTGTGGATACAGTAAGTATCTAAAATTTAGGTGGCAGTGAGGGTCTGTGTATGTATCACTATAAAAAACAAACATTTCATATGATCTACTTCCTGCTCTAGAATCACTGTGGATATTTTTCATTATTTAATTTTGTTTGTATCCAAACTACAGTCCTCCATACTCTTCTCTCCAGCTCTTTATCCCTAGTAATTTTTTGTTGTTGTTCTCACCAAGTCCATAGATTATAGTCCCACTAGAGGCACTGATATTCCCGCACAACTGCCTTAGTTATTGTGTAACTTGGATAAAAGGAGCAGGATAACAAACAAACAAACAAACATTCAGATTATACTTTTGTACTTGGCTGGGTAAAAGGATATGTAGGTTTGTGGATGTGTACATTTTCTGTTATTTTTCTTTTATTCAAAAAACCCAAAACTCAACCTAAAACTTATCTTCAGGAAGGTGACCCAGGTTAAGTTCTTTGCCATTATAATCACCCATCTCCTCAGTATAACTTTAAAAAATGTGTCTCAGTAAAACACAGTGGCACAGAGCTGGTTTTGAAATTATTGCTGTAATTGATATATTTACTTGTCCCTGACTTCACGTAGTTCCAGATGTGTCTATTATCTTCCTAGTCTGAGTGAGAGCAATCCAGGACTGGTTTTCTGAGCTGACAGCCATAACATTCTGGACCATCTGAGGAACAGGCACAAGAGTCAAACTGGTAGGCAGGTCAAGGAACTAAACGTCAGTTTCCTTACTGGTGGGGCTGAGTTAGAGAATGTGGCTTTGGTCTGCAGTCAGATTTGGCTTCCTTGTAATCCCCCCCTCCCCCGAATTAACTCAGCCACTCAGCTGTAGGCGAAGAGGTGGAAAACCGCAGAGCTTTTTCTGCAGGGGCAGAGTTTACTGCATGGGGGAATGATAGAGGAGAACTCAGTTGTTGTAGGAAGGGCAGATCTGAGGGAGAGAGACAGACAATCACGCAGCAATATGACCACCTAGTTAAGAAATGTGGGCTACTCCTCTCCTTGGTCAAAGGGAAGGAGTAAAGGAGAGAAGGTCAAAGTGTTACTCCAAAGCTATTCTATTCTGGAGAATGGGGAGGAAATGTTCTCATGGAGTCACAGGGACAGGGAAATGGAGTTCCCTTTATAAGACAGAGCACACTGTTTCTTTTTTGTTCGTTGTGTGTTTGACTGACAGACTACAGTTAAACTGGGAAGCCAGTAGTGAAAGAGGCGTGATTGTATTTGAGTTATATGTACCTGGTGGTTAAGAGAAAATAAAATGTACATCTTATTACATAAATATTACAAGTGGACAGGCAGGTATGTGCAGTCCAGTTGCCTCAGGCTGTGGTTTTTTAGTGATATCCATTCTTTGCTGGGAATGTCTCCTTGATCCTTCTTCATCTTGCTAGCCGTTTGCATGCCCACTGATACAACACAAGTACAACTGTGCCACTCACAAGCCAAAGTTTCCAGTGCAGGCCCCCCGTCCCCAGTGCCTCAGAGATCTGGCAGACAAGGCCCCGGCCTCACCTTGAGCCTGCACACATGCCTTGCCTTCCACTGAACACCCCTGCTCTTCTAAAGACCATACCAGTCAACATGCTGTTTCTTCGAACTAAAACTTCATCCCTCCCTCAGTTTGGTGGACTCCTACTTGAACTTCAAGATGCAGGTTAAGTTTCACCTGCTATACAGTGTCTCCAGAGTCAGTTTTCCCTTCCTCTGTGTGCCTCTATGACCTATTAAGCATCCTCTGTACTGAACTATAATTTCTTGTGTATTGTGTGCATTCTCACCACTGTCACCACCACCACCAACAACCAGCAAACATGGATGGCTACAGTTGAGAACTGAGCCAGGGACTATCTGATTCATATCTCAGGACAACTTTATAAAATACGTCCAACGGCTATTCCCATTTTGTAGATCAGGAAACTAAGGGTTAGAGAAGTGATAAACTAAGGTTCCATTGAGTTGAGCTCCAGAGTTGACTGTCAAATCCATGTCTGTCCAATTCAAAGCCCTTACATGACATTTCATGTCCTCAAGTCCACAGGGCCCCTATCCTGTGAGTCCACGTCAGGATCTGGCACTGAGTAGGCATTCAGGTTTTTTTCTTTTAGCTTTGCAGTTCCTCTTCTTCAGTAAAGTGTTAGCTAATTATTCCAATTCCCAGAGTTGCCTTATGGCTTAAGTGCATCCAGTGCTGGGCATATCACCTGGTGTATAGTAGGCACCTGCAAATACTTACTCCTTAAGGGAATTAACAGAAAATTTAGGTTCTACTGTGATGCAGCTGACAGCAGTGCAGCCTTCAGGATGCCTTTAGCATTCTAGTGATTTCAGTGAAGCATGATTTTCCAGGCCATTCTTTTGTGGACTGAGGCAGCTTCTCCTGCCAGGATACCGACTGTTTATTTTCCAAGTGACAACTTGATTTACTGTTTTCCTTTTCATCACTTTCAAGAAGCATCTTCAGGCAAGAGAGTGACCCAGGCAGCGTGGAAAAGTCCATTTATTCCTCTGCTGCATCTTTCCTACAGAGAGTGTGAGGATAAGCATTGCAAACGGCTCAGGAGGTCAGATTTCCTATATGTTTTGTAATGTAGGATTGCTCATAGTGACACAATTTGCTGTCTGCTGATACACTCTGCTTTTAAAATACTCGTATGATGAGATGTGGTAGGTAAAGGATTCATTATCTTTCCTTGGGGGATGGCTCTGCAGTTTGATATATTCAAATGCTTTGCTTGGCCCTAAAATATTGTAAGGGAAATGGGACAGGAATAACCAGGAATGGAGTCACTTTTGCTATCCTTTGCCTTTTTTACTCAATCATGGTGTTCCCCATTTCTAGCAGGAAAAGTCATTAGGTGATGTACAGTAGAATTTGCCCTTGTAAAAGGATTTCTGCTTTCCTTCATTTTTGCATATATGACCATCTCACAGCCAACAGCTAACTTGGGTGTCTACCTACAGCTTGGAAGAGGCCCTTACAGGTGGGGGTTCTCATTCTGGAGGTTGAAGTCTTAGCAGGTTGCATGGAAAGGAAACAGAATTGTGTATGAACAAACTCACATAGTCCTTAACTTATTCCTTTAGTGACAAACTACCCAGATTGCTATTTTAGTTCAAGGCACCTTTCAGAATTGAGTGGATATGCAGCCCCACTTAGGAATGAGCAGAACCATTGGGGAATTGTGGACTTCTCTAAAAGTTTATTTCTGCTTTGCGTACCCCCTGCCTGGGGCCAAGTGCTCCTTTTGTCATCATCAGAGCTTCTTTGCATGGGAAGCGGTGCCCAGAAGAATTAGGAGATGTGTCAGTTCACAGCTCAGGAACCTGCAACCTCTCAGTTCAGCTGCATGGATGGAGGAGGGACAATGCTGTGCCTGCTGAGTTTGTGGATCAGAGCAGAGGGGTCAGCAGGCTGACCCCAGGACCACAGGCTGTCCCCTTGTCTGGTGGGGTGGGGGGCCCGCAACAGTTTCTGTGATTTTGTGCCTCATTGGCTCCCAGGTGGCCAGGCCAGGATGGCCAGCTGGGCTTATCTTTGCATCAGTGCAGCGCTGCTGCCCAGAGGCCAGCTGCAGGACAAAGGGGTCAAAGATGAGAACGGTGTTGCTCATGTGTCTGAGGTGCATCCTCAGGAGCCGGCTTCCCCTCCCCTTCGGAGCACAGCAGGTGTTCTGGTCAGGCCTAGTGGTTAGAGCCACTCCAAGGGGGTTAGAGTTTTAATAGGCACTTCCAAGTGGTGGTTAAAAATTCCATTTTTAATGTCAGTGAAGAGCACGATCTTCTCTGTTTGACTTTTTCCAGTGTGCTACTAGACCTTCGGAATACAACCAACTCCACTCCCTGGTCCCCTGCTTGGGCTCTCGCTCCCTGAATGGACTCTTACCTGTCACTGTCAATGGCTTCTCCTTTTGACACATTGAACTGCAAGCAGTTGCAGGGCATCAGGTAGAGGATCCTAGGTACCTACTCCTCTGAGAATTTACGTTCCTGACAAGGTGGTAGCATGGTGTAATAGGAGAAGCAGTGAAATGAGAAGCAGGGAGTTGAGGTGTTGGAACTGGCCTCAATGCTTTCTAGTGCCTGGAGACTGTGTCTAAACTGTATGTGCCTCCACTCCTTACACTGGCGTAATCATAGCAGAGGGGCCTCACAGAGTGCTGAGAGAATGCAGTTAACGATTAAGAAAGCATTTGGAAATATATGATATTTTAGAAACTGTGCACCATCTGTTTGCAAATGAACCTAGAATCCTTTATCCATTCCTGATGTCCTCAGTTGAGTCCTTTGATGTCTGACGGCACGTCACTGTTCTCAGTGTTTACCTCCAGCCCTTGGTTTTCCAGGGCTACCTTTGGATCTTAACTATCCAGACTTTGGCTGCCTCCTCTGGTCTCTGGTTTGCAGTTATCTCTCCTCGTAGTTCCTTAGGTTGTCTCTTCTAGGAACGTTTTGCTTCCATTCTTGCCCAGTGAAATGCAAACCTCACTCAGGAACTGTATCAACTTCCAGGTTGAACCCATCCTTGGGATCCCCTGGAAAAAGAGTTTAAATGTGTGACCTTTTAACTGGGCTCCCTGCCTTCATTCAGTTCTTTCTTATTTCCAGTTCATTCTCAACCCAACATAAGCTGGGTTGTATAATCTTTTTTTAAATGTGATATTTTGAAAATACAAATCAGACTCTCCCTCTTCTTGGTGAAATTGTACCATGGTTTCTTATAATCTTCAGAATAAAGTTCAGATTTCTTCATCTCGAGGCCTAAGGCACTAAGCTATGTGGAGCCACAGGCCTAATTAAACAGTGATATGTATTTCTTAGATTGCACAGTAAAAAATTATTGCACTGAATATTTTAATGTTTTAGAATTTCTCAGAGAAACAAGAGTTATAAATCACTAGATGATGTTTGTTTGTTTTCATTTTTTTGGAGAGAGAGTGGGAAATAGCATTGAGTAAATGTGTGTTCATGCTACATATATATCAGTACTTGGATTAACAAGCCAGTTGCAAGATCAGTACTTTATGTGTCTTACAAAAGCTGATTTAGAATCTTGAGTTATTCCTATCTAGGTGACATCTAGTGTTTAATCAATTGGATTCTTACAAATAATGGGTAAATGATTAGTTGTCATACAGAGTTGAGCTCTGCTTTTCATGCAGTGAGAATAACATTTTTATTTTAGCACTTGTGCAATTGGTTGTAAACTTTGGGGTGATATAATTTAAATGGATCTAAACAGTCCATTAGCGATGTCCGTGGCCACATCTTGCCAAGCTGTAGCTTTATGCTAAGCTGTTGTGTACTGTATTACATAATCCTCTGCATGCATTTTCTCCACCTATTTATCTTGAATACATACAAGGTGACTGCACTGTCTCTTCAACCTCCTTCTCAGTGTAAACACTAAGTATAGAAAACACACATTTGGGGCACTATTAACGTTTTTCTACTGGAGAGTTGGGAGAATCGAATGAGCTAAGAAATGTGTGTTTGTCACTAGTTTTGTACCTGTTAGTTATGTTCACTGTCAACTTAGTATGGTTTTCAAGGTGAAAAGAAAGTGCTTGAACCTTAGCTACTGTAAGGAAATTAAGACAGATTGGTGTCTTAGGAGAAAAATGTCCGTTTTGCGGATATTACACAGAAATGATTTTTTCAAGGTCCTTACCCTTTCTCCTTCCAAGCCCCTGATTTGCTCTTTTAAAGACTGGGTCATGTGCTGACAATGCCTCTCTTCCCCATAACAATCAGGAGAAAAGTATCTCATGAATTAAAAATGATATAATTTTGCTCATCTAGAGTATGATGTGGAAAGTAGCTTTCAGTTATCTATTCCTTGTTGACATGTGGAAGAGATACCTAGCATCTGGGTAATGCTGCTCTTACAGCCTCCTCCAGCCCAGGAAGGAAGTAAATTGGGAAAATTCAACATTGAAAGGAAAGCTTGGGAAAGTTGTGAACTGTTGCAGCAGTTTTCATTAGACACTTGCAAAGGAACAAACTTGGCTACATAAAATCTTTGTTGGTGAATTTCCGTGGAGATTAGCATAAATATGCATGTGATTTACATAGACTTTATTTCTCACACTGGTTTTATTTTTTGTTTATTTATTATGATATTTTCTTTTCTATAATGATGCCATTTTTCTTCTATGTCCTTCCACATAAAAAAAAGTTCTTTTGGTTTAAACACAACCAGATTCCAGGAGGGGAAGGAAAATATTTCTTTTGGTAAGCAAGGATAATTTACATAGATTTGAGGGGTGGTGGTGATAAGTTTTTGGCTCAAATTATCCAAGGTTTGGGATGGTTTATAAGTCAATGAACTTATATGACTCTATGGAAACATTCATGTCTGTTGAGGAGCAGAATTGGAGCATGCGGCTTTTCCAAAGTGATGGGCAAAAGGAAATCTAACTGATATTTAGAAAACAGTCTAGAGGTACTACAAGTCCAGAATAGCACAAACTAACCATGTGGCCTTATGCAACCCTGCATCATATTCTAGATAGGCAATATTGTATCACTTATTCTTAGTTGCCAGTTTCTTCTTTAATAAAATAAGGGTGATAAATCAGACAATCTCTAAAACCCCTATATCTCTGAAATTTATTATTTTGACAGACACCTTGGTTTAGTTATATGAAAAATATTAAGTACCACATAGCACATTAAATAATATGCTGGTGCTTTGGTATTCTGTGTGAATGTGTGAAGCTTTCCCCTTTGAAGGGTACTAAGTGGTTAGCTCAAGCTTCACGTTAGAGACCCTCCTTTCCTTGCTCACTCATCTCACTTCAGTGTGCACACGAGGTGTAACTTAGATGCTTATGGAAGACACCGTGAATCACCACGTGTGGGGCCAAGGACAGGTGCTGTAGTTTGGCTCTGTGCACATTTACATCTGTAGGCAAAGAGCTTAGTGGCGGTAACTGCATTTGATTTGCCATCTTCTCCTCTAGGTCAGGGTCACCTCTAGGTCTATGGAACAAGGACTTGTCCAGTTGAATTTTAACGAAGCTGTTTCTTTAGAAATAAGAGGAGAGATCATGATAGGAGGGCATCCAGGGACTGGATGGATCTATTTCAAGCAGATGGTGTGAAGTTTCTACTCTATGATTTTATTTTTTGGCTACTTTTGGTAAAATGCATCAGGCGTGGGCTATATACTGAATAGAACGTGCTACTTACATATGTACGAGAGACATTGTGGTCATTTATAGGTGGACAGGTCCCTTTTGCTTATACTGGCATGTATGTGTACAAACAAAATGTTGCAGGCAGACACATATCACTGAGGCCCTCTGGAACATACAGGGCAAACTTAATCTCTTCTTTAACTCTCTGGAATATGAAATTAAGGTTCATGTTTTAATGATGTCATAATGCTGCAATTAATTTAATAGCATGTGGTGGGTGGTCATCTCTCCACATTATAAGAGTGACTCCTTTACAGCTCTTACGTCATGATGAGAAAATATTTATTTTATTTAAGTGACTTCACAAGGGCTATGATGGTTGAGAAGGGTTTGAGTTGAAGTGGGATTGGCTTTGGTTAATAAGGTGACATATAGTTCAAGAAGGGAAAATGGAATTTCCTCAAACTTATTTTGTAGCCCTCATTCTTTAGAGGGAAACTTCATCTCTAGATGTGTATCATTGTCCATTTCCTTTCATTAATAAGGTGCCTCTGATAGCTTATGACCAACCCTGGTATGAAGCAGTCCACTTTTAAGTGAAGCTGCCTGGCCAAAGGACAGATGGAAGTCCACATACTGTGTTGAAGTTTTAAGTCACCATCAACAATAATTAAATGCATTCTGACCTCTTACCTTGACAAATTTTTTTTCTTTGCAACTATCTGGTAAGCCCAGTCCGCATTTAGAATTTTTGGATTCTTCAGAGTTCTGCATTGGGAAATACTAGTACAGGGAGAACCAGCCCCTCTGGTCTGAAGCCTGGGCCTTGTCCCCATCCTCTTCCCACATTTAGCTCTATGCTATATAACAAGGTTCGTCTAAATGCACATGGCTACCCCAGCCCCCATGCCAAGCTCAGTCCAGATCGCTACACACAGTCCCCCATGGCTAGCCCTCAGACCTTGAGTATGCACACCAATAGCATGATTTGCTGTCAGAAATGGATCCAGGGAAGAAGACTGCACAAGCCCTGGAAACAGACTTGGGGCTCTTTGGATAGGGAAGTACAGTATAGCCTTGAAAGAGAATACGGGCTCCAGTGGAATTCCATCTTGGCTCCATGCATCCCTAGTCCTGTGGGGGAGAGATGCTCCGTGGGATGGTGTGACCAGGGTCATCTAAAACAGGAGACTCTTAGAATAGAGGTCCCTTTGAGTCTGAGGGAGGGATTCTTGTCAAAGCGTGTTCCCAAATTTCATTCCACTTCCTTTGCCTCATTTGCCTGATCACCTTTTTAAGGTCCCATCTCCTGTCAATAAACCCAACCCCTTCCCACGAGGCTCAGGACTCTCCCAAGGAAACCAAAGTTAGCTAGGCTATTGATGGATGGAAATTAGAGCCAAATCTTTCAGGCTAATTGATTTTTAGTTTTTGGTCAATAGAAGGTACCTAGAGCTAAAGAACCTTTTGTCAGAGCAGTTAATTATCCATTTTAAACTACCTCTTTTACAAGCATTCAAGAGCCATCCTTGAAACAAAAGCAATATAAGCCTCCTGTTATCATTTGCTATGAAATTTCCTTTTAGGTTTTTCTCCAAGAAAACTTGAAGGCAAGGCAGCAAGCTCTCCTGCACCATCATGTTGGTCTTCTATCCTTGTGCGGACATAGAGCTTCTCTGCAGTTACCGTCTCTGCTAGTTTCCCTGCTACTTAGATTCAAGTCTTGTGGGAGAACTGGAGGGGGAGCTGTGCTGGCTGGTATCAGCCCACCTGCAGGAGCAGTGCCCTGGGTGAGGCGGGTGTGTGTGTTCTCTTCGGTATTTGGTGAGTCAAGTGTTTACCGTTGCCCTCTTTGCTTTCCCTGCAGCGCGAGAGGAGAACGTGGCCACTTTCCGAGGCTCAGAGTACTTGTGCTACGACCTGTCTCAGAACCCCATCCAGAGCAGCAGCGATGAAATCACCCTCTCCTTTAAGACCTGGCAGCGGAATGGGCTCATCCTGCACACGGGCAAGTCGGCTGACTATGTCAACCTGGCTCTGAAGGATGGCGCGGTCTCCTTGGTCATTAACCTGGGGTCTGGGGCCTTTGAGGCCATTGTGGAGCCAGTGAATGGAAAATTCAACGACAACGCCTGGCATGATGTCAAAGTGACACGCAACCTCCGGCAGGTAATGGCTGAGGGGAGAGAGCGCCCGGAGGGTCGTCTTAGGTAGCTGGGGGGGAATTTTGTGAAGCAGGTGATGGATGAGGTGGAAAGGCATATAGATACAGTTTGGATTTGTCAAAGTGTGGTCTTTGCTTTTCACAAGGAAAATTATTAAAATACATCTCTCCTCATACTTTAATTCTCCCTTTGTGCTTGTTACTTAAGGAAAAAATTCAGCTGTATGGATAATAAAAGTTATAAGTACTTGCATTCCTTTTATTCTGCTTTTCTTTCCATCATTTTCGTAATTACATTTGAATCTTGTATTGTTAAATTCAATTAGAGACAGTGTTTTGTTTGTGCAGCTTGGTAGATTTTCCTCATTCTTGGAATATATGCTTTTCTTTTTAATTAAGTTAGCCATTACCATGATGCCATAATTTTAATTCCTTCCAGCTTTTTTTCCTTGTTTTAATTTACTCCTCACTTTTATTTTTTCCGTTGTTATGTTAACCTCTAACCTTGGAATGAATTAGTTGGAACCTTTCTGAATTCCTCTGTTTCTCTGTTCCTGGGTGCGGTGGTCTACTTTATTGCCCCTGTCTCTACCTCCGAGACTCTTCAGTTGACTGGGAGGCCTGGAAAGTGGAAGGACCCAAATAAAAAGGTCAACTTTGGAGCAGCCTTTCCTGGTTCTGTCCGTGCTTGAGAACTCCCATCGCTTGCCGATTCTAAGCAGGCAACTCCGTCAGGTGACAACACTCTCAGACAGCCTTAGCCAACTGCACTTGTTTTCCATTTCATAACTGACAACAGTAATAATACCTTACTAGCCCACATGAGTAAAACAAAAATCAGTTCTTATGAAGGTCAAGGTCTGGGCTAAGACAGCCTTTCCCAGGTTGTTGCTATTTTCACTTGGTTTTTCTACTTGTGAATTTGTCATTAAACCCAGTTAGACAGCATTCATCCTTTATTAATCAGGAAACATCATGCAAATTTCCAGAAAGCGCTTATCAAATTTTCTTAGGCAGTGTGATTGATTTAATGCCTTCTAATGTAAATATGAAGGCATAAGAACTGACAGGTGTTTGCATATGTTTTCCGTTTGATAAAAGTGTAACTCCTTAATAATGCTAAGTAAAAGGAGAAGATTCACACACATTGGAAACACAAAATATTTGAAACACCCATTTCCACATTTAAGAATGTTGAGGGAGCCACTTGGCTGGGAGATTCTACTCTGTCTGTGGGGAAGTTGCCAAGTAACCCAAGGCTTACAGTCCCTAGTCATCTTAAATGTATGTGGACTGGGCATTTTTGAATCACTATTTTTTTTTCTTCTAAGGCCAAAGAGTCCTGTTGCTGAGGATTTCTTTCATCATTCTCCATCCATACTTCTTCAGAAGAGAACTTCTCAACTGCCAAAGAGCCCAAATCAAATTTCCATTTGCTACCTTATAAGGGCTTGATATGTTTGAGTTGCAGAGACTAGACCAGAAAGTAAAATATGACCTTTTGCCAGTTTGACTGGCAGGTATACAGTAACACCCTTGAGGTATTAGTCAGTTGCAGAGAGGGGGAATTTTAATGTACTGGGGAGCGGAATCGGGTCATGGTTCTCACCAACCAATCTGCTTCTCTAACCCTCTCCCACTCCACACACTTCCTTGCCATTCTAGAATGATTCCAATTAGCTGTAGAAAAAGGCTTCTTTTTATTTCTACTAAAAACACTTTTCTAAAATAGAATTAGGCCATAATTCAGTCTTTTAAACTGAAAGGGGGGCAAACCAAACCATAACTCAAATATTGTTTGTGCTGTTTTAGCCAGAGCGAGCAAAGCCCTGGAGGGTTTCTCTTCCAGGTCCTAAGACCCAGTTCCTCTCCTGTGTCCTTGGTCTTGCAAGCCATTTATTAAACCTTTCTACACTACAGTTTCCATTTGTGAAATGGTGATTACAATCCTCCCCAGCCATGTGTGGTGGTTAAATATGCAAAGCACCTTATGTTCCAGGAGGATTATGAGCTCATCCATGGTCTGGGTGCTAGACTCACTGTGACATGCACACGATTTACAGGCCGAGAATTCTGTCATGAAGGTGACTGCATTTGTCCGTCACCAGGGATGCAGCCAAGTAGAGCTCAGTTCTAGACAAGACCACAGAGGCCTTAGGGTGTTGGGGTATTTCTTGGCAGAGGAAGTATGAATCTTGTAGAGAAAGTGCACCTAAAATTGGACCTCACTGAACCCTGCCTGAATTTTGCATCCAAATGCAATTTACTGAAAGAGAGGGAAATCTCAGAAAATCAGAGTTGATTTTGTAAATGCAATTCTTTCAGTACTGAATCATCCAAGATTATTATGTTGCCCATTAAAAATACATTTGTAACATCTTTTTGAGTTCTATAGGATGCATTTGAAGGGGTGGGAGGCCCTGTCTATTTTAGTTAAATTGTAAATTGCTGCATAAATATTTGATAACAAGCTTATGGCAGTCTCATCTTTTTTTTTTTTTTTGGTAAGGTTGAATGGCTTCTGTGACAAAAATTCATCTGAGGAAAGCTAACCTGATGTTTCCTGGAGTATTCACTACCAAATGAAGCAGAACTTTCCCCATTTCTTCCTTGGTCATCTATTCATGGTTCTTCCTTTGCACCAAGTCAGGGCCAAAGCCAGATAGTTTACTGGGGGTTCTGATTAAAGGAAGGAATGTGGACTGTTCCAAACTATAAATGGAATTAGGGACCACAGTAGTGAAGAGTCTCTGTGGGGATTTTTTTGGTTTTGGTTTGTTTTCTGGTCCATGACCTTGAATGAGTCCAAGGTCATGGCCATCATGAATTGCTTCACCTCTATCTGCCATTTTAGTCAAACCACAAACAAAACAAAACTGGGTTACCAGTCTTCCAGCCTTCCAGTCTCCCAGTTCAGAGTGTGTTGGAGATTTAGCATTTGAAAACAGACACAAGGAAACTAATTGTAGGACTTCGCTAATCATGTTTGACCTGCCAGTCCTCTCTGCTGTCAGCACAAGAAATGGCTTAAGAGCTTGACAAGCATTCTTAAAGAGGACTGGGGGAGAGCAATTCCAACAGGAAGCATTCTGGCAAAGAAAACAAAATAATAACTTCACTGGGTAATAAAGACGTCTCCAATTGTCAAAGACACATTCTATCTATGCAGTAATTCTAAACTGAGAAGAAAGGAAAGAGAATGTTCCCCTCCTGCTGCACAAATCCACACAAAATCAGGAGGGTTATGGATCTTTAAATAAGCACTGGAAACCTTGAGTAAACTACATAATAAAGCTGTCCTGCACTAGATGTGACCTGTAAATGTTTTAAGTTCTTTTTGTTCCAGGAGGGTCATGATTGTCCGTGATGTAGTCAGAGTCAGAAGAGAAAAAAAAAAATCCCCAACATATGGGTATTTTCAGTTCTATTTATCTACATGTGGAATGATACTTTGGAGGTCTTTGCATTCAGGACAGGTGGAAAGGGTCATGTGCTAGAGGGTGGGAAGGGAAAGGGGGCAGTGTTCATTTGGAAGGGCCCTTGGAAAGTAAGTATGCAAATTCTAACTGGGCTGAGGTGTTGTCGGAGTCGTGTCTGGAAGAAGCGGGGAGTTAAAGTGACAAGGTGGACTGCAGCTCCTTTCCTGGCCCTGCCAGGGTGCCAAGGTTTTTCATAGAGTCCTGGTCTCATTGTCTTCCCCCACTCTCTTTTTCTGTGTCGGGTGCCTTTTTTTTGAAAAACTAACACAAGATCATTCATGCAATGTGTCATTTTACTAACCGACTAATGTACTAACACCCTAACGACTCATCTTTGTTTTTAGTTTTTTTAATTAACAATCGTTCTGTTCACAATTTTTAATTTCCTTTCTTCCCCCTTTTCCGCAAAGCACTCAGGCATCGGACACGCTATGGTAAACAAACTACATTGTCTGGTAGATATCATTCTTATTGTCTCTTTTTTTGGGTTTGCCATGTGTTGCCCCCCTTTTCCTCCCCAAACCCCCTTTTATCCTCTTTAGACTCACTACTTCTTCTTTTAAAACTTTTTGTTGAATTAAATACAAGCCTTTCTTTTTCTTTAAAAAAAAAAATGGTACGGGATGCCCCTGTCCTGGAAAGGATATTTGGATGAGTTTGGTCGGGACAGTTTCCTTTTCTCCACTTTGTCATTATTTTTTCCTAAAAATATTTTTTTTAGAAAAATTCTCTGTTTAGCTATATTTGCTTTGTTTTGTTTTCTTATTTTGCAACGTCCAAGTTACAGACTAGGGGTGGCAGGAATTATATTGAAGCCTCTCTTCTCTCCGTGTTTTCCTATCCCCCTCACTCTTCCTCTTTTCTTTTCCCTCCACCCACTCCTACTACCTTTTTTCTTTCCCTTCTGTGTGGCCTTGGCTGCCACAGGTGATCTGGGGAGGAAAGAACTCTACTTGCTATATTCTTCCTTTCCTTTCTTTCACCTTACTCCCCACCGTGGCCAAAGGGAGCTCTGCCAGTTGTGTTCTCCATACAAACTCTGCATGGCATGTTTTTGTCTCGTGGATTTCCCCATTGGCATCCGACCCCTGCCCCTCATTTTCCTCCTCATTACTAACAGCCTACTGATCATCTACACAATTTCACTTTCTTTTCTCTCTCTTTCTCTTTTTTTTGTGTCTCCAATCTCCTTCATTCTCCTCTCATCCTTCATATGTTTTGGGGTTGGGTTTGGACTTTTTCTTTTCTTTTTTTTAGTGAGGGAGGTGGCAGGCAGGAAAGACTACCTTTTAGGTTTGAGTGGTTTTTGTTTTTTTTGTTTTTCACTTCCATCTTATTTTTCTGTCTGTTCAGTGCATGTAAGTGTGAAGTGGATTTTGATTCTTTCCTTTGTTTTTTCTCACCCTTGCTGACTTACCTGCCTCTTTTTCTTCTGCCTTCTTTCTTGGCTCCGGATAATTTTCGCATGGGTGTGTCAGCGTATGGTGTGTGCACGCTTTGAGGCCCCGTTTTTACTCTCTGCCTTCTGCTCCTTTCATGGATGTTGGGTGTGTGGGTGCTCATTCTTCCCCGTGAGCATTGTTATTATTATGTTGGTTCTCATGCCTCATCATTCCTTTCTTTTTGTTAGAGTTGCCTTTTCGGTTTGGGCCACTTCTCTTGGTGGTGGTGGTGGCCGCAAAGGGAGGGCAGGGGTTGGTGTCCTGGGGGAGTTCATGGCATGTGTCATCCATGACATAGCAAGATTGAGGCCCTTCTCCTTCCCTCCCTGAATGCATGTTTGTTAGTGTGGTGTGAGCCCCAAAAGAAACAAATAAAAGAGAAAAGAAAAAGAAAAGAAAAAAGGAAAAAGCCATCAACAACCAAAGGCCAACCCCGAACAAACCCCATCGTGAAACGTCTCCTTCGCTGTTTTTCACTACCACCATAAGTAACCATCATCCAGAAAATAAATGATCATTTTACCAATGAACTGAGACAAGTGATGTCGTCTGAGGAGAGTTCCATTTTCTAGCCTGACTGAGTGAAGAGTGCAGTGGGGCGAGCAGTTGCTCAGCTTAGCAGTTCCGACACCCTCTGCCAGGTCTGCAAAGGAATGCTGGAGGCTTGGGCCACAGGGAAGGCAGACCAGAAAATGGAACTTGGCTGCACATAACCAAAATCAAACCCAATTAGAAAGAATTCCTCACCAAAATCTTAATGCAAGTGATGCCACAGGTAGGGGAAGCCACCAGATTTTGATAGGAATGTAAGGTCATTGTTGGGATTTTTTTTTTTGTCCCTGTGACCCTCTACCAGGTGACAATCTCTGTGGATGGCATCCTTACCACAACGGGCTACACTCAAGAGGACTACACCATGCTGGGCTCAGATGACTTCTTCTACGTGGGAGGAAGTCCAAGCACCGCTGACTTGCCAGGCTCACCTGTCAGCAACAACTTCATGGGCTGCCTTAAAGAGGTAAAGGTCACACACCTCATTTAATGCAATAACTGTTTAAGAACAAATGAAATTTCCAGTTTGGTGATCAGATCTGTCCTCTCATCCATTCTGTGAAGCCACAGGTTGTAGCAGAAAAGACTTTGAACTTGGAAGGAGACATCCTTGGTTTTGGTCTCAGCTTAAGCTTCTTGCACAACCTTGGGTTCACCACTTAAGTGTTTTGTGGGTCTGTTTCCTCATCTAGCTAATGGGAAATTTTATCCCATGGGTGGTTGTGCTTTACAAATTTAATGAAATAACACAGATGAAGGGACTTTGAAATCATAAGGAACTAGACATGTGCAGAGTTTGATTTTGTATTTGTGACTTGTCAAGTAGAGCAGCCCTAGCTAAAGGTGGCTCGGTTTGTGGTTTCATGTCTTGTCTAAAGCATAACACATATCTGATTTTACTTTGCCAAGCATGGTATTCCCAAGAGTCTCATTATTTGAAATGAGGGAAAATTCTCAGAAAGTAACAGTAGGGCCCAGAAGACTGGTTTCCCCCCCCTGCCCCCCGAAAGCTAGCCGCTGTGAGAAAACAGGAGAGCTTTGCCATTACTCATTTATTGCTATTGTAGCTGATGTGTTGAGACCTCTTATCTGAGAGCAAAGGAACTTTGGTCAAGTGTTAAGTTCAATCTCTAAGGTCAATTATTGAGGCAAAAAGAATCAGACTAGATTTGGTGGAGTTCTTTCAGAACACTGTGTCATCAAAGCAGTACACTATACATTTTTGTTTAAGCTAAGCTTGATTACCTAAAATAGCTATACCATTTCCCTAGGGAAATTCCTCAGGAAGCTAACAGTGTTCTTTCTTGTAGATAAAGATCCCTCGTGACATCTTATGAGGCTCCTCTCAGGGCACATGTTTTATTCTTACTGTTCATTTGAAATTATTTGAACTTTGTCGAACATCAGCTGTATGTGAGATGGCATTGTACATGCATTCATTCACACCATTCAGCTGTGAGCTATGCCAAGACTGGAGTCCGTTATGCCTGGCATGCAGTGGGCATCTGATAAGCATTTATTGAATGGATAAATTTATTTTTAAGTTACCCATTCAGATAATCATTGGGTAACTTTTTTTGTGTACTGTAGTACCTAGACTTGGCTCTTTACAACCTGTGGTTTCCGTGCTTGAAGACTCCATCATCTAGGAAGGGAGACGAGATCTGTGAACAGTTACAGCTCAAGACACTCTGTGTTCAGTGCCACAGACTAAATGCTCTAATTGAGCAGCAGAAACAGATAAATTTTAGGTGAGAGTCAATTTTGGAGAAGAATTAATGTTTGAGCTTAGCCTTGCTGCAATGTATCATGTGTGAACTGAGAGGAAGGAGTGAGGAGAGACATGATAAAGGAGGGAAAAATCCAGTTGCAGCTCTGTCGTTCTTGGTCTGAAGGATGGATTATAAACGAGAACTCAGAAAGTGTTTTATTCTTTTGCTGGACATTACCTTGCCTTCTGCTGGCTACAGGGACTACACTGGTTGTTCCTGACAGAATTTCGGTAGACATAGAGCACTTCTTCCCTGGAATTTACTCCCATTTGGATAAAATAAAGATATAAACTACTCAGTATCTAATGAACCCTGAAAGACTCTTAAACACTGTTAAATCACACTACATTGGAATTGCACTTTCATCAGATAGGAACATTCTGTTGCCCCATACCTAGTTCAGGGATGAATGAGGTATGGATTGCTGTGGAGACCTCATGCATTTTTGTAGGGAAACAGCCCTGAGTGTGGAGTTTCCTCTGGACAACATCTAGGGGTGGCCTCTAGGACTAATTTTCCTTTGCACACAGTTATATTGAGCCATCTCTCAATTATACATTTTGAGACAAAGGAGGAGCTTCCTACATGCAAATCCATCAGGAAGGATGCCTCTGAACATTTTGAAACAAGCCTCATAGAAATAGGAAGATATCTATGATTTTATCCATGCAGAATCTAAAGTAAATAAAACCTACACACAAACACACACTCTTACACTGCCCAAGCAGAGAGCAGAAAGCTTCAGAAGTCGGTGAGAAGTGTCACTTAAGAGCTTACGAACTAAAGGCAGTTCTAAAAAAGTGGTAATAACAGAAATAACAGTAATTAGTAATAAAAATATACACATATCTTAGCCAGTAGCATAAATCTGCATTTAAATCCAGATCAAGTTAGAAAAAAGAAAGTCCAAAACATTGGAGGAAATGGTAGGCAAAATTAGAACTTTGTTAACTTTTCCACCATCTCTCCTTTACATATACAGGTGACCCTTGAACAGCATGCGGGTTAAGGGTGCCAAACCCCGACTCAGTTGAAAATCTGCATATAAATTTTGGCCTCCCCAAAACTTAACTACTAGTAGCCTACTGTCAACTGGAGCCTTACTGATAATATAAACAATTGATAAACACATATTTTGTGTATTATGTATATTATATACTGCAGTCTTATAATGTAAGCTAGAGAAAACAAATCTTAAAAAATTTTTTTCAACATATTTATTGAAAAGATCCATGTAAAAGTGGACCTGTGCAGCTCAAACTTGTACTGTTCAAGGGTCAATTGTATAGTAGTACAGTCTTTCTGAGGCACTTAGGAAGCATTACCATTTGTCTGAGAGTTTTAAACAGGTGATTTTGAGTCTAACGTAGTCCTGGCATATTCTTTCTTCCCATGTGATTATCACAGTTCACTCTTCTGTGGGCAGATCTGGGAAATTCTTCTTTTTTTCCTGGTATTTGTCTCTGACAATTTAGTAAACAGTCAAAGCTTCCGGCTCTGCTGGGACTTAGCTCCTTCACAAATCCACTTACTCACTTTAACTGCCTGCAGAACAGTCTCCATCTTTTTTACCATTCTTCTTCCCTTCCGTATTTCTTCCTTCCTTTTTCTGTCTTCCTGTGCCATATGTGACTCTAAGTTGCCTTAAGCTGAACTGGGTGCTCTTATGCGTCCTTTCCTTCAAAATGGGGACATGGTAAGGGGACTTTGTGGCCCAAAAGAGGTTTAAGTTTGGAGTTGCAGTTATTTCACACCTGAAAGTTAAGTTCTGGTTCTAGTATTGAGTCCAGGTAACTGGAGTTCACCTGTGTGCACACCTCCTAACTTGATACCACTGTAAAAGCCACCACAAAGGCTGTCCAAGCCGTCACCAAACTATTGTACTTCTCCACACACCCTAGTTTTCAATACAGGATCTGTATACCCTTAAGCATCACAAAGTCAGCATCTTGTTCCTTGTCATGTTTTCATGTGTCTGTCTTATTTTTGGTGTTGCTGGGTCCCCAGCTCCTTGAATGGTTCTTACTACCTTGTGAGCTCTCAGTAAATATTTGCTGAGTGAAATCACATGCCTGTCAATCATTAGTGTTTAAATACATGATCTTGCAAATAAACATGTTTGCAAAATTAGTATTTTCAATAAATGCTGTTAGGCACTATTAACAATGTGACTTTCTTGAGATGACCAAGGAACATCTTGACATGGTAATAGTGAATCTTTCTGGAACCCTCCAGCTATCTGATAGGAGAAAAGTATTACATAAAGTGTCTGGGCAAGGCCAGGAGAAATGGGTTGGAGCTTTCTGTAGGAAGAATGGGATTGAAAAGGCTTTGAGGGAGGTGTCATAGTATAATGAAAAGACTTATGGATTTAATATCAGAAAGTTAGTTGGGAATACCAGCTTTATTACTGCCTCTGTTGCCCAGAATAAGCCTTTGATCTTATTCGAATCTCAGTTTCCTGACCCATGACATGGATATAATAGGACCTCTGTTGTGTTCATCTTAAGAACTAATGAAATAATGTACATAAAAGGAAAATCATACAGAAACATATGGTGTTTTGTATAATAATAATAATTATCAAGGATTATATAGTGCCTCTTCTAAACAGTTTTGAATATACATAGAAGCATAAGTGAATATACATTATAAATTAGCATATAATTTCTATCTCTCCCCGATTAGCAGATCACTGCCGGGGTGGGGGGGGAGTAATTTTTATTTTGAGGTTTGCCCTACTAAAATTGTCTAATTTTTGCCAAGGTGGGGATAATCCATCTCACCTACCCTCAGTCATTACCTTGTTGGTTACCTCTTGTCATTTGTTTAACTGTCAATCTCCCTCTATTGAAATGTGAGCTCTATGAGTATAAAGACCTTATCTGTTCACAGGTGTTCTCCAGAACCTGGAGGAGTCTCTGCATTCAATAAGTATGTCTGAAATAAATAACTAAATGAATGTACTAGCTTCATGGAGCTCTAAAACATGGTGGAATTTCAGTCAACAGATACATACTAAAAACCCGCAGTGTGTCAAGAGCTGTGCTAAGTAGATACAAGGATGAGTCAGACATGGTTCCAGCCTTAGGGGACCTCACAGATAGTGGAAGAGACAGGCATATAAATTCAGTTTCAGTAAAAGGCAATTAATGCACAAAGAGAGTCATTCACAGGGGCAGGAGGGTGCTGAGGAGGACAAGAACTTAACATATCCTGGGGCTCAGGAAAACTGTGGAGGAAATAATGCCTGAGGTGAGGCTTGAAGATGAGTAGAAGTGAACAGGGAGGAAGGGAGGGAGGGGTGCTCCAGGAGGACGGGGCAGTGTGAGCAAAGGCTTATTCTGTCATGGGGACCGGACACTGGAACTGGTAGTGTCTGGCTGAGGGACTTAACAGTTTGCCAATTTCAGGGCACTGATTAGAGGATTAGGAGTTTTGAAAAGGTAACTGCAAAGTTATGTAGGGTACAGGTTGTCGAGAGCTGTAGTTCATGCCATATCTTTTGACTTTATAGTCTATAGATAATGGGGAGCCATTGAACCATCGTACGTTGAATGAAAGTCAGATTGGCATCTTGTCTATCAGGCTTTAAATTCCACGAGAACTGAAGATAGTCCTTCTACAACTTCCACCTGATGTATATTTTTGTCCTAGAAGGTCGATGAGCAGGATCAGGAAGTCTGGTCCATTGGCTTCAGCCATTCGCCAGGAGAGTGCCTCCCTCAAACTTAAAATTTCTGTGGAAAAGCATTTCCTTCTGCTTCTTGTTTCAGTTTGCGGTGACCTCCCAGTCAGGACATACATTGCTCCTTTCCTGCGTCCTTGGCAATCCTGAGCTGTTATTGTTGGATGAAGCATAATATAGTAGAGGAAAGCCAAGCCAGGCCAACACTGAGTTGCATGGTTAGTGTGTCTCTATCAAATTTACTAGGACCAGGGAGAGGGAGCTTACTGCAGCCCGTCACAATCATAAAATCCTTCTGTGCATTGGGATCTTCTGTTTGATTTGATGCTTTCTACACCATTCTACTTTCTGCTCAATCTGTTACTTCTCCCCTGCTATGCTGGTCCTCCACTGGTCTCCATTTGCCCAGGGAGAAGCTGAAAGGCTGCTGAGACTTATGGGGCCGACTGCTCTATCTCACCTGTCTTTTCTCCTGGCATTTGTAATGGGGAGAAAGGAAAAGCAGGAGAACTGGGAGAGTGGAACCCATATTTAAAGGAAAAAGGATTGGGTAGAACATCATTTTGCACATTATATTCCACATCCCTTTGTGATTATTAGCCATTTAAAACCGAATGGGATTTCACAGCCCGAGATAGTCTCTGAACAGATGATTAATGGTTTAATCTGTAATAACTTTACATTTTATAGAACCCTGATAGGAGTCCACATCTGGTGAGCCAAGCTATTTAAGGCTGTGTTAATTCTGCTAATTGCTATACGTTTATTTGAATTGCTGGCACCTGCGGGCTTTGGGATAATGTGTTTGTTGTTGTTGTTTTTTAATATACTCATTTTATTTTACACTGTCTCACTGTCTTTTGCTGTTGTCTCATGCTATCACCGTTTCTCTTCTGGTTTTTCTTTTACGTTGTCCTCTCACTGCTTATGCACTATGTATTTTCTCTTTTTTTCCCTGTTCTCATTTTCCTGCCTCTTTGCCTCCTAAGCTCTTGCTTTGGTATCCTTCCTGATTTCTCAGGTGATGACAAATTGCTCTGTCCATAATTAGATAAATTTAGGTCATGACATTGGGCCTATCTGTTCCCTTTTTCCTAGCATCAAGAATACTGTGTGATCTCAGGATGAGCAAAGATCAAGTAA
Source organism: Smutsia gigantea (assembly GCA_032199065.1). Taxonomy (NCBI): domain Eukaryota; kingdom Metazoa; phylum Chordata; class Mammalia; order Pholidota; family Manidae; genus Smutsia; species Smutsia gigantea. The sequence goes on from JAVSCE010016590.1 coordinate 568,776, forward strand.
GGGCTTTAGGGTCAGCGTGAAGATGAGAAGAGGGATGGCTGTAGAGGAGCAAGTCAAGCGTTCAAATCCTGCCTAGACTCATTCATTACCAGCTGTGAGACTTATAACAAGTCATTTGAATACTCTTAGCCTCAGTTTTTTCATCAGATAATAATACCTACTTTAAATAATACAGCATTTTTGTTTTGGGAACAAATGTATTTTTAAAAAATGGAGGTGCTTAATAAGCTGTAAAGCACTGTGCAAATGCTAATGTTACTACTAATGTTATTAAGTGAAGCCAAATTGGTCAGATCAGGCCAAGGGACCATGTAGTGCTCTTTGTTGTTTCTGAAATTTAAAAACTGCAGAAGTTAGGAGAACCCCAGAGTAACTGAATTGGAACCTGGCTATCAGATCCAGTTCTGATGCTAATTAGAAAAACCACACAACCTCTTCAGATACCCATGTCTTGACCTGTAAAATGAGGAGAGTGATCATTGCCAAACCAAATGCTCACTGTGGGGAACATCTAATGCAGAAATATGTTATTGGTTATTAAATTTTAGGTAACAAGGTAGGATTTATTTCCCTACTTTTAGGAAGATATGCAGAAAAGCACTGTGTAAGCAAGGTAGGAGCCCTTAACCCAGGATGGCTGTAAGAAAATGTTACGCACCTAAGCAATAGTCTCAGGAGGGCTGGAACTGCAGGGATATAGCATTGGAGTGCTGGATGAACAGAAAGAGGTTCTTCAGTTAAATACCAGAATGAAAATGTTAAAGAATGGTTTGCTGTTAATAGTTGTTGGGTTGTTGATGGAAGTAGATAGAGTGAACTTTTTTTTTTTTGGCAGAGATCTTATATCCATTTCCCATTCCTTTGATAAATCTTTCTTTATTTTTATTCCCCTTCATTCTTAATCCAGTGATTCTGTGGCACTGTCTCCACTCCTGGCCCCCTTGGTGAGCTTGTGAACCCTTCAGTCAGTTAGGGACGTCCATTTTCTTTGTTCACGGGTGGGCACTTAATCCAATTTGGGTGAGTGACACACAAGCTCAGGAGTTCTGTTTATGTTGTAGGGAGGCAGTTCTCCTTCCTTTGGGTTAGAACTTGGGATGGGAGAAAACTGAGCTGCTGGCTGCCATCTCAACACCACATAGAAACCAAAAAGAAGCCAGAAAAAGCAGAACTGAAAGATGGGGAGAAACTAGGTTCTGGTGACCATTTTAAGGCCCTGGATCAAACATTCTTCAAACTAGGCTACTACTGGATTTCCAGCCATAATTCAATAAATTTCTTCTTTTGGCTAAACCAGCATGAGGTGGATTTTCTGTCATTTGCCACATAGATCCCTGAGTGATGTGAAAGAATTTCTCATGCTCCTATTTCACTCCTGTATTCTCTGACAAGAAAATAGGTCTCTGGACAGGAAAAAATAGACAAAGATAGGAAATTTAGTATCAGATCCACTTAATTGTTCTGCATTAATTCAAATTTCTTGACTTGACTTGGATGAATGATTCCTAGGATATGAGAGAATTTGCACATAAGATTTTTGAAATCCAGTTGGTGGTTTTGAGAAATGGTGGAGAATGGGGAAGGTTCCTGAAGCCTGAAAATGAGAAAGTGTGATAATGCAAGTGTGATAATTACAAGCTTCATTGGAATCTGGGAAATATCTTTGAGTGCATTATTAACAGAAAGTATGAGGCTCAACAGAAACACAATAATTCACTAAAAACACGAAAATAAGTCATATCATACCAACCAAACTCACATATCCCATTTAATATAGTTCCTATACTTATAACTCAGGGGAGTCTAGCTAAATATCAGCAAGGTATTCGGCAACACATTTTGTAATACCTTCATCAACAAAATGGGAGGAAGAATTGAATGTAAGCTATTCAGTGAAGGAGTAACTATTTAAACATATCAGTGAGTCCTGAATATCTTCTTTGACCAATATATATAGGTTTCAAGTAGATGTCACCATGTTCTTTTGTACTCTGTTTATATTAGGGACTTGAGGGCAGGTAAGGGAGCCTGCCTATCAACTTTGTGAATGGAAGGGAATTGGGAATGATAGAGAAAATATGTGTCTACATGATCTGAGGGTGAATTAGTGGAGGGATGGTCTATAAAACAAAGGAGGTAATAAATCTGTAGTAATTATTGACTAAGAGAGCAGGCTCTGGAGCTAGAGTTGTTGGTTGCAGAGTCCAGCTCTACTAGTAGCTGTGGAATGCTGGGCAGTTTGTGCCTCCCTGTGCCTCACTTTGCTTATTTATTAAATGGGGAGGATAATTATCCCTACTTCATAGGGTTGTTGTATTAACTGAGAAAATAAATGTAAAACCCTTAGAACAATGCATGGTATATAGAAAACTAAAATTTTTTTTTAACATCATGATCCTTATCATCATTATCACTATGTGCTAATGTGATTACTAGGAGTGATTCTATGCAGTTCTGGATGATAAGCTTTTAAAAGGTCAGCCGACTTATTTAAAGAGTAGAACATATTTGGAACAGAGCTATGAAAAAGATGAAGGGACTTAAGAGTCTGACATAGAGAACTGACTGATGGATCAGGGACATTTAACCTAAGGAGGAAAAGATGCTTGAGCCCAGGGGTTGAGAGTTGTCTTCACATGTGAAGGATTGTCCTGTGGGAGTGGGACTAAATGTGGTTCATGTATCCTCAGGAAGAAGTATTAAGGCAAATGAATGGACACTGGGTACTTAATACAAGGAAGACATTTCAACAAGAACATTTCAAAGTAATGCATTCTCTATCACTCAGGGCATCCAAGCGGTCTTGGGCAAGCACCTTGCTAAGGTTTTAGAGATTATAGCATTAAATGTGAATAGACTTGATTTTCTAGTTTCCTTCCAGACATAAGATCCTATAACTCTACAGGAAATGAACCTTCTGAAATGGAAGAATGAGAGATTAATTACAGGTGGTTCATTGTGTTGTCGACTTTCCTGATAATCTCCAAATCGGTTAGCTATACATGTTCCACTGACATGCCTAGGGTTGCCCTTGTGGTAGGATCTGAGGTTCCCAGCCACTGCCATCACCTATTCATTTATTATTATTTCTCTTTCCTCAGAGCTTCACTGACATCATTTCCAAAACCATTATAACCACAGCAATTATAATCCCAGTAGCAACAATAAAAACAATTATGGAGCACTTAATAACGTGAACACATGCAAAGTGTGTATTTATGTGGCTAAGTGCTTCCTACATATTTCCTAATTTATTTCTCACAACAAATTTATGAGGTGCATTCTGTTATCATTACTAATTTGAATTTCAAGAAGGTGAGTGTTTTGCCTAGGGTCACACAGTTAGCGAGTTCTGAGTGGTAGATACTGTCACATCTTGGCTCCTGCTAGCATCTCCACCAACTCAATCAAAAGACTTGGTGAAGGAAAAAGGAAATAGCTCCTCAAGTAAAGGTTGGGGATTCTGTCGTTAAATCCACTTTTGGCAATGGTCTCTTGCTACCATGGAGGTGCCACTTCATAAGAAAGGTAATTTAATCAGGTGAAAATGTCCCGCTGGGGAGACTGGATACAATGACCTTTCCATTGATTGTTCTGAGAGGAAGACAGTTTTTGCTTGATTTCTCATTTGATTGGGCAAATTGATACTGCTCAACCTGTTAATGATTTAAGTTATAGGACCTGAGTGGGAAGAAGCTCCCCTTGGTATAAATGCCAAGGAGTGGAATATCTTTTTCTTGAGATGTATAGCACATCTTTACTTTAGTTCAGCCAAGTATTTACTGTGAAGTTGTGGCTGTTTGCCTCTGATGCCCTCACACTGCCAGAATGAGGAGCCGCTACTCTTTAGGCTTATTATGAATTTTCAGTTTGATTTTGGGAGTCTCTTATTTAGCCTTGCAATTTTTTTTTCTTCTTCAGGATAAATTCAGTGGAACTCATTGCTTTCTAAAATGTCACTTATTACAGCAAACGTAATCTACCACAACATTGCCACTGAGACAAAATCTCTGGAGTCTTCAAATACTTCAAAGGAGATTAAAAAAAGTCCTTGCACATATATACCTACAGGGATAAAATGATCAATGAGCTAATTAATTAGCTAATGCTTTTTAAAATTGCTTTGTAAATGCAGAAATGATCTTCCATTAATTTTATGTGCTTCCGTAACCCTGTGCTCTGTCCCCTACGTGGACGGTGTACCGCAAGTACACTGGACTTCCTGCATAGATGTGGAGAGAGATGGGACATATTTTTCACTTCCCAAATCAGTAAAGTTGTAGCACAAATCAGTAAAGTTGTAACACTGCACACCAATTATCAACCAATAAAATTCTCCTTCCCTCCCCCTCAGCCTCTCCTTCACCAGCCAAAATCGGCAGATGGTCTATTTCATACTTCTGAAGAAAATAGGAACTATTTAGCTTATGCTTGCTAAACTTCTTTCCCTCAACTTTTAGATTTACCTTCAAAGATACATATTGCTACTTTATTTTATCCTGTCTTACAGGTTGAGCTCTCATCCTCTCTGAGCATAACTACCACGCTCTTTTGCCTCCTTTGAGATTTAGCTCCTTTAAGGAGTCATTCTCTTTCCAGTTATCTTAGGTCATCTTTCCACCTCTTTTTTATTCCCTCAACTAGGGACTTGCTTAAAATCATTTCCTTGTTCCTGTCTCCTGCTAAATTTACACTTTAGCTCATTCCTTACTTTCAGTGAAAATCTTGGGAAAGTTGTATATGTATGTCCAATCTTCTCTACCTCATGGTTACTCCTTAACCCTCAATAGTTGCATGCCAAGCTCTGAAGGGGCATATCTATTCTCAGCTCTTTAGTAGAATTGTCTTCTGTTTCCTCTTGCTTAAGTTAGGAACACTTTATTGTATGCTCTCCTAGTTCTTAACTCCATTGCATTATAACCGGTACTATAGTTCTACCACATTTCATTTTAATGATCTATGTTCATACATTTCCCCAATAGACTGAGCTTCCTGCAGGCAGGGTCTAGGATGTCTACAGATCGAATACTCCCTTTAAACATAGACCCTGGCACTTGAATATATGGAAAATATTCTTCAATATATTAATAAATATTTGTAAACATCAGCAATGGAGTTGTTACTCTAAATTTCCAATTTCTGCTTATATCCATTTCCTCCACAGCATGTCATCCATTCACTGATTCATGAGTATAGTAAACATTCTTGGAGTGCCTACTCTCTTACAAGATCTGTTCTGTGTTGGAGTATTCAGTGAGTAGGTAGTGAGTAAGACCATATGTAAGGCCCCTGAGCCTATGGAATTTACATTATTGTTGAAGACTAATAGATGCGTAAACAACTAATTATAGTACTTTAAGATAATGATAATTGGTATAAAGGAAGTAAAAGAGAATAATGGGATAGTGAGTGGCAAGGAGATTAGGTCTCCATCACTAGACTAAGGGTCAGGGAAAGACTCTCTGAGGAAGTAATGATTAAGCTTGAGGCCTAAGATGAAAGAGTCAGCCATACAAAGATTTGGGAGAGGCCATTCCAGAGGAGGCTGCAGGACAAAAGGACCCCAGGCAAGGGAAAGCTTGGAGTGTTCAAGAAATGTCAAGGAGACCTCTGGCTGTGGCTTAGGAAGAGAGGTGGTAAGAGGAACAAAATGTCTGTGATTGGACATCCTGCTTGTCTAAAAAGGTGCAAGCTAGGCAATATCAACTTACCAAGCTTATCTTCACCTCAGGATCTTCATTTGCTTGTTTATCTCCTATCTAGGTTGACTTTCTCTCTCCCTCTATCCTAGAGGATAAGGTGTACCTAGGGTCTGCTCTTCAGTTATTCGCACTGTCTCCACACCTTTGATTCCTCCCTCTTTGTTTCTTCTTTGCAAGGTAAACACATGTGCTACCTTACTGTATTCTTACATAAAACTCTTCCCTTGACCTGTACCTTCTGAAACTCAGGAAGAGAAAGAATGCTTCTTTCCCAAGAAAGGTAGGACAGGATACAAAATACAAAATGCTTTAGAGGTTTCAGAAAGTAATGGTGAGAACACTCACATAGGCTGACCCGTATATTCTCTAGAAGAAAGCTGGGGCAATATGTGGATTGTGAGAAGAATGGCGGCATGATTATATACAATCCAGTAGGTTTGGAACGGCCGACACCGCATCATCGCCACCCACTCCAGTTGCAGACCTCTCAGTGAGCTTTGATCTTTCCCTCTTCCCTTCATCCTCTTTGCCCCCTCTAATCAGGCACAAAATTCCACTGGCGACTACCTTGTATTTCTTACTCCTCTCTTTCCTTGCTGGGCCTCTGTGGCCTCCTCCTCTGTCCTCTGCCTCTCCTGCTGTGGCATCATGAGTCTTCCCACCTCCATTCCCTGTCTTTGTCTCTCTTCTGCCCTACCTTGGTTTTTGTGCTATTCTTCAGAAACATCCAGCACCCAAACGAGCACATCTTCAGCTTCCCACTCACTCATGGCCTTCTGCAGTTTGGTCTCAGTTCTGTCACCACTTCCTCTCTATATTTAACCAGAGTGGCTAGATCATCTTATTCTAAATATATGTTTTGAGTTCTTGCTTCTAAAAACATCTTCATTTGGGTCTCCTAGCCAAGGACTTCACCCTTTCTCTCTGCTTTCTGACTCATACGCCTTCTTCCAGGTCTCAGCTCATGGTCACCTGCTTGATTGATCACCCAACTCAATGGTGGTCTTTCTCATATCTGAATTCCAAGCATGTTTATATAGTATAGTGGTGTGAAGTCAGACTTTGGAGGCAGACTTCCAGGTTTAAATTTTTGTTCTGTCACTTACTGCCTATGTTCCTTGGACATGTTATTTATCTTCTCTTCAATTCAGTTTCTGCATCTATAAAATGGGTATTCAAGTACCTACCTTATAGAGTTTTTACAAGGACCTCGCGAGATGGCGCAGTACCAGTACAGTGTAAGTGCCCAATAAATGTTAATTATTATTGTCATTTATTTGGTCCTTAAAATGTCGTGAATTCACTTGTTATCTTTTCTAGCAGACATATAATTCCTTTGAGACAGAGAGGTTTTCTTAGTTTCAGTAATGCTTGTGTATATGGGTTTGTTCAAGAGTCGAAAGTCATTTACATCCCTTGGATGAATTTCTTGATTGACTCTAAGGGAGATTCTGTGTCTCCATGCTGTAGTTTGATGCTCATGGAAATGATCCCATCTGCAAAATGAAAAGAATTTTTACTTTCTAGGCAGTATAGAAAAAAAATCTCATTTATAGATAAATGAAATGTATGTACATATATGAAATAGAAATGCATTGATTTCCTTTCTTAAAAAATTCCTGGTAATAAGATGGAGTTGTGAGGAAGTTTATTTTTTCTTTGCATACCTTTGTTTCATAGATATTTTTAATGTAACAGTTCTGAGAGGTGATGTTTAAAATGCTGCAGGAAACAAAACTTAGTTATAATATCAAATGTTGGCTTGATGATCATCAATGTCCCTTTTCAAGACTAAAATTCTTAAAAAATTTTAAATGCTTTGAAATGCCATACAATCCTTCAATTTCCTGTAAATGACTGATTTAATGAGCTTCTGATATGTTCTAGACATGATGTTTGTAATACAAAGGGAAGTAGGCACAGTTCCTTCCTTGGGGGATCCTATAATTCTGAGTTTGGCAAATTTTTCCATAAAGGATCAGGTCAGTGGTTCTCAGCTGGGGACAATTTTGACATTTGGCAATGTCTGGAGGCATTTTGGTTGTTAAAACTGGGATGAGGGGGTGAACTGAGTGGAGTAAAGGGGTAAGGAGAGAGAGACCTCATGAGTGTCTGGCTTGGGTGACGTTAAAGGAATATAGAGATACTGGAGAAGAGGCAGCCTTAATGGGGAAAATGCTGTTTGCTTTGAATGTGTTATGTTGGCAGTACCTATGTTATCTGGAGCTCAGAGTCAAATTCATATAGCTGGACTATAACAGTGACCAGAATATAAGAAAGATCATTGAATTAATTTGAATTAATGAACTCAGGTGAGGATGCATATCAAATAGAAGAACAATGGATTAAAAAAAATTCCTGAGAGTCACTAACATTTAAGAGGAGAGAGGATGTAAAAGGAAAAGTAAGAGGAAAATCAAAGAAAATGATATCATGGAAGCCAAGAAAGTAATGTTTCCAGGTGGGTGGTGTGGTCAGCAGGGCTCAGGGCCAAAATGAGGACCAGTAAGTTGAGAAATGGAAATGCCAGTAGCTGAGAATTCAGAGGTCATGGATAAATGTGTTTTGGTTTTGAATCAGAGAGACTTAATCATTTTGAAATTGAGAGGCAAAAAGCCAGAAGAATGGGAGAAGTGAAAGATATGAGAAACATAAATGTTGGAACAACATCCCAGGGGATACTTCCAAACGTTTCTTATTTATTCATTAGACAAAGTACATACAAGAAACCTTCCTAAGAAATATTGTGTAAGCTTTGTTGCTGTAAATTTTTTAAAAATATTTTTTATGTAATTCCCAATAATTCATGTTTTGTGCTTATATTCTTCTTCCCCCTGATTGATTAGTTCTAGGATTAGATTTTACTGAGTTGTGAGCTTGAGGGGCTCAACATGTATTTGTTATAATAAAATTAAAAAGCCAGCATTGTAGAAGAGTAAAACTTTGGGAATATTTTTAGGTGATTAGCAAATGAGACACAAACCTCATAGATCTAAAAATAAGATACAAAGAATACCTAGAGAATAGCATCAGTTGAGTTCAGTTCAGTTTATGTCATTCATCGAATGTCAGGCATTTTTGTTAACGATGATATGATAGGCTTTTGTGCTCTCACATAGCTTGCTATCTTATGTGTTTTATACATTTATTCCACAAAGATTTATAGAAACGATGAATGTAGTTATGAGAAAAGATTTACATGCACAAAGCACTTGCAGAATCTAGTCATGAAGAAATGTAACAAACTGCCATTATCACATGGCAGAATCAGAGGTACCAGCAATGCATACTAAAGACTTTCAGGAAGGGAGAATCTAGCATGTACTGGAATAGAGCATCTCTCTCTACCAGCTCTGCGCACATGATGTTCTTCTCTAGAGAGAATTCAACTGAATTACTCTTAACAGAAGAACAAATGCAAATGATGAGGAACTATGGGGTGAGCCAAGGCTTCAAAATACTGTTTCTCCTTGAGGACAGTCTGTGTCTTATTTATCTTTGTATGCCCCTGGGGCTGAGGCACCATGGCCTCCATTGAGTAAGTGCACAGTCGGTACTGAATTGATTACAGTTGGCCATGGGATGAGTGCGGCAGAGGCAGATTGAACTGTGTGCTTTGTGGATGCTTTTCAAATAGTGATGTTAATGACCAAGGGCATCAAGGTCCGACAGAAAGTGAGTTGTGAGAACTCCACCTGCGGAGGACCAGGAGTGAAAATGTCCTTGTTAATGCAGAGAAGGCCAAGTGTTAGATGCACTACCAATGGGAATTGTCCACACCCGCTGGGCTCCTCCTCTGCTATAACAGTCCTGATTCCTAAAACATGCTTCCCGTGTGACTGAATGAGTCAGTTCTGACTTAAGATGGACAAATGAAATGAAGCAACATGAAGCTCCCACCATTGCAGTTTCTTATGAAATAAGTAATGTTTTTTTAAGGTAAAGCTTATATATATAAAGGGAAATCCACAAAACCAGTTCTCACCTCTCAAGGTTTATCCCATTGATGGTCTCATCGACAATAGTGTTGGGAATGACTGCTCTGTGATTTTGGCTAGCTTTTTATCCTTATAGGCAAAAAAAGGATTCCGAACGAGATTTGAAAAGTTGTGGACTCTGTGCTAGTTGTCAGGTTTTTCTCTAATGAACAGCTCATCAGTAAATGTGCTCGATGTTTAATTACCACATTAGGGCATATGGGCATGAAGTGTAGTAGAATGCCCAATATTCTCATGCAAATTGGGATTTACTGCAGGTTAAATCCCGTGACCTGAAATCTAAGTCGCCTGTCATAAATTCACTGACATGTGTACCACCCCTGCTGAGCCTGGCAGTGACAAAGGACCCCAGGAGTGGGGTGAGTGAGTCAAGCCTGGGTGGATGGGACTTGCTCTTTGGAATGTCTCACAAAGGCTGATGGAGCCAATTGTGCTGCAAAGGCTGTCTGGTGTTTTTGTTTTGTTTCTATTTTGTTTCATTTTACAGGGCAGCCAGGCAGTCCAAGAAATGGTTTAAGCCATTGTTCGTGCTAAGTAGTGTCATCCACCAGGTAGTCTGGGGCATTTGGAAGTTGTAAGATTCAGGTAGAGTTGTGGTTTGGAACCAAGAGACCAGTCAGTTTGGGGATGTGGATCCTAAAATAAAGAATTCAGATTCCCAGTGTCTTCGTCAGCTCAGGCTGCTATACCAAATGCCATGGGCTGAGTGGCTTTAACAACAGACATTTACTTCTCACAGTTCTGGAGGCAGGGGACATCCAAGATCAGGGTGCCTGCAGACTTGATGTCTGATGAGGACTGTCTTCCTGGTTTGTAGATGGCTGTCTTCCCTCTGTGTCCTCACATGGTTGAGAGGTCATCACTCTTGTATTTCTTCTTATGAGGACACTAATCCTGTCATGAGGGCTGCACCATCTTGACCTAGAAGGCCCCACTTGCTACTACTATCACACTGGGAATTGGGGCTTTAACATGTAAACTGGGGGTGAGACACAAACATTCAATCTGAAGCACCAGGGAAGGTTTAGGACTCAAGGGAAGGCCCAGTCTAAGCAGACTGAAGTCTGCAGGTGTCTCAGGTATTTTGAAGGGAGTGCAGCACAAGGCTGTATATTCAAGAGAAGGCAGGCCTGTAGTGGGCCTATGTAATAAAGCATAACTGTGTGTTATACAGTGGCCACATGGGTGCATGCTCATGAACGCCCCCTGGCTTTGCAGACCTAATCCCGCACTCTACTGGAAATGGGCAGAGATGGCTGCTGGGCCTTCTGTCCCTGTCAGGATAGACTCAGGAATGAAGGGAGCTCAGGACTCTGTGGGTCTCTCAAATTACACTCTATTGGCTTGAGGTTAGAAGAAAGCAGGAGCTGGACTGACATAGTCAAAGCCTCATTCAAATCTATTTGCTTGTAAAAGGCAGTTTGGTGTTAGGTGTTTAGGGACTTCTAATGTATTTGTAAGCACTGATTGATTTTCCTGTAAGTGCTGGGGGAATGTTGAAGCCCTGGAACTTGGCTGATATATCCTACTCCCAGAATATTGGAATCCACAATTAAGAAGGAGAGACTCAACATATCAAGGATAGGAAAATCATTACTTCAGTTACTTCTTCATATGAATCATTAGTGCTCATAAAGGAAAATAGAGCCTTTCATGCCTAGGGCATGTGTCCAGGTAATTTTGGTGGGGAACAGCATTTCTTACCACACGGTGAGTGTTTATGTGGCTGGGGCATAGTAAGTGTGGTTTCGGTGCTGATCCATTAGCAGGGAGTGTGGTGGGTGAAAGTCCCTAAATTGGTCCCCAGGGTAAAAACAGCCTAGTATTTATAGACTATTGGAGGAAAGGGGGTTGGGGCGGCACATGAATTGTCAGTTCCACACCAATTACTTTGATGTCTTCCAGGTCACATTCAAATGTTTTCCTTGAAACAGGAAAAAAAGTAGTCCTTTCTGTCCCATCCTAAATTCAGTGTCTTGGTTGGAAGTATCCACAGAAAGCATCCCTCAATCTTCATGATTTTCCATTGCAAAAGAGGAGGGAGGTATTCTGTATTTAAGGACAGTACAGACTGGTGTAAAGGCAAGATGTAGTCCAAGAATTGCTGAGGCAAAGAAGGGCTATGGAGGGAGAAGGGTGTTCTCCATGCGCATAGGGTGATGAGCCATTAGAGTGGTAGCCAAGCGAGCAAGTAGGTGGTACATGGGATAGAAGAAGCTCTTATTTATTGTATAAAATGTGTCAGACCAAATGTAGCTTTGAAGCTCTATCTGGTGTTCTTGATCTGAGAACTTAGATGAGAGGCAGAATTACACTCCCACCACCAGCATGTATATGTTCCTGTTTTCTTGCATCCTTGACAATATTTGCCATGGCCAGTAAAACAGATAATATAGTACAAACCAACTCAGTAGAGTATAAACCAAATTTACTCTGACGTATAGATGTCTACAGTCTTCTCTCACTTCAAGTTCCTTGCTCCTGCTGAGAAACTAAAGACCTCAAGGGCATATGAGTTGCATGTTTTCCACCTCATTTCTTTCTTATGCTGCTAAGCCCCAATGGGAGCCCTCCCATTCAGGTTTTAGTTTGGAGCTGGTCTCTTCTTTATCAAAAGTATCTTTTTGTCTTTCCACTTAAAAATGTTGTAGTTCTTCCAGTCCAGAATATCCCATGTACCGTCTTTCAAAAATGTCAAGACATATGAGAAGATCATAGTTTGAATATCTGCATTGAGAAGATAAAATAAAACACAACCAAATCCCCAAAGCAGATATGATTACTGAGTGACTAAAAAGGAAGGCACTAAAACTGTTATAAAAGGATGTTTTTCTAGAAAAAGAAAACTTCTCCAAATATGTTCATATATTTATCTCTGGCCATGTTTTCCCCTTCTGAGGTATTGATGGGTTTGTAGGAAATCTTTGTGTTCTCCCCAGAGTTTAAAATGTATGATTAGCATTTGAATCTCTTATATCTATGGCTCCCAACAATTCCTGTCATGGGAAGTCATAAAGTTTTGTCTTACAGTCTTTGTGGACCATTTAAGTTGATCTAATCTGTCAATACTCCTAGTGTGGGTCCTTCATATGTAAGTGTTTTGCTTGCATTTTGTATAATAGATAGAACAAAATGTTTGAGTTTGCTATTGTATGATAAAAGAACAAAACAAAACTTGATCACACAGCTTAGCCTAGAGACCCAGCTGTGCAAAAGACCATGTCTCTGCCCTTAATTAATTAACTTGATGAATTAATTTTAATAGCATGCCAATGTGCAGAAAAATTTTGAATTTTTAAAGATAAATACATTGAGATATTTCTACCAAAAGCGGTATCAGTTTTGCTTCTTTTCTTTGTAAGAGGGAAGTGAAGTTTAGTGCTACAGTGGCCTTATAGACCACCTTGAGGAGTTTGACATGATGGGAACTCTGAGATCATTGAATTCTTGGACTTGAATAAACTTCTGAGTATTCATTAATTCATCATCTAAGTGTATATTAAGTACTTCTATATGTTAGGTTTTGTGCTAAGTGTAAGAGATAAAATAATGATCAGATAGAAGCTATCCCTCTCCTTTTTGAGATCTGAGGTCTAGTTTCCATCAGCTTTTGAATCCATGTAGTTTTTAAGGGCATGAGATTCCACAGCCAAGTAGAAGAATCCCTATATATTCCTATGGCTTTTACATTTAACTTGAAAAGTAACATTAAGACTGTCTAGTCTATGACCTATGATTACTTATGTATGTATTCTTATATTAGATTCTAAATATTTTGACTGCAATTAAGAATTTTTATTACAAGTGTATCTTGTAGTCAATGTTTAAAAAAAGGAATGTGGAGAGACACACAGAAGCACATAGACTCATAGCATGGAGTGAGCATTTTTAACATGAAAGTACATAGAGAATTTGAAGTAAAAGCTGGGAAATATGATAAGGTATATAATTTTATAATTCAATTCATCATCAAATAGTGTTAAAAAGTTGAACGTTTTTCCCTTGGTGGTATTCTCACTATATCCTTCTCCAGTTTAATTCAATTCACTTTAGCCAGTGTGTATTAAATACCTATTATATGTTAAGCACTGTGCTAGCCACAGGGGTACAAAGTTATTATAAAATGGTTTCTTCCTTTAAGGAACCCAGAGAGAAGTATTGGTAAGCAGGATGAAAATAATTGTAGTAATTATGAAGCCTGAATAGTGAAAGATGTTTAAAATACTATGTGAGATTTTTGGTTATGATGGGTAAGGTTGAATCAGAATGACCCTGTCACTAAGAACACCTAGAAAAGCTGGAAAAAGCATAAAAAGAATCAGTCTGAAAGCATCAGAGATGTACCAAGGCAGAGAGGTCTTAAAGGGTCAAGATCCCAGAGAAAGAGAAAGGAAGCACAAAGAGGTAAGACCAAAAGTGAGTGTATATCTCTCCCTCAAGACACTTTCCAGGAGGCCAAGCAGAAAGTGGTGTCAAAGAGTCTGAGGACATGGGAACTTTTAGACGTAGTCTCCTGGAGCTGGGAGGCAAAATTTAGTCCAGATCTACCCAAGGAGAGGGGCCTTGATAAATATTCCAGGTTTTCATTTGTGACCCTTGGGAGGTCACTCTACGAATAAAAAGAGCTAACACCAATAGACCAGTTCCCACAAAGACTGAAACATACCTTTGAATTAATTAGAATGGATTAAGAAGATCTGTCACTGTTCTAATTGCCTGTCAGAAGCAGAAATATTTTCTTTCTGGAGGACATAAGATTAACCAGAACTTCAAATGACATTTTTAGGTTTTTATACATAGTCTTAAGAGTTTATCAAATATACCAGGAGATAAGACCAAGTACCAAAAACTAGGGAGAAAAAAGTGATACTAGAAATATTTATAGAAGGGCTGTATGTAAGAATTATCAAGACAACCTTTAAAATACCTGTAATAAATATCCTCAAAAAAAACGAAGATAGGATGGAAAATTTTGGCTGAGACTTGGGATTTATGTAAAAACATCAAATGGAAATTCTAGAATGGAAAATACATACCTAAAATTAGCAACTCAGTAAATATTTAAGAACATAAGATACAGCTAGATAACATAAGAGATTGTTATCTAGAAGATCAGTAGGAAATATTACAGAGTAGGGAGAAAATAAATATGAAAATTTCAGGAAGGAGAAGAAAAGACATATGCAGCACAGTGGAAGATCTGATATACATTAAATTGGGGTCAAGGGACTAGAGAGAAAGGATGAAGAAGAAACAATAGTTGAAGATATGTCCACTGAAAATTTTCCAAAATGGAAAAATGTTATCAAGCCACTGATTCAGTATTGCCAGGAAGTACAAGCAGGATATATAAAAAAGTACATCTTAGTAATACTGCTAAAAACAAAACACAGAAAGAAACTGAAAACCAACCAGAGAAAAGGGTGAGTTACCTTCATGGAAACAGCAAAAAGATTTCAAGCTGACCTCTTAAATGATGGAAGCCAGAAGACAATGTAATAACATCTTCAAAATGCTAAAAGAAAATAATTGCTTCCTCTGCTGTAATTCTATAATCAGTGAAATTATTTTTAAAAAAATGGAAAATGGTGTGTCTGCAGACAAAGAGAATTTGTTCCTAGGATATTTGTTCTAAAAGAAATAGTGAAAGAAGTTGTTTAGGCAGAAAGGTGTTCCCAGGTGGAACCATGGAAGTGCAAGAAGGAATGAACAGCAACAGAACATGCAAATCTGAATCATAAATGATAGTAGAAAAATGATAATACATTAGAAGACACTATGCTGCTAGCACTGAAGATGAAGGAAGGGTCCACAAGCCAAGGAATGTGGGTCACCTCTAGAAGCTGGAAAAGGCAGGGAACAGATTCTCCTCTAAAAACTCCAGAAGGAACCAACCCTGTTGGCACTGTTACTTTAGCCCAGTGAGGCCTATTTTAGACTTCTGACCTTCAGAACTATTAGATAATAAATTTGTGTTGTTTTAAATCAAAAAAGGTAATCTATGATGGAGTTCATAATATATATAGATTTTTTTTAAATGACAAAAATAGCACAAAAGTCAGGAAGAGGGTAAATGGATTTAACTAAGGACCTTGAGTTACCTATGAAGTAGTAAAAATAAGCTTTAATAAGGGAAAACTGTCAGAAGAAGAAATGGAGCATCTGTCAAAGAAGTAGAATTTGTAAATAAAACTTTCTTTCAAAGAGAACTCCTGGTCATATGAATTTGTAGGTGAATTCTTCCAAACATTTAAAGCAAATAGTAAGATATTGGTATTAAACTGGACAAATTAGACCAATGAAGCAGAGAGTCCAGAAACTGGCCCATACATATATGGACACTTGATTTATATTAAAAGTAATTCTGCATAATGGAGAAAAGTATAATCTTTTCAATGTAGGGTTCTTGATCAGCTGTATATTTTTTCAGCAAAAATGAATATTGACTTCTGCCTCACACCATATTCATAAGCCAACTCCAAGTGAGTTGTCAGTATGAATGTCGAAGACAAAAGAAAAGAGCATCAAGAAGAAAATAAAGATGAATATCTTCATGGGCAAAATACTCAAACAGGGCAGAGAAAGCACTTAAACATAAAAGAAAAGATGGAGAAACTGGAACTCTATTATATCAATAACATCAAAGCACCCTATCAGCAAAGTAGGAAGTAAGTTTGTGAATGGGAGAAGATACTTCTAATACATACAAGCCATAACAGCCTTTGATCTAGAATATATTAAGAACTCTTACAAATGAATTTTTAAAAATCACTTATTTTTTTTCACCATAATATCGCTCATTTAATTGTAGATTAATGATATCAAAATAAACTTTTAAAAAACCACTTATTTTTTAAATTGGACAAGAGATGTAGGTGCTTCACAAATGAGTGTATCCAAATGGCCAGTGAATGTAAGAAAAGGTGCTCAACTATGTTAGTCATGAGTAAGTGTAAAATAAAACACAGTGTTACACAACTACACCAAAAAGACTGATAAGACCAAGTGTTGGAGACGATAAGAAGTCACTGAAACTCTCATATACTGGGATAGGTACAATAATTTTTGAAAATTGGTACAAGTATTTTGGAAAACATTCTGATAATATCTACTCAAGTTGATCGTATGCCTACCCCGTGATCCAGCAAATCAGCTTTTAGGTATGTGCTGACAGAAATGCATACATATACACACCATAATGTGTATACAAAAATGTTGATAAACATGCTGTTTAAGATAGTCCCAGATTGGAAGTAACCCAAATGGCCATGAACAATTGAATAAGTCAATAGACTGTATTATATTCACAAAATGGAATGTTATGCAGCAATAAAAATGAACCATGTACAACTATACAGATAAATCTCACAAACATAATATTCAGTAAAACATGCCAGACATAGAGAGTGTATATTATAGTTTTCCTTTTATATAAAGTTTAAAATAAGGTAAATATTCTATGTTGTTATAAGTCTTATCTTTGAAGAAGAAAGGGTTTGGGTGTTGTGCAAGAGGGAGGCTTCTGGAGTGCTAGTATTTCCTGGTATGGATGGTGAACACTTCATAAAGATGAACATTCTGAAAATTATTTAATCTGTTGATTTATGTACTTTTCTGAAAGTAGGTTTTAATTGAAAAAAGATTTAAAAATATTATGTCAGCTAAGAGGAAGGAACAATATATTTTGCTTGGAGAATGCTTGAAGCAAATCTGAAAATCAGCCATAATTTTTCCAAAGAGAAGAGGTAGGGAAAGAATATACCATTAAAGGAACAGTTTAAGGCAAATATATAGAAGTAGGAGCATTCATATTATTTTCGATGAACAAGTATTTGAGTGCATCTTGAATATGGGGCATATATGGGGAGAAGAGTAGGATAGGGGACTAAAACATACAGGTTGGATTCTGTTTATAGTGTTATAAATGGATTGCAGAACATGAAGAGATGATGGGTTCTTGAGCAGAAACTGTAACATGGAATTTTGGATTGGGCTGCATTTAAAATAACTGCTATTTATAAAGACCATTTTGCCAGTGAATTCTGAGTTTGGACTTTGACCCCCTTTTCCCTGTGGCCCCAGTTTGTGCATGAATACAGAGTCTTCCATCTCATTTTATTAGTTCCTTGACTTGTAACAACTTAAAGTGGCACGGCTGGGTTTTACCAACTTGCACAAACAGCTCCTCTTCTTGTAGTGTTGCCTCTCTCCTTTACAGATGTCATCAGGTGACTTCCAGGCTTGAGAGCATCTGCACTGAGGACCTTGGTGCCTGAGAGGCTGGTCCACCTCCTGAGCCAGCTTGTGCACAATCTGAGAGAAAGCGTCCTACACTGGTAGGCTAGTATTTCAGGTGGGCTATGGATGGGCAGGAAGAGACCATCGACACACCTCACTTAATTTATGAGTTAGTTACCAGGGATAAGAATATTATCAGAGATATGGTGACCACACAGGGAAGGAACATGTGTAATGTCCCCAGAACAGCTTCACTTGGCACCCAGAGTTCTTCATGGCAGCAAGAGACTGTTCATTTGAGGTTGGGTCCTTCCAAATCTTTCTGGAAAGCTCAGTTCTTATTATGACCCTGCCTTATGTGATTGGAGCTTTGGTCACATTCTCAAAGAATAGACATTAATAATCTATGGGTGTCCATTTAAAGGAATAAAAACTGGAGTTTTCAAATAAATGTAGCACAGTGAGGCCATACCCGCATCTGGAGTGGGAATCAGTGTCTATGTGTGGATGTCTTGGATCAGTAACTGTGTTTCCAGCTTTATAATATTCTAGAAAACTCTATGCCACACAGACACAAATACCATAAGAGAAGAGAACAGAAATGAGCAGGAGTTGGAATTGGGGTTTTTCTGAGTCTTTACAGCAAGAGCCTCCCTGTCCTGTGTTTTCAGTTTCCAAAATCAGTGAGATACGTCAGGCCAGTGGTTTGTAAACTGTTTTGTGAAGACCTCAGGTTCCTTGACAATGGCAGGAGGGAAACTGTGTGTTTTTTCTAACTTTGGTCCTAAATCATTCCCAGATAGTGAAATTTCAGTGAGGAATGGACTTGGCTTATTTCATTAACTATTTGAGCCTAAAAGAAAGTGACTAGACTTTCCAAAGCAGTCAACTGGCAGGAAATATTTTTGGAAAAGTGGGTCTCCTACTTAATTTCCTATTTCCATCCCACGTGTGTCCTCCTGTCAGTAATGGAGATGAGAAGCCTCTCTGGGTAAAAGATGTGTAGGAGATCAGGACATACCCTTTCCTCCTTGCTGGTTCATTCCAGTGCTGGGAACTGGGGAGGATTTGCCCAAACCAATCTGGAACCAGTTTCCATGCTCTGTGGATCCTGTTTCAGTTGTCTGTTCTTTCACTGCCCTGTTCAGTTCTCCTGCAGAGCCATGGATGGGTGCAGCTTGTGTGAATCACAAAGTGTCAGCAGTGGGGATGGTGCCAGGGAAGGAAGACAGGCAAGGCCCACACCAAGGGAAAAGGCAACGACCTGAAAGAGTGTGACAGCTTGACAGCTGTTTGTGCCTGGGCTTATAAGGTGGCTGCCTGTCTCTTGTGCAATTACCTCAGCCATGGCCTGATCCTCAGCCCTGTAGCCCTAGAATTTCAATTTCAGCTAATAACAACAACAGTAATAAGTAGTAGGAGTTCTAAGAAGTGGTGGTACCAAACACTGATTGATGACCGCCTGCATTCTGAGCAGGGTTATGCCCTAGGTGCTTGCATTCTGGACTCTCCCAGTCCTCACACTAACTGTAGGAGGTAAGTCTGCCTGTCACTGGGGAGGACAAAACAGAAACCCTACAGCTAGCTAAGGGTTGATACTGAAATTAAAATCCATATAGCCTGGCTCCAGAACCCATGTTCATAGCCACTGTGCTCTACTTCCTCACTAGCTGTTTATCAAGAATTATCAGAAAGTGGGAAACTGTTTTGCAGACTAACAGAAATCCACTAGTGACTTAGTAATAGTCAGGATACCAGCACGCTAGATTACCGTGGAAGAAAATCCTTCCAGGGAAATCCACTAGTGACTTAGTAATAGTCAGGATACCAGCACGCTAGTTACCGTGGAAGAAAATCCTTCCAGGGCAATCCACTAGTGACTTAGTAATAGTCAGGATACCAGCACGCTAGTTACCGTGGAAGAAAATCCTTCCAGGGCAATCCACTAGTGACTTAGTGATAGTCAGGATACCAGCACGCTAGATTACCGTGGAAGAAAATCATTCCAGGGAAATCCACTAGTGACTTAGTAATAGTCAGGATACCAGCACGCTAGTTACCGTGGAAGAAAATCCTTCCAGGGCAATCCACTAGTGACTTAGTAATTGTCAGGATACCAGCACGCTAGTTACCGTGGAAGAAAATCATTCCAGGGCAATCCACTAGTGACTTAGTAATAGTCAGGATACCAGCACGCTAGATTACCGTGGAAGAAAATCATTCCAGGGCAATCCACTAGTGACTTAGTGATAGTCAGGATACCAGCACGCTAGATTACCGTGGAAGAAAATCATTCCAGGGCAATCCACTAGTGACTTAGTGATAGTCAGGATACCAGCACGCTAGATTACCGTGGAAGAAAATCCTTCCAGGGAAATCCACTAGTGACTTAGTAATAGGATACCAGCACGCTAGTTACCGTGGAAGAAAATCATTCCAGGGCAATCCACTAGTGACTTAGTAATAGTCAGGATACCAGCACACTAGATTACCGTGGAAGAAAATCCTTCCAGGGCAATCCACTAGTGACTTAGTAATTGTCAGGATACCAGCACGCTAGTTACCGTGGAAGAAAATCATTCCAGGGCAATCCACTAGTGACTTAGTGATAGTCAGGATACCAGCACGCTAGATTACCGTGGAAGAAAATCATTCCAGGGCAATCCACTAGTGACTTAGTAATAGTCAGGATACCAGCACGCTAGTTACCATGGAAGAAAATCATTCCAGGGCAATCCACTAGTGACTTAGTAATAGTCAGGATACCAGCACGCTAGATTACCGTGGAAGAAAATCATTCCAGGGCAATCCACTAGTGACTTAGTGATAGTCAGGATACCAGCACGCTAGATTACCGTGGAAGAAAATCCTTCCAGGGCAATCCATTAGTGACTTAGTAATAGTCAGGATACCAGCACGCTAGATTACCGTGGAAGAAAATCATTCCAGGGCAATACAGTAGCCACAGCCACATGTGGCTACTGAGTTGAAATGTGTCTGGTCTGAACTGAGGTTGCTGTAAGCATAAAATACATAATGGATTTTGAAGACTTAATACAAAAATAAATCTCATAAATAATTTCTCATGTTCATTACATGTTGAAATGATAAAACTTGGGATATATTAAGTTAGAGAACATGAATTATTAAAATTAATTTCACTTTTGTTCTTTAAGAAATGTAGCTACTAGAAAATTTGAATTACATATATCACTTATATATATATTAGATAGCACTGCTCTAGAGACTGAAAAACGTGAATAATCCAGAGCACACCTTTCCTCATACCTGCAAGACCCAGACATTCTCCTAGGTTAGTTTGTGGTCAGCTGGAGGCAGTTTGTCCACCATTTGAGTCATGCGATCAGAGCAAGGGATGCTGGTGCATTTTAGGGATATTCCCTTTAGGCTATAGAGCACGTTGAACTATCCTTATCCAACAGGCTGCCCCAGCTTCACAAGGCAGCAATAGAAAGATAAACTAAGTGAAAATAAGTAAGTACAGAAAGACAGGTATTGACAGCTGAGTGGGATTTACAATGGCGGAGCAAGCCTAGATCACGCTGTATGAGCAGCAGTGTTCTACGAGCGCGGAGGGCGTTTCCACGTGGTTAAGGTAGCAGGGGCCCACGCTGTAGAGAATCTTGGCTATCAGAAGGAGTACTCTTAAACTAACCAAAGTTTCCAAGTGTCCTTTTATAATTCTTTATTGATCGACACAATTTTTTTGTCATTGGCTTCATAATTTATGACATACTAAAATTTCCCTGTTTGCTATTTATTTTACATTAGTCACATCTTAGATTAATGATTTCCCGGTGAAATTTAAAGAGATAGCCTAGTCACACCAGCAATATTTACATAAACACTTTCTAAGGATGGTTCACTTGGAGAACTACCAAAGATTGATAATGCCATCCATTGAATAAAGATTCTTTCTTTTATGGGGATCTTGTTCTCTTCTGAACCTTTGTTGCTGATAATGGACTGCGTCTGATTTGAGTTCCTCTTTTCACTGACTGAATTAACTATGCCAACGATGGAGTTGGAAGACCTTGGAAGGGAGCCAGGATCTAACAGCCAGGATCTGTGGATCTTGGGCAAGTATTACAAACAGGCCCTAAGTGTGAGGAGTAATGGGGGGTCTCTAGAGGGGCAGCACGGTGGAGTCACAATTTATATGGAGGTTACATTCTAAAACTGACACATAGGACATTTAAAAAATGTTTATCATTAATTTTGCTCTTGACAAGGCCTTTAGACTATTCCCCGAAGTCCAGGTCCCTTGAAAGCTCCAAAACTGAGAGTTAGCATTGTTAATTTCTGTTTGTGCTTCTACTGAGGCAACCCTTTCTGAGAGAGAAGGCTGGGTCTGTTTGGATTACGGCAAAGGGTTAGGTGGTACATAGAGAACTCTCTTACTCTTATTTCTCCCCCATGAACAAACAGCTGGATTTGTGTAAGTTACACATAGATATGATGCAACTTCACTGTACTTTTTATTTTGCAAATAAATAGACTTGTATTCTATAAATATTTCAGGTTCATTGATTCATTTTTTTGTACCTAATGTATGAGGGCAGAAGTGAAAAGACAGTTAAGATTCATCTTTGTTTTTTACTGAAAAGCTCTAACTCTGGCCAGGCAAACAGTAAATAAATGTTTATCATTCAGTTTGAGAAGTGCTTTGATGAGGCATTGTCCCTCAAGGAGGGGCAGTAGAGCCATCTGGGGGAAAGGAAGGGCTGTAAAGTGGAACACACTGGTCCAGCCACCATCTTTTCCCACTCGGTTGCTGCAACAACCTTCTAAATGCTCTCCCTTCTTCTGTTTTCCCCCTGGTTCTTTCCTTTCCCCATTTATAGCTCCCTAGCAGCTAGAATATTCTTCCTAAAGCATAAGAGGAACATACACACTGCTCAGAACTCTCCAGTGGCTTTCCACATTGCTCAGAAGCAGAGCAGAGCTCCAGTTCTTATGAGGCCTAGGAGACCTGGTAGCATCTGGCCGCTGCTACCTCTCTGTCTTCATCTCCAGTGGGCTCCTTCTCCATCCCCCTGAGTCAGCCACATCAGCTTCCTTGATGTTCTTTTGACATGTCATTCACAGGACTGTTCAGGACTTTTGTACTTGCTGTCTGGCTGCCTGGAATTCTCTTTCTCCAAATGTCTACATGGCTTGTTCCCCAGTGTTTTTAGTCCTGACCAAAATATCAGTGGATTTGTAGGCCTTCTGTGGCTAGCCTGTATAAATAATCACAAGCTTCCCCATACCAGCACTCCTGCTCTCTTTCAGCTTGCTTATCATCACCTGACCTACTATACTTTCCCTTAATTACGTACCCCATTCTTCTGGATTTTAAGGCCCATGAGGGAAAGACTTCACCTATTTTGTCTAATTTGGGGCAGTGCCTGGTATATAGTATTCACTCAATAAATGTTTGTTGAATTAATAATTTATTTTTCTTCTCTTGCCTGGCTTTCACATATATTGGCCTAATGAGTGGATGGATAAATGAATGATGGGTATATTCTCTTGGCACCAACAGAAGCTATTATTTCCCAAGGGACGATTTCTCTGGAATGACTTTGAAGTTCTTTATCAGGACAAAAGACTTAAATCAGGCATTGTCAGGAACTCTTGAGTTCTGCCAAGGTAACATCTCACCCACAAATGGAAATGATGATTAATCATCTGCAGTGATAGGGGAGACACATTGGGGTTGGGGAGAAGGGAGTAAGAGAGGATTGGGCCATCCACAAAGAGCTGCCCTCATGTTGAGAAATCTGTTTGGCAATACTTTTTAGCTGTTAGATTAAAAATGTGTGTGTATATATGTGTGCACATGCACTTTTGTGCATATTGTAAGTGTGTACATGTGCTTTCTATGTGTAAGTATAAATATATATGTGACCTAAAAAATAAAAATCAAAGTCCAGAGACTTGAACATCCCAAAGGACTCTGCAGGTTCAGCAGAACCCTTGGTGCTTGGGGAACTAGAAATATGAGGAAGGCTTGCTGAATTCCTTTAGTTCATTTCCAGATCACTGGACATTACTTTCTCCTCAGGCTATATGTACAGCAGTGAATAACTACAGCAACAAAGTCCCTGCTTTCATAGAGCTTATATTCTGACAGGAAAATGTGAGGAAGAATATAAATCTAAAATATATATGAGGACCAGTAAATGCAAAGACTTGAGAAGCAGGTGTTTGTTGACCTTGAGGGATATTAAAAAGAACAAGTTAAGTGAAACCAACTTATGTCGAACCTTTAAGCCATGGAAATGAGTTTGGCTTTTGTTCTGATTACAATGAAAATCCACCGAGCACTTTTTAGCAGAGGAGTGGCTGATCTGAATTTAGAGAAATCCCTCTGACTGGTCTACGGAGGATGTAGGACCATAACGTGCACACTGGTAGAGACAGAAGATAGGGGGCTGTTTTTGACATCCTGACAAGAAAATATAGCAACGTGGATTAGAGAAGGGAAGAAGTAGATGGATGTGGGATATATTTTGGAGGTAGAGTCAATAGGATTTTTTGATGGATTGGATGTTGGATGTGAGAGGTGAGTAATTGAGGATATCTTTATTAGTCAAGATAAGCTAGTTTGTGCTATGGCAACAAAGTATTCCAAAACATCAGAGGCTTAAAACAAAAGAGGTTTATTTCCCATGAACATGCCATGTCCTTTGTGTGTTGGCTGGTGGCCTTGATATTCTTATAATTGTCTTCACTCTGGAACATGGGATGACAGGGTAGCCATTCACTGGAACATTGGCAGTTGGCACTGAAAAGGGAAAGGAAGTTTAGAGGGTTTCATTCTAGGAACAACTAAATGTTTGACACATACCACTTCTGCTCAAAAATAATTGGCCAAAAAAAACAATCACACAACTCTACCTACTTCAAGCTGGCCAAGAAATACAATCCTATTTTGTGTCTGGGAGGTAAAGGGTCACAATTACTCAGATAGCAGCACTAATGACTCCATGATACCTTTCATGTTTAGATAACTGTTAATGACTAAATTTAAGTAGCCATGCTTGAGAGGAGTAGGCTTGGCGAAGGTAAAATCAATATTTCTACTTTAGCCATGTTTAGCTTAAAAGCCTGTTCAGCAGAGCTGTCAAGAAGACAGTTGGAAGTGTGAGTCTGAGGATCAGGGGAAATCTATGGCTAGAGGTGTAAATTTAGGAAATCTATGGCTAGAGATGTAAATTTAAGCATCAATGAAATATATATGATATTTAAAGTTGTGGGACTCAGAGAATCTAGTTGGGATTGAGAAGGGGGCCAAAGAACTCTGGGGCTCTCAACAAGGAGAGGTCTTACAGAGGAGAAACCAGCAAAGGAAACAGAGATTGTAATGGTTGACAGAGACAAAAGAGAGTATGGAATCTTAAAAGACCTTGAGAAGTAAATCTTGAAAGAAGAAGAGAGTGCTGAGATAAAGAGAAATGATAATTAACCATTGGTTCTGGCAAGTTAATAACCACTCCAGTGGTGTCGTGTGGACCAAACTCATGTGACACAGATTGAGGAGAGAATGGTAAGGGGGAAATTGATAAAAATATGTATAGGCAATTTTTGGAAGATTTTTTTTCTATCACCAAAGCAGTAAAATGGGGTCCTTGGTGAAGAGGGACGTGGAACCAAGAAGATAAGAGGTCAGGAGGAGGAGTCGGTTTGTGGGCTAGATGATGACTTTGTCTTTTGAAATACTTTGACCTATGACAAAGGCAGGCAAATAGAAAAATACTCAGATATTTATTGAAGATGTGAGTCTGAACATAGAGAAAATCAGAGCTGATGTAAGTATTTGGTAGCCCTCTGCATAGGGAAGAGTTGGGAGTGAGAGTGTAGTTGAGCTCTGAAAGGAAAAGAGCAGAGAAAAAAGTGGGGACATCAATATTGCACCTTAGGGAGCACACACATTAATAAAATCAGGAGAAGAAAGAGGAGCTAGTTAAGAAATGGGAGAAAGCAAGTTGAGTAGATTATATGACATGAAAATCAAAGAGTTTTAATACCTTGTCAAGAGGTTTGTCTTCAGGTTCAATGTTCTCATAAATACGATGAAGTCCACATTCTGTACTTTCAGGCCAAAGTTGCAGTAGATTCTGCTGTAGCTGATTAAATATTTAGCTTAAGGACTGTGCAACACTTAAGATAATTTTTTTTTAGTATCATATAAGTGGGATTGATGCTCTTCCCCTTTCTTTTTGTTATTGTTTCCTCTCATTGTTTGAAATTTCTCTAAAACTGACTTGAAGATATTGTTATGCCATACTCCTGTCTTTTTCTTCTCTTCTTCCTCTTTCAGCATCAACATTCATCAATTGTTACCATCATTGTTACCAAAATAGTTGTCACCATTAGACCTCATTAGATTATTTTTGGTATTTTAATTATTTGGTTAGAACTCCTCAGGGGCATGCATTTTAGTGTAGCAGGACATATTGAGAGCACTTTTTATTTTACATCAAGTACTTAGTGTTACTGCAAAGGTGAACAAGATGCCTGCCCTAGGTTTGTTCAGCTCAGTTTCCTAGGAAAGATAACAGAATCAGGAGGGAAAAGAAATGCTTAGGGAATACATGAGATTAAGGCGATCGATATATGGTGTCACTAGAATAATTTGGCAGAAGTTTCTCCTCTATTCAGGTGAGTTAGCTATAGGAAGCACACAGAAATGAATAGTCCTGGAATGTACATGCAGGGTAAAGGGGTGACTATACATCTTAATAGCGAATGGAATAAAAGTGGACTATCTATTCCTTCAAGCCAGGAATAGTGTAGTCTTAGGACACCCTTTCTGTGTAATATAGTTTGGTTCATTTCTGTTTCTGGTGGTCTGCTGATTTCTCTGCTCCACCCCCCTTTCTCTCCTTCCCTACCTTTCCCTCTTTTTTCTCTCCTTTCTCCTCCTCCTCTCCTTCCCTGATTTCTTCCTCCCCAGCATTTCTCTCTCCTCTTACTAAATTCCTTCTATCAGTGACTTAGCATCCGCCTAGTTACCCAAGCCAGAGACCTGGAAGTCATTATTGTTTCCCCTTCTTTCCTTAAACATTCCTTCAAGACCCATTTCCCTCTAAGGTATGTTGACACATCTGTGTCTTCCCCACTGCCACTGTCTTCATTTGATTGATCATCCTTTTCTGGATTATTATCATGTTATGGACCACAGAGCAAGTGTAGGACATGTGAAACATAGATTGAAGGAGGGAGACATTGTAGTTAGAATTATCACTAGTTAAGAAGCTATATTGTATTAGTCCAGAGGAGGCATAATCCAGACTCCATCTCTCCAGGCAGAACTGACCATTCTGCATTGAGAACCCATTACATATCCCTCTTCTAACACCACTGTGCATAATATGTTTACATGTGTGACACCTACGCTGAAAGGGAAGCTCATTACGGGTCGGGGACCATGTCATTCATTATAGAGCCTAGCATTTAGTCAGTTCTCTATGGTTGTTTTCTGGATGATTAAATAAAGTGGAGGCCTAAATAGTACCAGTGACAGCAAGAATGGAGTAGAGAAAGTGAATGTAAAAGACTTGTTAGATATGGAATCAAATGGACTTGGTAACATATTAATACTAGGGGAAATGAAGAGGGAAGGATCAGATATATCTACAAAAATTTAAACTTGGGTCACCATTAACAGAAATATGGATGTTAAGAGGAGGAATGGATGAGTTTACTTTTAAGAAGGTTGATTTTTAAGGTTCTGCAGATAATTTTAATTTAGATAGATGATTTATTCCAGACAAATCAGATTTAGAGTGAGGGAAAGTGTTTTTCTAGAGATAAAGATAGTTTAGTGGGTGAAATACCAACGGAGGAAGAGTGGTGAAAAGAGGGAAGACAGCCTTCATTAGATGCTTGGGAAAATCCTTTTATAAAGGAATTTAGAAAAGATGCTGATGACAGAGGCAGAGAATGAGTCATCAAAGAGTTATTTGGGAAGCGTATAATCAGGAAACCCTAGAAAAGAGAATTCTGAGAAAGTAGTGTTAGAACAACAACAACAAAAAGTCAACTATTTCATAGATATTGAGTGTTAAGAGGACTGGGGCTTGTTTACATTTAATTAAAAGATCATTCATAATCTTATTTCAGAATTATTTACTCATGAATTAAATGTTTTATTTTAGAAAGCAACTAAGTTAAAACTCAATATCTTGAGTGCTGCAGGACAAGGTGGTAAAACTTCTTTCATCTGTGGTTAAATAAAATTCCTTTTATTGGCCTTTCTTGGAACCGTATCCTGTAGCCACACAGTCAAGTGGAATCCAGTGACAGAAACCAAAGGGATTAAGGTAAAGTGTCTTGATTATCTCATTGCCACTTTTGACTTTCTCTGCCTATTATTAGGTGTTAAGCAGTAGATTTAGGGTTATTGATAGAATTTAAGTTGATGCCTTGCGTTTTCTTTGCTCTAGATCTAGGGACACTCTATTCTTTTCTTTTCTTAATTTTTACTCTTTTTTGTACATTCATTGTTTGAGTAAGAGTAAGAGAGCCCCAGATAGATCATAATGACCTTTTAGGTGTAATAGGCCATAGTGTTAGTATTTCCTGCAGGGCAGCCCATAAGAAGTCCAGGGAGGAGGAGAGCATTAATCACATCTCTCCTTAACCCTTGGGTTATGGTACATACAGAAGACACGTGCTGGTCAAAATTGCATCACACAGAAAATAAAGATTTTTTGGCTTTGTTATGAAAGAAAACCTAGACAAGGGCATGGCCAGAAAATGGCCCATTAGAAAAGGGGATAATGGTAACTATGTGGGGTCAGTGGTAGGAAACTTTCAGGAAAGATTGTTTGAAAACTCTGGAACCATAAATTTAATTATGCACTGTTTTCTTTGTTTACCAGTAGAAATGCTTTACTATACTTTTGTAGTGTGAGCACCTCCTTAGGAAGCTTTTAATGAAATACCTGATAGTGCTTTCATCCATACCAGTCCAAAAACAGATTCTAAAAGATCAAGGAGCTTGGGGTAAGAGTAGGTGGGTTTTTTTCAAAGTCTTGGGTTCCTCTCAGGGCATCTATTAGACTTTTGGTAATAGGAAGTTACCATGTATTCCCCAGCTTCCTTGCCTATTTTCTTGTCACCTTGATCACTCCAGTTAGGCCTGAATAGATGGTACCAAGCTTTCTATCTGCTGATTTGGATTTCAAGAGAAGTCAATTAAAAGAGTGACTACTGATTCAAATGTACAGCATCATATACAACTCTTTGTTAAGGTTCTCTTTGTGATCAGAGAATTCCCTAGATGGGATGATGATTTCCTTAGTAATCATAATAGCACCATGGTTGAATAAAGGTTGTTTCTAAATTGTTTTGTCCAAAGTAATTCAATATATGAAACAATCACACAGCCTAATGGTTTTGAGAATACATTTGGGAGTCAGATGGACTTGAGTTCAAATCCTCGTGCTGCCACTTGAAAGCTTTGTGAGCCTAGGCAGATCATTTGACTTCTCCAAGTCTCAGTTTTCTTCATGTATAAAATGAGATGGTGATGTTACCTCATAGAATTATTGTGATAATTATAGGAAATTCTAAATATAAAGCATTTATCACAGTTCTTGGCACTTAGCATCTATCCTTCGTTATTGATAGTAGATGGGGTGAGTCTAGCTGTTCTTCATTATCTACCTCTCATTGTCAGTATTAGATGGAGGACTGGGTGCCTCACTAAACCTGGTCAGTACAGCTTCCCAGAGCCTCTGACAAGTCAGCAAGACTTAGCAGTTTTATCATCCCCAAGCCAATAATAACTCTTTTCATTGTAGTTTTATACTTTTGGTCTTATATATGTCACGTTGCCGTGGATTTTCAAATTGTTTTCAACTTTTTCTCTTTCTTATAATTCATTTTCTATGTGGTACCAGATTAATCTTTTATACAAAGTGCCTGAGTGGTTCCCCAGTGCCTTTAGGATCATGTTAAAATCTCTCAGCTGAGTGTAGGTCTTCTGGGGCCCTAGCCAGTCTCCTTTTGGGCCATCACCCCCAATATAGGCAGTTCGGCTATACCGATCATGTTCTATTCCGTGGACTTGCCAAGATTTCTTTTTGCTCGCGCTATATTTCTCTTGGCTCCCTCTTTCTCCTGGCTAATGCCAATCGTTTATCAAGTCTCACCTTGGTGCTCTGTCCTTTGGAAGGCATTTTTCTGATTGCCCTCTCTCTCTACCCTTAGGTTGAATTAGGAGCTCATTTCTGCTTTCCTGGTAACTTGAAATACTTTTTAAATAACCTTTCCCGTGCAAATTGCTAACTTTTGTCTCCCCTGCTAACAGAGGACTTCTTTGCTGTATCTTTTTCATCTTTGTATTTCCACAGAGCATGACACTGAATAAATTGATAATGAGCATATGAATAACTGAATAAATGTGTATGTGTCTGTTCCATTTAATAGAGGAGGTTCTTTGAGGGAAGACCCAGGGTCTCTTTCTTCCTTGTATCCCTGACATTTCCTATCATGATCCTTTGTATATGGTAGTTGCTCAGTATGAAATGTGCAGTAAATGAATTACAGTATATGTGTCTGTCTTCCCCAGAATATGCTAAGTCCTTCAGTGAAGAGATCGTGTTGTAAGAATTAGACAGCTCCTAGCACAATGAATTACACATAATTCATTCTGTGTTTAATTCTTCTGTTTAATTTTTGCTTTGATTTGAACTCTAGTTGTGGTGGGCTCTAAGAGTCAGCCAGCTTCTCTGTATTATATAAGCATCTTCTTGGTAAAACTATGGAATCAAAAAACCCATAGCTAAGTTTATCTGGTGATTTAAATTTCAGAGACTGAGTTATAACTCTGAAAGCGACGAGTGGATTACTAGTATTGAAAGGCATGGAGGATTTTCCATTCTTCTTTAGTTCTTCCTCTCCAAAGAGGATGTCCACGTACAGCAAACCTCACCATAGGCAGGCCTTGCCCTGGGAGTTCCTGCATGTTGAACCCTCACAAGCTGGGGAATGATCAGAGAGAGAGAATACATATTAATTTCCTTTGCTGCTGTTACAAATCACCAGAAGCTTGATAGTGTAAAAGAGCAGAAATTGATTCTCTCACAATTCTGGAGGTCTGAAGTCTGTAATCAGTTTTCATTGGGCTGAAATCAAGGAGTAGTAAGAGCCATGCTCCCTCTGGAGGCTCAAGGAAAGAATCTGTTTCCTGACTCTTGCAGTTTCTGGTAGCTGCCAACATTCCTTGACTTGTAGCTGCATCTTTCAGTCTCTGCCTCCACCTTTACG